>JAWWMP010000132.1:26388244-26513083 GCA_035047865.1 Dendrocincla tyrannina | reverse complement strand
ACCCGGTGCACCGTTTGCTCATTTTCCTTTAATTTTGCTTTAATAAAAAGTTTAATATTTCAAATTATTAAGATTGTAGCTTATTGCCTATAACAAACCTAGGAATGTCTAGAAAAGGTATTTAAATATCCTCAAACAACTCAAGCTGCACTAAATTCAGACCTTCCCATTAAACCCTAAAAGATTCTGGGGAGAGTTTCAGTTCAGATGACTCCACAACCTGTCCTGCAGAGCAGGTCCCAAAGTCAGAGGTACAGTTTCTGCATACCAGAGTACACCACCTGCTAGCAGCACCTCAAATAACCTGCACACACTATTTCAGAAGTGAGCCCAAATCCTTACATAGGTTTGGTGTTGTGGTGCCCCAATCACAGAAGGATCAAATTGTGTCCCTTGATTCATCTCCAGAAGAGATTACATTTGGTGAGTTACACCAACGGGTCTTCAACAGGCAGGCTGAAGAAGATAACTGTGAACATAATTGAAGTATTCAAACTGTCTTTTACTCTTTTACTTACTAAAAAATTCTTTTTAAACTAGTGCTTATCCAAGCAGTTTTACCCCCTGCTCTATCTTTTTTCCCAAACCAGCAAGAGAAAACTTGATTTAAATTATAAGAAAGAAGTCTCATTTTCTCTTGCTTATGACAGAGCCACATTGTTGTACTCTTCTTCCAATTCACTCTTCGCATTTTCATTTCTTAAGAGTGACTTTTTCTGAATGTGAAAATATGTAGTCTCGCTGTTTAGAAAGACAAAATCATAGAATATACTGAGTCAGAATCAGTTTTAGCCTTTCTCTTTCTTTTTCCCATTCTGTCTTCTCAACAGACCAACCAAAAGCCCTCAGCTTTAGACTCTGCACCTGCCTGTAGCACCACTGAAGAAACTGCTGGCAGCACAGAGAATTAAACTTCTCCAGGGCTGGGGACTGAGGCGTCTCTGGCTCCTAGTCTTCTACGGTTCAGCCTGGCATTGACTGTAGGAGGCAAGGCGAGTGATGAATGGAGGCTGACAGGAGCATTGCTCCACCACTCTGCTGGGGGCTGTTCACTGGTTTCAGCAGGATGCTCAGCCACTACCATGCAGAAGGCCCTTGAGACCTGTTTCTGCTGGCAAGGAGTCCCCTTGCTGAACCACACTTTGTTCTTAACAGGGCCTCACATGTAACACTAGAAAGTGCTTGTCAGCCCTTGCCTTGCTCAAAGCATTTCATGCCTCACAGTTCCCTTCAGGATGTTTCTTACTCCTTGTCACTGGTAGTAGGTGCAGCCCCACCCCTTCAAGAGGCTGTTTACCAGACACCATGGGGCAGTCTAGAGGAAAACCGTGAAAAATTGATTTTTGTATCTCAAAAATAGGTTTGTCCAACTAAAGCCTGACAGTAGCTTTGCCTACTAGAGTGTGCAAGAGCTGTTCATTGCAAATGTACGTGCAATGTGACACTGTGTTCACCTGGCGTTTTCTTCCAGTACTTTCTTTTCAGTTGCCACAGATATTTGCAAAGCAGAAAGGAGACAGTCTGAAGGTACCATCCTGGTATAATGAGTCCAAATCTGGTTAACAGGACTTCCCCATTTACAGCAGGTCTGAAAAAACGCAGGGAAATTCAGCCTGCCTCTAGCTGTACTTCATATGATCTATAAATACACATTATATATAGTTAATCATGCTTGCAAGAGCTTCATATTCATTACTCAGTGATATATAAAATATTTTTTTATCTATTAAATCTTCACTATCTGCAATTATTCCCCAGGGCACAATAGATAGTGAGTCAGAAGGCACAGATTTAATTATCAGCTTTTACTGTAAGATGATGATGTTTATTGATATCACTATCAGACAGACACTGAAATGAAGCAGATGTTAATCTGAGGTTAAGCTCCAGGAGGCGCCTAGCAGTCTGACCAAAGGGACTGATGTTCATCAGATAATAAAAGAGGAGACCTCCCTCCCTTCCTCTCTCTGTTTCTCCAGAGGCCTGCACAGAGCTCACAGATGTACAGCCTCATTTTGTAAATTCCTCCTCGCGCCATTTCAAACTCCCTCTCACAGGCAGCCTGCCCCTTATTGCAGAGCTTACAGTCAGCTCTAGCAGAGTTTAACCCACCATCCTATTTTGCTTACACAGGAACTTTATGGTTGGGTTTGGTTTATCTTTCTCCATCATGTCCTAAAAGGTGAGGCCCAAGAAGTTGAAAACAGAAGTGAAGTGGCCACAGAGTTGATGTGACATCACAATTGTGAGCAGAAAGTCTGTTACTGATTCCCATCAGACCAATGTCTGCCTTGAGTAAACCTGTAGCAAGGTAAAACACTTCTCTCAAGGTCAAATGATGCAATGCAATGGAGAGGAACTTTCTGTGGGGAAGGAGAGGATGACAAAGTTAACACCAGCTTTCAATATTGCTCAGAATGTCACCACTTTCTAGTGCTGAGAGCAATGATGTGACAGCCTATATACCAATTAAAAATATGTTGGCACCTGACACTCACTGAAATATATTAATGTTTAACATTAGAACCTGCAAAATGATTAGTAAGCTAGTGCAAACAATCAATCAGAAAAGTAATTTTCATAGATCTTCCAGTGACACACTTTTTTCCTAACAAGAACATATCTGCAAGTTTCAGCGGAAGATGAGTGGAAAAAAACCCCACATGTTCTACTTTCTACATAGACACTAGTGCTGCATCCTCCAACACCATACTCTGTATTTTTATTATTACCATTTGTGGATCAGCTAGGGCATTATCAAACCATACCACATTGCAGCAGGATTCAGACTCTTCTGTTCAGCTTCCATCCCAGCAATGGCATGGCCCAGCCTTGTGCCCAGCCTGCCACACTAAATGGGTGATCTTGCTCTGGCCCTGACTTGAGTAGACGTGGGCAAGCCTGTGGGCACAAGACTGCAGGGCATGGCATAAGCAGGCTTTGCAAGTAGGGATGTCTCCTGTGCCCAAAGAGCTGGCTGTCTGTCTCTTGAGAGAGGTATAAACAAAGCAGAGACACAGAAACTGATCACTGACCAACATCAAAGAGCAGTTAAGTGATGAACCTGGAATCAGAACAGAAAGTTGCTAGATTACATTGGTTCATGCAGTCCCTCAGGTCATATTTGATCTGTTAAGGTCGAAGTCAGAAAGAGTTTGACGGAACATGAAGATTCTCTCCTTGAGGTCCTTCTCTTACCACCACCCCAGCTTTATACCTGGCAGAACCTCAGAGACCTGACATTGGTACATGTTTAAGATAATGGAAAAGGGCTGATTTAAATAACTAGGAAGAGATATTTAATACCCCTGGAGACTTGGCAAAGTTAATAAGATGGGGGAGCAATGATCCTTTTTTTCAATTAAAAAGAGAAAAAGAAGGAAAGAGACCAAGCTTTGGAATTTCAACATGTAAGAACAGATCATTTGCAAGAAAGTCACACTCAATCTCTGTGTCTAGCTGAAGGGAATTTGTGGTTTCTTTTCAGGCCCCTTTGGACTGTTTTTCATGTCAAAATTACATATTTGCTATACTTTGTCGCTCTTCCAAGATTTACTGAAACAAAGGAAACATTTGAATGAGATTTGAGACAGCTTCTTTCTCACCCGTCAGGAAGGTAATCCCCAACCTTCAGATAAATGCGGGCATGTGGTTTCCAGTATTCTCACTCCATATGTCTTTACAAACACCAAATAGATCTAAAATAAAAGGACGTGTTTTTGACTCCACAGATCAAAAGGTTACTGTGATGGACCTTGCCCAGGATGATCCAGACTTCCATCCACATAATGCCTTCAATTTGCACTCCCTATGGAAATACAGACACCCTGGCACAGAAATCAGGATTGAAGATACCAACCCATTCCAGCACTACTGATCTCAGCCATATCAGCAGCAACTTGAACAAAGGCATAATGCCTGAATTTAGGAATTGATCTTTACAGGTGAAGCTCTGTAACATTTTGACCACTATAACTCTGAAATGAGGTAGCCACTCCATGGTGGAGTGTTTTGTGCTGACTCTCGTTCCTAAAGAAAAATGATGTTTAATGTTTTCTGTCAGCTCTCTTCCTCCAATATTTTGAAGTGAGCACTATAGAGTAAACACTGTGGCTCTAATATCTGCTGCTTACATGAAACCTTGTGAGTTTTGAATCTGCCTTCATGTGCTCATGTTCATACTGGATTTGGGGAAATATCAATGGAAGCAGAGCGAGTGATTCCAGCAATACAGAGAAAAAAAGATGGAATACCAGGTTTGCAGCACACCATCAACCCCAATTAAAGGAAAGTTTAGTCTGTGTAAGTGCATGAAGAATTTTTGTCAGTACAGCTGTTTCAGTCACAAACCATGCCTCTTGGTACTCTGGCCGCTGCCTGTACAGTAGGTCCGGTCATTGCCTTACCCCAGAGGCAACAGTTTCCTCTGTATAAAATGCAATATAGAGTGAAAATTTGAGGCACCGAGCTCAAGCAGCCTTGACACAACCAAAATCTCCTTATTTCCTGTATGAACTATTGGGCGTGGCACTGGCGTGTATGGGTCTGTTGCACAAACATTAATAGGTCAGGCAGGGGAAACCACAACTGGAATGACAGCTGCCCACTTGGCTCCACCACGTACTGGCTAGGAGTGCATCTCTGAGTACTTTTGCTTTTCTTGCTGTGTCGCTGGATATATTTCCAGAGCAAGAAAACAGAGGGGAGTGGAAAAGAAAGGGGGGGAAAAGTGCTTTACATGGGATTTTTCCATTGGAGAAGGATGTGGACATGCAATTCGTTCTTTTCAGGAAGGCAAACATTGAACTAGACAAGATTTTCTTCAAAATCCCATTGACACACCAATACATTATTATGTAATGTACCAAAACATTTAGTAGGGACTATAGGAAGTCTGTATGACACACTGTGATGTTTCGTTCTGACATAAATGGACAGAAGTTATACATAATGCAAAGCCCTAAATGCTGACAGACATTTGCGAGAATGTTTACATTTATTTTTCATAGCCTCAAGAAATCGATCTGTAAAGACTTCCCATGAGAGACTGCATTTGGCCCTGAAATATTGTCCTGGGAGACTGTGTTTCTATCTTACATCTGACACATTTTACAGAGGGTATCAGCATATGGATTTGCACCTCAGCTGTGTCATGAGCGAAGAATTGCTATTGTTTTAATATACTACACTGGGACATTTAAACATTGATATTGTGAGGTACTACTTTACAATTCCCATTAGATTTGTTGTAAAGCACACATTTATGAAACAAAATATTGGTGTATTCACCCATAAAACTCTGTGTTATAACAGTACTGAGCATCTGGTTTTAATCAAAAGTCAGGAAATTCACTGTTCTAGCTGGAACTCCATCCTTTCCTAAACTCACTGAGTTTAACTTCTGCAACTCAGATGTGAACAGGTTCTATAAAAGTCTCACTGCCCCTCCTGTAAGATAAGCACAACAGCCATTCGTGTTTGGAGTTAAGTGACATTATCAGGGACATTTCTACTTTTTGAGTCCTTCTGATGAAGCAGCCTGAGCAGCGGCAGTGAAGCAGGACAAACAGACAGCACAGAACATCATTGCTAATAGTCTGCACAGTGGCATTAGTGTTGTGAAGCAGGCACCTTTGAACTCAGCTTTCAAATTTAAGCTCTATCTGAAAATGGTTCAATACTTTCTGAGATTTGTTTGAATTAATTTAACACTTCCTTTCTCTAAAACTGCATTAGGGATTTTGCCAGTGAAATACAATCAGGATTGAGCACCAAATTAATTTTTTTAGTGTAAGTCTTTTCTAAATCATTTTGTTCTTGAGTAAAGCAAAAATCCATAGAAGAAAATAAAATAAATGAGTGTAATGCATATAAACAAAGTGGTTGAATTAATGTTGTATGAACAGTTTTAAATGCACTATTTAATAATTTTCAATTGATCAGCTTTGCTAGTAAATAAATGGATTTTCATTTATGGGGGGTTTGTAAGTGTTCTACAATATATCTAGTATTGTCTCATTCATTTCAGTCTTTGTTTTTGAGGCTTTTCTCTGGTCCTAAAGCTAAGTCATGCACTCAGCTACATTTGATTAAAAACTGGGCCCCTAAACCCTCCCCAAGAAAATAAATGGAGTATCAAAGTATAGGAAGAAAGTTGAATGAATGCAAACACTCTTAAAATCTAAAAACAAATTGAGAATTCTACAAAACCTGCTGCTCCAGCAGCATTCACCAGATAGGTGAAAGGTTCCTTTCAGCTGTGATCCTGGGCATTCACGTGACTCCTCTGAAGCTTGGCCAAACTCTTGTGATCTGCAAAGTTCTGCAAGAAAAAACTTCCCAGAAAGACTTGAAGGGGGGGAGGAATTTCAATTAAAAAAGCCCCCAACCACACCCCTGAACACCTCATACCCTAGAGGGCTGCAGCTGTAACTGGAAATCCTGCAGATAATTAGCCAACCTCTCAGTTTTCTCAACGCTGATTATAGATGTTCATCAATATGGAAATGATACCTCAAGCTTACAATCACTTCTCTATCCAGCAGACAAGGAGACAAATCACACACTCACAATTATATTTACCTCTTAGATTTTTAAAGAAAAATGTATCATACTGCTCAGAGTACCAGGAGATGGATGTCACTTTCATCTAACATCTGAAATACTGAAGCAATTCACAACTGCTGTATCCCTTTCACCTGACAGGATGGAAAATGTGATTTCTGAGAATATCTAAATTCCTTTTTGAGAACGTGTCAATGGATATTACTTCTTAACTGTGGTGGTGAAGAAGACAAATGAACTTCCTACATAAATCTGAGCGTTTCAATAGGGATAGTTGGTCACTCAGTAAGACAGACAGTGTGTGTAGAAACAGTTCAGTTAGGTAACCAACAAAACTTGCCAATATTCAATCCAGATTCCCTGTTAGCTTGAGTGCAACAGCGGGCATGTGTGTAAAGCATGTGTTAAAACAATGTAAACACATGTTGCAGGTTGGCTCTATCACCTCTCTGCCCAGAAGTACTGAACGGAACCTAATCCACATGGGTAGCTCAGAACTCATTCATCCACAGGCTGGGGCAAAAATGAGGCTCTGTACCCTCGGAAAGAGTTTAGTTCCCCTGAACTAAAGCATTCAGCTTTGTGCTATTTCTTTTGTATATTCATTGTTTGTGAGTTTAATAACATAATCTGTTCTATTAAATGTTTAATTCAAAATATGCTACCGTAAAGATAGAAACGCACAAATATGCATACAGAGGAGCCGCAAAACATTGCACTAGAAATGGTAGCTTCACAGGCAGAAATAACAGAAGGAGGGATCCATAAAGAAGAATTTACATTAATTTATATCACATGAGCTATGATCTAAATTTGTCTTCAGGAAAGGCCATTCTGATGAACCATTGCCTTTAACCACTGTTTCTTCATTCCCTCTGACTCTTCTAGACCATTTACAGAATAAATAAGCTTCCATTTCATTTTCATGATGAGAAGATTTAAAACCTGCCAGCCATTGTCATTTAAGATGCTTCCTGTCCTTGGGGGCATTTGTTTGGCTTTTATGTATTTGAAGAAGCAGACTGTGGATGGTTGTTAACTATGCACAGCATGCAGGCTAAATGCAAATGCTTGATGGTATACCAAATATGACCCTTTGATTTTGCAGATGGGAAGCAGAGGGATACTACCCAAGTTACAAAGGCATCTAAAAGTAAGGCTGAATGACCTGTAATAGAACAATGGATGATGGAAAAAAGTAGCCAAAATGAAACCAGAAGAAAAAATACACATTAAACTGGAAAAAGGTGAAATGTGAAATCTATCCCTTTTCTATAAACACATGTGGAAAGAATAACACCTAGCCTTTTTATTGTTGGCTTCCCCCCTCCTCCTCCTTTACATTCCAAGAGAAGATCTGCCAACTTTTGGCCGTATCCGTTTCTCTTCTGTTGTTTGCCAGTATTAATGCGCTCTAGCACACATTCTTTCCTAAGACTTCAAAACGAGACATTTGTTAGGTCTAACTGTTTAAAGAGCCCAGCCACCCTTCCCTGCTTTGCTTAGAGCAAGCTGGGTGGTACACAGTGCATTTGCAGACCCCAGCTTACACACCATGAGTTTGGCTGAAATCTTTAATTGCAAAGGCTCTTGAACCAGACTTCACACTGCTGCCTTGTGTTATTGTAGATCAGGAGGCCTCGCACCAATGAATTCCAGTGCTTCTAATGCTCCCTTTGTTCTAAAATATACACTGAGGCAAACATACCTGTGTTTTGCTTATTGAAGCTGCTGATGCAGATCTTCAGTACTTCTGTTCCGTAAAGCATATCTGAAATCTTCGATCTGGATCTGCTTATCGTTACACATATAAACAGAGGGTGAATTTACCTCTACACAAAAAAGATTAGCACAGTTTAACTTGATTTAAGTTGGACTCTATGGCAAACAGGCTCTAGACAAAGGGCTGAGATTTACCAAAAATAAAGATTAATTAATAACATTAAAAAATTAAATATTGAATAAGTTCGGGTGTACTCACTCTTTGCAGATAATAGTGTGAGAATGGGGTACCATTCAAATCTGATGTAAAATATGCCAATACATTGCTAAAACTGCATTCACTTCAAACAGGTCTTAGTCTGTCTCTGGAGCAGAAAGAAATGTAAATCACAATCAGTTTAAATGAAAGCCCACTAATTTAAATGTTAGCTTTGTTTATCAGAGTAGACCTTCTATGATTACTTCTTTCAAAGATCAAAAAAAAAATAAATAAAAAAACCTGTTACACCGAGAGCTATTAGAATATAGGTAACAATCCTTATACCCTGCTGCTCTCTCTTTCTTTCCATCTCTTTTTTTCCTTTAATAGAGGAAGTGGAGAAGCTTGCAATGATCTGCTGAGTTATTTGCCTGATGTCATCCCATGAGTAGTGGAGTGAGGAAGAGAACCGAGAGCTCCTGAGTGCTCACTACCACTCACTAAGGTAGCAGCATCCTCAGCCACAAAGCCCTGAATTTACATTTTGAGGGAATGTTTTATAGGATGCAGAAGAAGAGTAGTGTACCACTGGCTGGCTGAAGACTTTACATTTGGTTTATTATTACCTTTAGGCACTAGGTAGGTCAGATACAAATCCAACTGCCTTAACATTTAATAGTGTTCAGTTTTGGGGTCATAGTTCCCTCTCTATTACGAAAATGGGCTCATAGTGTGTTTTGATGTACTTCCTACAATTCATTGATTATTAGGTATGAGAAAAGAGAAAAGACCTATTATGATTACAGCATATAGTAAACAGTAGTGGGTGTCATATATCTCTGTCTTCTGAAGGTGGTTAGCCCATTTTTGCATTTAGGCAAACAAGATTCTCTTAGAGATCAAAAAGTAATTGTACAGTGATTAAAGATACTGACAAATCAAAAAAAATGGGCAGTTAATACCATGTTTAGGCTCTCATTTAAGGGATTTTGGAGACAAGAGTGTTACTTAAAACTAACTGCTGTTGACCATTGGAGAAATGACGAAAGATACTATAATCTTATGCAATCCCAGTTTTGGTCTGTTCCCTTGACCTGGATTAACCTTTTTCCTTTTATCTGTATTTTAATTCCAAACACCTCGCTTGAATGCGACTGTACCCATGTCTCTGCTAAAAGCTTTAATGAGCAACACTAAGGTCAGTGGAAATGTTTGAACTTTATTATTATTTCATACAAATACTGTAGGGATCCTTGAATCTCCCACAATTATTAGTGTTTTTGGTCTCCAGTGACAAGTTCAGCATCTGGCTGTAGTAGTTTATTGATTTCTTTTTAAATGGTTGTCTTTCAAGAGCCATTTAAAATATATGTTTCTTCTTCTTAACTGACTATTTACAGGCACACACACTGCACAGAACTGGGTACAACTTTATTTTGCAAACAAGGAGTAAACAGCAAAATGGCCTTTATAATCTTAGCATAAATATTTCTGTATTTTTCCTTAGTGAAAAAATGATAAATTTATACATAGCACACTTTCACTACTCTTACTCTATTATTATTAATTACTGCTAATAGACCAATGAAATATCAACTGTATATTCTTTCAGTTTATTACATCACAATCAAATGTATTGTTTTGTGCAATCAATATTAACAAAGACCATGTCCATTTGAATGTGCACACTATTCTGTAGACTGAATACAGCACATAAAACTCGTTGGCTTTAATCAATAGAAAGCCCAGAGCAGCCAATTATTTTATAAATTATTAAGTATTTTTTTCATTGTACGCATCCCATTAATACCTAGGCAACTTATTAATGGACCAGGACTCCAGCTGTTCTGTTTCAGTAGCTGCTCTCATAAAAGTGAGTCATTCCCTTACATGGTGCCTTTGACTTACTTTTAAAACCTATCCAAATCGGTTTAGATAAAGGCCGCATTGGTGAGGCCAATATTGCTACATGTACTGCAAATCGGCTGTCAGACAGGATCCCAAAACATGTAACAAACATACAGTGAGGGTCAGACTGATAGGGACAGATTAGGATTAACATGGCCAACACTATCTGTGAACTGAAGCTCCTGGAAGGTATGTGGTATAAAACTGGGTACCAGAAAGGTAACAGTGTTTTGCAGCAGTGAGTGCGAGCAAAAAACACGGGTCAGACATTCTTAAAATTAAACTTGGGGATTATATCCTAACTTCTTACCTGGAAAACAGGCAGCTGCCAGACTACGGGGTCTTGATCTATGAAGTGCAGAAATTCCTTCTAGGCTTTGGTTTAGCTTCAGCTTGCATCTAATGGATTGGAAGAGTCATAGCCATCCCCTCCAAACAGAAAGTAGGCAGGGAGAAGATATTTTGGTCGTAACACCTAAGGCTTCAGGAGGAAGATGTCAGAGTGGCCAGGGTCCCAGTACAAAAGGGCTTCTGCATCTTTATACATGATTATTGCAGTAGTTGCCTCAAAAGTCAAGTTCCAAAGTCTCGAAATTGCAGGATATTAAGGATTGCTAAGCCTGGTTAAAAAGGGCTAAGGCTTTTCACCGGTCTGAATCTAGTCCACCTCAGTACTGAGGAGTGCCTGAAAGTTAATCCCATGATGAATGGTCTTCACAAAGTTGGCTGGTTCTGGTCCACATCAAAATTGGCATTAAACAGCAGTCTCAATAAAAGATCAGAGCCAACTTAGGCTATCACCCTTGCAGATTGCGTTTGGGGTGCATTCCTGGGGCTCGGGGGGAGGCTTCTAATGCCACTAACTTCTTTCCTTTTCACATGCACAGAGATAAAGATGGCAAGTTATCAGAGAGTGAAGCAATAACACCAAGTGTGTCCTGAAGACTAATGAAACAGTGTAGGCATCACTCTGAAATAACATGAGATAAAATTACTCTCAATAAGACAAAAACACAATATATGTTAAGAAGACATAGGCTTTCCCTAATTAATCCCATTCTGAATAACTTTGTACTTTTTCCACAAAATATTTTTTAAATGTTTTCATTCTGAAAGAGATTACCAAGATGAAAAATTTTTGCCAAACAGATAAACTTCTGCAAAGCTGCAAGTTTCTGCAAAAGCAATGTAGAATTAGATGTGTCATGCAGTTCTATGACCAGGAACCATTGCATCACCTGCATCCAGTATGAATTAGCATTAATCATTTCTCACTTGCTTACAATGAAAATACGGCTTTAGAGAATTGAAATGTAAATTTCAATAAAGTCAAGATTTACTAAACTAAACAAACTCCTTTTTTCCCTTGCTCTTTAAAATTGAGTTTTCTCACTTTGGACTTCTCAAGCTTTTCTTCCACTATGTTTCTAAATTTCCCTTTTATATCTTAATATAACACATGTTAATTTCCTTTTTAAAAGTCAGAGTACACCAATTTAAGGTCAATACTAAGTTTGCTACATATCCAGAAATACTAATCATTCAAAAAGGTTTTTTGGTTAAGAAAGTTTAGCCTAAAACCCTGAGGAACCTCCAGGATTCAACAATTTTACTTCAACAGACCTGCATGTAAAGCTTGAGAATAACATCTTGGCAATCAGTTTGAAAACATAGTGAAGCCATGGTTAATATTTCTATACAAACAAGCAGCAACACTCAGACATTTAAATGTGCACAAAAAATTAGTATATGGATTTCCTGTTTTATGGGAAAGTATAACTAAAATAATACATAAAAACTTACCATATTAAAGCTTGGATCTACCTGTGAGCTGAAGAAGAAAATACTCATTAGTATAGATTCTCTGGGCAGAGAAGAGTACCCCATCATATCTGCACGTGCTGCACCAACACATTATACACTGTGGCTGTATGAAAGCAGTGGAGATACCAACATACATGACATGGCTTAACTGAAACCAGAACTCTGCATTCTCATCTCTTAAAACAAGAGGCACACCAGGGATTTTTTTTGTTTGTTTTATTTTATAAATCAATAGCTTTATAAACATACAAATAAACCAAATATATTATATTTGTGTTGAAATATCATTTCAAGGTTTTACACTAAAGATTATTTTGAGTTTACAGCTAAGTTTAGAAAACATTTAAAACTCCAAACACTGTAATTACAAAAAATAGGTCTCCCTATCTTAATCTTTAAAGAATACTGTCGAATTTAAAATTAGATCCTTGGACTGAAGGCAAGCAAAGTAAACAAAAAAAAAATAGGATAGAAGAGTAAACTAATTTTTAAGGAGTCTGAAACATCTTTGTTTAGTCAAGGTTCAAAGTTACAAATCTTTATTTTCTTTGATTGGGGAAACTTCCAACTAAATGTTGACTGTCATTCAACACACTGCTTTGATTTTAAGCCCACAAACATACTTCACCAGAGAAACTCAAAGTGCAGGGTTCAAAGTCTTTTTACTGTGTAGCTCTCATAGAAATAAAATGCTTTTCTGAATTGAGGTCTTTACAGCTGAACTCTCTTTGCATCAAAATGCACAGGATCAGTGATGAACTGAAAGAGCAGGGAATCCAAGCTAGATGCTCTTAACAATGTTAATTAAATTAAACTACACAGAACCTAAAGTCAATCTACAAGATACTAATGATTCAACACAGTAGTTGCCTGCTCCTGAATACAGTTCAGTATGCCAACACTTTTCAACCATTTCTCTTTCTGTGGAAGTACCCTTGTTGCCATTCACATAAGAGAATGAGTGAGTCTTCAACTCTTAGTTGAACTCTTAGTTCCAACTAACCTCTGGAAATGCCTATTTTCCAAGTTTATTCTGAATTCAGAACAAACATGATTAGGAAACAGACTCAATAATTCAAAACCACCAGCAAAAATCACTTTAGAAGATAAATAAGCAATAACCCTCTACACAACAGAGCACTATCATTTTTGTAATTCTGACACTGTGGACTCAATGTTCTTACTGCTTACACCAATATAAATCTTCACAAGGTTACTCAAGCCTGTAGCTGTTTTAGGTAAAAGGTAAGAGCCTTTAAATACTCTTTCCCATATTGTCCTACAGATCTGGCAAAAAAATTACAACATCCCATACCTTCCCGTCAGGATTCAAAAAACGCATAAAAGCAGAATAGTGATCACAAATTAATAACATTTGCCACTATTGTGCAGCTAATGAATTACAAGGAACACTAGTGTTGGGCGCTGCAGCAGAATTTAAAGGAGGTGTTCAGAGGACTGAAAGATCCCCTACAAACAATAAAAACATCGTTAGTAATTTAGCTGATTTTCAGATACCTTCCAAAATATTCTGAAAAGGGCCTTAGCAAGTCAAGACAAGTGGTGAAAATCACTTGATATCACAGAACATTCTGAGCAGGAAAGGACTCAAAAGCATCATTAAGTCCAACTCTTAAGTGAATGGCCTGTAGAAGGATCAAACTCACAACCTTGGCATTCTTAGTCCCACGTTCTGACCAACTGAGCTCGTCTCATAAACAATTAAGCTGTATACAAGAGAGCTTCATTAGGGAGTTAGTTCTTAGTAAATAACTGGAAGGAAACGGTAGCTGTTAGAAAGCCAGTTACAAGAAAAATTGGTTTAGTTTTCCAATTGTTCCCTTGGATTTAACAGGCAGCACAAATCAGTTGAGTGGAAGTCAGTCCAAACTGAGGTGTCTTTTTTGGGGTTTTGACCCACTCCTCCTGTTGTTTTGGAACACCAACTGACTGAACTTCGGTGCTCACACTAAGTCCTATATAATGGACCAGGTTTTGGTGCCAGACACATTTCCATGAGGCAAGGATAGCTCCAGCACATTCCTCTTCACAGGGCTGAAAGTAGACACAGGCCCATCCCCTCAGTCCAGAAATAATCCTGTTATGCTCTGAAGAACCAGTGTAAAATGGAAGAATCACCTTTCCCTTCAAATGTCACCCACCATTAATTACATATGCCCACAAATCATTCTCCAGCACACCAAACCTGAGAAATGCGAGATCCCATTTGGTACTTGCTCACAGAAGCAGACATAATAACATCTCAGGTGAAGTCCAAGTTACCCTGGACTGTCAGCAGCATTGGGGAGAGGCATACAGTGTCCATGAACAATACTTTAATAAAAATATTCATTTTGAACTAATTGTTCTGCATCATCTTCCATTCCTGTTTTGCTGCAGCTGTCCTTGTGACCAATTTTCTAGGCAGTTTCTAGACTCTCCATGTGTAAAGACAACTACTCACAACAAGCTCCATTGGAAAATATTTATCACTGATAAATCAGCCACTTGTCTGTTTTCCCCTCAGCATCCTTTTAGCAGGCAGTTAATGAAGTTAGCAGCAGTGATATTTATAGAGTAGTCATTGCCAACACGTTGCTCACAGTAGCTCTTCCAAGCAGAGATGACAGGGAAGGAGTGGCAAGAACTTCTCTGGTTTGTTTTGATTTCTGGGGTTCTTTTCCTAAAGCAAATTTTAATGAAAAAATATTGTTTCAGTGTTTTGTGAGTTCCATTCTCTGCTGACTTCCTTCTTTTCCCTCTAGGACCCAGACTTCTTCTAGTCTGGCTGCATCAGCAAGCTGGCTGGGGCAAGATTGCAGGGCTCCCTTTCTGGCAGGGGCTTGGGATGAATGTTCCAGGGAACCTGGGGAGGGCCCTTCACCACTCCTGTGGGCTGACATGATTTCTCACCAACAGGAACCTTTTTTTGATGTCCTTGTTCTTTCTCCTCTTCTGCCAAAGTTTCTGCTGCTTTGTCATATGTTACAGGCTGTTCTTCCACTGGAGAAAAAATAGATATGTATTACTGAGAGCCATTTGAGAAGATTCACAACAATTAAGCTGAAAGAAACATAATGGCAGCTCTGAGGGAAGAAAGCTATGGAAGGAAGCACAGAATCAGGTTCAGAAAATTGCAATACCAACTCACATCAAAAGAACAAAAAAAAGGCAAAAAAAAAGCATAAAAACCCAAAAAAACAAAGTCAAGAACTTGCTTCAGATTTTAAGAAACTACTTGTCCAAGACAAATTTCATTGTTTTCTCTTTTAATACATAACAGGGAAAGGCATGCCCATAACAGGAAGACTATCCACCTGGCACAATTAACGTTGCTGCTTCAAAGACAAAAAAAAAAAATCTTAGAATTATTCACTCGCATGGTATAAGAATTTTCTTTAACATGTTAGAAAAAATATCAGATTCTTCACCAGTCTTGTTGTCTAAGGTTGCTGAAACACTTTTGCTAAGATTTTCAGGTAAAAATCAGACACCTGTCATGGGAAATTTCTGTTCCAATAGCTGCATGTGATAAAACTGTAAATGAAAACAGAGTTTCCTAATGGGAAACATCAGTCTTCCTTTTCTGGACAGTACACTTCTACACATGTTCACAATATTAGTTCAACTAAGTAAATGTGAGGCATATTTTTTACTGATGAATAAAGTGACTACCCAATGTATGTTTAAGGACAGCATTGGCAATTTTGAAAATCTTGCAAGTTACTTGCCCATTCCAGTATCCTCAAACATTTGTCTTTGCATATTTCTAAGTGACTGAGGCAAACTTGCTTCTCTAGTATCTTCTGCAGTTAGGAAGTATATATGGTAAACCAGACAAATGGTTAAGGATATCAGTCTTTCTCCATCAGTTCTCGCCATCTGAGCCATTGAGAGATTCCATTGCCACCTATAAGGCAATATTTCCTAAAATTCAGAATGGCCCAGCTGGTAACTTGTGGGTCATGGAAGCCTGCTGTGTGCTTCATGCTGCCTGCTGCCTCTGGACTGGGGATGGGAGGCACATCTCCTTCATTCATCTCATCTTTTTTTAAGCACCAAACACTCCCCAAGCAGTCAAACACCTTATTTAACACAAAAAGCAGAACTGCAGTTGCTGCCACCTGGACTGCTCACACCTTTTAATTTATCCTGCCTGAATAAATACAGACTGTCAAAGTACACTGCTCCATGGATATACATCACCCAACAGTATAATGAGCATAACCTCACTTGCAAACCTGTAAAGATTTGCAAAAATCCAATATTATTCTATCACAAGAAGCGTCAGACTTTTTCTGAGTGTGAAAGCACTATTTTAGTTTAGTTTCTCATGACTAATCTGCAAAGTGAAAGACTGTATGGTCTCAACAGCAATACAAACATGGCATGTGCTGTGTGCAGCAGCTTTAAACAGGCCAGAAATAAAATTCTGATTTCTCCATCTCCTTTATCAGCCACTGCTCCTGCTGGTACAAGGTGAGGAGAGATCTA
This sequence comes from Dendrocincla tyrannina, assembly GCA_035047865.1. Taxonomy (NCBI): domain Eukaryota; kingdom Metazoa; phylum Chordata; class Aves; order Passeriformes; family Dendrocolaptidae; genus Dendrocincla; species Dendrocincla tyrannina. Next base: position 26,496,372 of record JAWWMP010000132.1, on the reverse strand, counting down.
ATAAGGTAGGAAATCCTACTCACCAGATTCTGAAGGACAGGCAGGATGAGGATCTGCTGTCTCACACTCAATTAGATCAACCACTTTAGTCTCCAGAGAACTGTTACACTCCTTAACAACCGCAAACTGCAAATACATACAATATGCACAAAATATGCAGAGCCCAAATTAATATAAAATGACTTGGTTTTCTGAAACCCGAGAAGCAAACTGGAAGGGCCACACACTTCAACCACAGAACAGGGAAAGAGGTCAACCTGGCTTCTGGGATGACCCTTCCCCAGCAGATAATTAAATATTTGAGTTGATGACAGCCTTAGTTGTTCTTTGGAAAGCACACGGTCCCAGTCTAGTAAAGAACTGTCAACTCTCTTGCCTTGCAAATCCACATTTCCAGGTGCAAGAACAAAAGTCCATGAAAATCAACCCTCTCCATAGTACTGAGGGCCATTTTTAAAGTATTAAATAGATCCACAGAAATCCAGACAACAGGAAACCATATCAAACACAGGGAAAGAAGTGAGCCTCCCTTTCTGGCTTGAGCACCACCTGAGCCATGTGGTTCCATCATCTCACAGTGACAGTGAAGTCAGGAGATGAGACCTTTTGGGGGAATGTGTTGAAAAGACCAGGGGGAAAACAGAAAAGACAGGGTAAAGAGAAACAGTGTGAAGCACTGTGCTGAAATTGTACAGAGGGAAAGAGGGAAACCCAGCAAGTGGATGAGGTTTCAAGAGCAGAGACAAGGAAGAAGAGAAAATGTCTGTAAATAAGATGTTTCAACAGAAGGACTGACAGATTCGGGGTCCTGGCAGATAACTGGTGGATTTATGTGGATAGAGCACAGAAGTAGCAGGTATACCTTTTTAGGCATCAGTTCAGTTACATAAAATCTGTGGGCTTACTCCTGCTAACCCACATGTGGCAGACTCCCAGAAGAGATTCAGCTACACACAAATCTGCAAAGTAAGCACTTGAATGAAAAGTCCCAGAAAAGCACCAAAATCCAGGCAAGTGCAAAAGTTTACCTAAGCTTACATATCGGGCTTACATACCTGTCCTGGCTTATGGAACTCTAATATGAATGTAGAAATTATATGTAGCCATACCCTTAACTAAATGTACCCTCACCTGGCAGAACAGAAGTAAACAGAAAAGTGAATCACACTTGGACAATTTATAAGTATAGTTTCAGTGTCAGAGTACCTAATGTTTGATGTGTGTGACAGCACAAAAGCTTGTTATCCTCTGCATTAACCTAGATGGGCAAGAACAAGAATGACTTTGCGCTCTCTCTCACCAGTCTCACAAATGAGCAGCAGCACTGTGGACTACCAAAGGAGCGAAATTCATTTCACTCATATGTTCTTTAAAGTTACTGCAAACACATTATCCAGTAACAGTAGGAAGTCCTTTGTTAAGATCATTAATGTTGCATAGATCGATAGCACCCAAACACCTATTCTAGTTCCTTCTTAAAAGTTGAGAAGATATAGAGTTTTCTGTCCCGGATGTAGTATAATCTCCTTTTCTACATAAAGCTCTTCAATAATCCACTTGAAGTGAACTGCAGAAATGGACAATCTCCGTGCTTCTACTGCTTTTTGGCAGCTCTACGTTTTCTAACCTGAGTACATGCATGCACGAGGCCCTGGTGAACTTAAAAACTGATGGCTACATCAGCACAGAGAAAATCACATGCATGAAACCAGAGGAATCTGTTACTGTGCAAGCAACAACAACTAGCAAAGGGTCAGTGATTTCCAGTGTGCAACAAGCCATTTGCAATAAATTACTTTATTAATGTATTCGATGTCTCCCACTGCATGTTGAAATGTAACACAAGCGTGTAATAGATGAGTAGGTTGGATTTGTTTTTGTTGATTCAGTCCATTGCTCGGCTGTTTAATTATCCCAATATTCAGCAAAAATGTCATTGGCAAACAGCATTAACTACAGCGTCAATAGCAGGTGGGGACAGAGCTGCAGAAGGCTGCAGGCCTCCTAAGGCATTGCTCCCACGCAACAAGCTGTTCTCAGTCCCGGCAAAAGTTTCTGATTTTCCCAACCTCAGGTATTTTGCAAGCTGTGGATTTTGTCTCTGCCGTGAACAAATGATGGCATTGCCATGATTCAGAGCATTTACTGTCCAGTAACTGGAGGAAAAGGGCTGGTAATAAAAGGTCTGCAAGGGTATGCCGTTGACCAGCAAAGGAACAGTATGACATCATCAGGGTCAAGTCAATTCAGCTCTACCAACATATGTTTGACGGTGTCTTTCAGTGGCTATGCACTCACAAATCCTGCCAGACACTCTATCTAAACCATTTGTGAGGTGGTTCTGAGAAAGGAGTCTCAGACTGGGTACAGAAGTGGCCACAGATGCCAGTTATGTCACTTGACAATTTCAAGCTCCAGTTGCAACTATCCAGCAGTGTGATGTTATTCTAATACCAGAGAGAATCAGGTCCTTGGACCAGATTTTGTGGCGACAAATGCAGCCTCAAAAATTACAACAGAAACAGGCCTGTGCAACCAGACCATGGTGGCATTTTTCATTACACCAGTGTAAAATTAGTATTTTGCATATCCTCCCAAACTGCCCAAAAAAATCCAGGTTGTTTTTCTCTACAAGGCAGCAGCTTCTAATACAAGACATTTAATTTTATCAGCCCCCAAAATAAAGTTCAACGTCTCATGTAGCACAAACAATACTTGGCTTCCAAGAAGCCTTTTTTACGGAGGGCATACTTTCCTGTGAAAATAACTCTGTGTTATGCCATGTCATCACATTGCCATTTCCTTAATTTAGAACACAGTTCCCCAACTGTTGTGTTCAAAGCTAACAATAACACTGGATAATGGTTGCAATACATCCAGGCAGCTGTGAACTTTGAGGGATAACAATGAGGTAAGATGAACTAGGGTTCACAGCAAAGTACTTGATGACTCTAGCAGTTATTTAATGTATTTAAGATGTGAATTATTTGATGGATAATCCCAAGTGGATCCCTAACAGTCTTTGATCCGTCCTGATTCCCTCTCCACTCTACATTAATATAGTTACCAGAGCCTTGTTGCTAGTAGGTGTCACGTTCTCATTGTCAGCACTGCTGTTGGCATCTCTTATCGCTTCTGCATAGAGATTCTTCTTATACAAATTTTGACTTCTGTACCGGAACAAAAGATGAAACAGATTATTTTGCTTTGGGAGGAGCAGATGCTGCTTTTTTTCACGTTCGTCTATCAGCATTTACAGAAGGGACATATATTTTGTTTTCTTTCATTAGTTGGAAGGGGTACATTACTTTTACCACAATTACAATCACCACACAGTGGTTAAAACAAACAGCTTGTCAGAAACAGAAGTCAGTAAGACGTGAACTATTGCTTGTTCTAACGTGCCATCTGTAAAGGATCATTCATTAGAATGAACAATAAGCCTCATAATTTTAACTAGATCCTTACATTTTCTCATATTATTCTATTTATAATAGATTCCTCTTACAAAGATTTGTTTCAGCCAATACAGTGAAGAGCATTTGTGGGTGAAGCCCAGAAATAAAAATCTGACTGTATTTTTGTACACTATTAGTTACAATTATGAGAGTCGCTTCTGAATTCATCCGCATCATTCATGAAAAGCAATTCTTTCAGACGTTACTATGAAATAAACAAACTGAAAGTCTCAACAAGCTGGGAACTAAAACCTTCCAGGAAAAACACATGACCAACAGAATTAGTGCAAGGGGGAAAAGCCACAATCTGGAGCTGTAAAAGGTATGAATAATCAGCTCTAAGGGGCCAGTTCCATAAATTCAAAAATTGTTATTTTTGCAGTTAAACAGCAATCACTTGCAAGGCAGTATTAAAAGCCCATATAGGCTCAAACATAAAATGTTGGTTTACACTGCTCGAGATCCAAATCGGTACATCTTTACTCCGTTTGCATACATGCTTTTTGCCCTCCTAGGCATCAGCTAACAAAATTAATGTTACAGTCTTCAAACTCTGTAAGTCTCAGGTTATAGCATCCTTTTACTTGATCTATTTTAAATAAAATTTCATAGATCTATACCAAAGAAAATAGGAATTTTCCTTTTATTTACGAATTTTTCTTTGCTTTCTACATGACTTTTATATAGTAACTGGGAAAGGGCATATGCCATCATCATCATATGCATCATATGCTGCTCTCTTCACAAAAATGCTATGTAAATGAATTCTGATTTTAGCTGGAAATATGAAAGGCCTGTTTTCACCATGGATGTTCTCTGAGATACTCTATAACATATTTCTATGTATTCAAATATTAAATAAAAAAAAAATGTCTTCAGTAGAGGATAAAACAGGGACTGCTAATATAAAATCAAACAGGTATCAGATCTGAGGGTAAGTCCACAGAGCAGAATGCTGAGAAATAAGGCAAATTAGTCCATTTTCACTTTTCCTGACATTGTGGTGAGGCTGCTACTCATGTTTTGCCACTTGGGTTCTGCATTGCAGTTCACAGTGCTTACAAAACTCAAGCCTGTTACACAAGAGTTTTAAAATCCACGGCACACACACACAGGCACAGTCCTCAGCAGGATGTCAGGCTCAAGAGGATCACTGATTCTGCATCTTACTGTAGAGTGTCCAGAGTAACAGATGCCAAATAGACTTGGTGGGTACAGGTGTCTTCATGTTCAACTGAGCACAAGTAGGCAAGGCAGTGAAATCTAGTTGACTGAGCATGGGCAAGAGGCAAAGAATTTCTCAATTCTAATTGCAGTCCTACTGTCATTTTTGTGTGGCCTTGGCAAGGTGAGGTGGAGAAATCGTCTGTGTTAAATCTATGTTTTGGTAGGTTTTTGTGGAAAAGAGTTGTTTCCTTGCTTTCCAAGGAAGACAAAAAACTTGGCATACTACACAGATAGACTACATAAACCAAACATTAACACAGTGCTCTTCAGCAGACCACAGTCATTGAACAAACCAACACAATACTTCAGTAAAACTTGGCCTTCACACAGCTTTCAAATTGGCACGTTCAGACCTCCAGCTTCAATTCCTTCAATTCAAAGGAGATAGGCATCTCCATTTTACAGGGGAAGGAACAGGACTATTAGTGACATAATTGATACATTTCAAAATACAGTAGATTATGTGAAAAAGTGGTATAGCAATTTCAAGCCAAATACTGGTTTCCAGACTCCAGTTAAATAGGGATTTTAGATCAGTGGTTTAATTTTGATCTAGTTATGCTAGTAATAGCTGCAGTTCAAGTTCAGTCAAGCATGTAATTGAAAACTTGTTGTTGTGGTAAATAGCTATATTGATCAAAAGCATTTGGCAAGAAAGAAACATAAATCAGGGAGAAATTACTAAAGAGAGATGAAGGGAAGAAAACTAATATCCACACACCTTAAAAGAAGTCATATTGTGGTTATTTCTCATGACAGAATATATGAAATGCATGGTAAATATAAGAATCTCACAAGTTTTCTATTCTGTATGTATCCACTGACTAAAACCTGAATCCCAGGTTATGAGAACAAACAAGGCTGGACTTAGCTTTAATTCTGGACCTCTATCACTAGTTAATAGAAAATAAGAAATGCTGGCAGCTCCTCTACTGTTGCAGAATAAATATGCCAAGAACCATTAAATAAGAATGAAAAATTCTAGTTTTCATAGTTAACTTATTTTGTCACTTAACTTTTTATGTGTAGGAAAGTTTAATTTTGAAATTGATCTAAACCACAAACAAAACTCTCGCAGCGGAGGGCAGGCCAGCATGCAGCAGGAGTCTCTTGATTTAGCTGCTGTCTGGCTTTTTCTATGTCTGCTTTTAAATATAAATGTGCATTTAAACAAGCCTCTGAGAACAGCTGTCTGTCAAGGTCATGGCCAGAAGACTCTAACTTATTAAATGCTTAATACTTTCCAGTCTAAGAGGCATCAACGACATTTAATTTCACATCAGACTGGGTTCTTAAATAGTGACTGTAGGAATTCTTTTTGCCACAAGAAGAATCCAAAACCTGCACAATTTATTACAGCCATGGAAAATGCCAGGGAGTACTTTTACAGCAGATGTGCTTAGGCTCCCATCGCTGATTTTACTCTTTCTACCGCCAGGAAAACTGCTTTCATGTTCATTGGATGCTGGAACCATCACTGCAGCAGTTTGTTTTGGAAGGTTAGTGGGCTGCTTTTCTGAATGGAAAGGAAACATTCAGGTGGCACTCTATATGAAAAGGGAAACAAAAGCAAACTAATGGGATAGGTAGCAGAGAAGAGCCAAACCCTATCATGAGAGTTTCAGACATCTAGAGCTCTTAAGGGAAACCAAGTAAGGAGCAAATAGCGTTCTCCTGAACTCTCTCATCAATACAAATGATGGCTTCTCTGCAAACCAAGTAAGGCCTGTTCCTCTTCCCTCCAGGCACATGTTACTCACTAAAGCCACTGTGAGTTCTGCAGTCCAGGAACATGCCAGAACTTTCTGCATTTTTCATGGAACCAAAAAGCTGAAAAGCAAAATAATAGCTAGGATGATATGGCAATTTCCATCAGCTGAGGAACAGCTCACGTCCTTCACCGTGAGCACTCTGTAAAAGTCAGCAGCATCTCAGTCCCTGTGCCACGCAATCATGGCACGTGTTTGGAAGCATTACCTGTGGCAGTAGGCAGCCAGGAAGCCCAGCAGCAGCAGAAGGACCAGCACTGCTGCACACACTGTGATGGTGATATTCCGCATCTTCACCCGCTCGGCATGCTGCTGCTCCCACCACTCCAGATCGCTGAACTGGCAGCGCTCCCCGACATAGCCCGTCACACAGCTGACAAAGGAAGTGAGCACACTCTGTAACTGGTAGCAGAGGAAACACCCCACACCGTCACTTCACTTGCCTCGTGTATGGATTTACCATTGGCAACTGGTATAGAAAGATCCAGTTGAATACAGCAGTGATGGAGACAAAATTACTTTAAAGGAATGCTGCCAAAGCCTGTAGAATTCAATACTAAAATTATTTTTCTTCTTTTGTTTTCCTGTTATTGACTCACCTATAGAATTGTACAGAGAGATTATGATTTTCAAATTCCAATGGGTAAAAAGTAAGAAAAAATAATTTTCTCTTAAATCCTGCTGTGTGATTAGTGTTTCCCTAAGATTTTCCATTTAACTGCTTCCAGCAGCAACCTTCCCTTTCTTTCAAGTAGACAATATAGGACTTACTCATATTTTCAGAGTGATTTGGTTAAGGGAATTGAATTTTAATCTGAATCTTTATTTTAAAATAAAAGGTGAATGAAAGTGTTTTTTAAAAACCACTCATGCAGTTAGAAATGTCCTCAAAACCTAGTTTTAATACAAGCTTCTCCTATAGGCCGTTTTTGTTTATTTGTTTGGTTTTACCATTGCAAAACACAGCACAGAAATCTCAATGTGTGAAAGCCTCACATCAAAATTACTAGAAAGTGAGAAATACATCACAAAGAATCCCAGCCTAGCTTTTCTGTGCGAGACAACACACATAAATAATAAATGGAAAAAAATGAAAAGTCTATCCAATTCATAACAATTTCTCAGCAACACAGACTCAACTCCTTCTCACAATTCTTACTGGTCTAATTTTACTCAAGTCCAAGAGCCAAACATGCAAAAGAAGCAGTATTTGACCAGCAGCAGCTTTTACCTAATGTTCTGAAATCATTATATCAGCATTCTTTATTAAATCAGGCACAAACACTCTCATTCTGTGACAATTTAGAATGCATACCTGCATTCTAGGAAGGCAGAAAAAAATGCCTAGTTTTTAACATTACATCACAATGAGTTTCAAACATGTAAGACCCACTTTCTAGTGAAAGATCTTTTATTAATTAATATACAAATCACATTTTGGTATGTGATATATATAAATATATAGAGATATTTTGGCTAGACGGCATCTTTCCATTACTTCATTTCACTAGTTAATATATTAGAGCCTACATGAGTGAATGCTGCCATCTAGTGAGAATTCAGCAAGGTCAGAAGGCAGCACGATACACACACAAACCCTGGCCCCCAAACCACGGCTAAGCATGGCTGACCTTTAATTTTTTTAACTGCTTCCACCCTCAGAACCGAATAATATGTACATTTAGATTTTTATTATGCACTAACACCTAACCAATAAAACAAAAAATGTGTGATCCAATTTGAAAGTCCTGCAGTCTTAGACTCTTTAATTTGATTTAGGTGAAACATTATGAGGTGGGAAAAAAAGGTAGTTTTCGACACCTCTAAAATTTACACTAAAAATTCACAACAAATACCAGAGGTGACCATGAGTCCCTTTCCTGTAATGTCTTTGCTCAAGGGCTTTGCTGAGCTTAGGAAATCCATGGCACTAAGTAGCTACTTCATTGCCTTGTATATATATGAGACACATTCTTCTCATATTTCTGCAGGTACAGAGGTCTATAGGCAGGGAATGACCACTCATATTTAAAAATAAGAAAGCCTAGGATGTAACACTGGTTGCAGGAATGGACTGAGATAAGGCATCCTGCAGTGCAGTTCAGGGAAGACCTGGGGGCATGGTGAGTCAAAGAAACTCTTCAGCACAAAGCTTGCTCTCCTTGTTCCAGAGTTATACCAGGACCACCTGAATTACTGAGACACTGAGGGAGATATACCTACTGTGGGACAGCATCCACCCCTGCACAGGTCCTCACTTATCACCTGAGAACTCAGGGGAGGAGGCAGGCATTGGGTCTGTCCCACTGTAAGCACCTTCATGTTTGATTTTGAAGAAAGATACAGCACAGATTCCAATATAGTCAAGTTCCAGACTTGAACTCCAGCATTAAAGGTTTTGAAGAAGCAATTACCCCATGGGACTAGGCTGTCACATTGACCAGGCCAAGGGTGACTTCTAGAGAGGTGTGATTCTCCTTGCTTTTATCAGTATCTGCATTTGGGGAACCCAGAATTAGGCTCCACAAAAATTTTGAGGGGGGAAAGTAGGTCTCATTTTTGAGGTCTCATTGCTACTCTCCCTGTTTTTAAGAGGGTTGTTATGTTGTATCCTTTCTGCCAGGGACCAAGACTCTTCAAACTGTAAGGGAAGATGCTGACACCAGAAGACTTCTCCCTGGGCTCAATCAGAGGAGACAAGTCAGAGGTGTCCTCTTCCACTCTGTTGAATGTTACACATCAACAGCAAGACCAGCAGGGAGGTACAAGCCAGCACAGTATACACAGGAGAGACAGCAAGCACCTCTTTTATAAAGCCATGAGAACTAAGTCATTTAACAACTTACCTCCCATTTCCAAAGCAAACAATTAAGTGCTTAGGGAACAAATCCAATCCTACTGTTAATTGCAGTGGGTGTGAACAGAGTGGCCACATATTGAAACTTACAGAGATCATTTATGGAAAAGAGGAGAGTCTAATTCTAATTGCTAGCATGAGTGATGAACAGATCATTCGTGGACAAACTCTTCACTGCCTGCACTTAATTAAGGGTAGCACCATAACAATGCCATTCATTAGCACAGAAAACACAAATTTCTGTACTTACTTGCAGGCATAGTCTTGTAGATCAGATACATAATTGCACACTCCACCATGAAGGCAATATGATTCATAGGAAGGAGGGCATCCTACAATATCACCTTGCACAGCACGTGTAGAGTATTCATTGTTGACAACAGTTGGGGGAACAGTAGATTCTGAAATAGAGGATTTCACAAGGACATCTCAAACCTTTGGCCACATTGGCAACATGATCTTACAAAAGAGTTCCAGAACTTCAAGGTACAAAACTAGATAAAAATATCTAAGTTCAATTAATTACTTGTGTTTTGCCTATTTGCTTATGTTGTTATCAAATCTAGACACACAGAAACTTAGAAATTACTAAATATGTTTGATTTTAGATTTGCAATGGAAGAGCTACAGCTTGAGTTCTGTCTATTTAGATGTGAGTCCAGCTCTGAAGAAAAACTGCACCAGCTGTCTAGGTGCTTACATTTAAATGATTTTTGCTACTTACACAGCTTTGGGGTATGGTAAATCCGTAACGTGCATAAAGTACCAGAGTCAGAGGTACAGGTGAAGGGTGACTATATTTCATGCCCTTGGTTATCAGACTCAGAAATTTTCACATACAACTTGTCATTCTTATGCAGATTGCATCTAGACTGCTGCCATCCAGTTGATTGCATCTCCGTGTGATGGCAGATTATGTTATCTATTGTTTTGGGCTTGCTCAGGTACAGATGGTGACATCGCCGGGGAAGCAGGGAACCCTATTGACCCAGTCCTCCAAAGGGTTCTGTAGACTGCTCTGAATTGCACACACTGTCACCTACACAGCTATCCAAACTAGCTGGTTTTAAAGGTAGTACTAATATGTCTGCACAACATGACCTACAGTGCAAACATACCCTTAAAGAAAAGGAGCGTTTTCTTGCCTACATTGATGCTATATCAAATATATAGGTCAGAACAAAATAGCTACATGGCAAACACTTTCTAGCAGTGTGGCTTAGAAGAAACAAGCCTAATTGCTTTCATACTATTATGGGATCAGTTTTATGACTCACACCAGTTTTATTGCATCATGACCTTCAATGACATTTGGTTTTTTTTAAATTTCATTTGCAGGAGAACTGCCGTGGCAAAAAGCCTGAATGGAAAGGGATGAGTGAATCCCAGGTGTGTGTGCATTCTGCAAAGGAAATTGCATCTTGCTAAAAGAGAAAGAATAGTGTGTTAACACCCAAGAAGACATGCACTCAGAATGACAGATGAGGGACCTAGAAAACATTACTTCCAAGTCATTAATTATTTAAAATCATCATTTTCTGAGTGACACCTGAAACTACTGAAAGCTTAAGTAACTGAAAAGCTGTTCTATGTAAGAAAGCCATAATTTCCTTCTGGTTTTCTGCAGAAATAGATCTGTGACAATCACATAGTGTCCTTCCATCATCAGACAGCCACTTGATCTAGAGTAAAATTCACCCTGACCAAGAGGGCTGAGACAGAGCAAGACAATGACTCACTTAGCTCCACATTTTCCAAGAGTGCTGCTGTCACACTGAGGCACTGAAATGAGGGTCAGACAGCCACTAATGCTGAACCTTCAGCAGCTCTCCTCAGTAAATCAGTAATCAGATTTTCTAAATAGTTTCAAACTCCTTTTGAAAAATTAGTGACTGGGTCTGGAAGACAAGCTTTTCCTGAAGAATCAAATGGGACTTAAATATGTGCGGTTTCTGTGCTAGCCTTCTGCAGAGAGAAGGAAGGCACAAAGGGTTTGAAAAATTACACAAAATGGAATTACCTCTGTGTTATTCCCAAGGAGCATTTAGTTCTGCTGTTGATTGTAAAGGCCGTTAGATTGATTGTTACATTTAGACAGTAAAAATTAGCACTGAATCTTAATGTAGATATTTCCAAACTAAATTCAGATCTAATCTCCTTAGTCCACCTCAAAACAGCCTCCTCCTAAAGCAATGCTAAGTGGATCCACAATCTGGTATGTATGTCACTATACAGGGATACCTGGTGTAACAATTTATCCAAGAACACATTTCTTAATGAAGGGACACTTCATTTTATTTGCTCACTCCATTTACTCACTGCAACTGATCCCAGTTCCAGAAGTATGATCAGCACACGAGCAAGTGAAGTTTCCTTCTGTATTTGTGCAGGTCATGTTCTCTCCACAGGTGTGGGACCCTGTCTTGCACTCATCAATATCTGTCACCCAAAGAGTCTGCAGTTAGAAGAATGAAATGACTCAGAGCATCCATCAAAAGGGCAGCAGTTGCAGCACGGCAGTCCCCTGGCAGTGGGGGAAAACACCAACAACCTCCCTCTGCAAATATGCCTTCATGGAGAACCTAACAGAACCTAATGGAAAAGCAACCAGCACAGCAAGTGATCACAGCCTCACCAGCCTCTCAGAGAATGCTATGCTGCTTCTGCAGCTCTCCACTTGGAGAAGGAAGGAAAGCCTTCCCCCTGAAATGTAATAAGCACAATAGAGTTGAAGAGAAGACTTATTTGTACCAGATATATTCTCCTGGAATTGCTAGTCACAGCTTGCACCCTGGATGAGTATGGCATTCTTGCAGTAAGACAGCACAAGGGTTTGGAAGTGGGGAGCTGCCCACCCTTTTACCATGCACATAGTTCAGTCTAAACAAAAAGTTTAGGCAGAAGGAAAGGGTTCAGAAACCTACAGGTTTATTCTGTTCGTGTAAACATTTCAACGACAGAGGATCTGAATTACTGTGAAGAGGCTCCCTGATTACAAGAGTTTCCAGGCTAGAGCCCATGTAAGGCTCACACATATCTCTCACCCCCATCCTGCTGCACACCGTCACCTTGCCTCCATGCCTTTTCTAGCAAAGCCCAAGGCAGCAGCTCCTGCCAGGCTGCTTCCTAAGTGCCTAAGTACCCCCGTCAAAGATGAGAGCTTTGAAAGGGTTCACATACCAGAGTTTGTCAGTCTCTGATTCATTTTATGAACTCTCAGCAGAATACATGTGCCAGATCTGCTTTGGGGATCACAGATCTACTACCCCAGTTTTCACAAAATGATTTTTTAAACCATTGGAACTTTTTCTATAGTAAAAGTAACAGGATATGGCTCTAAACAGTATAGAAAAAGCATTTTTAAAAGCAAAAAGAACAAGGAACAAAACTGCTGCAGGATATTTCAAGAAATGTGCTTTCAACAGCACAACATGAACTCATCTTGTGTTACCAATGGGTGTACTGACATATTCCTGGACACTGTGCATGCATGCAGACATCTAAAACTGAAGTACCAAATCACTTACCAGTTTCTGCATTTCATAGTACATTTCATCAAACACAAAATTAGCTCCAGTTCTGTTTGCATCACAGTAATATTGCATCTTTAATAAAATGCTGTGAAATTTACTATTTTCTGAACTTAAAGACTTCAGAAAGTTAATAGACTGTTTTTCAACAATAGTGGAAGGTACCACAATCCTTCTAGCCAAGCAACTGCACCACAGACAGTAAGTGCCCAGGGCTACCTGAGGACATACCTTCTATGTGGTACTGGGACAGCAAGAGGAGCTTGTCACTTCTTTGTGCACTTCCATCTGCACTTCCAAACAACCTCAAATATATGACCTTTGTCTCTGACCATTGTAGGCAAAAGGCCTTCTCGAACCTTTTGCCTCTGATACTTTCCACACCCTGCCCACAATAATGATACTGTTCTTAATTTGTTAGTTATCCTAATCAGCACTGAAGAACCAAAGTCTAGTAAAGATTATGTAAGAATTGGTTCAAATTTAATGGCTTTGAATCAGTCTATAAAGGAAAAAAGGAAAAAGAAAAGAAAAAAGATAAGACAGGGCTCACAAAGCTCTGAAAAAATTGTGTGCTAATCAAATACTGGAAAGAAAAAGCTTTCTGTTCATATTTACTACTAAAACGGATTAAGAATTTAAGAGATGTAAAGGAATGAACTAGAGACCTGGCATTAGAGTTGGATGGGAAAATCAGTGGGTCTGATTATTAACAAGACTCTAAATGTACTCAAGTTGTCAGTGTTATACCTTGAACCTCATGCCTATTAAACAGACCTGGAATTATTTGATGAGTATTATGACACACTCAATACCTGCTTTCGTTTATATTCATGGCAACGATTTCCAATAAAGCTCTACTGCCTCACCTCCACTTCCCTCCTCCCCCTCACTTTTCCTCTCTCTCCTTCTATAGCTACTAAAAAGAGTGCAAACACTGAGAGGAGATATTCACTGACAACTCCAGGCTTTGCATATTGATCAGTTGTTGAGGTTGCCACACTTCAAAGACGGAGGAAAGAATCAAAAAGGCAAAAATTATAAATGTCAGCTGTCTGGAGAAGCCACTGCTGGGATATGTGTGCCTACCAGATTATTCAAAATTAACCAGAACAGCTCAGCTGACAGCTTCATAGCTTGATGTAAAGCTAGCCCAAGTCATAAGATTGCTCATTCATCCTCCCCCGCCTTCCAGACATAGCACAGCCCTCACATGTGTCCATACCGTAGCAATGGACTCCATCTCCAGTGTAGCCCTCCAGGCATTTACAGACATAGCCCCCTTCTGTATTGATACAGCCCGACACGTTTCGATCACAGCGATCCATATTTACAGCACACTCATCAACATCTGTGAGACAAAACAAGGAGACAGGACACATGCGCCATGAAACCATCAAGTGAATCGATTAAAAGAAACATCTACATTATGAATCTCCCTCAGATTGTGCTGTCACTTGTCATTTGTGCATCTGAAGCAAATCAAGAGAGAAGGAGTCCGTGGTCTTTTTTGGTATGACATTTGAGGGGAATGTTCTAAAGAACCTAAAGCAGTCAACGAGGTACTATCAGCTGGAGACCTAGAGACTCCACAAATACCACTTGCTTCAAAAAAAAATCTGTTCAGAGGAAATTATCCAATTCCAATCAAAGCCTTACATTAAAGAATCATAGAATTGTTTAGGATGGAAAAGACCTCTAAGGTCATCGAGAAACTTAGTTTTGTGAAAGAACACATAAGCTTAGAATTATTTTTCCCCTTACTACAGCAACATAGACTCCTCTAGTCTTCATGCTTAGCCACCAAATGGTATTTTTATCTGTTTCTAACGCATCCTTATCCTGGCCTTTATGAGAGAACAAAGTTCTTCCATTTATGTCGCATGCAAATCCAAAAATTTAAAGACCACACTGAGAAATGTGCTGCATGGTTGTTAGTCTCTTTCTAGTGCTGGAAGGAAACAAGAGCAGAACTTGTATATAAACATTACACCAGGTATACTAATTTTAAAGAGATTCTTTAATACAAACTTCTAAATTATACATCAACTTTCATGTCTATGGACAGAGCTTTTATAATTAGGCAATTTTTACAAATAAATACATGATGCTTTTATTCCTATTATCCCCGTTATTTCTTTTTAATATTATCAAGATTAACACTCATGAGTCAGAGGAAAATAAGGCATTAGCCATTTCATCTCACATGCTCTCTACTCATCATCCCTTTCATACTATTGACCTTTCTGTCATGGCTCACACACCACAGTTCCCAATGTGAAAGAAGATAGGTTTTCTTCCTCTCCCACAGTCAACAGTTTTCCAAAATTTATATTAATGTCTTACCATAGCATGTGTTCCCCTTCCTGGTAAATCCTTCCAAACACTGGCATACAGCACCATCTTCCAGCAAAACACACTCTGCATTGACATAACATTCTAGTGCAGTGCAGTCATCTTGATCTATAGCATAGACGAAGCAAAACAAACAAACAAAACTAGATGTATTTGGAAAGATCAAAAGAGGTACTGTATATGTATTAAAGAAAAAACCCAAACAAAACTCCAAACTAAACAAACAAAAAAATAAGACAGCCAGAACACACAGTCAAACTTCGAAACAGCTCTCTGGGGTTATTGATGGCAAGCCAATACAATCATTAGGGCTATTCCCTTTGTCTCGATGGAGTTGACATGTCATTTAATATCACGATTTCTGAATAATGTATTCAAAACCTAGTACAATTTAATGATCTAGTGTCATCAAATATATATAAAATTGAATGATTTTACTTCAACTTTGTTCAGAGGAACTTAATAGACTTTAAAAATCTAAGGGATAGACTTTCCCAAGTGATCCAAATTAAAAATGCTTGCTCTCTAGACTAGAATAATATTATTGGGGCTTTTTGCCATAGCAAAGGAACATGGAGACAAACAAACAAGAAAGCAGTGCTACCCAGCATAACTGCATAGACCCAACTTCTTGTAAGACAGTTAAGAGCATGAATGCCACCAGTTTCAACACTGAGCCTTTCTTCATTTAAAGTCTGTGATTTCTTTCTCTTCTACAAACCTGTTCAGAGCCTCGCACTAAATATAAGGAAGACAGCCATCAGACTCTACCTGATACCATGATTTCAGCCATCAAAAAAATTCTTTTCTGCTTTCCCCCACTGTCCGTATCTTTAAAAATCCCACTGCTCTGTGTGCTCTGGAGCACGATCTCTGGTGGTAGCATTGGCACTACCTCCTTGTGCACAGAGACACTTCCTGAAAAAGACAAGAAAAAAAGTGACACAGACTATTTAAATCGACTGAACTAACCTTCTATCACTTGTCTACCTTCCAACAGTCTTGGTGGTTTCCTTTTAAAATAAACATCAGTATCCTCCCAGACTAGCCTGTTTCTGATCTCAAATTATTCCTACAACCACTCTCTGGTGGTTTTTCTCAAATATGAAAGAGAAGGAATGGGACACATTGCTCACAATACTTGTCAGCAATGCACACTTCTCTTTCACTGCTAAAATGCCAAGGAAAAAAAAATATAGTTGTCAGATAACATGTTGTTGCCTCAGGATAACACACCATCATTCCTCATGTTAGAGCAAGATGAATTTTTTCAGTCTACCTGTGAGGATCCTCAAAGGTTTGAGAAGGGTCTTTTTTGGAACTGGAGAACTGTACCTCCTGTTGAGTTGGAAGAATCCAAAGCATGACAGGTTTTTCCGCCTAGAGTTTTCCCAAATCCTGGATGGCACTTGCAATGGACAATTCCAAAATTATTTTCACAGATCTGATCACAGCCTCCATTCTCATAAAGGCAAGGATTTGCCCCTAACGCAGAAAAACAGGAAACTTAACAAGCTGCTTCTTCAGTCAGCATCTCCATTTAGGTTTGCAGTTAGAAAAAGGACTGACAAAAACTAGAACTCTTTTTTTTAAATTTTTTATTTAACAACTAATGCATATAGTAAAGCACAGATATTACCACTTAACCTCTGTTGGGAAATCAGATTCACATACTCTGTGTCTAATACACATACCACATTTTTTTATAATTTTATATTGTTTATTATTTCTCCTTTAATATTCAGAGTCCTAACATTCCCTGAAAGAATATTACAAGTGCATAGGGAACCTGTGATTACCTTATCTCAATCCTGGTCTATGGAATTACTCTTTTCTGCTTACAGTTCCCAATAGAAAATCAAATTATTTGATCCAAAACTATTAAATCTTACAAAATCTCTCTCCATGTCATTTGCATGTGGGAGAAGTGCCAATAAACTAGGATAAATAGGAATTTAAAGACTGTGGTAGCCCTGTGGCAATTGACCAGCATCTTTTCTTGGGCATGAACATAAATTTACAAAATCCATTAGCGTTCCTGGGACACTAGCCAAGATGATACTTTCAATAAATGACAGTCTGACTATGCTTTAGAAAGCCGATTTCTGAGAGGAAAGCCCTCTGCCCAAGGACATCTGTTCTACTGATACCAGTGAATAAGAGGAGGCTGGAAGGGAGTGACTGCTTAGTTTTTGCAGTATACCTGGTTTCGCCAAAGGATGAACTACAACCATTGATGAGGGTCTCAGCATGCTGCCTCGAAGACGTACCCTGTTTTGGCCGGTCTTCTTGTCCACCCTCATTAGTGATGGCCTAGCCCAGTCAGAAAACCAAAGGTGGTCCTCAAACACCACTACCGCAAAAGGGTGGCCTACAAAGACATTAGATTTATCATTTACACATCTGTAAAACATACACAAGAAACCATGTAATTAAAACCATTATCTGCATATAGGTCAACTTCTAATATAGGGGCACAGCCATAGCCAGTTTGCTGATTTGTTTTCTCATGGGGAGGGGTAAGTGTCCGTGAATGATGGACCATGGGCACATGTGACTTAGGCTCTTGGCAAAGGAGGCTATGACACTTGCCTGGCTTAGTATAGCCTCTGTGCTTCTGGTGACCTCCAAGCAGACCAAAATCCTTCTACCTCAGACATCATCATTTCTTGATGCAGCACTGGTATCAGCCTTTCAGAACTGTAGTACCTCCCTCCTCTGCCAATAAGTGTCCCAGCACAGAGCTGCTGAGGTACACAGCTCTTTTTTCAGTCTTCACATAACATGGAGAGGAGCTCGTGCCATTTGTCATCTTGCATAAGTGTACTGACACAGGGTAGCCTGGGAGCTACAGTCACTGCAGCCACAGACTCAAAGGAGGACCTCAAAGTCAGTGTCTGGTCTCTGCAAGTCCCAAAAAGTGTGCACAAGTGCAATACAGTGGTCCACAGGTGCATATGGCCAGCTGACTAACAGTAACAGCTAACACAAACCACAGGAGGCAAGAGATCATCCAGGTAGCTTCCTCTCTTTCCACTGATGACAACAGGATCCTAGACAACAGCTTCGACAAGGTGTCTAACATTTCCATGACTAGCAGTAGGTGTAAGAAGTTCCATGTCAAGTTCAGAGTACAGGAACTTTTCCTTGGTAACACATTATCTACACTAGGAAAACTCAGATCCCTAGTTTGAGTTCAAGAGATAAGCTCAGCAATTCAGAATCCAAAGAACACTTTCATGTGTAATGGCAGACAAAGATCCTTACAAAATGATTCGTACCCTTTAATACCTCTTTCATGATAGAAAATTGCCATTAGTCCATATGGAATTATACATTCCTTCTGCACACTTAGAAATATCCTGCTTTCAATTTAGCCTTTGGCCAAGCTTTTTGCAGTGGAAGGTAAGAACACATACTGTTCTTCCATGGATGCCCATCTGGTTTCTGAGTGGTTGCCTTCTGGCTTAAGCAGGTTTGTTTTGTGCTGGTCCTTACTCACAGCCTGAATGTGCACCACGCTGTACTGCTGCACTCTGAGTCCCTCTGAAAGGTATGTTTTGTAGGCACATGATTTTTATGATCTGTGTTTTTGCTTTTTGATGTAGACCTCATTTAGGTGATGTTTAATTTCACTAATGAAATTGGGATCCCAAAATGTACTAGTTTTAAAAAAATAAATAAAATCAAAGCTAAGTAAACAGGCAAACAAAACAACAGATAAATTAGAACTTTGGGGAAGGATTATGTGCTGGTATATCTTAATTGCATCTCACAAATAAACTGGAAAAACCCCACTCCTATATAAAAAAATTTCTAAGACACTGTGTAAGTGTTCTTATGTGTTAAGTTGAAGAGCATATTGTTGGCACTCTACTACCTCCACTAAGCCATGCTTAGTCACTGGTCTTGGTTCTTAGCTTTTCTTTCCATTAAATTTGACCAACTAGCCCAAGATCTAGGTACTGTCCCCACCCAAATATTTGCTCAGTTTTAGGATCTATAGCTTGCATTATCCACAAACAGAACCCTGTTTTGACCAGCAATTCCTTAACCTCTTAACTTACGAATACATTAAGGATTAAGATTCAAAGCATAGTGTCAATCAATGGAGATAGCAAGAACAAAAAAATGAATAATCACATGAACCTTTTCCAGAATAGAAAAGGTTTTCTATTCTGGAAAACGTTTTATAAGCATAAGGAATGGTTGTGCTGTTCATTGCCTTGTGCAGGTACTTACAGGCTGTTTTACTTCCAGCTGAAAACAGCGCTAGCAGAAGAGCAGAAATAATTCACCTATTTTCCATGCAGTCCTACTGAGTGAGCTCTCAGAATAGGAGCGCTAGAGGGAGCTGCTGTAATAAAAATTCACGTTACAGCAGAACGCCTACGAAGTGGTGGCACCTTCCCATCCTCCAGTGTACACCTGTCCAAGAACACAAACTGATTTCCAGTCTCACTGACAGCATTAGCAAAACATCAGGATATCAAGTCTCTCTGCTTCTCTAAATTCTTACACCTATAGGCGTTCAATTCTTTCACTTCTTTTCATGTAGGTGTTGATGCCCTTTTCTCCCATAACAGCCATATAACTGCTCCCAGCCCAAGCCTACCTCTTGTCGCCTAGCCTGTGTGCTACAGTGCTCCTAGCTTTCCTCTGTTTTCTCCCTGTAAGACATTGTCTCATTGTGGAGGAACAAAGTGAAACTTTGTTCAGGCTTCAAGTTCCTCCTTTGCAGGTCAGTTGCAAAGTGGAGTGCACAGCAGAATATGCATAGTGCAGGAAAGAGAGGAAGGCTGGAAAGTCACTCTACTGAGGCCTTTTGATGTCTTCTGAACTGGAGAGCACTGATACCTCCAAGACCTCACTCTGCTCACCTTCAATGCCATAACAACTACCAGCACACTGTATAAATCATTTTTCCATTTGGTATCCTGTGTGTTTAGAATTATTCCAGTGTTCAGCATTGCAGATGAAGGTTTGCTGCTCAAGGACCTTAACAACAAAGATTAATTCTCTTTTAGTTTATGTCAAAATAACTCACTGATATAGTAAACACAGCAAAACCTGAATTAAACTAAGCAGCCATGCATGAAACAAGCAAACCACATTTTTAACTTTTTTCCTTATTTTCATTTTTCTGTGTAGGCAGAGAAGTCCTCTGTGCAATGCAAAGCGACTGATTAGTGAAAACCAGGAGTGTTAGAAAGACATACTTCTGCTGAAATGAATAAAAGCTGGGTCACAGAACGAAGAACTAAAGTGAGCCTATTAACTTCAACGCAGCATTGCATAGAATATAGAGCGCAGCTGCTGACCAGTAATTCGCATGCACATATGCAGGTACACACACACACTGACAAGCAGCAGTAGGTAATTATCAACCCCAAAACCTCACCTACATCATTCTGTGCAAGAATTCGACGACCAGAACCATCCAGATTTGCGCTCTCAAGCACCGACTGCTTAGCATCACACCAGTACACCTTGTCAGCTAAGTAGTCGAGAGCTATTCCACTGGGCCACACCAGACCCGTGCTGGCTATAACCTGGCGATCGATGCCTTCTAATGAAGAGCTGTCAATCCGGGGATTGACCCCCATGTCAGTCCAGAATAATCTCCTTTAGAAAACAAAATGAATACAGGAAGTCAGTAAGTAAATGTTTGTCATCCTCTCCATGGAGTTCTTTCAAAGCAGAAAGGTCAGACTGGAGCAATACAGCCCTGAGTCACAGGAGAAAAAGTGCATGCTTCAAGCAAACATATTGGCTTCGGGTTTTTTCACACTTGCCATAAGACTTCATGTGATTACACTGGGACTTATGCAGAATCCTCACTGCTCACTAGCATGAAACCTTTGAAAAACAACTCCTGCCTATGCTAACTGCCAGCTCTTTATACCTGCTTTTTGATTTTCCACATGACAGCTGATAGTGGTTTAGCAAACCCATACAACAGAAGATGATGCATTAGCCAGCCCCTTGTCTAAACAATACACAAATGAAACCAAAATCACCCACTACCCATGGAAAACAAGCAAGAGGAGACAGGTTATTTTGCTTTTAAAAAATAAACCAGTATGTTTTCTTCTTTTAATAAAATCATTATTCTCAAGGTCTCCCCCTAGAGTACTGTGTGTTACTCACTGAGTGCTTACTGGTTTTCAATGAACAGACAGTACTAGATGGTAACTTAAAATGGGGATACCAAATTCACAAATTCTTTCTGAAGTTTGGGCTCCAGTCTTCCCAGGCATAAGTAGCCTCTGTCAGCTTTACTGAAATAGCCCATAGATTCATTTAGCTTTATTTACCAAAGTAGTTTTTCTGTATCCAATTCAGGGATCAGTATTTTCAATAATCTTAATTATGTTTTAGATCCTTCTTCAATGGTTACAACTATGGACATTGTTATAAAGCCTGGTCGTCCTTTCACCATTAACTTTCTAAAAAGGAAGATTTTAGTGATGTTTCCTCTTCCCTTTCCCCTTGTACCCTTTGCATCTACCAATAAGTCTAATAAACAATCTCCCAAAACCTATCTGTTCTCGAAAGATTTCGTGCAAAATGTCTCTATCACTTTCAACCTCTATTGAAAGATTCTTTCAAGTCTTTTATGTCCAGAGGAAAGTTAACAAAGCACCTTCCCCTCTCCCCCCAACTTTGCTTCATTCCTTGATTCGTGAGTACTTAGTTATGGTAGGATATGAATATTAAAAAAAAGAAAAAAATTAAGAAAGAATCCCCAACAGATTAAAAATGCTCCTACTACAGACATATTGACTGAAATCCATGGGACTTTGCCATTGATTAAAATAAACAGAATTCCACCAAGAGTTTGAACACCCAAAATTCTTGGGCTCATCTTGACACTGGTTAAGAAGATATGCGGAGCATTTAAACCAACAAACAACAGTAGATGAGGTTTAGTTTCCTCAGAAACTGAACCATGGCCAAAGAACTCCTTTGTAAGCACTGCTGATTAAAAGTGACTCCTTTTTTCACACTAATAGGTAGGGAACCATTGAAGTTTGTACTCTGCTGCTTACAGGCTGCCAGAGTGACTTCAGCTGCTCATGCTTTTCTTTAGCTTAAAATGCATACAATATCATTAATGCTTCTGGTATTTTCTTATAAATCTATATGAGAAATGAACATGTTCCAGCTCACAAAAGAAACCCAGCAATAAAACATTGCAGTCCACACAACTCTGCAAGGAGATGACTAACCTAGCAGGAGACTAATGCACGTTTTGACTGTCAAAAGGGCAAAGTTGGCATGCTCATTTTTAAAAAGCCTCCCCAAGTATTACATGATTGACTGCATTTTTCACTCCTTACTTAACAAATGGGTGAATGGCAATCCCTCGGGGCTGGGAGATATCCTCCCAGATGATCATTTTTCTTTGCATTCCATTCAGATTGCTCCTTTCAATGCACGCCTTCCTGCAACACACAGAGCACTGTTAAGTCCTCCCTGCTATCTTTTTAATTACTTTCTCAGGCAGAATGTACTAAGATTTTGGATCACTTTAGTTTAGCTGTAATAAATAAATTTACAATGGCAGGAAATAATCCTGCTGATGTGGGGAGTCTAGTTGTTTTATCAACCAGTAATTCATGTTGCAGCCTCATTATTTGGTCGAGGCCATGATGATTAAATACCTGCTGCTCTGCAGAAGACATTAAGTTCTCCTTCTCTGGGCAAATAATGAGTTGGAATTATGAACACAGATAGATAAATGTTATTTCTAAAGACAGTCAGGAGGAAAACCAGCTCCTAACTGAATGCCTTTATCAAATGTATATAACATTTTTTTAAATAGTACTTTTACATAGCATTTTTCGTGCAGAAATTATCAATCATTTTACATATTATATCTATTCTGCAGAAAAGAATGAGGGTAAGGTTCTCAAGATCACCCATAAAATCTATGGCTGAGTCAAGTATAGAATCTACATTACCAGCCTTCCAATTCACTTTTTTTCCCAGAAAACTGATTTTACTGTTGCAAATTTCACCTTGCCAAACAATTACCAGTTTCCACCTAAAAGCAAGCTTACAGCCTTCCACGCCTATCTGAATCTGCAAAGAAAGGCCACACAGAGATGGAAGGAGAAATATATTCCTTCATATGTGGAATACAAACAGCTAAATGCTGTGAGTGAAAAGAAAGTTGCAGATTCCATTTCTCAGATTCCCCCAGACTCTCACCTTACGCAAACAAGCACCATAATTTGCCATTTCACAAGAAACACTGGCATAGTTCTACAGGAGCACAATCACATAGACAAGATTGTAGCTATTAGTAAGAAATGGACGAGCAGCATATTTATAAGGGAGAAAGAGGGTGATCTGAACATTCAAAATTACTTTCTATTGACTAATGAATTATAGATCATACTGAAACATCATGATCACTCTTCAAGAAGTCTTTTTTGTGTGTTTTGATGGCATATTGCCTTTTCACCAAAGGTCAGTTTTGTTTCTCTCTTCATATTAGTTTAGGTACCAGCTGAAATGTGAAGCCATATTGTCATTCCTCTTTTATTAGAGATAATTGACAAAGACTCTCCAATAGCTTAAAGGGACATGATTCTAGCTGTCAACAACATTGACTTCTGTTCAAGATGTACTCAATATAGTAATTTTTTTATATGTATGTATAAAAATATGTATATATATATACACAGTGTATGTATATAAATAAGAGTGTAAACATATATTCACATGCACTTGTGCACATACATATATGTATATATACAGTACGTGCTTTAAATTCCTTGCAACTGAGTCCAAATGCCTGCTTCTTGGAAAGACAAAGATAAAAATACAATAGCAGACTCAAACTGAACTTCCAGCATTTCAGTTTTAAAGAACCTTCCAACTGTATATACTTGAGATTACAACTACCCAATCAGAATGTGAAGCCCTACTGAATTAGAGTGATATCTCAGCTATTTCTGTATCACCAGTCATTTATTCCAAATAGTTTATGGCATGCTTCGACACAAATGCACTGTGCAGCATGTACCCTCTGTCTGTCCAATACAATTTACGGTTAATCCAGTCCACAGCAAGGCCTTCGGGTGTATCTATAGCTTCATGAATAACTTTTTCACGATTTGAGCCATCCAGATTAGCTCGTTCTATCCATTTCAAGGCAGTGTGGGCAAAGTAAATCTGTAAATAAATAACAGGCAAGGTGTTATTAGTTTCCATATCACTTTCTACTCTAGTTTTCTTGTCTAATAGTTCCACTTCTAAAACAACTTTATCATCTTGCAAGTTCCCTAAACTGCTTATTCACAAAAAGCTGCACAGGTAACCTGTGATCCCTGATCAAATAAAAAGGTACTTATCCTTCAACCAGGATGACTTCTACAGGCAGCTTGTGCTTAGCTGTAAATCCTGGTTGCCCTATATACAGCCCTCTGAATATCCTGTGGTTTTGTTTCAGTGAGCAGCTACCTCACATGAAGCACAGTTGAGGAAGCAAAAAGAAGCATGTTTTTATTTCACAGGCTGCTCATGTTAAAAAGGGGGAAGCAGAGAGAAGATAGTAGCAGTCTGTGTGTATCAAGGAACTGGGAAGGGGAAAAGGACTTATATAAATTGCTTCCCTTTTCTTCTCTCTTTCAGCCTGCAGTTAACTTAATGTTTTACCAGGTATCTATTCTGTAAGGCCCTAATATATCCAGGAGAGGCTTTTTAGTTTTGAGTCTAAAGAAAAGTTCTCTGCTGGTGGGAAAACTAGATTTGTGGTTTCCAAGGATGAGGAAAGAAAATTTGTCTTCTAATCAATACCAAGAGGGAGCTATACACTGTATGGCAGAACCATATGAAAAACAGTGCTGAGGCTTTCTTTGAAAATGGCAACAGCAAAACAAATAACTTTGTTTGGATGCTAACCATGAGGTCAAACAGAACCAGAGGGAGCCTCTAGCATGAAACCAGCTGCTTCAATACCATGGGAGCACAAAGGGATGCTTCCTTGCCACTCAGCTCTGTGGTGACCAGCCCAGGCTGCTGCAGCCTGGCAGGGTCCCTGCAGGTCCCCTCACCTCTGTAGTGCCCATCCCAACGCCACGCCGAGCTCCCCACAGGAGGGGAGCACGGGTAAACACTCAGTGTCACCAGCACAGCTGATTTACATTTGGCACAGCACAGAACAACTGCTAGCTCTCTAGCGGGGCCCTATTTCAGGAGCAAGTGGCAATGTTCCAGAAGCGCCTGAAATGCTGTGTCCATCTGGGCCTTGAGGTGCTTCCAACAACTTAACGGAGTTCATGATCGCCTTTCACTGTGCCAACCAGTATTTCTTTGTAACACTTTTACATGTAAATCAGCCTCGTGACAGGAAAATAAAACTGCCATGGAAGGTTTAGCAAAGCACAGCTGAACTGCTGTTCTTCCCACCTCTGCAGGCAAGGAGTAGGGCATTAGGATGCAGCCACATCAACAAAGAGCTCTTTCTGCAGAGAAGACTCCTGTTTCCCAACAGCACTATGTTGTACATGAGAAATACATTTTGTAAGAGTAATAAACTCGGTGAGCATCCAGCAGTTTTGCTAAATAATGTCAGGACATGGGAAGTAATTCTTGTTAAGATTACTCCTACATTTAGTAGGGATTATGGGATTTAGCTGTGCAGAAAAAAAAATACACTATTTCTTTTACTGCTACACAGTGAAAGAACCCCACAATATATTTCCAGAAAACAACACTACAGTCTTAATGGAGAAAACAGAAGTCATACAAAAGTATTTTGAAACTGAAATCATGTCTGAAGTGAATTTAGAAATCAAAATTCTCTGTAAATTATCACTGTCAGCGTACAAAGCACATTCAATAAGTAAGTAAAGGATGAAACTCTTCAACTAGTGTTTGGTAGCCCGTACCAGTTGTGCTCCTAGGCAGGCAACATAACAACAAGCAGCACTACGTGTAATCCAGATCCCTGACATCAGAAAGGTTAAGGCACATGAAAGCTCAATCCATTTGTCCTTGCAACACTTCAAAATCCTCTCATTTTTAATGCCTTACCTTATTTTCCACTGGGTCAGAGTCCAGTGCTAAGACTATTCCCATCTGCCAGTCAAGTAAACTTGTATAATCTGTTCCATCAAAACTGATCTGGCGGATATCTTGGCCATTTGCAAATAATAAGAATGGCTTAGGACCTGTTGATGAAAATTCTCCAGTATGTTAATTGCACTAGGTTCAAAGTGATCTCTAACAGGCATTACTACCTAGCTACTGTTGTAAGTAATGGTAGAAGATAAAATGAGGAACAGAAGTACAAAGAAATTATGGCAATTTTCTTGCATTCTACTTGGCTCAGAAATTAAAGATAACTATTAATATGTTTACAGCATCAGCCTCAAAATTTTTGATAAAGACAGTCACAAGCCCCACTGCATTTCACACTGAGTGACTTAGTCTCAAGATAATCATCTCTCTGCATTTCACAGCATCACAATAAATGCCAGAACACTTGACTTTTGCATGTAATAAGTCTTTCACACTAAAAGCAAGGAAAATTCTGTCCTCCAAAAAAAAAAAAAAGCTTTCCTTTATTCCTGAAACAAACCACAAACTTCTCTTTCCTCCTCTCTCTTGGGCAAATGCTTATACCTTGCTGCTCACCAAGGTGTGCCTTTTTCTCAGAAGGAACAAAAGGGTCTGAAACCCAAAGGTGCACGTTGAATACCTGGGCTTTCTGGGGCCAGTGGGGAGGAATATCCGTTTAGGGAAAGTCCTTCAACACACTATTCCCTATCCTGTTCTCCAAATCTAGAGCCCTCAGGCTCAGTTCTGTAACACTGGGCAGAAACTATGCCCACATTTATATGAAGGCACAAAACCCTGTATACTGCAGGACGGATCTCTGCAGTATGGGAGCCCAGAGTGAAATGTTGAAGTTGGATCATAGACTGAACCTTCTGTGAGGGAGACTGAACCATATACTGGCACTTGTTCTGGCTTATTTCCAAAACAGGAAGTAGTAGTAGTTAGGAAAGATAATCTAAGTTTCACAAAGTAACCTAAACCAGTGCAAAAAGGGATCCCAGTTGCACCATCCACTTTAATGGAGTCAAAAATGTTTTTGTTTTTACTGGCAGAAACATGCTGGCAAACCAAGATACCAACCTATAGCTGTGCAGTGCTTTCTGTCTCGTTGAAGCTTATATCCAGGGTAACAAGCACACTCCCAGGAGAATGGGCTTAAAGAAGTGCATATCTGACTGCAGCCACCATTATCTGGAGATGTACAACCTTAAACAGAGCATTTGTAAAATTTTACTGTTCCATTCTAAAAAAAAATAAAATACAACAAAATCAGAGATATAAGAGAATGATTCACTCTGCTCAGGATTTCTACAGTGCAAATCATCTCAGTGACTGGCAGATTTACCAAAAGGCCTCCTGCTAAAAGCAGAAGCCAATGAAGTGAAAACAAATTAATAGTAACTTGTGACAGAGTTTTTCCTGAGAATTTACAACATAAGATAGGTGGGAGGATGAGACACACGAAGAGAGATGTCTTCCATGTGCTCATTATTTCAGAGAACTCTCCTCCCATGCAAATCTCATCTCATCTACAACAGAGTAATAAATTCTATCAGACTGTGCATTCTATGTAAAGAAACAGCAAATTAATGCAATTCTCTGCTCAGAAGTTTATCAGGCTAGGATGGCAAATTTTCTAGTACAACAAACCAAGATTTCATATAAACTATTCTTTTCTTATTCTTTCTATTATATTCTCAATATCAGCCTGAGCTTACTCAGTGGATTGTCCCTAGAAAAACAGCAATAATGACTGAACCTATGTATACAGTACAGACCACAATATAAAATGGATTAAAAGGGAAAGGGGATTTTTTTTCAAGGTGTAAGGCTGGTAGTAATGGAGCTATCTTGATCCCTGAGACTGTAAAGATACAGCTGAAAATCTACAGTTCCCTGAATTTGGAAAGTTGCTGGAATGGAAAATGACAGATTAATGAACATAGAAGCTTCGAGTATTCTGACTACAAAAATCCTATTTTTTGGTAAGTTAGAGTGACTCTGAACCTGGGCTGCATGGTATCAATAAAGTTGTCTTCAGATTTCACCCAAGAATAAATTTCGTACATATATTTTCCCTCAAATATAAGTTTTAGATGTCTTGCAACAAAAAACTTTGACATGCCTTGATCTGAGCTGATAAAAGAATTTGACCTGCAAACATTGCGCATCACTACTAATAAAAATCTATTAAAAAATTAGTATTTCTCATCTTAGCACCCAAAGCACCTGACATTCTATTGCCTCCTATCTTATACAATCATTTAGAGGTGTGCAAAATGAGCATAAAATGCCTTCATTCACTTCTGGCTCTCAGTGACAAGAATAAAGAGAGTTTGGCAGTCACTACAGCTAGAAAAAATTGTTACTTACCTGTGCATGCTTTGCCATCTGCTTTGAGTACAGACCGCTCTGGACAAAAGCAAACAGGGCCTTTAGATGTTTGAAGGCAACCGTGGCTACATTCAGTGTCGTTACTTGCACAGGAAATTAGCTCTAAAGTAATTTGAAGAGGGAAAACAAATCTTAAATTATTTTAAAAATTAATGAAATATATAAATAAAAAGAAGTGTTATGTTGTGAGTACAGCACCTCTGTGGTTTTTCTGAGGTTTGTTTTGCTTTGTTTCTCTTTTTTCCAAGTTTTTTTTCCAAGTTTTTTTCCACACTCTCTCCTGCTTACAGCACAGGAGAAAGCCAGAATTGCTGAGTCCTGAAGCCATTATGTTATCAGCCTTAAATTTTCCAAAATGCTATGCAGACATGTTATCAAAATAGAACTCTCTCTTACATTTCATCAAAAATAGATCAGGTTTTGAAAATTACAAGAAATTTATATTGAAAGAATAAAACACAAAGAGACAGGAAAAACTACTTGCCTACTACTCCAAGCATAATAAAGCTAGAATCAATGAAAACAGGAGATGAACCTTCCTGAAACAAAGTTGTGTTCCTCAGTGTCAATTTTGGAAGCTGTATGGGCAAAGCCATCCTAGGACCTGGCAATAACTTTCCTTTACTTTCCATTAGAATTGTTGCAATGCCAACATTTTTTTAAGTATTTCTTTTATGCAATTTCATGGGATATGCTCCTTCCGTGCTGCAGTGCTCCATCTCTTTATCCCAACTCTAGTGCCATATGGCAATACCCGCTGGAAGACTGGAACTAATGCAAGTTTCCCACAGCTGCTTCTTTGAATCAGCTGCACGCACTGGCCTAAATGGTGCATAGCTGTTGCAAATATTGCTTCTCCAGGGCACCTGCAATCTGGACAGGACTGTTCTAACTGTTTAAGCACAGCGAATAGGGTCAAGAAACTGATCTTGAGTTTCTTCCTGAACAGAGTTTGTGGCAACAGATGAAGAGCTTTGTAAAGGACTTGGAAAACAAAGCATCAAAGTATCTTTCTCTCCCTCTCTTTCTCTCTCACATTGCGTAGCTGGTGCTACACCTGCCTTGCGCTGCAGTAAATGCAGCTACACTGCCCATGCTGCATCCCTAGTTTGTGTTAAGAAAACTATTTTGTTTGAGCGCCTCAACATGTAGGCATATGGATCAAGCTGGTCATACAACATAGGACTGAGTTGCGCTGTCTAAGTGTTATTTTGGACACAAAAGGATATCCTACCTCCCAATAGACTGGCTACAACACTCTCACAGGTCTTCTGTCACAGCTGGCTTCTTTCTGCAGCTGTCACACACACCCTGGGGTCACTGAAACCTGCTCCTGGGCTCCCTCTTAACAAAGAGGAAAAAGTGGTTCTTGGAGGTCTAAAAGAGATAGACTGACTGCTAGAGTAATGATATATGATTTAATATACTCTAGGTCCTGATCCTTCCGTGACTGGTGTTCAGTGGCACTTCTACTTGGAGCTTATACCAGTGTTTTATATCCAAGGAAACAAGGTAGAAGGACTTTTGTCTATGCATAAGTTTCAGTTCAAAAGTGACTGGGAATATCCCAAGAGCTAAAAACTTGGATGCTTTTTGCACTTTACATTCTAGACTTACTTTAGAAAGGCTTGATTCATTTTTAGGCTGAGTGTATGCATTTAATTCCATTAATGTCATACACATTAGCAATGCTATCAGCCCTGCTCTGAAAAGAAAAAAGATGATGCTGTAAGCTGCTCATTCAGAAACTGGGCAAATTCTTATGCAGGATAGCCACAGTGAGTCAAATTCAGAAATGTATTTAAAAATATACAACTGCTTATCCACCTGGAATGTGTCACAGAGCCTAATGTGAGCAAGGAGCCAAAGAAGCCCCTCTGGAGACCTCACTGGGTTTTTTTCCTGCTGAAGTGGCCTATACAATTACTCACGTGTAACTTAACTTCCTTAAATATGACATCTGAAATTGGTCCACTCAGTTTAAGCTGATCCTACTTACATAATGAGGGATCAGAAGCAAGCATTGCAGCACAAAAAACTTTCAGCAGTTCAAATGTTAACTGAGGACTCTCTCCAACATGATGCTCCAAGTGTTCATGTATTACAGGTCCTTACCATGGCATGTTTTCCTATCAGGCAGCAGAACAAAACCTTTTGGGCACGTGCAGTAATAGGAACCAGGGATGTTCACACAGCCCAAAGTACAGCCATGATTCCAGAAGCCACATTCATTAATATCTGCCAAAAGAAATACTTGATGTGACAGAATAACATGAACCAGTATCGGGGCACAGAGTAATGAAACAAAGAAACAATCTGCAAGAAGTACCTCTTTTTTTGCATTCATTTTACAAAAGTATGTTTTTCCTAATAAATTATAAAAATGCAAGTTTGCAGACCTCATTCAAGTCAGTGTTAAAAAACTTCTAGCAAAACATATTCAGGCTGAGTGTGTCCAGCAGAGGTGCCTAGAGGACTTTCAAAAATACACCTTTCCGTACAGATTTCAGTGCTGTTTAAATACTGTGTGCATCCAAAAAATTATACTGGGCATCTTCAGACAAAAGTTGTTTTAAAAATTCTGGCTTCAACATGACTTAAGTAGAAATCTCAAAACACAGAAGTGTATTAGAGTTCAAAATTCAGACAGAAATTCTCATGAATTTCCCAAGAACTGAAATGCTGCTGGTCAGGCAGGTTTGTAAATCCTGTAAGCTAGGAAATTTGATGCCTTTATGTCTTATAAAATCTGGTCATGTACTGAAAAAGATGCTTCAAAAAGTATTATTTTTTCTATTACTAATAGTAATTTTAGATTTTTAATAAAACAATCCAGATGAAACCATTTAGAAGCTTGTTAAGAATTTCTCTTTTTTGACAGTAATACTAATCTTGTTGCAGGATTGTTCAATGTTTCACCTTTGGTGACAAATCTGTTCTCATTTTTATTTAAAAATTAAATTGGGATACATAAGCATGCCTACTTATCTGAAGCTGTTTTACCTACTCAAGCTAAGACCAAAATTTCTCTCCTATGACACATTCATAGGTCTCTTTTTAGACTATGTCAGAACCTGGAAGGAAGCAAAACTTAAATGGCACAACTGTAATTTTTAAAACCTCAGTGTTTTTTCATACTCAAGATAAGTAAAAGAAGAGAATAATTTTCTTTTCTCTGATGGATAAAGTTGAAGGGACATTCACAAATTACCTTCACAAAACTGTTTATTTCTACTTAAAATAAAGCCACTAGAACATTTACACCGATGAGTCCTTGTGTCCGGCCTGCAAATTCTTCTTCTGCACTTTTCTCTGTTCAAATCACAGATTTCTGGAAGAATAAACACAGTGTAAGTGTAATGAAGTTCTTACCATATCAACCTTCAAGTAGAATGATGATCAGAGATGTATTTTTTTTCTTGATACCTGCTTGCTCAACCTAAGGAACTTCTTATTAACAGAAAATAACTTCTATTATTTTCTATTGGTAAAATCAGGCCAAAAAAATCACTGTAAAAATTACGTACTTGGAAGACTAAAGTAGGTCTGTGCAAATGATCGTTTCCATCTCTATGTCAGCACAAGCAGATCTAGAGAGCCTGAAGTAAGGGATGGGTTTGTTTGGGTGCATACCTATAGTGACTATGAAAGGGAGAACTGTGTAGCAGCTTTCATACACCACCAGTCCTGCACAGTAGTATGTATTACTCTGTGAAACACTCAAAAATAAGGGGGTGACAGAGAGAGAGCACACATGCAAAATAAGAGAGAGAAGAGACATTTTTAAAAGACAGATGGCATATGAAGACTGGGAATTATTATCACATTATTACTCACATTATCTAACAAAAAGAATATCTGGACATATCATAATGACTGTATGTTTCATTTGGACAAAAAGTAGTAGCATAGTCTAGAGAATCTTTGTACTGGAGTGGATCTGTGAGAAAAAAAAGTGTTATAAGTGCTGAACTTAGATTTAAAACTCAGAATCTTTCTGATGTCCAAGAAGATATCCTCAAATTTTCTTCAAAGGAAGCAGAAAAGAAGTACCCAAGAGATCCTCCTAAGCCATCCTACTTCTGCTTCATGGATAAAGCTGCTCAAGTATCCTTTTTCATGGGAAGAAAGTGCACTGAATACCATTAATCTGTTAGAAAAGATACTGTAAAGAATTCCAGAGGCAGTCTTTGGGATTTAAAGGCAATTAAGATATTATATGAGCCATTAATAAAAGAGTGATACTGCCATCCCAAAGTTGTTTTATGGGGTTACAGCAAGCCCATAGCTGAATTAATGCTCTTCTCTGTAATTATTGGCCCTGGCCAATCCAGGGAAATAATTTGAAAGAGAAAGTGGAGAGGGTAGACGGGGAATTTAAGTAGCAAAGTAAATAATTCAAACTGCAGTAAAAAAATCAAATTGTGTCAGTTGCACACTTTTCATCAGTTCCCTTTTCATCTGAAGGTAGTTATCTGCTTTAAAGAAGGCTTGATAATTCACAGCTGATGCTACATTGCAACATATATTTCCTTAGCTTGTACAGAGCATCCAATTAGTCTAGGTATGCTTTTATCTCCAGGTTTCTCTGTTGTAAGATCAGCTATAAATCTCATTTGAACTCCAGGCTCATTAGTCCTCCTTTCATCCCCTTTCTTGCACTGGATAAGCCAGGCAACATACATACAAAGTCCAAAAGGTTCATCTGGATTCAGGCTGTTAAGCTTCTTTCTACTCCAGCACTTCCCAGACATTTTTACAAGAAGTTACTTGGAATTTAAAGAATGGCCTACTGTTGACAACACTTATTGTCATACAAAAATTTACGAAACATATTGGAAATATAAGGGTATATACTGCAAAGTATTTGAAAACACTGGTATGTATATTTTATAGATATACATGTGGTTTATGCATTAATAAAACTGGGGAAAAAAACCTGGGGAAAGCCTTTTTCCACCAGAAAGTAGAATGCTCTGGTGGAAGAAGGGGAGTTAATCTTCTGAGAGAAGAATAAAAGCTAACTGCCCACAGTCAATGAAAATTTTCAATGCAATTATGCTGCACGTCCTTGTGGAGAGGAGATGTAACACAACTGACACTTCCTGAGGTTCAAGAGACCACTACAACGAACTACCTTTCTCTGTTGTTGTCCCTTCCTCTCCATCTTCGTGCATAGGTAAAGAGTGTGACAGACACCCAAGGAGACCGCATAAGACCTTTTGACTCTCAGTACAACAACCCTGAGATGTGTGGGCATGCCGCTGCCTGTGCTACAAATATATCCTGCCCTAGTTACCTTGTGTGAAAGTACCAAATGTGTCAGTCAAATAAAGTGCTTCCATTTGCCAGGATGATTGCTTTCCTCATGGTAAGCACACCACAGATATTGTGTCTGAATAGATGCTCCCCGTCCTTACAAGGGTAAGCTTGATTTCCAGAAACATTTTATCTTCAGCATCTTGACAGCTCTTTGCAGTAAAAACAAAGCATTTGAATGGGAAAGTTTCTTTGAAGATTTTGATTTTCCCACTCAGATCAGTCTCCAAAAAGAAGAGATGGCATGATCCCGTATGAAGCTATTCGGTGGCATGCAGAAAGACAAAGCCTATTTTATAGTAGATATTTAGAAATAGTTCAGGAGAGATATTTACACTTTCATTTTTGCACAAACAAACACTACATTATCCTCATGTCTTCATATCACTTATTACTCTGGAAACCTCTGGGAACCCATTGTCATCTTCCCTTTGGAGTTCTGCAACCATTGCTCAACACAAAAACATCTTTATGCTGTTCTCTTAGTTGTTCTTATCCAATCAAAAGTGGTGACAAAAGCTATTCAATTAAAGCAAGAATGCTCTGTCTGCTTTCCAGAGAACAGAGAAAGGGACATTATTTCCCCTGGACATCCCCCACTTCCTACTGCCTCAGCAGGAATCCTCAAGGAAGGCGAGCTGTTGATAGTCAACTACCTTCCTTTTTGGATCCACAGTGAAAGGCAGCAAGATGACCAACTCATAGTGTGGGATGCAACTTATATCAATTAAAGAGACTTGAGGCTCTTACTCCATAGCTATTATGGCAACTTGAAGTCTTTCTAAGACACATTGACTCCTAATTGAACTGTTTTGCAGCAAAGCTGAGACACTCACAGTATCACTTGTAGGACATACTTTGTGCTTAAAGTCCTTCAAAGCCATAACAATCAGAGGTGTTTAGATGTGCATTAGACTAAAACTTCCAGAATGAAGCAGACATTTGATGAAGATAATGTAGGTAGAGGACTAAAATGCTGTATGCTTTGTGCATTTAGCAGGAAAGTATAAAAACACCTTAGTGTAAACTAAGAGATGAGAAGGAGAAAGTCACATTTATCTGCATGTGTATTTAGAGCAATTAAATGAGCAGTTGATGTTCAGCACACCTCTAGCCTGATACTCAGCTGGATTTACACACAAGTAGAACTGTGGATCACTGAAATTAAAGGAAATTTTTCCCTTTACTTCACTGAGGCCTGGGATTTTACTAAAGAAAATTATTACTGTGGAGAATCAGAGTGTATGACATTATTATCCTCATAGATACAACTGTACCATTACATTTTACTTACCCAAATCTTGAGAATCGGTTCTTGCACCTGGCTGTTTAAATGGATGTACTATTTTTATCTCCACTGGTGGAAAAAATGATGGCTTCAGGCTAATTGTGACTACAACTTTTCCAGTATATTTGTTGGCTCTCCATATCATGCCGGATTTCAACTCTGAGTAGTACAGGTGCTCAGCAAAGAGAGACATACCAAGCAATTGATGTCTACAACAAGAGAAGATAACGCAAATCTTATAAATATATAGGTATCTTCTGATACCTATATATTTACTCAACCATTTTCTGAGCATCTAGTTCAGTCAAGTTCATTGTAAATAACTTTTCTTTGTATTCTTATACACACACACTCACATATTTATAGTATTATCTTCTACAAACGAGAATCAGATGAGGTGCAGAGACATTCCCAAAATAATTCAGCTCTAATAATCCTGAATATTTGGAAGAAATTAGCCCACTTCTGCTAAACCCAGCAACTAAAATAGGTGATTGCTTTGTTGAAGGATGTAGGTCAGGTAAGTTTCATCATTTCCCAATATCCAGTGGCTGCTCTGACAATTCTGACTGTTCAAGGAAGTCAAGGCGAAGATGGAGAGGTAGGAGTAGAGCATTCCTAACATCCATCTTCTGTTGCTTCTCCTGTTGCAGGAATGTAGTTTCCATTCACTATTCAGTTATAGAAGCTAGCAGGAACCACAAAAGGGCCCAATTTTAAATAAAAAGAAAGCAGAAAAAATACTGAAAGGGGTAATTTTGTCTTCCACTTTCCAGTACGTAATCCAGGTGAAAACTGAGAATCTGTGTCATCCAGGCTAAAGAGAAAGTATTGATGCCCTAGTGAACAACAGCCAATTCAAGGGAGAAAAGAGAAGAGGGTAAGGAAAAACCCAAGGTGATTTCTGGCAGTGCAGTGAGAAACGAGCTTTGTGTTCATCATATGCAAATGAAGTGCTTCATATTTAAATCAGCAGACCAGCAAAATCACGTATTTTTCTAATTTTGCTGTTGGCAATCCATATTACACACATGCCAATCCAGCCAAACTGACAGACACTGCAGTGATACAGGGTGACGTTTTCCCCAGCACTTCACTGAACACAGGAGCAGCCCCGGGTACCTGTACCCCTGCACATCATGAAGGCCAGAAGCACATGGGTGTAACAGCCCCCTCTGCTGTGCTTAGCCCCGGCACCAGGGATCAGAGGGCAACAATTCTCTTGTACAGGACAGTTTTGGACACATCTGCTGTGGCTTGCTGGAGAGTCTGAGCACAGAGCCAAGCCTCCCCACCCGGCAGCTAAGGATGACAACAGGCTTAGAGGAGGAAGGGAAAGACCTGATCTAGTTTGGTCTCTTGAGCACAGCTCAGACACCTGAGCTCACCCACTGTGACCTTGGATAAATCACTTAATCTCTCCTTTTGGCTCTTCTATCTGCAGAAAAAGGCCACTAATATACACTCAGGAAGGATTTCTAAGGATTTAGTTATCATTTGCTAAAAGCTTGAAAGATGAAAAATAGTGAGTGGCAGTATTACCTTGACAATAGTGATATTTTTCCATTTTCCTATCATTACTTTTAGATTTACAGTTTCAGGCCATTTGCACTACACTTCATGCTCCTCGTGTTATGAACTGACACAATAAAAGGGAGAATGAGGAAGAGAGCTTAATGGCATCCCTGAAATGAGTGTACTACTTCTGACAAGCTGAGGAAAACCCACCGGACAGAATTTTTGAGCAAACGAACAGCTCCACCATCATAGTCGCATGATCCAATATGGGAAATCTCTTTCCGGTGGTCATGTTGGATCCAGTAGAGCCTTGCATCAACCAAATCTAGTGAGATGGCCTTTATTTTTTCTGTGGTTCTTAAAACATATATTGTACCGCTTCCGCTGAGGGACATTCGGTGTATGCTGGAAATTATATCATCTGAAGACCAAAATAAAAGCCTGCAGGCAACAGAGGCACGTTAAGGAAACAAAATAAAAAACCCACAATAAACAAACCTACAATAAACAAACCTACATTTGTAAAACCACATCCCCGCTACACACTTCTTGTTTAGTTGCTCCTGTATACAAAATTTCTCAGTGTGGTACTAGAGCTACTAGTACTACTAGAATTCTCTCATGTAGGTCAAGCAGGAATCAGCCCAGCTTAACCACAAAGCACTGTTGTCTGCGTCTCTGCTTTGTTCAGCCATGCAGTCACATAAGGAAACTGGAACAACCTTTCAAATCTACAGGTAACACCTGCAAACTTGAGGGAAGGCAGATCTCTGAGGCAGGTATACCTTTGGGAAGGTTATCTATGTCCAGAATTTCTACTTGAACACACCATTTAAGTTCTTAACTTTAAAACACCACTGTTATTATTGTCCTTATTTCTATCTTCCTGCTGGTTATAGCAACAGACTATACTGTTATTAAATTAAGACACAGTCAAAATACTGCTCCAATACTCAAACTAGTTATGCATTGTAGCTAATTGTATGTCAAGATATTCATGGATCAGAACCCATATTTTCTGATGTGATTAAGGGTAACAGCAGTTCCTCCAAAATAGCAAGTTATTCCTAATTCATATGTATTTTATTTTTTAGTGTTTGTGTTTAGAGTCTTTCCTTGGGTTTCTTATGGACAAAAATTCCAAGAAACATTGTTTTGACCTATCATCATAAAATTGCATGATTTATATGTACAAAACAGTGTGGCATAAAACCATCTTTACTGTGTTTATGTTAATAATTTGTTCAAGGCTCCAAATGTATTAGATCTCATTGGCGAGGGACTATACCAAACCTATAGAAAGAATTAACCCCTGCCTCACAGCTTTTCCTCACTGTTGCATAGTCTATAGTAATGACAGGTATTAGTGTATAGGCAAAAACACATTTCCATCAAAACTAATGGTCAAAGGGAGGAGGTTTGAAAAGGCCAGTCAAATCTGGAGAATCAACAAATGATTACAGGACTCGTGGAAATATCCAGGGTGAGGCTGCTTAGACCAAGGGATATGGTTTGAGAAACCTGATCTACTGGTCACTGAGGGCATCTGTCTGTGGGAGAAGGGGAAGAGCACCTTCTGTCATAACCTTGCCAAGCTGGTGAGGAGGCCTTTCAAGTAAAGTTGTCAGGGGAGGGAAACCTAAATTCATCCCACTCCTACCAGTTTGATGCCAGGGCCAGCAAGAGAGGCCCAGGGCAGATCACAGACCAGCAGGGGAGCATCTAAAGGGCAGCACAAAGGAATTCCAGACAGTAAATCGGCTTCATCAGGGCCCCATTTTAAATGCCCCTATGCAAACGCATAGCATAGGGAATAAACAAGAGGAGCTAGAGGTGGGTGCATGCCTGAAGGACTGTGATATTGGCCTCACAGAGATATAGTGGAATGGCTTCTATGACTGGAGTTTTCAAATGTAAGGACGCGGGCTTTTTAGAAAGGACAGGCAGGGGAGACTGGCTCAGTGCCAGTGACCAGCTGGAGTGCATGAAGCTCTGCTTGGGGATGGATGAGGAGCCAACAGAGAGCTTATGAGTCAAAATTAAAAGGAGAAGAAGGTCAGGTGACATTATAGTGGCGGTTTGCTACAAGCTACCTGACCAGGAAGACAGAGTGGATGAGGTCCTCTATAGACAGATAGGAGTAGCCTCACATTCACAAGCCCTGGTCCTCACAGAGGACTCCAGCCACCCTGATATCTGTTGGAGGCACAACACAGCAGGGCATAAGCAATCCATGAGTTTCCTTGAATATATTGATAATAACGTCCTTCTCCCAGTGATAGAGGAAGAGCATCCTACATCATCTACCTGGATTTGTGCAAAGCGTTTGACACTAGCCAACATGACATCCTTCTCTCTAAAGTGGAAATACATGGATTTGAGGGATGGAATGGTCAATAGGGAATTGGCTGAACGGTCACATTCAAAGAGCTGTGGTCAATGGCTCAGTGTCCAAGTGGAGATCAGTGGTGAGTGGCACTTCTCAGGAACTGGTATTAGGACCATCTTTGTCGGTGTCATGGGCAGTGGGATCAAGTGCACCCTCAGTTTGCTGATGACACCAGGCTGTGTGCTACAACCAACACACTGAAGGGAAGGGATGCTGTCCAGAGGGACCTAGACAGGCTTGAGGGGTGGGTCCATGCAAACTTCATGAAGTTCAACAAGGCCAAGTGCCAAGGTCCTGGACCTGGATTGGAACAATCCCAAGCACAAATACAGTCTAGGTGGAGAATTACTTGGGGCTGTTGGTGGATGAGAAGTTCAACATGACTCAGCAATGTGCCCTTACAGCCCTGAAAGCCAAACATGTCCTGGGCTACATGAAAAGAAACATGTCCAGGAGGTCAGGGGAGGTGATCCTCATCCTCTACTCTGCTGTTGTGAGACCCCACCTAAGAAGCACATAGACTTGTAAGTGATCCCAGAGGAGGGCCACAAAGATGATCAGAGGTCTCTTATGAACAAAGGCTGGAAAAGAGAAAACTGCAAGGAAGCCTTATAGCAGCCTTCCAGTACCTAAAGCAGGCTTACAGGAAAGCTGAAGAGGGACTTTTTGCAAGGACCTGTAGTGATAGGACAAGGGAGAATGGCTTTAAACTGAAAGAGGGCAGGTTTAGATTAGATATTAGGAAAAAATTCTTTACTGAGAAGGTGGTGAGGCACTGGAACATGTTGCCCAGAGAAGCTGTGGATGGGTCATCCCTGGAAGCATTCAAGACCAGTTTGGATGGGACTTTGAGCAACCTGGTCTAGTGTGGAGCTTCTCTGCCAATAGCAGGGGAGTTCAACCAGATGATCTTTTCGTCCCCTTCCAATCCATTTTCTTGATTCCATGAAACCACAGTCACAGTACTTTACATATTTGGAGCCCATTTCAATGAAATTACCAATCCATTTAAAATTACCTTTGTTCAGCATCAATGGTAATCCTTGTGGGATGACCAACATCTCTTAGAAGAACTCGGCGTTTCTTCCCATTCATGTCTGTCACTTCTATGGTTCCTTTCTGTCTATTGGCCCAGAGAATGTCTGCATTTATCCAGTCAATAGTAAATCCTGAAATGCCTTTGTCTATGTAACATAATCTCTGCAAACAAACAAAAATAAAACCCCAAAAGTTGCAAGAGGCATCCTAATGATTACTCCAAACTTGGCTTTCATGATAGGGAATAGAATGCTAGACTGAAACTTTCTATGTCATTCCTTTGCCTGTTTCATTTTCTTTCAAACCTGTAGCTATTT
The DNA here is from genome assembly GCA_035047865.1 of Dendrocincla tyrannina. Taxonomy (NCBI): domain Eukaryota; kingdom Metazoa; phylum Chordata; class Aves; order Passeriformes; family Dendrocolaptidae; genus Dendrocincla; species Dendrocincla tyrannina. The sequence goes on along the minus strand of JAWWMP010000132.1, from coordinate 26,455,837 downwards.
CTCTTTCTTATTCTTTCATCACTTTCATTAGGTCCTTGTGCTTATACATACTCCCTCTGAACTGAGAGACTCAAATCCTGCAAAAGGAGAAACCGTTTTGCACAAGAAATACACTGGACTAATCTTTGAGCTACAACTTTTTGCATTTGACACACTATGAAGCACCCAAACCTGTACTCTTACAGATGGAAGACTTCTTAACACACTGCTGCTGGTCTCCAATCCTTAAAAGTCAGTAAAAATACATCAGTGAAGACTCTATATAGGTACACGAACACTGGCAATCTCTCTCAAACAAAAGAAGGCCCTTAGAGCATTAAAGTTCAGCCACAATAGCATGTCTGCCCTTCTTAATCAGCCAGATGCAAAGAACTGCATGGCTTTTTCTGAACAAAGGATTAAGTGCCAAAAGGAGCATTTATGCAACCATAGAAACCAGTAAAAGGTTTGAGGGAAAGATATTAGTAGGAATTGAAGCACATTCTTCTCATAGCATTTGTGTCAGCTTGTGTTACAATAATCTGGAAGACGAAGTTCCATAATGCCAGAGATTAATTTAAAAATTTTAAAAAAGTTACAAAGCTTTAGCTTGTCTGAATATTCTCTCCTTCATTTTTAACTCTCCTTCACTTGATTCACTGAAAATACCAAATGTACCAAATGTGAATGCCAGTAAAACAGCCTAGACTCGGGATCAGAACTTTTACAACAGCAAAAATAAAGCACTAATCAATGAACAGTAAAGGCAGAATTGTACCTAAAGAGCAGGTGGTTTCCACAGGGGGTTTTACACACATTAACTTGGAGAATTCCAGGGAACTGAGTACTCTACCTCTCGTTTTGTGCCATTCAGGTGAATTCTTTGAAGTAGTCTCCTTTCCGAATCTACCCAATACACTTTCTCTTCTACATAATGAAAATCCATAAGCGTTGATGGACCAGTATCAGCAACCAATCTTTCATGACTGGTCCCTTCAGTGTCAATTCTAAAGATGGCATTTCCATGGCTAAAAAGTAGGAATGGTGCAGGGTCTGGTGTGGAGAAAACAAAAAGGGACCAATTAATTGATAAGAATTGGATTTTTGCAGCATTAAGTTCTCATCAGTAATATACTAGTCAAAGAGAAATATTTTCATAATAACTTTCTAGGTGTATCACAGAGAACCAGTAAGATAAAAATATTATGGTCCTTTCACCTTTAATGCTGAAAACTAGTCAAAAATCTGAGTAAGGAAGTTGAGACTGCAATGGTTGCTACCATTAATCCTGAATCCTACAGCCTCGTCAGAGGTCAGACCAGCCACTGCATGCTTGCCAGCTGAGGTTGGAAGAATTTTGTCGTGGATGAATCTCCAAGTGGAAGCCCACTTCAAACTATTGTGCTATAGCAAGAATTTATCCCATAGATGTGGCCTGGAGTCTCACTTCACTTATCCAGAAAGGGCAGTTAAAAATCTCAGGACAGGGCAAAGGAAGAAGCTATAGAGTGTGGAGATTTCTTACGCTGCAGAGGGGTGAAGGAAAACAGAAGACCTGTACTTAAAGCTCCTACAGCTCAACAGCCCCAAATCCTTCCAGGCAAAAACTGTATTCATACTGAGTGAAGGGTAAGGGTGTATCAGTAACTTAACATAAAATATGTTCAAATGAAAGGTGCTCCAATTATTCCCCAAATTCTAGAACACCAATTAAGATGGAAAGTGATAAGCAAGTGGGATGGTCCCAATACCCCTGATACATCCTTAAACCAGTTGGTATGTATAGAAATACAATTAGGATGGCATAACGATTGGGACCGCTAATTGTACTGCTCCAGCTTTGTCAAGTCCTTAGTTATTTTTAGGGTATCACCACAGAGCAGGGTTAAGATTGCCCAAGGAACCTTAACTGCATTTCCAAACCACAAGGTTTGTTTCATATAGGCAATTTGAATATTATGGATGTCTGTCAAGTGCGTAGCAGAGGAAAGGAGCTTCTATGTAGGCATACATTTTAGCCTTCATTTAAAAAGAAATATGGGTTTGTTGTTTTCTGGTTGGTTTATATATATAAATATATATATAAATATATAAATATATTTAAACATATATAAATATATACATATATATAAATATATTTGGGAGTATTGACTTTAGTCTTTCATTTGCCACTAAAAAAACATTCAAAAAATAAATCCCGTTGTGGTAGTAGTGGCAGAGGTTTATAACACGGTCTCCTGAAACAACAGATTATGGCATACAAGTACTGCTCTAAGCGAATGACTTGGAAATTCAATTATTGATATAGATCCAAAAGAATTACATCTTTCAGGCCTGTGTAATCACTTGTTGAATTAAACTTTCTGCAATGGATGGATGCCACCAAAGATGCACTATCACCAGTTTTCTTGCACATAAACTTTTGAAAATTAAACTGGTTTTATTGACGAGGTTCACATCTATTTTAACTAAATATCTTTACTAATAGCATGAAACCCAAGGATTTAAATGCAACAAGCAGCACTTCCACAGATTTCAGATAGATGTTCCACATTCATCATCATTGCAAGGTTGGTTGATTCAAATCCTTTCAAAGCAGAGGAATGAGATCAATTTTGATTTCTTCAAGTGAAGGAAGTTCTGATGAACACCCAAGATGTAATTTTCTTCCATTCCCAGGGAAGATGATCAGCACATTGTTTCTATACTAACAGACTGGTTTGTATCTCAAGTTTTAAAGTTATTATCCAATTATAGCAACTGCTTCTTAACATTTTAATGGCTCCCTTTCTCTGCTGCTCTTTGTACTGAGCAAACCCAGGTGAGCATATTTCAAAGACTTGCTTCATGTGAATAGTAAATGAATGATGAAGTGTAGTAAAGTTGAATTATATAAGGAATTTGACAACTGTACTGCCTGCCTTTTTGCCAATTAGTTGACCAAGAGCATTTACATACTTTGGTTTTGTCCTTTTCATTCTCTGAAATGAAAAGGACATTTCCTATCAGGTGCCGGTGAATGAGGGCCATAAGTGGAACAGGAACTGAATTTTTTTTTTTTTTTTTTTGGGTAATTGCAGAGGCACCACTCAGATTTGGGGCTTAATTTTATCAAGGGTTTAACGAGCAGCTAACCAATATCTGCACCAAAGAACTTCCTGTCTTGAAAACATGAGGGTATTTCACTTGGTGTATCCCCCAGAAGGGTTTATACCTAGCATAGGGGCTCCTTATCTATTACAGTAGTTCCATCAGTCACTTTCTACAGTTGCTATAAATGCTAGTAATAATATGTTAAAAAGTTGAAGTCCTCCAACATGAAGGCAGGCTTGTTCTTTGGAAGACGCCTGTGCACAAAGAGCCCAGTTAATTAACATGTTTGTTTTCACTTCAGAAGTGAAGAGTTCACAGAAGATCTGATTCTTTTAAAAAAGGAAAATTCTATTTAAGGAACTATAGATGCTTAGGTAGGACTATAAAAAATCCAGTTTGGGTCTTTGTGAATAACACATAGCTGATAATTATGATGATTCTAGGGGCTGACTGAAGTAATTGTATTGGTGGCAATTTGGGAGCTATACAGAATATTTTTTGTTATGTTCATGGTCCCAAAGGCTACATACATAGGCACTCAAGTTAATCTCCTACTTCTCAGGCCAGAAACATGCCTTATCACATCACATGTCTGCATTAACAAGGGTCTCAGGTAAATATTACTGCAAAAAAAGAAAACATGAGATTCTAGATCAGAAGGGAGCTGCAGCATAGCCCAGACATGAACCAAAGCCAGGCATTCAGGAAACCAAAGTAGAGAGGTGAGAGGTGACCTTTAGAGCAAGCCCACCACATTCTCTAGGATTGACTCAATCAATAAAATCCAGCTAGATTTTTTTCCAAGGGTAACATCAGGTGAGGACAAAATGAAGGTTATTTAAAGGCAGTAACTGTGAATATTTTCCTCTTAGAAGAGCCAAAAACTCAGGAGCAGTGATGTTTTTTAAGACAGTGACAATGGATGAAACCAAAATTAAGGGCTTCCTGCTTACAATTTCACAGCACTATCCCCAAACATACTGGAAAGACATCAATGGAAACAGACTGAAAGAGGCAAAGGTAGCAAAATCTTGTGTACTTCCACATGTTCCTGGAAGGAGTAAGGACAGGATAAGAGAGTTTGCAGTTCCAAGCATGCAGAGAAGGCTAAACAGAAAGTGATTGTTTGGTTTATATGTTTGTTTTCATATGTTCATTCATCTTTCTAGCACCACGCTTTCCATTGTTCACCATCACTCCTCTGTGGCACCCACTGTTGGCCTTGCCACTCACGCACAGAGTAGAAGAGGCACTTTTTTTTCAGTGAACCAGAGCACCCACATCGGTGTCCAGTAGAGATGTGCAGGCATGGTTCATTTTTGAAAAACGATGCTAATTAAATCTCTAAAGCTCTTTTGCAGCCATCAAAAGTTAAAATGACCTTACCATTCACATAGCAAGACCATTTGTCAGTATCCAAAGAGTAGCCAGGTAAACAGGAGCAGATGTAGGATCCTGGAACATTGGTACAGGTTTGGCCACAGGTTCCCAAACCACCTTCAAGACACTCATCGATATCTGAAACAGGTATTTGAAGAAGATCAGGAAAATTCAGCTAGCAAAAGCAGCATGAGCAAGGAGAAAGAATACCTTTGACATAGTTATTTAATAATAAATTAATAAATAATAATAAATGTCACAACATTTAATATTGCATCATTAAAAAATGAGGATGGCTATATTCCTTCATGCACTGGTTTCAGAATTATTGTTTTGTCCATTGACACCCACACATAGGATGTTGGATGTCGGAGGATGTTGAGGGTTTTTTGGGTTTTCTTCGACTGTCCAGGGAAATCACCCTTCTCGCTAGTGTTTGGGCACTCTGGGCTCTAATTGCCCAAACACAGGGAGCAGACTCGTCTTGATTTGTGTTATTATTTGCTATGCAAATGCTGCTTGCAGCTGCTTCCTTCTATCTTTACCCCTTTATCAACACGAATAATTTTGCCAAGAAATTTAACAGACTTTGCAAAGCAGCAAGCAGACTGCCACAGCACTGAGTTCCATGTTGAGCTCATTTTGGTTTGAGTCAAATCTCAAACATACACACAAAGCACCAAAACTCCCACTATGTTCTGACAGCAACAAGCCCAAACCAAAGCAACAAGCAAACTAATTAGAAACAGCTTTTAACTGGCAGACTAGACTAGAGCCTTCAGAAATTAAAAGATATTCGGCGTATTTATGGTGTTTTATCAGGCTTGATGCAGTAATTATTAACTGAGTACTAAATTAAGGTATTTATTTTTCAAAAACAGTTTTACTAAGGAGCATGGTTTATACTAATGGGAAAAGAAATTAATCCCTTTGACAGTACCATGGATAATTGTCCCACAAAAATGAGATAAATTTTAGTGTCTACTGAAAACAAGTTCATCTGATAGCAACTTCCCAAGGTACTTGACATCTGGCAGCACCATATGTTGGTATATTTCTTGTATACTTTCTTTCTTCAACTACTGTGAGGGTTGCCCTAAGGAGCAGGTTTTTTCTTGCCCAAGTTCTATTAGATGTCAGGGGCTTTTTTTCTGGGTTTCATCATCTGACTTTGCACATGCAGGAATAAAGGAATCAACACATTGTGGTTTAAAGAGACACTGAAGGACATTGATTCATAAGCAGAACTAGGTCTGTGAGTGTTGTGTAAGGATTCCCATAGTTTGAAGAAGGGCAGAAATAACACCTTAACTACAAGGAACAACAATTTCACCAACTCACCAATCTTTGAAAGAAATTTTCTCATAACTTAGGGAGAGCTAAGAAACCTAATCTTATACTCCATGGTTCTGGGAAGCTTTAAGAAACTGTATGTGGCAGGAGTGTTTAGGGGTTTCCTCTGTGTCAAGTATCAAAGTTGTTCAAACGGAATGTCAAGGCTTTAGTCACCTGATGTGTCTGTACAGACTAGGGAAAGTTTCATATTGTTTTTAGAATTTTGCCACAACTTCATGTTCCAAATAGCAGATGAACTAATTTGACAGTGTATGAAATGTAAACAGAGCACACACAACTGATTTCTGTTTACCAGATTATGAAGGTAAAATAGAAGCATTTTAAGCAACGTAATTCCACAAAGTACCTTAATTCTAACCCACAATTTTCTTCAATCAACCAGCTTTCAGGAGCACATTTTCCCTCATGTACTAGGATTGTACATTCCATTCTTCACAGCATTAAAAGAGTAATTCCTTCAAATCCCCTCTCAAAAGGCTGGACTGTCTTAGAAGTGCTAATGGGCTTCAGAAACCATGAGCTCCAAGTCACCATTTTAAACCAAGACACCCTTGGCTAACATTGCCTGGATGTCATTAACACTAAAGGGCTCTTTGATAGTCCATATGGGAGGGCTTTGGTGACCCCAGCTCATTGTCCAGCTGCTGTCAATGTTAGACATGGAAACTGCTTGTCCCTGTCTACCTGAACACTGGTTTTCAAATTAAGTACCTGGCTGATTAAGCTATACAATAAACCTGATCCAGTCACCAGTACCGCAGTGGGGGCAAGACTGTGTTGATAAAGACTATAACAGAGTTTACATTAGTCAATATACTTTTATGACAATAGTAGTTTTTAAATGAATTTGATGTTATTCCTCTGTGGAAATCACAAGTATGGGTGATAAAGGCAACTGTGTAGATGTAAGATTGCTAAAGAGAGAGCTTGTTTGATTAAGCAATGTGAAACACTGCTGAGCTATTATTTAATCACAATAAAGAGCACATTAAATAAGGGTAAAAAAGATAGGCCTGACCTACAGACTGTGTACGTAACTGCTTTCTCTGAGAAGGGTTTTTGTTCATACTGGACAGAAGGCTGACCTCTTAATATGGGCAAGAAAATTCAAATCACAACACATACAAGCACAGGAAAAACTACTAACTGAGGGAGAAAAAGATTTACTTCTGGAAATGGCAGCAGGCAGACTGTATTGGCACGCTGTTTGTATTTCTCAGATACAGGCTGTTAAAGGATACTGAAAAATTAGGAGGTGTGTACAAAGAGATTAAAAGCATGATTTGAAGGCAAGGGAAAGTGTCTTTCTGTGAGACACTTAAAGAGCTCGGAATGCTTAGAATATCAGAAAGAAACTTGGAAGAAGGATTGATCACCATAAATAAATAACTTCACACACACACACAAATATTTTCTGAAGGATGCTATAATCTTTTTCAGGAACAATTTAACAAGGACTGATGGCTCATATCTGAAACCAGGGAATTCAAAGTTAGACATTAGATTCACATTTTAACACAATTCACATATTATATTCACATTTTAACACATTTTATTCAATAAGGAAAGTGACTACTAAGAGAAACCCTGAAGGCATGGAAAACATCACAGGATATTCTAAAATCAAGACCAGACTGAAAAGACATGCTTTTACCAAGCACAGGGTTACTGAGCTACTTACCAAGGTATCAGAACAAGGATCTTTTATTTACAAGATGGATTTTCCAGCTTTTATGAGTTTACAAAACTGACTCTCCGAGAAAGAGCACTGATCTGGCTACAAGAATTTACACATTTCCCTAGTCATTGTACTTGAAGAAAAGATTTCAGGGTTATCAACCTGTCCATTTTCATCATCACCAAAACTCACATAATAAAGCAAATGCCACACATACTGAAAAGAAAGCCACCCTCCAGCAGATGAACAGCTATCAGGGAAGAATAACTGCCCAGTAAAAGAGCAGGGGCACAGTAGCAGGTTGGTCTCCAGAGAATGCCACTTCCAGCAGTAAACAGAAAGAGCCAAGAGACAAAGTGCTACTGTGAAAGGTGCCTCAGTGCTATGAATGTTTGGCTTTTATGACATTAACAATGGAAGAGGATCCTATGTTTATCATCATTTCTTCTTTGCTTAAAATACAAACAAACAAAAACCCAAAGCAAACCCACCAACCAAAGACACCAACTACAAAACAAAAGAAAAACAAAAACTACAATACCAACAAAACCAAAACAAAACATAAAAGTTGTTTCTTAATGTTTAGGAAAGCTCAATCACAGAACCATCCATCAGGTGTAACTAGCAGTGCCTTCATCTGCACTTTTCGTGCCGAAGGAAAGTATGGAGTTGCATCCTGCGGGAGCTGTTTTACGTGTCCTGGCAACCACATCCCCCAGTGGGAACTTTACCCTGTGAAAGAAATCGGCTTAGTGAACACAAAAGCTGTCTACAGTGCCCTGACAGCCAGCCCTGAAAGGAAGAATGAGGTTCTGCTCAGTTCTCAAAGGCTTCTTTATGCAAAAAATGCCTTGAGAATCAGCAAAAACGATGAATCATGTCATCACGATGTTGGCAGCTCTCAATGACTTTGCATACAAATATACTACTTTATTGAGAGTCCTGAGAAAGGCTCCGGTTGCAGAAGGTTGAAGCATTAGTATGCCTGGCAGGGATACAGAGAAACCACAGTGAGCCAGAACTCGCATTTCATTATGGTCCCAAATACATGCATTATATACATAAAGTATATGTGCCGATATATCCACTCAAATAACCTCACACAAATTTAGTTCCTATCTAGCTGGACTGGGGATTAATTCAATCTGCTATATGTAGCCACCACTGTGATCTCTTCAAAAAGGTTGAACTTGAAATTTCACCTGGGTGACAGAGAAAGCAGCCCATCCCTTTTATCTGTTTTGTTTAAAGCATACAGCTCAAAGAACAGAAAATAGTGAGAAGTAGAAAGAGATACTCCAGTTATCAGCAGGTTATAAAATAGATAACGCACAGCTCAGTATCTCTTCTCTCCAATTTTAAATGAGGCTTAAAATACAACCTGATCACTAACAGTTTTTGAGAGGATAGAAGTGGTGAAGGGCTCACATACTATGGTAAGAAATACAATATGAATATAACAAGGTGGTAATCAGCTCCTGGACTCTTCCAGCCCAGAGCCACAGGGATAATCATACCACAGGTATGACAGCAAGAGCAAGTATATGATTTATCAAGTATAAAATAGAATCAAATTTAGAATTGAAATACAATGTAGTAACTATTTGTAGACATCTTGAAGAGAAAGGGCAAAAAAGATCTCCAGGAACTACATTATTTTTTTTTTTTTTTTTTACATTCTGGACTTAGATTTCAAGTGTTTGCTTACTAAAATGGAAAAAAAAAATGGTTTTATCTTAAAATTAAATTCTATGTGTAAAATCATAACTACAAAATGGACCTCTATTTCACAGATCGTGCAACTTTCAACATACTATTATTGGCTTGCCTTTCAAAGATAAAGTTCATGAGGCATCATCAAACACTGTCATCCAGCTCCCTTTAAAATCAGATTTCAAATCAGACACTAGAAAGTAGTCAGTTTTTTTAAAAAAACAGAACACAAAATTAATAACTCTTATTTTCCACTGAGCAGAACAATGAGTCTTGTAGTATTAGTTATTGGCCCTGGAGCCTGCCCCTTAACTCTCTTCAGGATTAAGTGCCATGTGATGTGTGATGCCATTTCTGATGCCATTATGTTGCCTTTCTTGTAACATATTTGCCTCTTCCCTATTTTGATCTAAGCTTTTACAGCTGAAGATAGTATTTGTCCACATTCAGCTGGATCCAATGTTCAGATAATTCTGTATGAATCTTCTCATGAATTGGTCTCTGGGTTCAGACACATGCTCAAGAATTCCTGCACACTATTTGTAAAAATATTTACAACCATCTTTCTCCAAGGCAGTGTTATATGAAGTGAACTAGCTGGAAGACAGCTACTGAAAACAATGAAACAAACATGCCTCAACTGCAGCTCTTCTGAAATACAGAGGGAAACAGTGGCGTCTTATCAGGTTTATCCCTGTCGCAACAGGGGTAGAAAAAACAGTTCCCCATTCCATTGGCTCTTGCTGCTCCTTATGAGATGCTTGCAAAGCAAGAAAGGAGGCTGTGAATTAATAAGATTTTGGTATTTCTTATTTCTCAGAACACAGCCAAGAAGTTTTAACAGCATGTCTTCAGGAGGCTAAGCAGAGCAAAGTGAAGCCAGGATTTAGCTAATTAAGGTATATCTAAAGATGTAAACCAAAAAGTAATAACTTAATATTCCTCATCTTCAGCGTTTCATGGCAGGAGAGAGGTGAACAGCAAGAAATAGAGAGCAAAGTTTGAGACACAGAAAGAAGCATCTGGCCAAAAGAGCTGACCTAGATTGCTGCAGTTGTCACCTTCAATTGCAGGCTCTAGCTCTGTAGGAATGTGCAGCATGTTAATCCTGAAGAAGTGACAAGGGCTGAGCACTTAATGTCAGGATCTGGTAGAGATGTGCAGAGTTTAAGAAACTATGATTAGGCAAAACTTCTAAAATATGGGGTTTGTTTTGCCTTCTCCCTCGACTTTTTTACAATACTGTTGGGGTTTTTAAAAATAACTATTTTTCTTCAGTTTTAAATCTTACATAGTGAGTATTTAATGTCAGACCTGAAACCAAAGTACACCTCCGGTCTTGCAATATCCAGAAGATAATACATTTACTGGGGTAACCCAAGACTAGCAGGCATTAGTATATACTCTAGAATTGAAAATGCAAGGGCTTGCTCTAGGGCCACCTTCAGATAAACAGTGCCATGTGGAGAATTTTCTGGTCTTGAGTAGGGAAAGCATCTATACACCATAAGAGAACAAAAAATACTGTTATTAAAGTGGCATTTCAAGAGGGCACAGGCAGCAGATTCCAACAGGCACAGGCCCATCCCCTGGTGTACCATGTATGTTTACATTGTCAAATATGTTGAAAATCAAAGTTCTCCCAGGACCAATTATGCTCATGTTTTTTCCTTTGTAGGCCAGACCATTTTTCTTCAGATGTGGAAGGTTCTATGTTTTTACTGGGGTCTATGCAGATGAGTTATTTAAAGGTAACTGAGTCCCCAGTCCTGGTATCAGCTTAAAATAGATGATTAATTCAAAACGGCAATGTCAAAAATTGCAGAAATGCATCCAATTCTACCATAGCTTGTTAATAAGTTGATGCATTCATTCATTAGACCAGTTTTGTCCTGACCTTGTGATCTCTTCTCCCATACTTTCTCACCTGTAAACCTTGCTGTTGTAGGACACAGTCCCTCTGAAAGGCCTCTCCTCTCTTGGCATACTAAGTCAGGATTCAAATAATCTCTCCTAAAATAACTGTATAAAATTATGTGAGACATTTAGGCTCAGATTTCATTATACTTCCACAGGATGAGGAGGTGTTTGATCTTTGAATATCCATAGAAAAAAAAAGGAACTAGTTAAGAGATGAACTATTTATCAATGTAAGAAGAGCACAACCTAGACCTTTGTCTGTAATGGCAGTGTGGAAATCAGATCTAGAAAAGCCTACACACTTTCTAGTAAGCCACTTGTAACAGAGAGCAGACACCTTCTCAGTGCAGGGTAGGCCTTGTGGCTGGCAGGTTGCCACCACAGTCACAGATGGTTAAGAATATTTTACAATTGGTATATCTATTACAGCTCACCAAGAATGGCCGTCAAACCACGATTCAGCTTGCTGTCATTGTTCACAGGTCAGTGGTATGAGTCATGTCTCCCACTCACCACTTTTATCTCCAGTATTACCTTCAAAGCCTGCCCCCAGCTTCCTACCACTTGCTCTCATGGCACACTCTGTCTCATATAATTATTGAACTAGAATGCCGTACGTCCGGTCTTCTGGTCAGAACACCAGTTGTGTATCCAGTACACAGTGGAAAGGGCCGGGAAAATCCCTTGCACCAAAGCCTCCTTTAGTCATATTTTATGTCAGGACTTCACCTTAGCTTAATCGCCTGTAATCCTGTGGTTTGTAATTGAAAAGTTACCCGAACACATCTTGTTTTTCACTTACTCTATTTCATAAGGAATTGCTCAGAGTATGCCATGATGATGTTAGCTTTTATGCAGAAGATTTCTGCTATTGCTATTTCTTGGAGACCTTGCTAAGATGCAGGCCAATCTGTTTTGGTGCTTTACCTAGACTCCTCTCTTCATACAGCGGCTAATTTTCAACAGAAAAGACAATAATTCAGGGCAGGTTATGTCTTCATTAATGGAAGAGTAATGTGCATCAATATGCAAAATATGTCCACTGAAAGAAAAAGAATACGTCTTTCCAGCCTTTTTCATGTTAATATTTTGAGTGTTTTTTTGACTCATTAAGCAATAGTCAAGCAATTCTCTTCATCTCAGTAGGATTCCCCTGTTACATGTGAGCTCTTAATGGGACAATCCAGTAATGAAGAAGTCATAAATAATGAACAACTTAATTAGTTTGTGGAAGCGAAGTACATATTGGTAAATAGTATCATCGATAGGAGAGGCTGTGTAAAGTGCAACAGTTGCTAAGGATATGGCATATACACTGCATATGTTTCAGATTCAGGTTACAGAGAACCAGGTCTAGTCTGGTCCCATGGACTTTAATGGCCATCCACTGTAGAGAGGGTTGATGCTTTTCCACAGGAACACCCTCTAGTTCAGGTTTGCCTAAACCTAAACTAAAAGGATTCCCTAAAGGGAATCCAGTTTGTGCATTTTGAGAATACTTTTCAATGTGAGGCAAGCATTGTAAGAGGTGGTAATATGGAGATTAATTTCAGAAGTATGCTTCTTATTTGAGTTTAAGCATCAGGGTGAAAGTGCCATAGGTGTGTTTAGCTCTCAGATAAACCTTCAGACAGGTTTCTAGTTTGTACACAAAAAATGCCTACCTTCTCCTCTCTCAGTATGACAGCATTTAATGTGTATACATCTATTTTCTGCTTAGAGATGGTATTTCTCAGCAGAACATATTGTGGAGGCACCTGTTATTACATCACTAGAATAGTGACAAGAACTGAGTCAGAGCCTCTGAATCCCAAGGAATCCAAGGCAAAAGCATAACTTCAAGTATTAGGTCTGTTTGCTTGAATCCTTACAGAGCATTTCCTCATCTCCTTACTGCAAAGCCCACAAACTCATTGGCTCTGTATTTCTTTAAAAACCGTGGACCTCAAGGTAGCATGGGAGGGAAAAGGGTTCTGTCATTCTTTGTCTTGACCTTTGTAAAGAATAAGAACCTGCATTTTACATGCTCTAAATTATTGGAGGTGATTATTGTGACATTAGTGTCATGCACTTCACCCAGACTTCAATAATACGGCACTGAGCACACCTGCAATCCATGCATTGTATGAGATGTATTAACATGAGCACACATCAATATGCACCAATAAGCATGGAAAGAATAGCTCTTAAAATTATCTAAGTATATATTAATACATAATCATTAAAATACTCTTTCTATATGCATATAGAAATAAAAAAACCACACCTGTACACAAATTTTGCATATACAGAAGCATGAATCCACGCATGCCCATGTACTGAAACTACAGAGACACTAAAGCTGTGGCAAAGACTTTTGGCAGCTAGACAACAGTTCAGATCTCTTAATGATCATATGAAAATTTATCCTGCTTTCTAATAGATAAACTGACAGACAAGTGCTCATCTCTGAAAAAAAATAAAATAAAATTAGTTCTGTTCATTTAGAGAAGCAACAAATATTAAGAACCTGATTTATCAGTTCTGCCAGCACAACACACAAGCAATCTTTAAAAAAACTCTTTGAGAATTATACAGTTAAATTAAGAGAATACAAATGCAGTTTTCTTTATCTGAGAATGTTCAGCAACTTACCTATACAAGCAGAGTTTTCAGGCTTAAATCTGTATCCATTAGGACAGTTCCAGTGCTGCAGAGCTGAGGTGCTGACAAAACCAATTTTAAAAACCACTGGCAAAAATGCAACAAGGAAGGGAAACATAATCTTGAGAGGTTTTTTGAGTTGTCACTAAAGAAAAACTAGCTTGTATTGAGTCATATCCTGGACAAGATGAGCATGTGTAATCCCAAAAGGTTTCTGCAATCTCCCACTTCACACTCAGACATCTTATCACAATTCCAAGTTTTATCTTTGCCTTGCTTTTCTTGTCACTTTAGACCTTACTGTGTCTGACTACAACCTTGAAGAAATTCCTAGGAGATTTCTTCCCCACACAGATCAGCGCTTTTTCTCTCTCTCTTTCATTTCTTTTTTTTTTCCTCCTCTTTTGGAAGCCAAGTACGAAATGCCTGACACTCCTGCCACAAATTTAACACAGCTTAAAAGCAATGCTCGCAAGGATCACTGCAAATTTCCTTGCAACAAGCAAAGCTGCCATTTAAATCTTAAAAGCAGACAATTTGGAAAACTTCAGCACAGCACTCAGTGGAGTGCAGGGAGGAAGATATCCAGGTACTTTCCCTCCTCAAAACGCAGTTGCTTTTTACATTCAAACTTGGACAGACTCCTCTTTTCTTTTTAAAGCTCTGCTTGCCCCACCTCTTCTCTTTTTAGTACCACTTGAGTGAACCCTGTGTTTGCAAATAGTAATGTGGTCAGTTCCTTACTACAGGGAACTGAGCCAGCATGCAGATATCCAGCCACCCGTTATAAGTACAGTCTCTGTAGAAAAGCAGCCCCTCCTGCTTGAGAAGTACCTGCAGCTTTCCAGCTAAGTTTTTTTCCTCAGAGACTGTAGTCAGGTTTATTTTATTCTTGTTCAATCATGATTAATTGCATTCATTTTAATATCGTCATGTGTTTTACCACCAGAAACAAATTTTGTCATCAAAACATTTCATGCAAAAAGGGAGGGGAAAAAAATCCCTCTGGTTTCTCTGATATATTTCAAGTAGAAATTCAAATTGGCTTAAGGTTAAGTTCAAATCTAGGGTATGCACTTGCAGTTCCAAAGTTAAAACCATCTCTCTTAGGTCTGAATTTGGCGCTTGTGTATTCCCGGGAAAATACCTACTGTCAGAGAGTGGGGCAACATGTTCTGAGCCTGCATATCTCACAGATATTGCAGTCATTTACATGTACACCAGTGCTGCACAAGGCTACTGTTGGGGTGCAATGCCCTTTAACACCTGTTCCACTGAGGTATAAAAACTAGACAATTTCCAGGCACATCAAGCTCATAATTCTTCATTATTGGAAAAAATCCCCTTTTTCCCAGTCCATCAGCCTAGACTAGCAGAGCGCTGGAGCACAAGTGTAAGTTTGTGCTTATAAGATTTGTTGAATTTTGGACGTGCTGAGATTTAAGCAGGTGTTTAAATAGTTGACTGCACCAGGTTTTGTTGAGCTAACTACTGTGAGGCATTCTGCTTTTTCACTCTTTCCTTTCCTTTGATTTTTTAAATTTTATTTCTGCAGTGTTGTGCTAGAATAAATACTAACACAACAGCTGAATGCAGCAGTAGGATCAGATGGTAACCTACGGCTATATGAGTTTCATCTCTGGGAATTCTCCCCCTCCCCTAGCTTTCCCTCCCCGTATTTGTCTGAATCGATAAGTCTAGACTTGCGCTGTCAGAAAATAGGAAGCATGAAACCTGATTATAAATTGAGCCACTGCCCATTAAAAGTAACTGTTTCTTGATGTTTCTGTCTGCATGCAGGCACATTCAGGTTGTTCGATCTTTGCTGCTACAGCTAATGCAACTAATTAAATACAGACTGACAAATGGCAGCCACATTTCCATATACTCTGTTCAGAACCTAGTCTCTATCCCACATGCTATAAAATACAATAACAGTAATGTAAATTATGCAGGGCCAGACTCATGCCAAACTGCATTTGCTTCTTCAAATAGTCTCCTGGAACACAAAAGGGCAAACAATGTAAAAACACAGTATAGTGCCATGCCATCTAGGATTACAGGATCCTGCCCAGGAACCATGGTATGTTCCACATGAACCTCTTTTACTAATTCTGCAGCCATTGGTTCCTCCTCACACAATTTTCTTCACTGTTCAAGCTAGGAACAGGCAACCTAAACAGTTTAAAAGGAATGTGTCACTTCTTTGTGAGCAGCCACCAGCAGAGTGTTTGCCAGACCATGCAAGCACATCCCTGACCTCTTCCAGGGCAGACTCAGACAAACTCCCTGAAAGAGACAAAATGAATAAGCTCTGCCTTTCCTTTTGAAACCCAGAAACAATTTCTGTCTGACTCACATTATTTTAGTCTCTCATTTATAGACATTATCTTTTCTAAACATCTCCCTCAGTCTTCTCCCTGCTTCATTTCCCCTTCTTGCCTTTACACAAAGTACAACTAGAGCCAAAATCCAGAATTTTCTTTTCTTTTTTTTTTCCCTCTAAATTAGAAGTGAATGTCTACATGCCAATACCACAATGATCTTTTCTGAAAGCAGAGATCCCTTCACTTCAGTCAGGTAAAGAGTAGTTAATAAAGTCATTAATTTTACCATTATAGAAGTATAGACATGCCTTAAAAATAGGAGGAAAAAATCTCTTGATGGATTAATTTTTTTCCCCTCAAAAACCAAACATAAGTCAGAGCAGGACCAGCTACCAGACCCATAATATGATATATGATCTTGGCCTAAGGATGTAAATATCTATCTGCAAGTGGAGAGAAGAAATCACATCCCCTTACACCAAACCAGAAAATTCTCAATAAAGTATGAAATACATAAGGCCGTGCCACACCTACACTTTTCAAACATACTATTTTTCAACAAGTTGTTCAGCACACCACACACAATAAGTTCTTTACACCTGAAGTCATTTAGCATTTGAGAAGCTGTTTAAATGCATTTCTACAAAGTGAACTATTGTGCTCACCTACAGGTATTAAGCAAAGCAATTTACATTAGTCTCAAACACATTTGACAAGTTACACAAAAATAGCACAGTAGTCTCATTTGTAGGACTCACTGTTGAATCAGTCCAAAAGAATTATCCCAGTTTGTCAAATGTGAAGAACTTAGTTGAATTTGACCTGCTGGCTCAAGAGACTGGTGAACCAACAACAAATAAACATTTTATTCCTTTCTTTTGGATTTACCGCTATCTTGGCTAGTTTTGGAAAGCTTTCTTTGCCAAAGTAGGTAAAGACCATCTAGTGATTTAAATGGAGGGGATCTTGTCCCCTACCTTAGCAAACAGCTGCTGTTATCTAGTTCAAGGACAGCATATTCTGGCTGTTTCTAAACTTTGAAGGAAACAGAGCCCTCCCACAGTTTCCCAAGGCTTTCAGTATCTACATTGCAATAATAAGTACATGGTTTAAATCATATATTGGTTTTTACTCTTGCTTACTACACATTACACTAGTTTATCAGCACTTGGATTTCTTTTTATGTCAGCCTCTGAAAGTCTAATTCTGGCCTTAGGCATGTCCGAAGATGGTTAAAGTTATATTTTATAGTCATTGTAATAGAAATTACCACCAAAACAGGTTAAATATTAAATGTGAGAGTTTGCTGATATAGCAAAGGAGACATGTAGTGGCTATTTCCAGTACAAACAGCACAGAGCAGTGAGCAACACTCAGACCCCACAAAACAGCTTCCAGAACATCTCTGATGACTTCTGCGATGACACTGGGGATTTCTGGTAGCCTTTGGGATAAAACACCCAACATGCCTTACACATACCTGCTAAAGCCTGATCTCAGTGTCAGCGTGGGGATGGCTGACTGATCACCATACCTTCTCTGACATGACAGCACTTGATTCAGTACTGTTAACGTCATTTCAGCAGGTTCAGCCTGCATCATCTATAATTCTGACAAAAGGGACGTTACGTGATCCTAAATTGCCTGTCAGACAGAGCAGGGGGAGGTACAGCATGAGACAGTGGCATATTCCAGTGATCTCTCAAAGACAGGAATGCCTGAAATCTCCTCCTGAGGTATGATGGCCATTCTGGCCCTGTCCTCAAGCATGTTACTCATCACTTCAACAGCCTGGAGAGGATTCTCAGCGGGCAGGATGTGTTAATTTAATTTATTAGTAAAACAAATGAAAGAGTGGGGATTTAAATCATGAAAGCTTTTTGAAAACCAAGTGTTGTCATAAGCAATCTCTTTCCAGTTGTCTGTTTCATGGCAATTACAACAAACATCTACTGGGTTTCTTTTTTTGTAGTTTGAGTCCCATATTTTTTTCTGCTATAGTTAGACATATTTTTCCTACTGCAAACTGATCTCTAGTGAAAGAAAAAGACAAAAAAATCCATATTTAAACTATACTGTTAATTATAGCCAGTACTATCTTTTTAAATCAGTTTTACATTTAACATTTTAACAGGCACCTTTCACCAGCTGCTATAGAGTGAATGCTTATTTCATCAGCTAGACCACACTGGAAGACACAGAGAGATCCCGAAAGAAGGTTAAATACGCTCTCTCGTATCCACATAGCCAGAACAAGAGCGAAACATTCTGGGGAAACCACATAGCACATTACTGACTTATGACATTTATCAATGTTAGATAAATTAGGCCTCTATGTTAACAGACATAAAGGAGTAGTTAAAATAGTATGTTGAAACAGTCAGTTGGCTCTCTGAAGTGGAGATAAAACTGAGGATAAAGCAAATCATTTGTTACCATTAATGAAGTGTATGCAGCTTGCTATGTGAGAACATTTAAGAAAGGATCTTAGTAACAGGTATGGCATTTCTTCACTATCAGGGTCAAAAAATGTATCCTCCCTGTGTTCTTTTGTTGTTTCTGTCTCAAGGAATGGGATGCTGTTTCCCCCATAGCAAAATGATTTCTACTGCATATACTAGAACAGCTGTTCAAGCAAATCTCTCAGAACAAAGGCACTGGCTGAAATGTGATTTCGTTTGTCTTTAGAGTTCCTGAGCACTCACCATTTACACTGATACCAATAAGAGATTGGGAATTTATCTGTTAGTCCATAGGTTCTTATTTGAAGCCCACCCAGGTCAGATATTGCTAGTTTTACTTTTTTTTATCCCATTAGTTTTGCTCAGGAAAGGTGGATAATTCAAGTTACTTTTTCACTACAAACCTTTACAGATGGTTTATTCTTCTTGTGACCATGATGCTCTTTAGGAAACAAACATCAGGGAATGCTTTATGGCTTTGTTTTACAGCTGCTTTGCTGCCTATGTGGAATAAAATCACTGCATTTACCAATCCAATTCATTTTGTCCAATTAACCCCATTTTACCTGGTGTATCTATTACACCAGTTTTGCATATCTACAGAAGTACACATCTGCATAAGGTTACATCTGTTTATCACATCTCAAAGACAGAATCAAACAAGAGGGACAATAAATAGGAGTAGAAGAAGAAACAGGCATTTTTATAGTCAGTTTTCCACAGCAAAAACACCTGAGGTGAACTGAAAAGACTGGAATTACCAGAGATGTTGTCAGTGCCCAGTCCTGAGCTGAAAGCAGGCTGCAGGATGCTCCCAGTTGCTACCAGGCTCAAACAATCTGAAGGAGGTGATGATCTCCTGAGCACATTGTGAGCCACATTCTCTTTGTGGAAGTTCATTATTTTCCTGTATAAGGCTATGCAGCTGGTGCCAGAAGGATTGGTCAGTGAATTGGTGGGCAACTAAGAGCAGGTGTCATAAAATACACTGCTAACTGCTGAGAATGTTCATTTTCCTACAATTTGTAGAACATATTCAAGAGATCTCCAGAAGCAATTTTGTCCTGATTAATATATATTTAAGCATTGAGGGTCTCCTGAAGAATTTACTCAGAGTCCACCGAAAGCAAGCTTGCACTGGAAGTGCAAGATTTTGGTCTAATGGCATTTCCAGTGTGAGACAATTTTACAGGTGCAGTACAGAACTAAAGCAAACCAATGCAGGAGGGTCAGACCCCACCCACAGTAACCACAAGAGTCCTCCGTGTGGATTTCTTAGACCATATCAGGAAGCAGTTGGCACAGAAAGTGGCGAATGATCAGCAAGGGGCTCTGCCATGGAGGGGGCAGCTTGACCTGACAGCACCTCAGAGAGCCTCGCAGCTGCAGGCAGTGCAATGCCAGAGCCTATCACAGCCCAAATGCCACTGTGAGTGATATCCCAGAACTTGGCATCTGAATCCTGCAGCTACCAAACACACCCTGCTTGAGGCCACAGCTGTCAATTCTCCATCTAAACAGGGACAGGGAGAGAAGAGCAGTGGAGAAAAAGGCAGTTGTACAAAGCGCAAGCAATAGCCCACATTATAATTAGCTTTTATATAATTTTTCTGTATTTCAAAGCTTCGAACTGATCCCATATCGCTGGTAAATGCAGAGACTCCAGGTCAGACTCAGTTGACAGTGGTGATTTTAGAAAGGGGGGAAACAGTTCCTTGCAGTAGACATTTTGTCTTTGGAGCCCCGTAAAACACTACTGCGCTACAGGAATCCTCTGAGATGACCTTCAGGAATCAGAAACAGTATTATTCCTATTGTAGTTTTGAAGCAAACAAAATGACCTAGCAAAGGTTGGGTCTCAGGGATTGATCAAGCAAGTAGTAAGCACTGCATTAACGACAAGGGAAAATCACTTTGTAGCAGAGCAACATACGAGTGAGTGTATAACAACCAAACAAACAGCAAGCAAAGTGCTCACTAATGATCACATACACTTTAACAAAACATCCCCTAGGGTACATGTAATAAGTGACGTCTGCCTAGCTGAAGGGTGAATGAACAGATTCCTGGAAGCTATGGATACCTCCTCTGGAGCTGCAAGCCTGTATTGGCTGGTGTAGCCTTTGCCTTACAATGTGCTGGGAAAAGCAACAGTGAAATCAGTTCCAGTGCAAAATACAATGTCTATGAATGCACAGACAAGTCCTGTGGATGCTATAACCATATGCACAGTGTATTAAAACATTCCTGCATTCCATCTACATCCCTGCCACAGGTCTTCTGCATGTTCTTGGTACAAAAGGACCAATACTTCCTTTGCATGGAGGGTTAATTAATTTAATAGCTGCTATAAAGCGCATTGAGACTCCTGGATGTAAGGTTGTATTCAAAATTGCAAATGAATTGTTAATTTATTCCTGCTAAAGTCACACGGAGAAAAAAAATTAGTCCATAAAATAGAAAGAAAGGAAAATTAATTTGGACTTGTACATTGGTTGCATTGGAAATAAAACCCCAATCTTCTTTCCAAGTGATGTTGCAAAGGACTGGAAACTTTCAAATATCATTTGTCATTCTCAGAAAGCAATGTTTACTTCTATACAGATATAAGAGACCATTTCTGAGGCTCACTGCCCCATACATTACATGAAAGAATGTTTCACACAATCAAGTCACTTCACAAATTACCAAAATAAAATCACAATAATGATGAAGACAGTAGCTAACCCATAATTACCATCTATAAGATGTACCCCAATCTATTATAGCATCTTCATTAAAAAATAGAGTATTTCATGGCCATCCTGTATAATATTACAACTGGGCATTAGGACAAAATTCTAAAAAGAAGCATCCACCCAAATCCTCCTCAGCAATGCCCATGGGAGTGGGTTTGGTATACCTCTTGGGCAGTGCTTTGAAAATTAGCCAGAGGTACCCAGTTTTCCAAAATGAAATAAGACTCCAGTAAGCGGAGAGGGGCACAGGAAATCTATTCTGAGAGTCTGCAAGTGTTTCCCAGTGGTAAAGAGACTTCTCCATCTGCATGTTTGCGTCTGACTGCCCTATTTAGAACTGGGCTGGCAGGCAAGGCAGAATGTGCCATAAGAAGAAAACTAACCACCTAAACTATCTGAGGCAAACTGTTAATTTCTAACACAATCTGTGTATCTCTATAGATTTACAGAAGGTCCTATCTTACCTGTCTTGGCACAGAAGTCAAAGACTCTCATTCCTGCATACCTTCTCATTGGTCACAACCACTCATTGCTGCAAAACATACAGACCAAGGGCAGGGACTCTCCTCAAACGTTGCTGGATCACAGGCTTATCTTCACATTCCAGGATGAAATACCCAGGGTAACAGCTCCTTGCTTCCAGACATGAAGGAGAAACTGATCCTGAGCTCACTGAAGTTAGTCTCAAATTCCCACTGACTCCATTAAAAACATTGGACCAGGCCTATCTTATGGAAATGACAGATTCTTGTCTTAACAATCAACACAGCTTAAATAAGTACATTTCTTTTTTTTTATCCCACATAAATGAAAAGAGATTGGGTCCTTTAGTATGACAATATCTCTATTATAGGCTCTCCGGGGTCTAGTTATGTAATTTTTTAAACATATATAATTCAACTCTGAAACTAAGAAACAAGAGAAAAATTGAAAAAGATTTTTAAGATTTTAGAAAATATTAGTAAACATAACAGCAAAATAAGAAGACAATTTGATTAAGGCTTCAGGATACAGTTTTCATGCCATGCACTTTTATGCCTGTTCCAAACACAAGTTGCCACCATGCAAGCACATGACATGGACATTTCTTTCCTCAATCTAAAGTCTGCAAGAAGTTCCAGTAGCAAACATCAGCTTTCCTTTCCCTCTCCTGCCAAGAACAGGCACCTGTCCACTGTTATGAATAAGGAAAGGATACCTTCCAAAATTATCAGTTATTGAAGATTCTTCAAGTCACAGTGTTCTGTGGATCAAGTATTCAGCTACTAATAATGCTTTTGTAATAAGATGAAGAACAAACTATAAAGTGCAGAACAATTCAAGAGGGGAAAGTGTTATAAGCATTTAAGGCTGAATGGTTTGCCTGTACTGCTGCATGGCTACATGCGATTGCTGCACTCACAACCAATAAATGACAGCATTCATTTTTCACATCACTCTGGCTCTACCAGGACCCATCAGATTAAACATATTGTTTAACTCAAACAAACATACAGACTGGAAATACTGCCATATCTTTGCTTCATGTATTTAATATAGATCGATCTACCATGAAAACCTACCTCCAAAGTTGTCAGGATTTCTCTTGACTAACCCACTGGACTTTCCATAGAAGTGATGTAGTCACTATTCAGTAGCTTAGGAAAAAAAGAAAAAGTCTTTTGATGCAGCAAAGCTCTTGACAGTCAGCACTCAAGCAATGTGGTTAGGGCTTGAAGTAACGCTTAAGACCGGAGTGCTGAACCCAAAGCAATTTTCTGTGACCAGCTGAATTGCAGAGTTACTGAGAAGCAGCATTTCTACAAAACTAGAAAAAGTAGTCAGACAACACCAAAGAACGAATTGGCATGCTACATTGTGAATGGCAGTCACTTTTTCTTTCTGCAGCATCATTATTTGGACAGTGTCTATGTTAAGTTCTGTGATTGGGGACTTTATGGCGCTGGCAGGGCTGTTTCTCATAAACTGCTGAACTCTGAAGATGGTGGAACCGCTGTGAAACTCCTGCACATAAACAAAAATATCCCTTCTCTTGCACACAAGTGCTAGGCAGAATACAAGTCTCTGATGGCTATTGAGGCCAATTCAAAAAAATCACAGACTGTTTTCATTTGTCTGTAGTCATCAGTCATTACTTATACACACCAGATTTGTACTGTGACTAAAGGAGACCATTCAGTTGCATCTCCACAGGCTCCTTTACCATGCTGAAAATTTCAGTCATCCATGGTCTCCTTCGATAGATATTCAGTCATCCTCACAGACTGTTCTGCTATAATATTTTTTGGGATAGATTCAAAGCACATTAGTAAAGGGCACTTTGTCTATTACTATTTTATCAATACCTCAAGTGGCTTATGATCTACCTGTCACATTGCTGAAATTATCAAGATGTGGAAGCATCTTCTGAATCTCTCGCATGTCCCAACCTCTCTCCACTCTCTCTTGCTATTTATGCATGCTTATTCTTGGTGTCTGAACACTGCCTGAAACAACGTGTGACAGGATTCATCTCACTGTAACTGGAGTACCACCCCACTAAATCTTGAGCTATTGGCATTTGCTGAAATGGCCGTGGGCTCAGAAACTCTGTCAAATGTCAATTCCCAGGATGTGGTCAATAAATCATTTAGAGCATCTTTTCAGAACCTATTCCTATGTTTTATCCCCAACCCACACAAGGTTGGCATCATACAGTTCATAAAGAGCATGGCCTTTTGTGGAATTTACTCCAGACACTCAGAGGAAGAAATCTCATCATTTCAGTTATATTTTTAGGTGGTGACATTTGACTTCAACTTCCTCCAGGCCTGTTCCCCTGCCCTTTTGATGAATCACAAGTTATTTGTATTGAGCTTCCTATAGTTAAAGTTTTTTCAACTCATTCTGCCCAGAACTTACTATAACTGGGAAGGATCAGGAAGATATGCCAGGATATGTTTTCAGTATAACAGATCCAATAAAAGGACATCACCTACATAGTTTAATTCTCTCTTCTGTTTCAGTATTCTACTCAATAAGACTGAAAATCATTCAGGCAGCATTGTCCAGGTTCTCTCCAACTATCTTTCTATCTGGCAGCTGTCATCAAATACTATTCTAGTTTTCCCTACTTGCCATGTGGCCCATCCAAATTTTACAGTTCAGTTAGACACCATTGATGGCAAATTTGTCAATATCATGGCTTCTTTCTTATGTAGAGTCATCAGACTCAGAAAGCCAATCTCTTTTTTTGCTTCAGCCTAAGTTTAGGGGTTTCCCCATCCGCAACTCCTGTTGCAAAGCAGTTACCTCAACTTCTGAATTAACAACACATATAATGGAAAAAAGCATGTACACCAATACAGCCTTTTATCCTCCAGACCAGACTTCTCTAAGCCCTACTGCAGAACTTTCCTAGATCCATTATTTGAACTAGTGAATTGTCACCATTCTTTCTGTTTGCAGTTCTTGCCCATGATTTTATAAGCAAAACAATTGGTGAATGAAGTCCTTCCACTCAGGGAACTCTGTAGTGTTCAGCAGAGTGTTTTTATTCTTTAGTTAATCTTACAAGTATGTTTTCTGTAGGAATTTCTTCTTTGCTTCTCCTGCATTCACCTCCACCACAGCCTTTTTGTTAGTTTAGAATCTATGCTTGATCAGGTGGCAAGCTGGTGCTCTCTTTCAAGGCAGACTTGCACATAGATAATTGCACTAAAAATTATTTCATGTCACAGCCACCAAACTATCATTTGTATGTTGTGCTTGCAGTGAGCACCTTTCTAAACATTCATCTACTGATTCTGGGGGTTTCCAGTCTTTTATTTAAAAATTGAAAGAGCCTTAAAAGAGTTTTAGTTTCTTTATGAAGGTCAATGAGCTCTAAGAATCATCATTTTTTCTCTCATAGGATTTGATTCAGATTTCATTTCTACATGAATCTTCAGTAGTGAGAAATTGAAAACTTAATCACCTTGTGACAGGGCAAATTTTGTCTGTATCAATTCATGTTCAGGCAATCTCTAGAGTTATTGTCAAAGACACGAGAAAATGTCACTTTTTCCTATCAATAAACAAGGGACTCCATTAGTTACCTCTCCTCATGAAGTCCCTTTTACAGTTTGAAAGAAATAGTTCATATAGCTACTGGACATAATGTCTATTCAATCATTGTGCCTGACCAGAACAAAGACTGTTATTTTTCTGCCTTGAGAAAAATGTTGTTTGCATTGTTCCTGCTACTGATTACCCTATCCAAAGAGAATGTCTGCTCCTCTGTCAAAGAGTAAAGAAAGCTCAAGCAAGCTAAAGAACAAAAAAACAGTGCTTTAGTGCATGAAAATATGCCTCCGCCGTTCTAGAGAGTTCTCTTATTCTTGAGAAATAACTTAGCACAATCTTCTAATGAAAAATACTATGCTCAGATTTAAAGCAGAACTCAGAATTACTGACAGAGAACTCCAGGAACTGAGTGCTTTGGTGATATTGCTGCAATCCAGACACAACAGCAAACACCACAATTGCAAGGTGCAGTGCCTAAGTTCATGTGGAAGTTTAATCCCAGAGGCGAAATGAGGACAATATAAGAGCATGGTAAGCAGCCAGCTATAGAGTACAGCAAATTACATTCAGAATATTACTTTCTCTGATCCTCAGCCATGAAGGATGATGCTCAGAACAAGCAGGAGTGTTATGATTCCTGTTTTCACATTCCTCTTTCGGCAGGAAAGAAATCAGTCCACCATGCCACTTCTATGTTAGAGAACAAGAAACACCAAGTAGTATTCTTTTTTTAACCAATCAGTAAGAAGAGGTCACTCGAGACCTGAGTGCATGCTCTGGAAAAATACCCACGAATAATGCCATTTATGTGCAATCTGAAGCTAGCAATAAACTGCAGGATTAGTCTAACATTGAAGAAGGCTCTATTAAAAGTCAAGTAATGATAAATTTAAAATACAGAGAAAAAAGAAAAGTAACATTAAAAGGGAAAGTAAAATTATTCTGAATTTATTTTGCCATGTTTTATAGCTGGCTGATTTTAAAAACAAGGGACTGCGCTAAGAAACAAAAAAATATAACTGGTACAAGTTATTTCTGGAGGTTCAAGTGTTTGGCCAAATATTAGCAGGATAAAATTCAAGACACATGACTCAGAAGTTCTTCTGATCAGCCCGTGGCATTAGATTTCAGCATCATTAATTAAACCAAGTTCTTAGAGAAAAAGGTACTTACAAGTATTGGATTTAATTTTCTTTTTCTTCAACAAGGGTGTCATTGTTTTAAAGACTGGAAACTAATACAAAGCAGACGATACATATAGATAGTCACGTGTTGTCAGTCAACTGGTATTCCATGAGTATTAAAGGGTAGTTATAGTTGTTTGTACAGTCAGGTACTTTCATCATATTCTTAAGCCAATCAAGTGGTTTTCACAAAAATACCAGACCTGAAGCTAGAACAAATATACTTAAAATATATACCCGATAGGTGCTACTGAACTCGCTGCAATAATTTGAGCAATTCCAGATTCTTTCAAAACACAAGGTTAGGATGTCACTTTATAAAAAATAGAAAATTGGGGAAAAGTGCAAGGTTTTTACTTCTATATTTAGAAATATTCTATCCTTTTGTTCATAGCTGCTTTCTGCCCTTTTGATTGAAAAGATTCCTATCTTGAACAGTGACAAATAATACAGATTTGTAAAAAAAAAATAAAATCCATCTCTCCTTGCTACAAGCTGTTTCAGACTTATATTTCAGCTTGATTTTACCACTGTTTAGCAAGACAGTCTTTCAGATATTTACAAATGACACAATCTTGCTTCCACTCTGAAGGGAACTTTAATCCCTGAAACTCAGAGGAAAAAAATTTCAGTGATTTATAAAGAAAATAGAAAGTATCTATTCCATTGAAAACTTCTAATTCTCAGCAAAGGAAAGTGACAGTGTTAACCTGGAGCTTCTGTGGCTTTCTACACCTATAACAATGTAATGAATTCTGTGAGAGAAAGCAACCAGGTCAGAATGTTTCTGGTCTACACACAGATATAATAATATAATAAAAAAAGGTTAATTTTGAAATGTCACCTGTGGCCATGAAGGAAATTCAAGTTGGTCTACCTCCTAGTGACACATCTAACAAATCTGTTCTTTTTAAAAGAAAATTACAGACCACAATGGATGATTGTAGCATATATCTAGGTCTCACAGTCTAGACAGAATTGTTGCTGATGCATGCCTCTCTCTTTCTTGCAATACAGTCATAGCTACTTGCTTCCCCCTTTTCAGTTTAAAGGCAATGTCCTCCAAAAAGCTCTCACAACTTTCACCTGGACACATGCAGACTAAGACCAGCTTCAAGTACATTTTTCAGATTCCTCTGGTGTGTTTTGTTCTACACTCTAATTTCATAGCTGCCCCCACCTTGTTGAAACTGGGCATGTGTGCAGCTCCAGACATTGCAATAAGCTGGCAGTATCTTCATCCATCCATTTATAGATACCTGTCTGCAGATGCCCCAGCACCCTTGCCATGTAACAGAATTGCAAGCAAAAGACTTTGTGGCACACAGTCCCAGCATCCTCTAGGAGATTACCCTTCTGCTGTTTCTCAGCCTTCTTTTCCCCACAGCTACACTCATAACATATTGTCTAAAGCTATAAACAAAGACAAAAGGGTCAGGCACAGTGTCTCATATAAAAACAATTTATTTTCACATCAAAACAACATCTATTTTAATTACTTCTTAGAAAAAATTAGTGAGTTTAAAATGTCCTTTGTTTAGCCTCTTAGATAGTCCAAGTCTGAATGGTTTTGCTATTACAGACATTTTCATAGTACACATGAACGAGTTTTCTCCCATAATTCTCTGCCTGAGAAAAGTACAAGAATCTGATGATAGT
The DNA here is from genome assembly GCA_035047865.1 of Dendrocincla tyrannina. NCBI lineage: Eukaryota > Metazoa > Chordata > Aves > Passeriformes > Dendrocolaptidae > Dendrocincla > Dendrocincla tyrannina. Next base: position 26,427,661 of record JAWWMP010000132.1, on the reverse strand, counting down.
GCAAGGATTACAAAGTCTGCTGTGAGCAATGGCAAGGACTAAAATAGATGCAGGGATGCCTTAAGTTTGGCTTAGTAAGTGCACATTGAAGCCAAGATTATGGTTAAGTACATTAAGTACTAAGGCCCACTAAAGCTCCAAGTAAAAGTGAGGTCTATTTAGAATTCAGCTCATATTAGTCAGTTACTTCATTAGCCATCCACACCCGTTGAAGGTAATGTATAAAAAGAGGTCTAATCTTTTTGGTGAGAAGGATGAACTGAGCTAACAAAGTGCAAAATATATGAAAGGCGATACATAAACATTGGTTAAATCCTCTCCAAATTCTCCTACCAGGCAAATATAGATTATAGTCATCATTATTCGTAGTGATGATTGATTCAGTATTGCATTTCAGAAGATATTATGCAAATAGTTATGGATGACAAAATCTATCTCACAATGATTCCACCGCTAACAATTGACAATACCAAAAATTGCATCTGTTAGCAAAATTATTTCTTCAGCTCTTTAATTAAACCAATCCTGGGTGATGCAGTGCGCACGTCTTTATCGTGTGATTTGGCCCTTGTATCAAATTCCTGCCAAAATTCCCCATCAAATTTGTTGTTTTGACATGAGGTACAAAAGCACATCTGCGTTACGTAACTCTTCTGTCATAAGGACTGTGGAAAAAACATGTATCTCATGTTTTCTTGAAGGAACATGCTCTTTATAATAAACTCCATCTTTGATATCCTAATAGCCTTCGTGGCCAGAGATTAAATTCTAACTTCAGGGCATGCTAATTCCACCAGGATTAGTCAAACCGAAAGGTTAAACATTTGCAAGTGAGCTCTCTCACACAACTGTGCACAACCTCAATTCAATATACTGATGTATGACCTACAAGTCAGGTGATAGCACTTCTGAACTCCAGAACTAGATTCAAGTTTCTTGCAGAGCTTTGAAATGTGAAATCAAATACTGTTCTGGAATTCAAAATTAAATGTTAACACAATTGCTCTCCTTAAGGACAAATATGGTGTTTTTAATTGGAAACAGCTTCAACAACCACCAGCTATACTATCTAAAAGGAAAAGAGAAGGCAAATATTTAAACACTTCAGGTACTCTTAAAATCTTAGTTTATCATTAACTGCTTGTCAGGTGAACCTTGGTTTTGACACAAAAAGAATCTGCTTTCCCTAAAAAAAACACCTAATTTTTTTTTTAAAAAAGTAAGATATTTCACTTATAAAACTAAAACCATTTTCACTGCAGCCAAAATCATCCATGGAAAATGAAGAAATATTGATTTATAACCACATGTACTAGTACCAAAGAAAGGAACAGCAAGGTTAATTCTAAGCAGGGCAGCTAATTTTGCACTTTTTGAACATCTCACCTTCTTCCTTACTACAGATTCCAAAGTCTCAAACGCTCATTCTACTAGTCCTGGTCATCAAATACTACTGTGTAGATACACTATGGAGATTTTTCAGTGTGTTCATTACCTGACATGATTTAATGTTGGAGGCTTTTTGACAAAATGTGTTCATCTCACCAATCTATGTTTTACGAGATCAGCTCATCAGCATTCCAGCAGGCAGAATTTAACCCTACGCTAGTGACACTGAAAAATGCTACTGTTTTGAAGCTGACAAACTGAGCTTTGGTTTGTAGCTCTGAGTAATATTTCTCGCTCTGGAAAACAACAATTCCCAATTTCCTGGCAAAACAAACAGTTCTTCTAGGCATAGAAAGGTCCAAGAAAACAGCATAGCTGTAATTTTTAGGAAAAACTGTGGCTCATAATTCATACATATTTCTAACCATAACATCTGACCCTAAAACAATAAAAGTTCTGTTATTTACTTCAAGCATTAAAAAAGCAGCCTCAGAATAGACAAATCATTATTATCATTAATAGGCAAGTCTGAATTTCTCGTTACTATTAAACCCCGATTTTTTTAAACATTAGGAAGCACATTCACAATTAGCTTTCACTGTGCTCATTGAACCTCACATCCAGCATGACCTGAGGACAAAACGTCCTCTTACGGTATCTCAAAATGTGTTATATTACTGCAGTGCAGTACTTAATATTGTGTAGTATCTGTGTAACATATAGACATATAAGAATGTGTGTTGCATTACACAGTACCACAAAATTTTTTGTACTGAGATTTCTGAAATATATGTAAAAAACCACCATTTTTATATATATATATATATATATATATACAGACAGTAATATCCAAGTAAACTCTAAGGCTGAGATTTTGTAATAAGATCATTTGATGTAAAATAACATTATTTTCTAGTGTCTCTCTCAGAGTTACTCACAATATCTTACCTGAGCTCAAGAATGCAAAAGAAGTTTCTTTGCCCTTTGCAATAGCATCTGCAAAATGACAATACGACGTGTATTGTGCCTCTCAAGGGCCCATAAGCTGTGGCTACCTATCTTCAGTCTTGACTGGCCTGAAAACACTTCCCATCCAAGATACTGTACAAACAGAGCTGCACAACATCTCAAAGCACAAGCTGATTTAAGAAGAAAACTTGTATTTTTAAACAAAGTTTTGACCACAATAGAAGTAGTTGAAACCATTTTCCTATTATTTTAAAGTATATCACTTTCATGAAGATTGTGATTAACGTTTGATACATGCAACTAGAACATCATATGGTAAAATGACAGAAGAGAAAACAGAACATTTTAATAAAAACAAAAAATAAAATATTTTTAACCAGGGAACAATTTCAAAGCTGTATTTATCTTTTGAAGAAGATCATGCCTTCACATCCAAAGTCACAAATATGTAAAAAGAAAATAAACAGGCAACATTTTTCTTCTATTCTCCCTCCTACCCACCACCCTACTCATCCAGCAGACTGTATTACATCAGATAACATATTCTGACACCGACATAGCATCAACCTGCTTCCAGATGCAGTATCAATTTTGGATAAATTTTACCAGTTGTTTATTCCATCTCCACCCTCGCCCATGTTCAACACAGATACTCTGACCTAGAGCCCTCACTTTTGAAAGTCATTTGAGAATCCATGCTTGACCTAGAGCAAAGGAGAAGTCTTTCTGACTCATCTGTGTATCTTCGTGCCCAGAGCTGCTCTCCTGCACTCACTGTTCGAGGCTTCAGAGACAGTGTTTCAAACTTCACATAGGTCTCTTTTGCAAGGTCAGCTTCTTTTGCAGTTTTTGGTTTCAAATGAAGTTTTAAAACTTTGTAGAGTAAAAAAAATATCAAAGGTAAAACAACCACACATGCTGCACTGCTGGCCACTATCAAAATAGAAAACTGAGAGCTGCTTTCATCATTTAACCCATCAGTGGAGAAAATAATGCACTGTTCTTTTGTAGGTGGCACACCTTTGGGTGAGACACATGCCATATACTGAGTACTAGGTTCCAAACCATCAATTGTGACTTTGTTTTTGTTAGAATCAGTACTCAGAGGCAACATATCTTTCTCACCATATTTGGAGTATAACACAGTCACTGCAGAGTTGCTTGTGGCATTGACAGTTTTCCAAGTTAAGGTCACTCTTTCATCAGATTCACTGATCACTCTTAGGTTCTTCACAGTAACATTTTGCTCAGCCATACCTGCTGTGTTCAATGGAGTGTCCTCACCTTTCTTGCTTACCTCCCCAGTTTGCTTTTTGTTTCCATTTGTCACTGCCTTTGAACTTTTCTTTCCATCAAACAAGGGCCTGGATTGCTTCTTGTCAGCAAACACGATGCTCGTTGATCTCTCAGTGCTAACCAGAGCTGTTGTGGTCGGTGTGGTGGAAAGAGGTGTGGCTGTTGTCTCGGGTTCCTGCTTGGATTCCGCCTGAGTTGTATTCTGCCTCTCGGCCTCTTGCTTCCTTCCATACTTCTGTGGTGACACAGTTGTAGTAACTACACCAACCACCGTGACAGTAACAGCAGCTTCTGACATTCCTGCCAAGTTCTTGGCTTTACATCTGTATTCTCCTGCATCCTTGTACGAAATTCCTGTCAAGCTTATTATGGACCATCTGACACCCTCTCCAGGAGTTTCCTGAATTACTACAGGAAAATGCAAAGAGTAAAACATCATGAATGGCAGCTAAAGAGAAAGTAAACATTAGCAGACTACTTCTTTCCTTATTTCTGCCAAAAGAAATCACATATATTAAACTTTTAAAAATTAACCTAAACATACAAAAAGCCCCACAACAACAAAAAACCCCAAACCAAACCCCCAGCACAAACTGTGGAATTCTCTGCCATATTATATTATTAAATAAAAGTGTTCAGCTTGGGTCAAAATGAAAACGAATGTCTGTAGTAATTACAATACAACTTGCATGAATTTGGAAAATTTTATTTTTCCAGTGCTGAGATTTAAGTGGTTCAGTTATGGTCTCACTGGCTTTTTTAAGATGAACACTTTGAAATGAAACAGAGATTCCAGCAACTAATTCTCCTTTCTGCTTTTCAGCTTCTGAGTTAGGACCCAACTAACCCAACCTCTATTTTCCTTTATCCTTCCCCCGCTTCATCCATTTCTCGCTTCCACACACATTGTTCTTATTATAGACTACATCCAAAATCAAAACAGTCTGTTGGATCTTTTAAGACCAAGAACTAGACAAAGAATTTCGTAACAGCTGTTGCACATATACAATTGCCAGCTTGATGCAATACAAGATCATTACAATGATCTCAAAGCACAAGCAACCCAACAACTTTTGGCTCTCCCATTTCCTATAAAAGAGCAATTATACCTGTATAGTTCACTGGTATATTGTCTGACCTAGTCCAAGTAAGCTGCGGTGTTGGGTACCCAGTTGCATCACAGCGTAGCAGAACGTTGCTTCCCAGAGGGGAAGTGATTTTGGTTGCTGATGTCATCACAGATGGTTTAAGACACTGCTCTAACTCAGCTCTCTGGAAAAAGATTCCTGACAGGCTCTCAGGTCCACTGCATGAAATCAATGGATCAAGAAGTACAACTGAGTTGTCCACAATTTTGGAAAATTCAATCAGCTTTGAAATGCGACAGTCACAGAACCATGGGTTGTCCTGAAAACCTGAAGTAGGGAGGGAAGTGGGGAAAGAAAAAAAAAAGGTTGTCAGGCAATATATGGATATTGTGATTACAGTATGATGCATGACTACTACCAAGTACAAAAAGGGACAAATGTGGACCTATTCTGAGTTAATCTTTTCTCTTTCAATTTGTCTTTTGTGTTCAGATGATTGGTGGGGGAGTATTTTCAGAGGTGAGGGAGAACGGTGTGAATGTCCATTAAGCTTGACTTTTCTTTACAGAAGTTTACAGGAGCATAGTAATGTACAGGCATTACCTTTGCTTAACTTTGCTATTTATCTAGGAAAAAACATTTTGAAAAGATGTCTTAAGACTGATGATGCATTTTAACCTGCCTGTGCCTTCTGGAAAGACAGCTTTTCAGGGTTATTTGTTCCTATCACAATCCCCTGCACTTGGTCCTTCCTTCGGCTCTCAAAGCTTGATCTTCTCTGATGCTTTTTGCAATGCTTGCAGAGAACATGATGATTTAAGGGTTTAAAGCTTACACCATTTCTGCCCGTTGACAAAGAAAGAAAGGATAAAGGCTGAGGCAGCAAGGTTTTAGGCCAATAAAATTCTTATCTGGCTCGGAACTATACTAATATTGTCAGAAGTCTGGCTTCAATTTAGTATACCCTCTGAAATATATTCAAAAAGAATAGCAGAAGAGTAGAAAATAGTAAGGACCACAAAAAACTCTGATGACTGCAATATTTTTATGACGGCACACAAGAAGGGCTCTTCTGTCAGAGGCACAAACATTTGCTTCTTGATTCCAGTCTTTGAATGAGAGGCTTCTCCATCTTTATGAACTTACTGTGTTGAAAGAGAATAGCCATTTCTGAGGAATATCAGTCTGAATCCTCAGCTGGTATTGATTAGTCCACTATGTTGACCTTCCTAGAGCAACAGTGGCTTCACCAGATAAAATACCACACAGCATATCACTCATGAGTTCAAATATTTTATCACTGGACTTATACATTTAGGTATACCTTTCTCATCTTTTTCGAGTACTAGGAATAAAATCACCTTATGGTCTGAAACAATGCATGGCATGCAAGAACCCCTCACTATTGAATTTACTGATGAGCACAATACACAAGTCAAACCAACATTAAAGGGGAAAAAAAAGTCTGCTAATATTGTTCAGTGTGTATTGTTACAAATTATCAAAACAGCTAATGGAAAAATGCTCTATTTTGTTCTGGAAAAAAGAACTACAGATGAAAGAATACAGGGATAACTAACTACTGCTTCCTTTTATTGCCAGACCAAGATTAGGTTATTTTAAGCACAATGGCAGTGATTGGTTAAAACTGTGGTAAACCCCAATTAATCTCCACTCTTTAAAAGAACACTTGACCTGAAGAGATTCTGTGACTTTGACATCACAATCCAATTTCACCTCTTCCAGACAGAAGAGATTTTACATCTATTCACTACTTATTGCTCGCTGGAACACAGAAGGAGAAGTCAAGAAAACTCTATCAGCAACTGCTTTTCCTCCCCAGCCCCCCCCCAAAAAAACCCATATATATATAAAAATTGCTTGTGAACTTCACACATATATCCAGGCATATCAGCTGTTTGTGCTTTTAAAAATTCTGCTCAATCAAGCACATGTATGTAACTATTTGTGCTCATCTTTTCAATTAGGGGAACTTTGTAGGTAGAGACAATACTCCTGTAATATTCCATTTTTTTCTTTTTAATTCTCACTTTCTAATAAGTGGTCAGTTTTCCTCCCTCTGTTAAGAAATAGAATACACGAGCATTTGAAAACTAAATCCCCCTAAGGCAAAAGAGGGAAAGCAGGATTCCCTTGAAACAAGGCCTCAGCTGCCAGAGTTCCTCCATAACGAAAACTGTCAAAGTGCTGTGAGCTCGTGGCATGGCTCCTGTGCTACCTAGAGGACAGAAGCAGAGGGCAGCTGTGTTACAAGCGGGGAGCAGAGCAGGAACTCTGGGTCTACAGCATTAACCAAGACATACCGGCAGTATCAGCAGCGCTCCCATCCCACATACTAGGCAGCAGAGTCTCCCTTATACTGAACACTAACAAAAATATTTCTTCTGCCACCTTTCTGCATCCTACAAACTTTACTGTAGGAAAGGAAGAGGTTTATTACTGTTTCTAATCTACTCAAAGCGGTCGAAAGTCATCATTGAGACAGAGTCATGGGATGGTTTATGTTAGAAAAGACCTTTAAGACCATCAAGTCCAACCATTAACCCACTATTGCCAAGTCCAGCACTAAATCATATCTTTAAGTGCCACATTTACATGTCTGCTAGATACCTCCAGGACTGGTGATTCCATCACTTCCCTGATGACCCTTTCAGTGAAGGAACTTTTCCTAATATTTATACATACATGGCTTTCACATTCTCCCAGCATCCTAAAGAAAACCCAAAGTTGTTACAGTATCAGAAATTGACAAAATAAAGGGAATGATGACTGGATGGATGGTTAGTCCAGTCTGAGACACAGATTTGACCATCTCAGGTCATTCTGAATTCCTGGTTCCAGCTTAGATTAAAGCTGTAGTCCCAGAAGACTCTATACTTCTGCATGTAGTGCAAAGAGAGTGTTGCATCAGTTAGGCAGCTCATCTCCCTCATCCATCGTGCTTCCCAGTGCAACTGACTAAAGAAGCAGGGCTTACATAAATACAGATAATATATACAGCTACAGGATTTCCTTCCTTGCCTTCACAGCACATCCCTTCTATTTACCTGTGTCTTACCAATATCTGATGGTATTCACATTTTTTTTAGCCATTGTAAATCATCAAGTCATGTGAATTTCCAAAATTAAAAGATTAAAGCACTACTGAGTTGGAAGCAAGGATAAAACACTGAATTTGATTATACTTCAGTTAGATATTGAAGAGAACAGAAATGTGAATTTAAACCTAGTTTCCAAACTACAAGGGACATTCTGAAATTTAACAGCTTGTGTTTACAAGACGTTAAAAGTGAGACCAAACACGTGAAAGAATAAAGAAAAGGTTAAAAAATGGATAAAAACAAGAAAATGGAGAAGAATATGGAGCTTTAATAGAGGAATGAGATGGAATCCCCTCAGGAAATAATTTCTTAAAAGCAAAAATAAAAATAATGATAAGTTTTCAATGGCACGTGTATCTGATGAAACAGAAAGTTTTTATAAACCCTAAATTCTGTTGTAGAAATATTAAGGCAGCTTGTTGATCTGAGAAAAAAACACTAGCCAAGGCAAAACAAACATTAATAAATATTTATGCATTGCACTATGCCAATGCAGTGTTGTTTTAACATTAAATATTAATCATAAAAGGCTCTAAAAACCTTTCTTTTCCTAGATTTAGCATATTTTATATATACTTTCACAAATTTATATATATATGCTTGCATGCACAATGGCAAATATGTATATGTGTGTGTCTGAGCATACACATTTTTGTTGCCTTCTCAGTAAGCACTGTTTCCCCATGCCGTGTCAATATGGACTTTAGAATTTGAAATAGCTATGAACAAAATTTCCTTTGTAAATCAGTAACCAGATTCAGACCATAACTTGTGTAACTGCCTTTCAGCTGCTGCAAAATGGCCAGATGTTAAATATTCAAGGTTGGGGCTGCTAGAAATTTTCACCACATCTTGGGCCAACCTAACCAAGGCCCTTTCCAACTGAAGCTACAAATTTTGATCTAAGGTTCTAAACATTAAAGTCCACGTCCAACACCATGTTGCAGTGTTTTCTATACAGGGCAGTAGCTAAGGGGTGTATTCAGGAAAAGCAGTATCTATCCAATGGCCCAGATGGGAGCCTGAGGGACCGGCAGCATTCCAAATTTTTGCACCTCTACATGCAACAGAGGCAGGATCTCATCTCACTGCCACTCTGTTTAATACTGGATTCCTCTGTTCCTCCCAGTGACTCATTAGAGACCACAACACGGAAAATGCTACTGCCATCACTCACGCCAGAAATTTCAATCCCCGTACAGGAGCCAGTGCCCAAGCTGATTAGTGATTTGGACCAAAGTATTAGGCTATGGCTGCAGAGGTAACCAAGAGAGGGCCAGAACTCACACACTGGCCCCTCAATCATTTGCACTGCTTCATTGTCAACTCACTCCAAAGCTTTGTTTTGAGCTGTTCCAAAGGGCATTTTCCAAGACAAAGCCAGACGTGGCTCCAGGGGCAGCTTGCACTCCAAGGTTAGCTCCCCGAAAGGCTTATGGATGAGACCACACCAAGGGTGACTCTCACTATCCTGTTGTTGCCCCCCAGTATAAGCGCAGCAGACTCTGCATCTCCAAACTATTCTGCATGCCTATCACCCTTTAATGCATACAACACAGCCCTTTTTTATATTATAAGAGCACAGTTGTATGGTTTGCAATGCAATTCTCACTTTACATCAGGCAGGTTAGAGTGAAAGAAAAGCACTCCAACTCACAGAATAACACTCTAGTGTCACTGCAGCATCCTGTAGAGCCCACAGAGAGCCAAGGGCTAAATATTACAAACTGTGGAACAGACAGTCTGTTTTAAAGAGAGCTGGCCCTAAACTGTGTGGATGAGAGCCAGAGCGGGCTGCTTGGCCATAGAACCAGGAATCATTCCCTAACCCTTTCATTTAGCATAGTGCACACAGGGGAGCATCATACAGGGTGAGGTAGTTAAAAATCCAAACCTCTCAGTACAGAGATTATGAACTGGAATAAGGAGATGCTAACATAGCAGTCCTCTGACAAAAGTAGTCTTTGGCTCCTCCAAGAGTCCTTGAAGAAAACATAAGGAACCTGAACTTTCTCTTACTTGCAACCTTCTTCATGCTCAGTCAAGATACTGAGGACAAAATTGCCTGGTGGTGTTAAAAAAAACATATGTACAAACACTTGAATTTGGGGCTTTGCTTGTTTTGATCTTGTTATTGAAACACAAGCACTAATCTTGTTTTGCCAGAACTAGGAAAGAAGATAGCTCAAGCCATAATTGCTTACACTAATTAGAATCTGACTGCTGTTTTCCTGGCTAGACAAAAACAGTATTTATTTGCTCTGGGTTCCGTCTTCTAGCAGAGTTCTGGCTGCAGTTACCATTTCAAGAAGGTATATAGGTCAGGCTGAATACTCCCACAGAGAACAGCTGAAGTACATGGTACAGTTTTAAGCATCAAAGCGTGCCAATTGTGGGCATCACATTTTATGAGAAACCTTTTTTTAAAATCTAAAGGAGTCCAAAGGGAGCCAATAACTACAGTAGAAAATGGGAAACACATCCCACCCCTACCCGCTCAAAAAAGAAAAACAAAAACAAAAAAAACCCAACACCAATCAATTAAAAAAAAAAAGAAACCCTCACAACCCTCACATTATATTAGAAGCTGGTGAAAGAAATTGTGTGATTAGTTAGGATGGCAAACAGGGAAGGAAAACACATGAAAGATTACTATGAGAGATAGCGATTAGTTTTTCTGTATGCCCATCTCCTTGTAGGACAAAAGGTAATCAGCTTAGTTTGCAGTAAGGGAGATCGAGGTTAGAGATTAAGAAAAACTTTCTCACTATCCTGATACATAAGCACTGGGGGAGGTTTCCACAGAAGGCTCTGGGGTGGTCTGGCCACAGGCTTTAAGAGCAGCACCGACTTTACCAAAAGGGCTCAGGTCCTCTGGATCTGCATCCTAGCAGGCTAGATCTTTCTTGATCACATACCTCTGTGATCTTTACCTCCAGCTCAGAGGAGGAGAGTACCTATGGGACACATTTCTTCTCCCTCAGGTTCCAACAAGCCCCATAGAGACAGGAGTGTCAGAAACAAGCCAACATCTCCTTGGAGATAGTTGGAGCATTATAGTGACATCTCAACTCCTAAATCATATTTCTACCCTGATGGTTTCTATCAACCATTCATTCCTGAAAAACAACTGCTTTATAGCAGTCTGACAACAGTGCCAGGGAGCATGAGTGCTGTAACTACAGCTTGCCATATACACAATAAAACTAACACTCAGTGGAGATTAAGCAAATTTGTCAAAATAACCCATGACATAAAGACCATTGTACTTTCTAATCTCCAGAGGAAGGGGATTTTCTTGTTCACTACAGAGTTTCTTGTGTAGCAAGCACCCTCTGTCTGCATTGGGGTATACTCATCAGAAAGCTATAATGTCAATGACAAAAAAAAATTCAGCTAATTGATTCACAGCTTACCTAAGGTAGATTTATTCAACGCAACACAATGAAATTACTACCTGGCATTTTGCATTCTCAGATGCAAATCTGTAATGGCTGCACACAGCTTTCCTTAGCACCTAGCATTAAAAAAAGAGAGGAGCAAGGTGTTGTTTAAATTCAGTATGTGTACCCCTCTGGAGATCTGCATTAAAGCCCAGTTCTAGTTCATAAAAGAAAATGGTCCAAAGGTCACATCCCGGGGCTCTGGAGAACTCCGTGCTGGCACCAGGTTTTCCAGGACCAGGCTGGCAAAGTGCCTGCACCAAGTAAGCCTGCAAAGGATTGCCAGGGCTGTGGGGAGAAGTGTGTGTGTGCATGTGTGTGTGTGTGTGGTTTTAAGATGTTTAGTGCTTACTTTTTGGGTTGGTTTGTCGGGTTTTGTTTTTTTGCTTTTTTAAGGGCATGCTGTTTGTGGCTGGGGAATTTTTTTGTTTGTTTGGGGGGGTTTGTGGTTTTTTGGTTACTTGGTTTGTTTTTTAAGTGGTGAGGGCTTTGTATGACAAGGAAACCAATTAACCCCTGGGACTCCCACATGAGATCATGAGGAGATTAGATCTAGCACAGTCAGCACCTACTTTATTGCCTCCTGTAGCCCTCATTGTGGGGACAGGGAAAGGAGTATTGAGATGGGTTTACTTTTAAAGTTTTTTGTGTGGTTTTTTTTTTTAATCCTGAATAAATGAAGACCCTTTAATACTGCAAGCCTACAGTTACCATGCATATAAAGAAGTCGTTCAGCCTACTTGCATCTATTAAGTTACTTAATGTAAAATCTCATTTGAATGGGAGTTTTAAACTGCAGCGACCACTGTGAAACAAAGCAGCTGAACAAATGAACACTGAATAGTGAGGGTTTAGATCAAGAAATTGGAAATAGTGGGCAGTACAACACAGGGCAGATCTTTAGCAGTGCTTGTAGAACTACTGCAGTAGAGACAGCCAGGTGGTTTTCCTCCCTTCCACTCGCTACCCTACAAAAACCTCAAAACATGCATCTATATGTAAACAGTGACAAAAAGAACACTATTGATAGAACTGTTCCAGGCAAGTTCTGAAACTGCAGAAGAGAAAGAAGCTCTTGCAAGACTAGGAAGCAGAGAGAAACTGTAAGATACAACACAAAGCCACAAATAGAACTGATGTAATTGTATTCTAAAGATATGGATAAAACTACAATAAAATATCAGTCTGACCAAATTATTCTCATATACTTGCCTTAAACACTATAAAAAGTACTGCGAAATTGCAGGGATCAGTTTCCTAGTCTCTCTCATATCCAACATGTAAATTGGGAAAAACTTCAGGATAATCAGTCAGCTTTAGAACAATGCAAGGTCAACAAGGGTCCTGGAGAAAGCAGAGTTGCCTTTTTTGAGCCATCAACACTATCTACAGCATGTGTCACAGGACGGGCTTTATATGAGCATCAGCTCTTGCTACTTGCTTGGCTCGTGAACCACTGGGAAAAAACAGAGGCAAATGGACATGCTCACAGTTGGGAACACATACAAAGATGAGGGAAATGTCACGAGAAATAAAATGTAAGCCCTGCATTTGTATGGCTGCTGAATACTCCATATGGCCTGTATTCCTGTAGACTGGATTCTCATAGCTTTTACTTCAGTTTTATAATCTTGAGATAATATAATACATGAGATACATGGAGGTCACAATCTTCACTTTATGGTTTTCTGTCATTAACAGAAAATAAATAAATAATCACAAAGCAAACCAGAACGCTGAGCTGGATAAAACCCACTCTTCCTGAATCCCCTACATGCTCTCACTTGCAACTTAATGTTTAGGTACATTTTAATAAGGAAAAAAAGAGGCTGTTTAACATACCCAAAATTACTCTCTGTGTCACCAGAATGTCTGTGTTCTTGGACAGGACAGTTCCTGAGAAGGGGGGCCAAATGTCCATCAGGTCTGATGGCAAGGTGGTGAGCTTGTTGCTGGATATGTCCAGGTAGGTGAGGTTTCTCAGGTACCGGCCAGCATCAGCGGGAATGCTGGTCACTTTATTGTTGTGTAAATCCAGAGTCCGCAAGTTGGGCATCTCAGCCAGTGATTCCCAAGGGAAAGTTGAGAGCAGATTACCATCCAGCCGTAACTCGTGCAGTAGTTTCAAGTTATAGAAGCTGCTGATATCAATGTTGGCTATACAGTTGTAAGTTACCCACAGGTATTTGAGATCTACCAGGTAATAAAAGGCTTCAGTAGGAATCCTTCGTATGACAGTTTTCTCTATACGAAGTTTTACAGTATCCACAGGGACATTCACAGGGATTTCATACATGTCAGGATCATTACAGAGTACAGACCTAGATTTGAGGAGGGGGGAGGAGAACAAGGGAGAGAGATATTGGCCTTTTTCATCAGAAATTTGAATTCCAAATTTAAATTCAAATTCTATTACTTTCTGCAACGCTACTACCAGAAAAAAAGAACAGGAAAATCAAGAAGAATTGTCTGCATTTAAAAATTGAACAAACTCCATAAACATGGAGTCTCTAAAGAGAAAAAGAATACAAAACAGAAACGATCCTTTCACATGAGATCTAGACTAGATTTGTTTTATTCTGAAGCATGTAAGCACCATCCTCCATCCATCCCTCACTCTACTGACAACTGAAAAACAGAAGCCATTGGATAACGAATAATGCATGCATGTGTCTCAAGTGAGAACTGCATGCCACCTAATTTCCTAAAATTCAGAATATAGGATTCCTAATCTATTTTTCTGTATGATGAAGACTCAAAGTATTTTCTATACTTACCTTTCAGAATAGACTGAAAATTCAAAATATACCAAAGCATATTGCCCCCTTTTACGTATGTCTACATAAAAATTACTTGCTGTTTAGAGATGCTAAGGACTTTCTGCTCCCATTGATTTCAGTGAAATGGGATTTCTCAGCATTTTCAGGAATCATTGTATTTTCATTTCTTTGGGGTATATTGTTTGCACACACCAGCTTGAAGATTCCTCTGTCTTCAATAACTCTATCTTTAATTTTCTCCCCCTTTTCTCTAGATTCTTCCTCTATATTACTTTTTCCTCACGCAGCTTTATACCAGACAGGCTGTGGCAATAAGTGGCAATGATAGAGTATCTCCTAAAATGGACATGACAATACCAGGTCACTGCATTTCAAATTAACCTCATTATCAAAAATTATATTACTTACAGCAGACTAAAAAAAAATAAATAAATAGAAACTAGTGTATTTTATTTAAACCCAAATCACCTTACAGTAATTAACTAGCTTGTAGAAATAGAGAGGACATTACAACAGTAGGAAAATCACAGAGCAGAAAGAAATAATTGCCTTCTGCAAAAATGAAAATTTAAAATAGCTATTTGCTAAGTACAAAGCCGTAATGACCATCTGCTCCTATTAAGGAATGCTGCTAGCCATAGAACCAGTGGAAAACATGCATTTATTTCAGCTATGCTAGAATTAATTTGCAATGTTTGAGAATGTTATCTCCAATTTCTTTAACCCTTTTCCTTATAAATTGCCCTATATAACAAACAATAAAATACGTACCTTGTTCCAGTGCCATCACTTCTGCCATGGTAAACGCAAGTGCATTGTGAAGGACAAAAACCAAGAACATCTTCAAAAAAGCTCATTAGGAGGTAGAAGTAAATAAAGAGGTACATGGCTTCCTCCCAGCAGAAATGATATGAAAAAATTTGAAAACTTTATTCCTAGGCACTCGTGTGCAGGGTGCTATGAATGTGAACGTAGACATCCATTTAGTAACAGCAGATTACAAGAGATTAGCCGAGATCTGTAGTTGCTTAACCTTCAAATGTATCCTGAATGGGATCAGTTAAACCAGCTCCTTCTTTATTCTGTCAGAACACACTCTGCTTCAAATCCCATCCAGCATGTTTCAAGGCTATTTTAATATGTAGCTTGTAGAGCTAGTGTGTAATAAAATATCTCTCTTCTTCAAAAAGAGGCAGTGCATTAATTACTGTCAATACAGTGTTCCAAGGTTTCTCAAGGAAATCTACTACACCATGAGGATATTGTGTGGCATTTTCTTTAATAAAAATTACAAGATTCCACAGCTTTTAAAAAATCCTGTAAAAACAGGTTTTTGCCAAAAACACCCATATATTTTAAATAAGTTACACACTGCAAAGCCAAACTTTAGATGCACACGTACATAATAATAGAAGCTAGATCTATACAGTCATCTTTTTCATCCTGAATAAATCCATTGCTCATATTACCAAAGGTATTTCTTGAAAATTACACATCAGACCTATATAACTAAAAGATTGACTTAAAAGTGATGAGAAATCACCATAAATATTTACTCAGTTTTATATGCCTTCCAAGTGTGGAGCTTTAGAGTACATTTTGTCTCATTTTCAGGATTTGCCAAGCACTAGAAACATACTAGTTAAAAAAAAAGGAAAAAAAAAAGAAAAAAAAGCAAAAAAAAATCTGTCCTTCATACAAATTAGTTTGGTTCTTTGAGTCAAAATTTTTAAAATACTTTAAATATCCTAAAACTTCTTCAAAATCCTAAAAGCTGATAAAAGATTTTATAGAGTTTGGCTAGATATTTTGACATCCTAACATATTCACAGAACTTTGCAAAGCATATCAACATGGACACTTGGTATAGAAATATACAGTCATAGGGAGAATCCAGAATATTTCAAGTCCGGAAAACTTTCAAGGGGAGTTGGTGGAAAGAAATTTGTGAAAGAAATTATAAATGTAAAATCTAGGGTTACTGAAGCTAAGCACCTCCTGTTTCAGTCCCTCCTTGCCCCTTTGTCACCTTGTCCAACTCTGTAGAGTCACAGTGGCCACTTCACTAGCCTTTTTTGTTTGGGACAGACATATTGGGCCAATAAACCTCACTCTCAAAAATATAGCGGATTTTGCCTTTCTGTATTTTTAACTTATCTAAAAAGATTACTGTGACTAACACAAAACAGCTGTCTGGGGCAGATTATTATTCCAAAAGATTAATCATCCAAAAGACTAATTAACCCAGATTTCACTTCTTTCCACGTAACTTATGCAGGCAAATGCCAGGAGTTCTATGATGTCAATGCACTTTGAGATACACTCATGGGCAAAGCATTGTTTATAGTTATCTCTTGTCTTGTCTGACATCGCACCATTGCCAGAATTGCCCTCCGAAACCTGCAAACGACAACAAAGGCCAAACAAAGATCATTAGCTGGAGAACTAAATACAACAAAAACTGGGTAAGATGGCCTTAACTATTAAAATAGTTTTCAATTTTAGTAAAACTTAATAAAAAAGGTGTATTTGGAATTCAAAAGTGTCTGGGTTTTTTTCACTTCCACGTGAAGGAAGTGAAATGGAATGTGCAGTTAATTTCAGTGTTTCTCCTACAACAGGGATCACAGCAGCTTTTGCTTATCCCAGGAGATATACCCAGCTTTTGCTTATACCCAGGAGAGGGTACAGCCACGACAAAGGTGAACTTACAGAATGGGAAAACCCCAGGTGTTTTTTCATTGATTCACCAGCATCAGGTAAGTTCACCTAGGCAGAGATCACAGGCTCTGCTTGAAGGTTGTTAGCAGAGAAAGGAAGGATGCCTCTTTGTAAAACCCAGTCCTCAGTCAGAGGCACTGGCTCCATTACAGCATGTGTTATGCTTGCTCAAATTGGAATAGGCTTAACTTACTCACTTTAAGGAAAAAGGTCAATCCATCCTAATCAGTCAGAATATGATACACCCCAAACCAAACAAGAAAGTCTACACAAGTAACTTGTCACTAAGCCACACATATTTTGGCCGAAGTCATTAAAACCAGTCTACTACTGATGCAATGCAAATTCCATGATGAATCCCCTTGAGAAAAGACAAAGGGAGATTCAAAACCCTTGCAAAAGCTATGTTAATATGTTCTCAAAAATATTTATTAATTCAGTATGTTCTAATGATGATCAAAACAATTTACTTTAGACTTTCCTGTCGAAAAGGTCATCTTCGGTAAATTAACAGTGGCTTACCCTTTGCTCTTCACTAATTAGTCTCTCATATTTTACAGATGATCCTTCTATTGACAGGTGATATGCTGAAATCATGAAGTAGACTGGTACTAAATTAGGAACACTTACTTTTTGTTTGCAATGACATAAATGCAGGGATTATAGAATGTGGAAGATTTTGCGAATAGAGGAGCTATGATGGCCATTACAGGAGAGATTTTCTTTGGGTCTCCAAAGGAAGACCATAAACACACAATAGAATACGGAGACCATGCCACCAAGAACATTACAATCATCACAACAGACATCTGTAAAACAAGAGGAATGGACACATAGCCAGTATTACCTCACAGTGAAGATCTCATAACAAAAGCACATGCACCTGTGTGAAAATAGAGCTATCTAGAATGAAATAATATATGAATAAGCCTTTCTGACACATTTTAACAGGTTACAAATCTCATTTGGGGATTTAATAGCACACCTCACTGCCATGTATCTGGCACAGTATCATTTCATTACATACAAACTTCCTTCAAAGTCCGCACTAACAATAATGTTAAATCTCTCCATCAGGAGTTTAAATGACCAGAGAGGACTTCACACATGAATAATGACAGGTCACTCTGGGATGCTATTACAAACAATAACTATGAACAGAGAGAAAAATCTAAGTCAAATGTTTAATCAGGCTGTTGATAAAAACATTTCATAAGGCTTAATTAGGTGAAGATAAATAAAAGAAAATGGATGTTCTAGGACATGCACTGAAGGAACCCAGAAGCATGTCCTTGGTTTAGTGAAGCATGACAGTCATGTTCAAGTATCATACTGAGGAGATACCAGAGCAATCATGTCTTCTCTGCCTGCCTGTCACAGAGAAGAATCGGGGCATGCTGGGGCTCACACCCCAGAACACACCATGCCACAGCTAGACCTGAACAGTGACAAACTGGGGGTAGTGGGAAGGCAGAAGAGGTATTAACTGCAGCAGACTTCTCTGGATTTTGTTATGGGCATGAATCAGTAATGCAAACTGGAATGCAAATCTAGAATTAATCAAGAGGACAAAACAAACCACTAGAAAACCAAACAGAATTCCAGGGCTTTTTTTTTTATGTACAGGATTCCCTAGTGCTGCTTACTTATGCAGTCTTTCAGTGATAAACAAAATGAGAAACAAGGAGTAAACAGCTAGCTTGTATGAGCTGCTCTAGATCATAACCAACAAACAAGCAGGGACTCTCTCGCAGAAGATTCCTTTTTAAATACAAATGCAATACCTATTGATAATAATGTTAGAAAGAACCCTTTCATTTAAAAGGTTGATGCACAGAAAGTTTAGAAGATGCTGATTTGTGAAAAACAAGCAGTCCAGTTCTAATGAAGGATATTGCTTAACTCCAACACTTTAATTTTTTTCTTTTTAAATACAGCTTAGTGTCTTCAGCTGCAAAACAGGAAAAATGCATTTTCTTCATAAACATGGGTCTAAATTTTTAACTGAGTCCTCACTTTCATGCACTCTGAAAATTCTTCATAAAAGTGGAATGCTCAAATTATCCTTTTTAGGTAAAAATACTACTTTCAGAATTTAACAGTGAGAAAATTTTCCAAGGAATGTTAAGTTTGCATTGACAAGTAATTCAAAAACATAGGTACATACTCTTCTGTCCAATTCCCTCTCACTTTTTCATCATGGCCAACCAATCAATCACATCTTTACACAAAATCAAAGGAGCTAGTGAACGTCAAGATTTCTCAAGGACATTTATACATTAAAAGCATGTCAACCTTCCAGGCAGGATATATCATTTCATGCCATAACTCACATTTACTACTGTTTACATGAGAAAGAGATAAGCTCAAACTGAAAAGAACAAGGGATCGGAATGACACAGCTTGGGTCCTGGAAATGCACTTTCATTTCTTGACCACGAGTTCAAATCAGTTGACCAATCCATTTCAGACCAGACACACCTGTGAACCTTACAGAAAGCTTAAGGACTCTGCAGACAGAGCAAAAGTTCTTTTAAGGCACCTCTGAGGTGCATTTCTGGGTAACGACAGAGGGCAAAGGCAAGGAAAATTCACGATGCTCCCAGCCTTTAAAGTATTCTGGAAAGAATATTAGACCAGAAGCAGATTTCGTGTTAAAAGTCAAGCAAGAGTTTTCACCAAGGCTCAATGTCAGTGAATATTTAGTCTGAAAGAAAAGGGGGAATGTAGGAAACAGAAATGCTTAAAAGTCTACATGTCCCTTTGCCCCTAAGTCTTCAACACCTAAGAACACATTTAAAACAAAACACATGCTCATTTACCTTTGTCACATCTACTTGGTCAGACCAATCTATGTTAATGCTCTCCAGGCAGTTGCTGCTGGCATATCGTTTCATTGTCCGGGAAACATTGTAATAACAGTAAAACATGACTGTTAAGGGCACAACAAAATTAACAGCAATTACACTCATTGTGTAGGAAACAAAGGACCTGATAAGACAGAAAAACAAAACAGAGTAACTTACAAATAGCCATCCAGGAAAGGTTACTAAAGAATTCATTAGTTTGATTTGATTATGAAATTTTATAGCAAGCTTTTAAATAATAAAGAAAATTTCCTTTAGCTTTAATTTTTTTATTAGCAACTGCAAGTCTTGCTGTTTGCTCAATTCCTGTGGGTTTTTTTTCTAGATTTGCCCTGTTATTTCCAATATTTTAAATTATTTTCAAAATCTAAGTTAAAAATTAGGCTTCATACTTCAGAAAGAAACTGTGCTTATATAGTGGTGAATTAAATAATCTGAGACTTCAATGAGACAGCAAAGTTAAAAGAAAGGGTGAGGGGGAATCTTACACATCATTTTTCCTCCAATTTACTGTGCACGTTGCTCCAGTTGGATCCGGAGCGTAGCTTGCCCAGCCTACAGTAGGCATGGAAGCCCAAAAAACTGCATTTATCCAAGCAGCAAGGATTAGAATGGTGTAGCTACGGGTAGTCATTCTTCTCCCTGGGGCCAAGCACATACAATTACAAATTGTTGTCATCTATTGCTTCTTTCCAGCGTCGAACTAGACTAACAAGTGGCTTACAGCAAGCACGTAATGGACTGAAATAATGACCCTTTCAAAGGTTTACGCTCCCAAACAGCGTAGCATTCCTGTTTCATATGGCACAGACATCTCAATCTTTCCAGTCTTTAAAGCCACTTAAATAGCATCACCCATTCCAACTCTCAGCATAAAGGCAACACCTGATCCTGACCCCATGCCAAAAAGCTGATTATGCAACAGTGCATCCAAGCTCATCCTTGAGTGCAGGGGAGGAATTAGCTGTTGTGATACAGCTGTGACAGAGGAGGGAAAAACACCCCGTGTGGTGTTACCACCATACTAGAGGCACACACCCTCTCACAGCAAGAGGCTTTTCATGTGCTTCTGTATGTGGATGTGTCCCTCTAAAGACTGAAAACAGCCATGAAAATGCAACTTAAAAACAGAATAACAGCCTAACTGTGAAATTTTTGCTTTCACAAGCAGTACCATCCAGTCCAACTAGATAACTTACTTAACCAAGTACTGTAGGTTCAAATTATGCCCAACACTGTAATTATGGAGTCATTCATGAAAAAAAACAATACAATCAAATCAGACTTTTATTTTTTAGAAGCCCGAGAGTGAATGACTTGACTGTAAGTACAGTACCTATATCAGGCCTGCAGATTGTCAGATAACGATCAACTGCAACAACAGTGAGCAAACCAATACTCGCCATCCCAAAAAAGATATTTAAGGCAGCATAGATCTGGAATTAAAACAAACAAACAAGAAAATCCTTCCTGAGAAATTTTTCAAAAGTACAAGCACAAATTTGTGTACTGGATCAAAGCCACTAAAACACATCACACTGAGCTCTCTTCCATGCGCAAGGCCTTGAAGGAATTAATTCAACCCAGACAATTTGAGGCTGGCTTATTAAAAATTAAACATTTCAAAAGCAACCTGCTTTTGTGCACATTAAAAATCCTAAAGGTGTAAGTCTCAAAATTAACGAACATCATATTTCAATAAGTAAACTTTGAGATTCAGAGTTTAGAAGGGTTTATTTCATGTTTTCAATATAAGTTAAGGAAATCTGAAAAGCATTTGGTTCACCAAAATGTTACAGCTTTAGCAAATGTGAGGTTCTGAGCTAGCACTCCTTCATCTGTTGTACAACTACACTTATCTCACAGATATAGCACACTGATTTACCCCCTCAGCCCCCACTTTTATGCATGTCAGACTTATTGCACAGATGCTGGAATCCCAGCATGCTCCAAAGGCATCTGCCCCCGTTGTCCCACAGGAAGCCTAACCAGGAAGGATGACTGTGTTACCACTGGCACCCTAGAAATACAGAGCCCTGAGCCAGACCACATGCCACCAGCAGTTATAAAGGAATCACACGACATTCTGCCATCTCAGATCACCGGATTCATTTGCTGTAGGCTGACAAGAGTTGTGCTTCAAGTCATCTTAACTCTCAGGGCATTGGTAGTGAGATTTCACATCAACATGGACATACTACAAGTCAGTTCAGATCCAAATACAATAAAAGTGACATTTCCTGTCAAACAGTGACTGAATTTTGAGCTTAAGGCAACAGCCTGCTGAGGCAAGTGATATGTCAGATTGTTATAAGCATCTATTACGTAAAGGTCCAAAATGCATAGTGTTGCTAAGTTTGCCTTGAGACATATTTTCAGCATACGCCTTCACATTACTACTCATCTTCCTGGGCACTTAAGTCCAACAGTCTATCCGTAATGTAAATTTAAATCACAGTAGACACAGTATCACAGTAGGTGAGCAAAGGGCACCATCTCTCTGCTGTGAAAGTAAAGTTTTTTTCAGTCAGTCTATTCTTAAAAATAGATGGCTATTAAAACTAGGCTAAGTCTTTAATGGAAACCAGTAGCTTTCCATTAATTAATGAAGCAGGCCTTCATTTTGGATATCCTAATAGTCCTATCCAAAAGAACATGTATTTTCCAAGGAGAACTCATTAAAATCTGTTACAATCGTCATCGAAATATTAGCTACATTCAAGGTCTTTTAACAATCCGTTAAGTCATCAAATGTACATGTGCTACTATAACCATCTTCATTTTGGGATTTGATTTTGTAAGCCTTCTTAAAGCTATTTTAAAATCTCTAGTTGATAGATACGGATTAGAACCTTAATGTGAAATTCATACCAAATACCGTCTCCAGAAATTGTTGACATTACAGAACATCAGCTCCTGGTCTACAGTCAAATTCTGCATCTCCATCTTATCTCTTAAAAGAGCTAACACCAAACAGAGCTACTGCTTATTTCTCAGTTTGCTTTTAAGAGCTCAGAATTTTCTCTTTCACTGAACTGCAATACCTGGCATCCAGTATATCCAAATTTCCAGCTTCCATGCAGGTCTGAGGCAGCAGACATGGGGTAACCAATGCCACTAACACCAATGTCAGTAAAAGCCAAGTTGATAATAATTGCATTGGTTGCTGTCCGAAGCTCTTTGTACTTAACAAAGATGCCTAACACAACAATGTTACTGAAAATGCTTATCACTCCTGTAAAAACAGAAAAAGGGAAACTTTACAAAAGATACACAACAGCCAGTAATACACATGCAGAAGAAAATGCAGCCTATTGTAATACATAAGTACCAAACAAGCAGTCAGTTCAGTGCAATTTTGCAAGAAGAACAAACACTTGAAAAGGAGAGAAAAGCTTTTCCAAATAGGTAACTGTCACTTGGATTCAGTGAGTGGAGCATTTGCCAAACCTGGGACTTCCAATTCAATGACAACAACCACAGCAGAAATTCAAATACATTCTAGGATTGCATTTCAAACACTCTGGCCCCCAAGTATAGTGCCGAATTCCATGATAAAAAATAATACAGTTGGTGACTGGTAAAAAAAAAAAGGTGGGGGGGAAAAACAATTATGCCCCTGATCTAGCAGAAGGCCCTTGGCAACACCTGAGATCTTCCATTCTCGGCAGATGGTTTCCACCATGCATTCAGACAATAATCTCGGGCAAAAAGGGTACAGAAACTTTGACTTTGGTATCGCTATACTGGCCAGACTAACTCCTCTCTTTGCTCATGAGGCCCCAAGGCTTTGCCAACCTCAGAGTTGGCTCAGGTTGCTAAAAGTGTATTTTCTAAACCTTTTCAAGCAGTCTGGATGATCCACACAGCCTGCCACAGTGGCACGGCTGGGCCTGCACCAGAGCTATTGCCTCCACCTGAAAAACTCCAGGACTGTGTCACAGCCATGAGAATAGTCCAGCTCTGCACTGAACTTGCTCCTGCCTCACTAACCTGTGTATTTTTAAACCTTTCTGGTCTGGCTTGACTCAAAATATGAATCTATCTTTAGGCAACACAAGAAAAGGCCAGGAGCCAAAGAGCTGTAACAGGGCTAAAGCTAAAATTCTCCATTTTTCACATCCAATCCCTCTGAAATTTGCTTTGGACTTAATCCTTTCTGAGGTGCCCAGGACATTCTTCAGAACTCTCTGCATCAGAAAGCTTTTTCTGATCCTGGTGACCTATATTAAAACTTCCACATCCTCCTTTTCTCCTGCCATTCCCTCTTCCTAGTCTACTGCATTCCCAAAATCATTTTTTTAGTTGTTGTGGTTTTATTCTCCAGCCTGTTGTAGAGGTATCCAGAGCAAATTCTCATCCTCTGAATTTTCACTAATCCACTACTAATACAAGCTTTAATAAACAGTAAGGTCAAAAACTCCACCTTGCACTTCAGCACAGACAGACTCACAGCCCTTATCAATACAATGAGAATTCGAACATGTTCGAGCAAATACAGACATTAAAAAAGTAACTTGCAAATAATAGAAGGAATTTGTAAGCTGTTCATAGATTCCCTAGACTGGCACAGTTGCTACAGTATCACAGAAGCAAATCCTAAACTTACAAACATCTTAAATTGCCGAGTGCATAGTGGAATGTTAGACTGGTAAAGTCTAATAACACATTATCCATGGTAATGCCTCTCAGAATTTTTGGTTTAGATTTTTGTTTATTTTGTTTTATTTCCAGAGTTTCACCTATGACTTGAAACACTGTAGTTTTTGCCATCACAGATCTAAGGCATAATTCTGCAAGGAGCTCGAGTGAGTGGCTGTCATACTGAAAATGGACTTCCATGAACAGATCCGCCTTCTTTCACAGTCACCTTGGTACCTTTTTTATTATACCTAAAACTTGTATGAGGATTTTCACTGCACCACTTTATTAATCAGTACCTATCTCCTACATTAAAGAAATTCTCTCATCAGATTCAGTAGTTTTAAATGAGGCAAAATTATAATTAACTCTTGGTTTCTCTCTTTTAAAACCACCAAGCATGTCTGTTCTCAGGTGCAGGTCTCCTGATGAAGGTCCAACATCTATTAGCCATGCAGATGCCATTAGCTATCATATTCATATATCCACATATTTCAGGAATGACATGGTGATGCTATGTGTTCCTAAAATTAACAAAAACAAGGAGCTGAGGATCTGATCTGAAATGAACACCATAGTAAAAAACACTTGCAGTGCCAGTTCTGTCAGCTTTCCTGTTGACAGATAGTATGTCATCTCTTGGAAGAGAGGTGGCAAAAGGGAATTAAAATTTTATAAAATAGTACAGACTTCTTATAAGGCATGCTTTAACAGATATGACAGCTATCAAGAGTGAAATCAGACATATAACAGGACTGTAAACTCAATCTTGCTAGACAGACTTAAATTTAGAGATTCAGAGTCATCTTACCTTTAAGAAGGGGGAGGGAATCAAACTAAATCAAAATAGGGAAGAAAAAGTGGAAATTGCTAAGCCTATATTAATTTAAAATGTTACCATCACTAAAACAAATTAATAAGAGGGGGGGAAAATGCTTTGAGGAGCAAAATGTAAGATCGAAAATGGATTCCATCTTGAACAAAGTGAGAAAAAATCATATAGATGTAAGAAATGCTCTCTTCTCTGTTTCTGAGGATTAGATCAAGTAGCTGAACAAAGTTTCTCCAGGCAGGGGTTAAACTGTGACCTTAGAAAGGCAATGAAGCTGGTGAAAGGGCCAGAGCACAAGTCTTAGGAGCAGCTGAGGGAGCTGGGGGTGTTTAGCCTGGAGAAAAGGAGGCTCAGGGGGGACCTTACCCAAAAGGAGGTTGTAGCCAACTGGAGGTTGGCCTCTTCTCCCAGGTGACAAATGATAGGGTGAGAGGAAATGGCCTCAAGTTGCAACAGGGGAGAGTTATTTTGGATCTTGGGAAAAATTTCTCCACTGAAAGGGTTATCAAGCATTGGAACTGGCTGCCTAGGGAAGTGGTTGAGCCACCATCACTTGGAGGTGTTTAAAAGATGTGTAGACATGGTGCTTAGGGGCATGGTTTAGTGTTGGACTTGGCAATGCTAGGTAGTAGCATCAAAACAATGAAGGTAAGATGCATGTATAACATGGATATAAACATAATTTACTTTTCCAGTTAGCATTTTTAAATGATACCAGAGCATTTTAGCACTATAAGCAGAATGATATCCATGAGGCAGTATTGTTTCCTGCACCCTGGATATCCCTGCTGTCATCACAAGGACGAATACACTGCAGAGTGTTAAGTATTCTTAACAATTACTTCCTTCTCAGAAAATGAGAGAGAAGCTTTCAAATCTTTTAAAAATCAGCATAATGATGAACACTGCACCCAGACTTCCTTCATATTGTTAGATATCTGCTTATTAACAGGGCTTAAATTTTCCAGGTGTGAGATTTGCTGCAGTAAGGCATTTGCAAAGCAATCAATCATACTTGCAAATATGTTATAGATCTTACGGTCAAAAACATTTCTCTTTAAGAAAGTAAAGATTTACTAGACTCCTCAAACCAGAGTAATAATAAAAAAAACCCACATGCAAAGTAATCCAACTTTTTTTTTTTAAGACCTGCAATTTCCATGCAAGATTGAAAAAGAAGAGCTGTCTTGATTCTGGCTAATTCCATTGATACCCAATGATCACCTATGATAGCTTTGATCCCTACACCAGGTGGTCAAAACTATCCAACAATATCACCTTGTTACATACAATGTAATCAATTTTAATCAATATATAACAGGCATCATACTTGCAGCACCTAATAGATCCAGGTACCTGCAAATACTGTGATAGTATAGCAGAATATATTTAGCCTTCCAATACTTCACCATTATCCATCTCTACAGCTCCTTTAAAAGTCTACTTATCTGTGTAGCTGTTCTACAATTTTTTCTAAAGACCTGAAATAAATGCCCTCTTTACCAGAACAGCAATTTGATAGTCATCACTTCAGATAGATATGCTAAATAAAATGTGACCATCAGCAATACTATTTCATATAAATGTAAAGCAAATTAGTATTTCCAAGTATTTTAAAATCTAACTATAACACAGAAAAGATATGGTACAGTCTATGAATAAAGTATTGATAAATTGATTTGATTTGCTGTAATAAAGGTACAGAAGTCCTATTTTTAAACACAGTAGGTTTCCGGCTTGGGTTAGGTGGATATTTCATTACTATAGCACTTGATGCTTCAAAAAAGCACTACTGAAGCAGTTGTGGTTACCCAACAAGAACATTTTTAAGGGGAAAAAAAGTAATTCTATAACCACTCAGGTTTAGCCAAAGACCACTGAAGTCACAGGGGATGAACAGGATGTCAAGCCTTACGGCGTGCTTTTCTAACGTGTCATTGGTGAAAAATACAGCTGCAATTGGAGTCTGCTCTTCTCTGATTAATGACCAGCTCCCTCCCTCTAAGTCACATTCCAACCCTTCCCCTTACATCCCCCTAACAGACAACCGCTCACATGCTCAGACTACACATATATTACTACGAACATGTGGCCCAGGAGAAATCTCAAGATAGCTTTGAGCACATCGCAGAAAAATGCAAGATGTGACATCTATGCCCTATTTTTATCTCTTTTGCAAGCTGGCAGAAACTAATTCTCACTCTCTTCTACAATTACATATCAACAAAATATATTTTTTGAGACACAACACTACCTTCAAATATAGAGCAGAAAACTTAGATGTTTCTGCACACTTCAAATGTTTCTGCATATTTCAGTCAGGTGGCTGATTGCTAACTTGTCAAAGTTAGTTGGAGAAAATCCATCAGACAGTTGTCTAACACAAATACCATCGCTGTTACTATACAAGATGCGCATTCAGATCTACAAGTTCTATTTTAAAAAGTTACACAACAATTTGCCAACGCCCATACCTGCTGTTATTAAGTAAGCTGCAACTATGTTGTGCTCAGTCTGTGTAAAGGCTGAAATAGCTTCATTGTCACTTTCTGAGGAATTGGATGAGTCATTCCAATGCATTTTCGACAAAAGACTGTCGTCTATCTTCTGCAATAATTCATCAAGACGACTAAACACTACAAAACCCTGTCAGGCAAATTCTTTCATTATTCAACAGACTCACTGAACAATTAAAAGAAGGGGGTAGGGCGGAGTTCCCCCCACCACTGACAGCTTCCAAGCACGATTTAATTGGACTAAAGTGGAAAGAAGTTTACGCTCCCAATCTATGCAGGAGATTGTTAAATAAAACAAAGAGCAGCACAGAACTGAGTAAATTTCCAACAGTGTGCTTAAACTTCATTCTTCCTGCTAAAGAGATTAACTGTCACATGCCCCCAAACTTTTTCCCTCAAACCTCTTGTGCAATGCTTTGGAAACCTCAACAAAAGTTGACTCAGTTCAGTTGATCGTCAGCCTGGCTTGGAACTAATTCCCATCATCACAAAGAGCACAAAAACCTGCAGGACGTCAAGACACAAATGTCTGTTTCTTTAAAAAGTAGGATACATTTACTCTAAAGCCCATCAGTTCAAATCTTTAAAGACCTGCTTCTTCAAAATTCTTTATTTGATTTAAACTCTCAAGCTCTCACGGACACAAGAAAAACACATTGCAGTAATTTCTAAAGTGAAATATTACTGTCAGAAAACTCAATCGCTACATTTCTAAAGTAGCCCAGTCTGCAGAAATGATTGCTGAATATGCCTTACCAGTCTGAACACCGTCTTTCTCCTAAACACAATACATGAAAGCTTACTTTGAGCAAATTTTCCAAGGCATATTACTGGGCAGAAAATTACTGGGCATTTTCCAAAGGCCTGAGCAGCAGAAGCTCGTGTTTGCTTCTCCTCAGAGGTGAGGTACCAGCACACCAAAGCAAAGACCTTTTAAAAAATCCTGCATAAATATTAGCTGCAGTAAATCCCTGCCCAAAAAGTTCATATGTAGTATCAGAAAGCAGCTGTTTCCCATCAGTCCTGCTTCAGGTTTTGCCTCCAGTTAGTATTCACATTGGGTATAAAAGTGACAAGGATGAGCAAACTAGTAGTTCTTCAGTTGAATGTGGTTCACAGGCAGCTCAAGCAGGTCCCAAACTAGGGCTGTGTCTTCTGAGCAGCAGTAAGGGTGCAGTGACACAGGCAGTACTGAGGAATACAGTCATTCCATAAGGAAGTACACCTGAAGAACTCTCCCTTCCCCAACCTGTCACTCAGAGCAATCCCTCCCACTCTTCAGCTCTCCAAAACAGACATTCTGCACCTTTCACCCATTTGAATATTAAAGAAAATTTTTATATAAAACTTGTGCAGTCACAACATTTGTCATGATTACTACACAGGATCACATGTCCCAGTTCTACCAGCAAACATTTGCTTTAATGCCCCAAATGTACCCTCGCTCTTACAGCTCTCAGAGTACTTGTATTATTACTGTATTTTTCCCAACAGAAGAAGATTAGGCAGGAACAGGGCGGGAGAGTTCTAAAAGGAAAGATGATCTGTTTGGCAATGAGACCACTTCCCTAGTGCTCCACAGTCCTGCCTCCTAAGATAAAAGCATGGTGATAATTTGATATCTCTGCTTTCCTCCTCTGACACTTTGGCAAGATTTTCAAAAGCACTTCAGATCTTGCAGCTTCCACAGAAGTCAAAACTTGCAATGCTGGATGTCTCAGAAAAGCAAAGCATTACTATTTATATTCAGATAGGATTCCAGACATAGAGTAGCAGTTAACGAGACCATAGAAATTTTATACTTGTTGATTAAAACACAATTTTCTGATATGTGCAGTCCATCCTATGCACCATCACATTGTCTCTGTCTTTTCTTAAATTTGACTAATTTTACAGCAACTGGAATTCAGAGAAAAAAGGGGCTAAGGCAGAACATCCCTTTAATCTTCTCACAGATGCAAATAGTTCAAATCTGATGGAAATTAATAACTTACTTCTTCCCCTCACTCACTGACTTTTACTAAACTGTTGTTTAGAAAAGCTTGACTCTAGAGATTTTCAGCTGACAGAACACCCTGAAAAATACGTGACTCCCCAAAGCTTTTTACTTGCCCTATTTCACACAGTAGCTATGTCTTCTTTCTTTTCAGAGGCAACACTGGGTTTTGCCAAGGTGATGCTTTGCACAACTGCAAATAACTTTGCACCAGTACCTATGTGATGGTCCAGCATTGCTTCAGGCAAATGTCCATAGCTGGGAGTCAGTGCCAGAGAGAATCCTTTCTGTTCTACAATGGCCAGTGCTGCAAACTTACATTAAAATATCCCAATTATTTTCTGCACTTCATCCAGTTTCTCTGACCAAGTAACAGCAAATCTGTGAACTACATTGAACCATCCTATCCCAGCAAGGGAAGAAAACACGTGAGTAAACATCCTTCCAAGAAGGAATGCAGGGGCACCAAAGCCATTCTTAACGGGTAACAATTTCAGCTTTGTAACACACTTTCATGTATTACCCTCTGTTTAACAGATCCCAAATAGAAGAAAAATATAAACACAGAATTTTGCTGTGGAAAGGACAAAAGGTTCCAGGTCTTCTAAATACCTTTAAGCAATCAGATCCTAATGACTTACCAGCTGTCATTTTAAAAATCAGCTGAAAGCCAGACCCTGTGCCTGGGTCAAACATTGCCATGTTTTGACAACACAACCACTTGCAAACACATTCTGAAAACAGGACTCAGTCATTGAACGCTCTGCCTCTGCCAACAGCAAGCATGTGCAGACAATGGCAAGTGGAGGAGGAGACAGGTAGGTGACA
The DNA here is from genome assembly GCA_035047865.1 of Dendrocincla tyrannina. Lineage (NCBI taxonomy): Eukaryota > Metazoa > Chordata > Aves > Passeriformes > Dendrocolaptidae > Dendrocincla > Dendrocincla tyrannina. Next base: position 26,397,173 of record JAWWMP010000132.1, on the reverse strand, counting down.
GCACTACTGCTGTGTCCTGGGTGGGGAGCCAAGCACTGTGAAGAGCACTGAAGCCTACGTAAGCTTCAGAGAAGTATTGCAGGCCAGCAATTCTCTGTGCTACTCGAAGATGGCAGGTGAGCAGCTCTTTAGATGACCCAGCTATTTGTCGCAAAGGCTGCCAGTAAGGGGATATCCAGGGAACACCAAACAGTCATTGAAAGCCTACACTACCACTAACACCTTACCCCCACTCCACTCACTTCAGACTGCACTGTGACTTTTCTTCCCCAGACATTCCAACTTGAAATGTCCCATTTCTGCTAACACACCTCAGGGTGTTAGTCAGGGTGCCAGTGAGCTCCCTTTTCCTATTCTCTGCACAAGAAGCCTAGGATAACTGTAAGCACTTATATAAAACTGAAACATTCCTCTTACTAGGATCAGAAGCACATGGTAGAATCCTGGATAGGATTTGAGGAAAAAGTTCAAGACAGAGTGAAAAGTGTCATATAAAATTAGAGAACCTGTATTTTAATGGATTACAGCATTACACTGCAACAAGATCTGTCATCTTAATTTTTTTAAGAGACTGAATTTTCATCTATCACAGTTAGCACTTTACATTAGAAGGGCAGGGTCACAGCAGGGTCTCTGTGCATGTCATAGCACAGAGAAGACAAGGCAGAACAGGGACTGGATGTGCCTTGCAGCACCATTGTTCCCCAAAATGGAGAAGAAAAAAGGCATCATCATATGGCAAACACATCCAGAGTGTTTCCTGATATTCGCACGCAATCACTGAGGACATTCTTATATCCTAATATCTTATAACCTCCACAAAGATCCAAGACCATAAATTTTCTCTGGATATTAATAAAATCCATACAACATTTTATGTATGCATAGGCCATGCCATAATGCTCCTCATGCATTTCTCAGCCAGGATTGCAATCCACTCCCTATAACCAAGAGGCCGACCTTCCCCATAGAGCTGCAGTGGATATGGCTCTTTAGCCCCTCTGCACACAGATGTCAGAGCCTTTGCTTTGGCCTCGCAGTGCTCCAAGCTGACTCACTGCTCCATCTGCTGAGAGACTCAAAGCATACACGCCTTGTCCTGAGCCGCAAAGTGGCACTGCCTGAAACAAAACATCAGCTGTCACACCATGCAATTCAAACGTGATGGCAGGAGTCTTCTGATACCCTGGGAAACAGTGCGTCCCTAAAGCATGTGGTGAGAACAGCAAAGCACAGCATATAAGAGTAAGGTCTGTGTTATGTCAGTCTTCCAAAGTCAGATAAGCAAGGAAAGAAGATCTGAGTCAGCTACCCACAACTAGCTACTGAAGCACCAGTGAATAGAGAACAGCAGAGCATGCAGCTACAAATATGACAGAAGTACCAATGACTGCAGTTGCACTTGGTCCGTATTGTTCAACTGCAATGTGGTGCACCCAAAATGCAATGACTTACATAGGATTTTGTCCAGTTAAAGGAGAGTCAAAGCCCTAAGTCATTTAGGCCTAGCAATACATAGCAACAAAGGCCTAAACATTCTCAGAGTTCTGGATTTAACTGATCTGGTTAAAGCTAAGTCTGTAGCAATACTACAAAAATAACTGGAATCCCTCACTTTCTGATGGTGCTGTGGCTAAACACTAGATTCAGTTTTTTCTCACAAAAGCAGATGTAGCAGAAATTCAATGTTTGTGGTTTCTTTTTTTTTTTAAGCTGAAGAACATTTTTATCTATTATCCTATGCAGCATCTGTTCACATGTAAGTGAATTTTTTAATATTTTTGCACCTTGTTTCAAGTTTTGTTCCAGAGATTAATAAAACTAATAGTCACATTTGTTAAAATTACCAGTAACTGACCAATCCCACTGCTAAAAAATTACCTGTTTCTTTTTGTTAAGCAGAAGACTAACATAATTCATCTGCCTATTACTGCATTCATCAATTAAAAAGTAGCGGTACGATCAATTCTGACATGTATTTCTGTTCATATGGAACAAGTTGTTCAAAATACCTGCATCTATGTTATTCTGTAGATCCCTTTTCAAAGGTGCTTGGTAGAATAGTCTGTGAAGAGACACCTGGCTCCAGATGAAGTCCAGGTTGATTCTACTTTTTACTTCCTACTTTATTTCCAAAGTCCAAGAGCAGAGGCACCCTGCTCTCCTCCATCCTTCAGAAGAGACAATCACTGGCTTTTCAACAATCTTCATAATGTATCCATTTAAAGAGGCCAAAGATTCACACTGATTTTTTCATGTCAGTTTTAAGCAATACATAACCAGAAGCACTGCGTGCAGAGGAGCCCAGTGATGGGCTACTTAATCTTAGCCCTATGCAAGTTCAGAGCACTACAGAGGTGCAGCACCAGGATATCAAAACCTCAAGAGAAACAGGCTAGGGTGGTATGCAGGGACTGTTAAAAACCCTAAAATCTTAATATCAGTGTAATTAGATACAATTAGGTCACTCAAGTACAGTACCAACCTTGCCTTATTCATTAGACAGCACTGCTGTCTAATATCAATACCTTTGGCTTGTATTGAGATTTATACAGAAAATTTCACAAAATATACTTTGCTATCTTTTATACATTTTTATGTATTTTAAAAAAAATCTATCAACAGAAATTTTCAAGTTTAATTTATATAAAACGGTTCATGAAAGTTGTTTAAACAGCATGTCCATTTCATAGCAACGCAGAAGATTCAATATAAAAGGAGGATGAGAACTAGGTATCAGTCACACACAGGTAACAGGTTCACACTGATGAATGTGCATGTAGTGAGCCTGTAGGGTTTTTCGAGAACCCATTTCAACGGACTGTTTACTCCAAACTCCATCACGAAGTCAAGCATTGACTATGCTGCTTGTCAGATACAAACAGTTAAAGAATGACATCAAATCCTGGCTTAAGTAGAAAAGCTGACATGTATTCTGGGTGGTCTTCAGCTCTTCGCCTGGAGCTACACTCCTCGTGTTCATCAACAGTCACTAGCAGTAAAAATAATTTCATTTTACAGCTTCAAGTTCTTTATAAAAACTTCTTCAGGGTCCTTTACAAAAATTTTTCCTGGTTCTTCCCTTCTGCAGATGACATGGTAAGACAGTGGGGAGATATTCATGGCTCCATTTTTAATGTCCTCTTCCTATTTTAAGAGGAAAGAAAAATATAGTAAACAGTTCACATCTTAGTTGCATTTAAAACAAATTATATACATAACATTGAATGAGTTGATAGAACAAAATAGTTTATCACCATTATCTCTGAGTGCAAAAACTAACATGTTCTTAGAAACATATCAACAAATGCAGAATACTGTACTTTGCTTTAAGCTACTGGGATGCACAGAAACATTTTGCATAAAAATATAAACACCTACAATACCTTAGAAACTACAACATTCTGTTTAATATTCATAAGCTTTAGAAATCCGGAGCCATTCTTATTACTGCATGGTAAAAAACACACACTCACCCCGAAAGCCTCCTCCACCACCTCTTCCTCCTCTGAATCCTCCTCCTCCACCTCTGCCTCCTCTGAATCCTCCTCTTCCTCCACCAGGTCCACCTCTTCCTCCTCCAAATCCTCCTAAACATGAGAAAGAAATTACCCTTTGAGGAGCATATAAATTCTTTGTTATGCATAACAATTTATTTCATTGACAGCTTCTGAAAGGAAACCAACAACCGAAACACAGAAACTGTCAGTTCCTGGACAGTTACCAGGTCAATTACTAATACTTTGTCCCCCCTGGGACCCTCTGCAGCATTTTAGGTATTGCTTGATATCTGATACACCATATCCAAAATACTACAGACGCTAACAAAATTCCACAATTAACTTCTTTCACAAGAGCACAAAATTAATTATCTATATTAACCAGTAATTGATTACAATTATTAATAATTATTACAAATTAAAACTCAAGAGAACATTAAAGCCAACAAACCAAATCACTTTGCAACATTTATGCCTTGTTGCAAAGGGGCAGGATAGGGAAAAGAGGCAAGAAACTGCCATGTGAGAAAAAATGAACTTCAGCTCTAATTGAGGTGCAAATACATCACAGATAATGTTCAAAAAGCAACCGATGAGATTTACTAGGTCATTTACCTCTCTTTCTCAAACACTGAATTTCAAGTATTTTGCTATCCAGACTGCATTTTTAGAACATAAAGACAAAAGGGTATTACAGAGTGTCCAAGGGAGGGTTATGAAGCCGTATGAGGAACAGCTGAGGTCACTTGGTCTGTTCAGCCTGGAGAACAGAAGACTGAGGGGAGACCTCATTGCAGTGTAAAACTTCTTCAGAAAGGGAAGAGGAGTGGCTGACACCCTCTCAGGATACCAGTGACAGGACCCGAGGGAATAGCCTGAAGTTGTGTCAGTGGAGGTTTAGGTTGGATATTAGAAAAAGGTTCCTGACCCAGAGGGTAGTTGAGCTCCCCAGGGCAGTGGTCACAACACCAAGCCTGAAAGTGTTCAAGAAGCATTTGGACAATGCTCTGAGGCACATGGTGTGACTCCTAGGGTTATCCTGTGCAGGGCCAGAAGTGGGACTTTGATGATTCTTGTGGGTGCCTTCCAACTCAGGATATTCCATTATTCTGTGATTGTAAACATACTAAAAGTATAGATTTCAATGAGAGTTCTGAGTGTGTACTATCTACAACCTTGTACCACCACTTTGCTTAGTAGTCACGCTTTCTGTTGATGTTATAAATCAGCATTGTCTCCACCCTATGCTCTGGAGTTGTTACTTAGCTAGCTACAGAAGCCTAGGTCTTGCCCTTCGAAAGATATCACTGTATTTTCTAACGAATCACACAGAAACATGAATAACATTTTTCTTTGAAATACAGCTGTTGATATTCAAGTACTCAACAATAGCTTTAAAAAACAAAACATCACTACTACAAATACCCCATAAATAAAAAAAACAACCTATGCCACCTCAAATAACTCCAACATTCTGCAGCTTTCATTCTTGGGATCTTACCTCTACCACCACCTCTTCCTCCCCCACGTCCACCACCACGTCCTCCTCTACCACCTCCTCTGGGAGCACCTTTTTCTCCAGGGGGCCTTGGCAAAAATCTCTGAAGAGGTAGCAGCTTTGCTGGATCGATGTAAAACTGTAGGATGAGAGCTCCATTAGGCTTTCAAAGTATCGAGACTAAACAGCACATTAATATCTCCCTTTACAAATATCCACAATTTGTCTTACCCCTTTATGTCAAATTGTCTTCTGCAAATACCCAAATAAAGAAAGCACAGAACAAATAAATCACAGTTAGAAAGTTACTAAAAAATAGATATTTGTGTGATTTTTATTTGTTACATCTTTTCTTGTGGGACAGGGAGGAGGAAGAATGAAGCAGATACAAAACTGAAAAGGAAGAAATTAATGCCTATGTTTACAAAGGCCAATCAGCTTTTAATTAAAATAATGCTTTTGTTATTTGCTGACATAGACTAGATTTATCTAACTGATGACATACAATAAAATGCTGCTACTGAGATTGGCTTACCTTTTGCATTTTTTTAAATGAAGAGGCTTTCATGTTCTCAGACAGTTTCACTGAAAAATACTGTTAGTGTCTTTAAGGAGCATAGCAGTAATAAAACATTAGAAATTGTGATTTTGATTATTATGCATTAGGCACATTCAGACATTTTCTAAATTAGTATTTTATAAAGTAAGCTAAACATCATCACAATTGCAATTGAAAGATCAGCAGAAACTATTTCCAACTTCTCTCAAATTTTTCCATAGTTACAAATACAGTATTTTGTGGGAAAATAACTTTTTCCTTCCATGTATTAAGGCATAAGGAAGAACACAGCAGCACAAAGAGTACATAAAAACACAATAGTAAAGAAACAAATTGGCATAGCAAGTGATTGACCCTTTTAGCCCCAGGGTGACCTCAAGGCTTATCTGGAATAATTCACAGGCTGCAAGGGCTCTGCTAGTGCTGGTGCTGCTGGATGCCTGGCTGTGGGAAGGTAAGAGCCAGCAGGGACTGCTGGACTAACCACATGCCCAGCCTCATCCTACAGGAAACTGGCAGACACCTTATGTAATCCAACACACTGTCTTGTACAAATCCTTTGACTCTCCAATATGCAAAGACTTTGGGATGCAATTCTCAAGATCAAAAAGAGCTGCCGGCCAACTCTGCTTAATTAAATGTCAAGATTAAATGGAGAAGCAAGAAGCTGCAAAATCCAGCAACACACTTTCTTCATATGCTATTGGAGGAAGAAAACAAGTCTTTGCAATTCAAGTAATTTTGATACAAAATCTGTAAATTGATAGATTCAGAGTGTGAAAGTGCTTTAAAATCTGCACATTTTACTTCACATTTAATGTGGGAGAGGAAAATGCATGTAGCTGGTGACTGATGCTCAACCAACCAATGCAGGCCAAGTCTTACTGCCATGTTAGAGGGTTACTCCTTCACTTTTGTCATGGATTCTGCCAATCTGGCAGTGACAACTGAATTGAACTAGTGCCTGTGTCAACAAGCTTGCTTTGCCAGAGGACATCCTACCACAAGTCCACTTTTAGTAATAAAGGGGACAACGAGCAATAGAACATCCTAGCATAAACTCATTTTATAATTAAATAATGAGCTGGACTATGACCAAGGTCCCGTGATGCACAGGTTAAAAAATCCATGCCATTGATCCAACTCTGTCATGTGTGAGCAACCTATAGCAGAAAATTTGCTCAATTAGCTTGAAAAAGTAACAACTTGAGCCACCATGGATCCAAAATAAAGATACAGTATTGGTATGGAGTGCAAATCTCTGCCTGACTTAAAGTACTTTACCATATCAAAAAGGCTTTAAGACAGGCCCTTAATGTGAATGAAACACTCGTTGACACCAACAGTTGCAGCCAGACTTTTGTCTGTTCACATGTAACTGGCAGTCAAGCCTTGAAATATTTTAAAATCCTAGAGAAATGCCATTTAATATCCAATTAGCTTTTAAAATCCAATACTGTACATCACACATGTTTTTGAAGGATACAAAATCTCTCAGCTGTCCGAAGATTTCATCCACTTTGCCAATCTGTTCCTTATTATCCAAGTACACTGGGGCATTGAAATAAGGCACCTTGTTTTCTTCTGTTTGACATTTACAAACAAGGTCTTGTTCACAGGGATGCATGAACTCTCCCAACACTGAAATAAAGAACAAAAAGCTAAAGATCTGGAGCAGTTATTCTAAATTAAATAAATACCACCTCTCCACGTAACTTACAAACTACCCTTTCTGGAGGGCCTTGGTCATATCCGCCTCTGTTGAAGCCTCCTCTTCCACCTCCCCGTCCAAAGCCACCTCGTCCGCCACGATTAAAGCCACCTCTGTCACCGCCACCTCCTCCACGGTTGAAGCCACCTCCTCTTCCTCCTCCACCTCCTCTGCCACGAAAAGACATTCTCTACCGCCTCCTAAGTTGTGGACAAAAATCAGTCATTTGAGATGAAAAATATCTCACATTTGATTTGCTGAACAGATTTGAGTCTCCTGCCAGTCTTCTTTGATAATTTAACGGTTAGTCCTTTTCAATCCTCACTAAAAACATCCTGTGGTTTTAGCCTAGGAAAAATCAATTTACAACCAAGATGTCATCCACTGCAACACCTACCTGCAAAACTGACTAGCAGTGAGAAGACTGTGCAGCTCTCCAGCCCCACAGAGCAGTAGCACAGAGTGACAACATCATAGAATGGTTTGGGTTGGGAGGGACCTTCAAGATCATCCAGTTCCAACTCCACCTTCCACCAGAGCAGGTTGCTCAGGGTGCCATTCAACCTGGCCTTGAACACAACCTGGGATGGGGTAGCTACAACTTCTCTGGGCAACCTGTTCCAGTGTCTCACCACCCCCACGGTAAAGAATTTCTTCGTAACATCTAATCTAACCCTGGCTTCTTTAAGTATAAAGCCATCTCTCCCCTTCTCCCAGCCCTACACGCCCCTGTGAAAAGTCCCTCTCCAGCTCTGTTGCAGTCTTCTTCAGGCACTGGAAGGTGCAGTTAAGTCTCTCCGGAGCCTTCTTTTCTCCAGGCTGAACAACCCCAGCGCTCTCAGCCTGTCTTCACAGGATTGGGCTCCAGCCCTCTGAACATCTCGGTGGCCTCCTCTGGCCCGCTCCTAAAGCTCCGTCTTTCCCGTGCTGGGGTCCCAGAGCTGCATGCAGTGCTCCAGGTGGGTGTCACCAGAGCGGAGCAGAGGAGCAGGATCCCCACCCTCGCTGTGCTGGCCACGCTGCCTTTGGTGCGGCCCAGGCCCCGTTTGGCTGCCTGGGCTGTGAGCGCACACTGCCGGCTCCTGGCCAGCCCCTCGCCCTCCGGTACCCCCAATCCTGCCCTGCTCTCCCCGTGTCCATCCCCCAGCCTAGGGCGGTACCCGCGATCGCCGCGTTAAACACCGAGGGCTTCCCACGGGTCCCGCTGGGCCGGCCCCTGCGGCGGGGCTGCCGGACGGACACACGGACAGGCCCTGCTGGGCCATTCCCTGCGGACACACGGTCAGGCGGACAGACAGACGGACACACAGACAGACGGACACACAGACGGACGGACCGTACCTACACGTGCGCGCCGTCCCCGCCGGGAAAACACCCGCGCTGCCGGAAACGGGGCTGCTGCCGTAAATGAAAGCGCGGCGGTCGATTGAGCGACACTGTCGCAAGAGGAGAGCTGGGCGGAACGCTTGGGAATTGTCGGTCCAATCCGGGGACCGAGAGAGTGTGGGACACGGGAGGGACAGGGGAGCATGTGGGACACGGGAGGGACAGTGGGACACAGGAGGGACAGGGGAAAGAGGGAGGGAGAGTGTGGGACACGGGAGGGACAGGGGAGCATGTGGGACACGGGAGGGACAGTGGGACACAGGAGGGACAGGGGA
>JAWWMP010000132.1:26370181-26388144 GCA_035047865.1 Dendrocincla tyrannina | reverse complement strand
AAGAGGGAGGGAGAGTGTGGGACACGGGAGGGAGGGACAAGAGAGGGAGGGAGGGAGAGTGTGGGGTACACACACACACACACACACACACGCAGGAGGGAGCCTGTGGGACACGGATCCTGCAGTGCACATGGCACGGGTAGCAGGGTTCCCCGCATAGATACGGCACACAAAACCATTCGTCTGCCCCGGGAATCTGGCCGGGATGGATGCTGCAATCAAGAGAACCGGTGCGATGTTCCGATCAGACTCCCCTGGCCAAGTTAATGTGCCTCCTTAATAAGCGCTTCCTTTTAATCATTTACTTCAAGGGCTTTGCTTTTGTTATCTCATCATGCATTTACCATAAAACCAATCAAACCGAGGCGGGATCTTTTGGAGAGATCAGATTGATCAGTCAATAGCTGAGGCTCCTGTCCTTTATTTATAAATGCACTTTAAAATATTTTACTAATGGTTAAAAATTAAACACGAATCTAAGAGCTGACGTTCAAAAGAATCCCCGCCAGAGGAATGTGTCTACAAAGGGAGATAAAATTTCATCATGCGAATGCTCCCAGTTTGCTTGGTTTTCTTGTCTCTCTTCTGTCTTTGTGGATCAGAGGTAAGATATGTTTTATTGTGGTAGCAGTAATTTATTAAAACCAAAAACATTTAAAACCAGTTTATTGTTACAAAAGCAAAACCAGTTGATTTTTTTTTTTAAGTTTCCTTTCATAGTTATTTGTGTTACATAAATTTGTTTTAGCCCAGCTTGAATGTTTGCAGCTTTCTGTTTCATGTTGATTCTGTCTGGGGCTTATGCTAACAGGCCTCTGGAAAAGATATTAATCACGATCCTATCCTAAACCAGATTTGCAAGCATGGCTGACCACATAAAGGTGCTGCAATTTTCCCTGCTCTCCCTTTTTTGAGAAACAAGGTTACAGTCTTGTAACAGGGCAGTGTGGTATATCATGCATCCTTAAGGTTTGCTGTGGGTTGTCTTTGGGCAGAAGCGTCCTGGAAAGCTGAGCTGAGCATTCAGCATGACCCAAGTCTTTTAGAGAAGTCCTGAGATAAAAATCAGCACCTCTTGTTCCTGTTCAGGAGAAACACCAAGCACAATATGGGAATTATGCCAAGCCACATCTGGCCCACAGTTTGGATTCTACTGACCTGAGAACACGAGGAAGAATTTAATGAGATCATACACTCAATTAAAAGGAGAGTTGTTAAATTCTGCCCCAACATCCTCATTGACTTTACTATGGCCAGGATTTCTTCATGAGAACTTTAAACTTCAGCTCTATCGATTCAGTTGACACAGTCAAAGCCAATAAATCACATTTGAGGACTAACTTTTCTCTCCCATTTTTACACAGAGTCTATCCAATATTTTTCATGTTTCATCATTCATCCTATCCATAGATCTTACTAAGCAGAAGCACTCAGCCAGCAACAAAGTCACCAGATTGCTGCACAAACACAGGTGCAGAGCCACTCACCCAGGCAGGGAGGAGGGAGGGTCAGAGTCTGTACTTGCAGTCCAGTGATGACCAGCAACCACACTGCAAATCTGTTGCTAAGCAAGGTACAGGAAAAAAGCTGATAAGGAAAGGCATTTAATTTTCAAATTTCTTTAAGATATTTGTTACTTGAGCAGTAAAACATCATTAATCATAGATTCATTTGCTTCTAAGTAATTCATAAATATTTACAGGTGACATTTAAATCCAAAGTCAACCAAGCCAATAAAAAAGTCTTAGAAAAAAACCCCAAAATATAATTTTTTTTAAATTTTTTTGGTGTTTAAGTCCCCTTATGTTTTGATCTGTTTACAGTCCCATTGCTGGGATGTATTATAAACCAATGGCTTAAAACATGTTATAATTTGCTGTGCACTTGTTTGAAGATTGAAGAGTATAAAGTTTGTGAGAGACCAGTAAGAGTGAAGATCACATCAGGTAAATGATTGGAAAAGGAAAAAAAGTTCAGAGAAACAGAAAGATGAGATGGCCAAAGACAAGGGGATAAACACTATAACTAATATTTAGGAACTCTGTGGTTGTTAGATAGGAAAAGGCTTACGAATGGACACTTTGTTGAAGGATCTGCAAAACTCTTGGTGCTGCCCATAATTTGACTCCCTTTTATTTTTTCGTGCCTTGCAGAATGCAGCATCTAATGCTGAAGAAAACCAGGTTCAGCAGGTTGAACCTGCCCAGCCAGCTGAGCAAGACCCATACCTCATAGGAGAATGCTTAAGCAACCAATACACCCACAAGTCCTGTCAGAAAGTTTTTTGTCACCCATGGGAACGATGCGTGGAGGGAAAATGCCTTTGTAAGCTTCCCTACCAGTGCCCAAAGAATGGCTCTTCAGTTTGTTCTACCAATGGAAAGAACTTCCGTACTTACTGTCAGCTGAAGAGCTATGAGTGTCAACAACCCAAAGCAAAGTTTCTGCACAAGGGAAAATGCATGTCTCAAGGTATTAACACCTTCTTTTCCAACATTTACCAGACACTGGTGGTTAGAAAGTTTGTTCATTTTCTTGCACTAGTAACAACATGAAACATAAAATGAAAAGTCATTGAAAATGGGCAGTATCTGTTGATTTTAATAAAAAATAAAGTGATTGACAGGCCCTGGTCACCCTGCTGCTGATAGGTTGCTCAAATCATCAGGTAGAAATAGAAGAAATAGACAGAGGAAAGAGCCTGAAGGTTTCCAAGCTGGGTGGTCGGAGGCAGTGGGAGAGGGCCTGCTGTGAAGTGTAACAGAGAGGGCATCTTTTGAGAGGGACAAACCTCAAAGGAGTAAGAGTCCAAGGAGTGGAGTCAGTCTTGCTGAGGTGTGTGTGGGAGTGCATAGGGGCAGGTAAGCCATGCTCACCTCAGTCATCTTCGTGCTGTGGATTTCATCAAAACAGAACACTATTGTTCCTCAGACCAGCCATGGCTTGTACACTGACAAGCAGCTATTTGTTCTCACCTGCTTTTTATCCTGCCCTAAGCTGCTCTATTGGCTCAACATCTGTCAGAGTGCAGGGAGAAATGGCTCCTGTGAAGTGGGCAGGTGCCTCTTTTAGCAGAGGCAGATTCAGTTCCTACCCATCCTCCAGCCCCATCTCCACTGAACACGGCAGGAGCAGGAAGCCAGGCCCAGGGCTCTCCTGCCGAGTCTCTGTCCCACTATCATCACTCCCTTTCCTCACAGAAGGAGCAGCTCAGCCCATCACCCTCAGGGTGGCAAAATTCAGTTCTGCCTATTCCACTGAAAAGGTCTTGAGAACCTCCATGTGTCCCTGGTGCACTCTCTGCATGGCTTCACTATGTTAAGCTGAGGACTTAGCTCCACTGTACACAGCAGATGTTTTGATGCATAGGTAGTAGAAGCAGGATCTGGTAATCTCACTTCCAAGTGTTACTGGTTGATTATCAAAAGTCTCCTAATAAAAGGTCATTTTACTAAAACGCAGCCTGCCCTCAGTAGACCTCCAGGTGCTCTTATGTGTTGATTATCCTCATTTGTCCTTCAAGTGGTATATTTTGAAAAAGTAGCAGGCTCAAAGACACAAAGTCAGTCTTCAGAAAATTCACAAATAATACCTGAAGCTTCTGATGCCCAATCTGCTGTTCTTTCCATAAGAACTTTGGCTGTAAATAAAAAATTAGTCCTCATTTGATTTTGTACTGTCTTTCCACTAGATTCTTCTATATAATATGATATCGTTTGGGGATTTTTTTTTTTAGAAACATTTTCAGTCTCTCTGGATCACGGAGATTCAAGCTTGCTTCAAGTAAAACCTGTGAATCAAAAGGAAAACAGTTTTGTATGTGCTAGTGAGTGGACTATGAATGAAGCAAATGTGGCTTGCAAGGACCTTGGCTTTGAATTGTAAGTTTGGGGAATTTATCTCTGGATAACTGCAAGGGATCTGAATAAGTAGTGATGCTTCCAGAATTGTCAGTCACAGTCAGCCAGCAGTTAAAGCAGAAAACTCATGAGCAGTGTATTGGTTCCAATATTCTGATAAGACTTCTTAAATTGACACCTCAGAGTGAAAGCCAAAACACAGATTTCTATGTTCTATTACAGGTTACAACTGTGCAAATCATAATTGTTTTAACATAAAGCTGAAGACCAATATGTTATCTCAGGTCTGTGTAAGGGAAAGTACATGGAACCCCAAGTAGCTCTGAGCAATGATCTGTCTGCAGAGAATGGTTTCTCAGGTTACATGACAACAGAGTATAGCTGTTTTGCCACTTGCACCAGCCAGACTAAGAACCAGAACGTGGGATTTTTTCCTTCACCTCTTGCCCCTGCTGCCACTGCTTCCTTAGGCCCCAGGGATGGCTGAAGCCACACACAGCTTGTTCTTTTACCTGTGACCACACTGATGACCTGAGTTGCATATTCAGTTTCTTATAAAGAGTCAAATCTATATTCTGTACATAATTTTACACCTGTATAATTTATCTTAGTCAGGTAGAGCTGCCTCCCCAACCCTACCTGAAGATTAAAACTGCTATTGCAGTGCCCTAAATTGTCTCCTCTAGGTGAGAAGCAAGTATTTCCTAGTCCTGATCAGTATCTCTTTAGATAGCAGAGAAGGGTTTGCCTTGGGACAGAGCATTCAGCCCTGGAGTCTCACGGAAATGTCTCTAGTTACTTATTTATTCAGTCCATGTTCCTGTAAGGATGGGGACACATACACTGTTGGGAGGATACTGCTCAGGTAAAACCAAGAAAGATAAAATTTACTAATCCCAGCCTTGCAGTGGCCTGAGCTTCCTCGGTATGTACTGGTTTTGACACCAAGAATACCTGACCCCATGCAGGATGGCTTCCAATTCATGGCTCACCTGTGTCCACACAGAGATAGAGATCTGAGCTTTCAAGTTTTGTACATAATGAGACTTTTCTATCCATCATGATACACGGTGACTGTCATAGAGCTACATATGGATTTGGGGACGGTTCTATGCACCAACCTGCAAAAATTAGGACCTTTTCTTCCAAAGTAAACATCTCCTATTTACCCCTAGATAACTTTATAGTAAGTCCTCCTTTTTCTTAGGCATGACCAAAATTCCTGAACAATAAGAAAAATAATATAAATTCTAAACAATAAAAGCAGTGGATAATCCATTGTGAAATTATTAAATTTGTTATTATTATTTGTATCTTCACAGAGGTGCTGAATATTACCAAGCCATTTCCAGCATCAGAGAATCGACCTTAAATTCATTGCACTGTCTGCAAATAACTTGCAGGGGCCTAGAGACAAGTCTTGCTGAATGTCACATAGAGATGAAATCAAGAGATAGTAATGAGGGACTTATTAGCCTCCAGTGCCATGAAAATCTCAGAGGTTAGTAGTGTTTTTAGTTTAATATCTATTTGGAGTTCTTACATTTTATTTTAAATAATGAGGACCTAGTTTGCTGAGCTCTTAGCCACAGCAAACCTGCACTGAAATCTTTTGATTTTTTAAAATAATCATTTTGCAGTCTTTAAGAAAATTGAGGCAATTCTGAGTTAAGACAGTCTTGAGTTTATGACTTTGGAAATCACTGTTGCTCCTGAAATATTTTTACATGTATTTCACCCATGGCTCTGTTTGTTCTGCCGTCCCTTCCAAGGATAGCAAGGTATATTGTATCCCACAAGTCTCATCACTTCCAGTTTAACTAGTGAGGAGACAAGTGACAACATCCTACTCACTGTTTTCTCTATGAGGGAGATCAATTAGCGCACGAGTAGCACTGTAGCAAGACAAGCATGACTATGGTGGAACGTCTGGTATCTTCTGGGGAATTTCAGGATTCCTCAGGTTCCCACTGATAAAAGGGGAATCAAGGCCTTGTTTTGAATTCTACCAGCCAATGAACATCAGCCTGAGACACTGCTGGTTAGAAGAGCTATGAATTGTCTCACTATTTTACAAAAGTAGCTATTCACCGACTCTTGATGAGTTCTTTCTGGAGGGGAACATCCATCATCTTAATCACTTGAATTGTCTCTGGTTCAGTCCTTGCCTAGAAGAAATGAAATTCCCTTTTGCCAGGCTATTGCAAGTTAGATGAGGAAAACAAGTGGTCATGCTGAAACCTTGATGAGAAGGCAATCAAAACAATACAAAAAAGATTCCTATTTAGGTAACTGGGCCCCAGCATGCCTACTATTGAAAGGCCAAACTGCTGACAATAAAACATGCAGGCAGAGTATTTCCCTAGGTAATTGTGAACCTATAGTCAATTCCACACTAACTTCATTTTCATCTTGCTGCATAGCTTGTTCAGGTGGTGAGTTTCATTGTGTCAACAAGAAGTGCATTTCTATGAAAAAAACCTGTGATGGAATCAATGACTGTGGAGACCTAAGTGATGAACTGTGCTGTAGAGGTAATAATTTCCTTTCTCAGGTGTTTCAAAATCATTTCGGGAGAAAACCACTGCCAAAGAATTTTTACAGTTACAGCTAAAGTCTCTTTTCCAATGAATCACTATGTTAAAGCAATCAAACCATAGTTTATGTATAGGCAAGTGCAAAAAAACCCAGGTATAATATACTTTTTTGAAACTGACAAGTGATCTCTGAGAATCTAGGTTTCCTCAGAGGATAAGGAAATAAAATGAGATTATTTAGGAGGCTGTTAAATATTGATACAAAAAAATGAGCCATGTTGGAATGAAAATGTATTTTAAATTGGGGAAAATCAATAGTAATTAAACAATGATGCTGTTTTCCCAGTGAACTTTTAACCAAGGTAAGATCTCTCTTAAATTTTTTACTAATGCAAGATTATCTTTAGAATATCTGTGAACAGTTTCTATCACATTCCTTGTTCATTGAGCAGTCATTCTTTCAGCATCTGCATTTCCAGCACTAAAAATGCTGATTAGAAACATGAAGTGGATCTAGCATGACCAGAATACAGGAGAATACTTTGTGTTTCAGATGCCAAGCAGTAATGTGGGTTACAAATCCCATCATTATCCCTCTGTAACCTTAATTTTGTAGTTTTGCAGTTTTAAGTAAATTTAATCTGATACTTGTGGAAACACAGTCACAGGCATTTTAGAAATATCTAATAAATATCTGTGATTTAATATATTTAGAGGACATTTATTTGAATTCCGCACAGCAAAAATAGTGCTGTTTCAGCTGAATTGGCTGAAAACAATGATTCCTGGAATCAAAAGAATGTTTCAACTGATTTCAGTGGTCTTTGGATGACATTGGGATAACTGGATACTCTTAGAGAATTACCTTATCTTCTATTAGACACATATATCCTTAAATAGATGATTGACATAAGAGTTTACAACAGCTCAAAAAACCCTGCCATAAAATCAAGCACTGCTTTGCTTTCAAAGTGATCACAAAAATTAAAAGGAAGGGGGTTCTCAGGTTTATAATACCTATTCATGTAATCAAGAGTTTTAGAAGAACTAAGTTATTACATCCAGTATCTTCATAATAGGAATCTTGATTCCTAACCCTGCATTTAGGCATTTAGCTCACTCAACCAGATTGATCTCTGATTTGGGCTTTGGCACAAGCATCATCAGTTCCTAATTTGAGATGATCAGTAATGCTGGCAAGTTTGGAGGTCCCTTGGCTGAGGTTTAGTGTGGGCATGTGTTATGGATGAAACTGGTATGGAGTGACCCCAAGTCCAGAAGTACAGAACTGAAGTGGTAACAAAGGTCCATATTTTTCAAGTTTTAAAACTTCACGATTATAAATTGAGGAGAGCTAAGTACTCATTTTGTTTACACGTAGAGAGCCTGCTTTTGTGATCTATTTATGAGCAGCCAAGTCCCCAGTAACATGGATATTATATTATGTCTCAATTTCAAAAGCTCCCTGACTGTGTGAGGTTGCTGAATCATATTTACCTTTGCAATTATCCTGTGTTACAGAGTGCAGAGACAACAGTTTCCACTGTCGGTCAAATATCTGTATTCCAAATAAGAATGTCTGCAACAAAGAAATTGACTGCCTCACAGGAGAGGATGAAGCTGGAGTTCTCTGTGCAGGTTTCCTTCTGAAAGATGTTTTTTTTCTTTTCTAGTTACAAGTAGAAACTACACAATGCATATTATTAAATTATTTATCAGATTGGCAGAACCAAAATGCATGCAAGAATTAGTCTTCCAGTGTTATGTTATATATAGTAGGAAGAAAAGGTTATGTAATTTTATTCCTTTTCCTTCTAGAAAAGAATAGCAAGAAAACTAAAGGAAGGAAGAAACAGGTTATGTTATGGGAGGCTTAAGGCAGATTCTGTCCTTTGTTTACGTGGCCATCTATCAAACTGATATCCCCTATTTGTGAAGAAAGTGTAGAGAGGGGAAGCAGGAATATTTTCTTCACAGATGAGGAATTCAACTAGTTTGTCAATATAATTCTTCTGTGCTTTTCCCCTCTCAGTTGAAAAGATTTTGCTTTGTTTTGAAATTAGGATATTTTTCTTTGCTCTGATAAGAGACAAAGTCTAAAGCCAAAAAAGTAAACACTACCGGTAAGTGGTAATTAGTACAGGTAAACTGAACTCTAAATGTAAACATTACTGTCAGTGATATGAGAACAAACACAATGCTCAGCCCCTGCTTAGGAACTGAATTCAATGGGCACTTTTTTTGAATAAAAGCTGACAAACAAGATTCAGGAAAACCAGGAAATATTTAATTTACCTCTCACGTTGAATACCCTCCCTTACCTTGTTAAAGGAGGCACACACCATACAACAGCATAATCTAAACTGGGAAAAAAAACCCAGACCTGTTATTTAATGCTCCTTTGGGCTTTAGAAAGCTTCAAAAGGAGCAGGAGGAGGAATTTCTGTTGTTTCCTGGTGGAGGAGACTCGGATATCACTTTAGAGATCAAAAACCAAAAAAAAGGCTATTTGTCAGGGTTTCCTTGCAGAAGTGCTCCCTAGGCTTGGAAAGCAGAGTAGATGCCATGTAGTTACAAATTAGTATCTGCTATTGTAGCTCATTTGTAGGCTGAGGCAGCCAAACAGTGTCTAGCAGAAAATGAAACAGCAGGCATGAGGCTTAAGAGTATTGCTCTCCATGTGAAACACAATGCCTGTATGCATTTAAAACCTGTACCATGATTTTGGCATACAAACATATATTCAAGTAAATATTTGCCAATAATTTTTGTATTTTTTTAATTCTACTACAGGCAAAGAAAAAGGTGCTGAAAATGACAGTATGGACGAAGGTAAGTGTAACTAGCTCTCCAAAAACAACAGCATACCCTCTTATTAGTGACTTTCTAGCTACCAGCCAGCTGGTCAGATCCAGAACACTCAGATACGTGGACTTTGTGATTTAGTAATATGCACTCTGGGGCTTACTATTTGTCTTGCTTTTCACTAATTTCAAGAACACCATAATAATTCATCCTGGCTGATGACCCATGTCTGCATGTTTTGGCAACCGGTGGAGGTAAACTCTCAGCAAATGTAAGGGAACAGCTTTAAAATTATTTGCTTGAATGCAAGCAGCATTGAAAAATGATGAGAAGTAATGTGATGCTAAGATGCAAGCAACTTTCAAAGCAAGAACAGATGCCAAAATTTTTGGTCTTTGATTACCTGCTATTTCAGCTACTGGCATATTCACAGCACTCAAATTTTCAAGATAAAGATAAACCTGTCTCCAAATAGAGAGAATATATATCTGAATTCTGAGATACATTTCTCCTTTTTGTTAAAGAAAGAAAAATGATAAAGACACTTCTTTCCCAAGTGCACTGCGGTGTTACAAATCACACATTAACTCGACGGAAAAGAATTGTAGGTGGAGAGATTGCAAAAAAGGTAAAAAAATAAACTTACTAGATATGAGTTCTTTCAGCATTGATTTAAATGGGCATTATGTGCTTTCTGTTAAACCTGTGGAAATAACAAAATCAGCTACAACATTTATTTCATGTCTTACAGCAGTAGTGGCGTCACAGTGAAAAGTAAAGAGAAGCACAGTTTATAAAGTCAAATATGGAGCTGCAAAATTGAGCATTGTACACACTGGAAATTACTGAGAAAAACAGTTAATACTATAACTAGAAAGAACAATTATGGCAAAATTGAATTAAAATTTGCATCTTTGAAACAGTATACAGCAAAAATGGCATACTTGATCAAACCAGATCGGATCCTACATCTGTTTATCTGGCTACAAGGGGTTTCCTGACTGAAAGCTGGAGAGAAGGAGGCATCAAACAAAGTCAGAAGATTGAATAAAATTACTGAATTTTAATATATATATCCTTAATATCTGAGGGAGCCCAAGTCACAACTTCTGGATAGAGATCTTTAATTTACAATCAGACATAGTCAAGAAGACGAGGTGATATCAAGAGATGTGTTTCCCTTTATGCAGTAAAATAGCATAGTTATAATGACCTCTCATTATTTTTGTTTGTTGTTTAAATAGGGTGAATTCCCTTGGCAAGTGGCAATTAAAGACACCAGCAATGAAGGTTCAACAGTTTACTGTGGAGGTGTTTATATTGGTGGTTGTTGGGTTCTGACTGCTGCACACTGTGTCAGGTAAAAACGAGCTATGAAATTATTTTCTTGTTGCAAGGCAGAAAGATTGAATTGGATATTATTGTACTTCTCAGCTACCTGTTTGCTAATTTCTATTTGTCTATTGAGTAGAACAATTTAAAAAACACTGACTCACCCATATTAACAACGAGGAAGATTAAGAGAAAATATTTTGACAGTGAATAGAAAGATGAAAAAGTAATGGTAAGTTTGAGAAACATGGCATACTTCAGTCAGAGGGCAAGCACGCAGGCAAGGTTCAGTGTAACCATTCTGTCTGAAATTAAATACAAAGGACCTCCTCTCTTCCCCATCTCTGCCTTGGGGAGGTCCAGGATCTGATCCCTGAGAATGCCCCTGGGGTCATATATTCCCCAGAACAAGCTAGAGCAAACAGGGAAGATTTGCCAGTCCCATCTCACTCTTTTTTTCAGAGCAGCATAAACACCTGGTTTCTCTTTGTCACAGCACTAAACACAGAGCCTGGGTTTTAACATTTTTTTTTCTGTATTAGTTGCCATACTCAGCATGGGTCATCTGTCTTGAATTTCCTATACTTCAGAAAAACACGAACATCAAGTCCAGGAAGAAAACATATGTATATAACATGAATTTTTATTCTAGAGAAACTTTGATAAAATGCAGAAGTTTATAGCTTTAAACTAGTGGAAATGTACAGTGCTTGTGTTAAGTACCAAAATATATTTTATTTCACTGGTTTTTTTCCAGGGCAAATCGAGTCCATCTCTACCGTGTCTGGGTTGGAATGTTGAATACAATACTGTACGACAAAGAGACACATACTTTAAGACTAAAACGACTGATAATTCATGAAAATTACAATGCATCAACTTATGAAAATGACATTGCTCTGCTGGAGCTGAGTGGTTCTGGGAATGGAGAATGCACCCTGGACCACAACAGCTTACCTGCCTGTATCCCCTGGTCGGAGTATATGTTTAAGACTGGTGACGCATGCAAGGTTTCTGGATGGGGACTAGAGAAAGGTATTTGCTTTAGTGCTTGCTACAAGAATGTAATATTTGTATCACTCCTTTTCTAATTGTGGTGAGCTTTCATTTTGAAAAGGCTGAAGAATAGTTGTGCACAAAGCACTCAGAAGAGGTTGAGTACAGAAAACATTTGCAGTGGTTTGGTATTCAGCTATCACTGATAGTTCTTTCTCTGTACTGCTTCCTCTGCTGTTTCAGCTGCTTAGTAAATTGATATGGAGCACACCTCTGCATGAAAACTATCCTGACGATAAGAAATTTTCCTTTTTTCCATCTAATACTTATATTAGCTGTGGAGACCTGTTAAGGGTATTATCAAGTGGCAGTTGGTAGCTTACAGGCGCCCATAGTCACAGCTTGTCCTCTGTCCCAAGAGGATCTGAGCTGCAGTCAAGTTATCAAACTCAGCACATCTTGTCTCAGCCATGTTTGAGTTTACCCCAGAGCAGGTGCACACAGACAGGTAAGCCAAATGTAATCACGCTTTCAAAGATTTGGGAAGCGTTTGTTCTGTATCACAGTATTAGAGCCTGGCACTGTGCAGCTACCACATTCTGGTTGTGAGGTTTCTCCTGCCCATACTCGGTAGCAGTCCCAACTGGGAACTGCTGGTAAAGAAACAGAGAACAAAACAGAGCATCTCCTTAGACTTGTGAATACATAGTTCACCAGTGTTTTCAATAACTGCTCCACTCACCCCAAAAAGACAGAGCCAAACTGGAAAAAAGGTAACAAGGACGAATCGCAGCCACATCTACATTTTCACAGGTAACAATATACCAGTTTCCAAGTGTCTGAAAACCTTAATATGGAAAACATGGGAAAAAAACCTGAGGAAGACATAGAAATGGAAAGTGTGAAAATGTCACAAAGTGAAACTACTGTAGTTAACACTGCAATTAAACCACCCTGCTTTTATTTTGAATATATGACTAATGTACTGCAATTCTTATGGGGTAAATGTTACTGGCAGTTTAAGGTTTCTGGTTTATAATACTGAAGATAATATTCTGTCAATAATTATATATATAACTTTCAATGTGTTATATTAAATGTGTCTAATATTTGCTACCATTTTAAATTTAGAAAATTTTATTCTTTTCTTTTCTAGGTTATACCAAACAATTTATCCTCAAGTGGGGAAATGTTAATTTATTTCAGAATTGCTCTGAATTGTATCCAGGACGGTTTTTTAAAAAAATGGCATGTGCAGGCAAGCATCAATTTACTTACTATAATCTCTGTACCATCAAACTCAGAGTTTAGAAGGTCAGACATAATGGCTGAGAATCTTCTAGACTTGGAAAGGACAAAACACCAATTACCACAGTATTGCTACTGGCAAAATACTACAGCATCCACCATTATATACATATTTCTAAACAGAGTTCAGATGACGGTAGGCAAAGTTTCTATGATTATGTGGACAAATTTCTGCATGTAAATTGAGTTATGCTTTCTAGTCACACAAGCAGTTTACAGTGCTCTGAACTTCCCACCTTTATTACATTTGATTCTGATTCAGCAACATATTTAAGCAAATGCCTGTCCTAGAGCACACTAGTAGCCCCCCTGACTAGAATGTAACTATGCATCTCCTTAGACATTGGCCTCTACCACACTGCACCCTGGGAAAATACAATTAACTTTTCAAAGTTAGATTAGTCTGGCCAGGAAACTGGTTGTCACTCCCAGTATTAAAATGAGGATTTTGAATACACATTTTTTGCTTTTCAAGTAATGAAAGTTATTGCCAAATACATGACTAAAAGAACGATGAGTATTCAACTTACAGGGCAGAGAGTTTCAAAGGTTTGTTCAATCAAAAAATAAGGCAGTATTTAAACAAATTACCTAACAAGAAATTAAAAACAAGATACAAAATCCAAATAATTTATGATAAATTCAGCAGGACACTTGTAAGATACTGGGTTTATTTACTGTGCAAATTCTGTAACTTACCTTCTTTTTCTTCAATGTATTTCAAGTGATCATACTTTACCAGGAAGGGATAAAGGCAATATCAAATTCAGAAAAAGGGTATCTGGGGTTAGCTTTCCCTCCCTGAACCAAATACAAACTTTGAAATTAAGGCTAGTATCCACAGTACTTAGTTACACAAGCAAGTATTAATTAAACTGATTAAAGGCAATAAAATCTTGTTTCATAGGATTATGTAATAATCCCAACTCTGCAAACTTCACATAACTTTCTCAGAAACTTAGAGATTCAAGAAAGAGGTTACATTTTTAGTAACTTAGAGACTCATGCTTAGCATGGGCCCCTTCATACGAGGCCAGTCAACCAAGCAGAAAAGTATAATAAGGGAGTTAGAAATTAATAAACTTTTACTGAGTATATAGGAAAAAGCATAAATCATATTCTAGCTCTGTAGCAGCATTTTTTATATCATGTCTTTTACTCTTTAATTTGTTTTTTCACAAGCACTGTATTTGCTAAATTGCAAACAACTAGGTTTGTCAACACTGAAACAAAGAGCACTGGATCCTATACACTTGTTGCCTCGGAGCTGCTATCTGGTGTTGCAAAAGGTCCACACTGAGACCGAGATCTTGCAGTGAGGGCACTTACAGACAGCTGGTCTCTCCCTCTCATCCCAGTATTCATGTGCTTTTCTTCTTCTACCTGCCCACCTATTTTCATAAAGCTGGTAAAGCAACTAGTTGTACAGATGAAACTGGACAATGAATGACTGAGTAGAGAGGACACCAAAGACAGACGTGGAGGTATACACATCTTACTGTATCTTCATTTCCATAGGAATCAACCTACAAATCTTCTTACCTTTTCCTCCAGCTTTTGTTCCCTTTTTATGGGCTACTTATTGCAACACAATAGGCAATGTGGCTCAGTTCTTCTCTTTTGCACAAGACAAAACAAGACTCACATGACTGACAACAAAGCAAGTGAGGAGAATTTGGGCCAGCCACAAATATAAAGAGAGACCCAGAACTAAAAAAAAAGAGAAGTAATAGACTGAAGAGGTTCAGAACGTCCCTTACGGGTGACCATTAAGCAAACATCTGTCAGGAAGCACCATGGACCTGAAAAATTTCCTGAGCTCTGCTTTGTGTTCTAGCTTGTATATGTGAACTTATGTTTGCTTTTTATTTCCTCTTTTGTTTCAGGTACTTATGATGGCTCCACAGACAGTTGCAAAGGTGATTCGGGAGGACCCTTGGTCTGTTTTGATGCAGAAAATGTGGCATATGTCTGGGGCATTGTGAGCTGGGGTGAGAACTGCGGGGAGGCTGGTCACCCTGGCGTGTACACAAACGTTGCCAGCTATTATGATTGGATTAGCCACCATGTGACAAGGAGTCTCATTGCACGGTACAATATTTGAGCTTATATGCAATACTTCCTTCATACCACACATGCAAAAACAAACACAGGTCCTTTTTCACAATCAGCAGTCATGTAACTTAGCAACAATTACTACAAATCTTTAAAGAATGTATTTTGAAAATTATTAACACTATATGAGTACCATAATTTTGCAGAACCTGTAGGAAGAGAATTCCACAGACGTGAGTCCACAGCAAAAGTCTCTAATAAAGCCAGGATATTAAAATATCTTTTTCTTGTTGTTATTTTGTGTTCTTTTCCACTTTTCATATTGCATTTCAATTGCCATTGTTTATTTAGCTAAAACAGATGGCCATACTGGAAGCAGTAGTTGGAAAATGACTGCACTGGCCTTATGTGACCTTCACACAAAGGACAGCAAAGAGAATACTTTAAAGGATTTACATCATACTGAGGTTTTAGTCGCTACAAACCCTCAGGGTGCTGCCTTGCTTGGTAGTTGATTCTTTAGGCTTATTGTGGAAGTAGACTTCAGACCATCTACTAATCAACAGATTGACTATGACCATGGGATTTGTTGTAATGCAACAATTACTCAAATATTAAATCTGCTTGGTGGTAGTTTTTTCAGCTACAAACTCAGACAATTTGTATCAGATTAATACATATCAACTGATCATCTAGCTTGGGGCAATTTTTGTATCACTGAGTTTTATGAACTTAACAGCTAGTCACAACAAAGGAATTTTAAAACTTAAATCTTCAACTTAAATAAAAAGCTTCTTTATTATCTTAAGTTCTCTGTGTATGTATATATATATATATATTTCTGGTATCCAACAAACTCTTAACACCAAATAGAGTTTTACTCTGTGTGTATATATATATATATTTATACACACACATATTATATAACAATATAAATATATAAAAAGTCAGTATATTACACATGTAGACTTAATTCTACAAAACTAAGTTACAGATCTAAAGTTAAAACCTTTGCTGCCATAAAGAAAACATCAGTCTATACATAATACCCTCACAGTCAGCAAGAGTATGCGCAGATAGTGTGCACAAATTTTTTAAAGTATTAGAATTTGATTTATGGATTGTACCCTCAATACAAAACTCAAATAGCTCCAGGACCATCTCAGCCAGTTGTATCAAACTTTCCAATACTTTTAGAACATTCCTCACTGTATTCTAATCACAAATTCCTCTCCATTAATTATTCTGTTGAATCCTCTCCTCTCCTCTCCTCTCCCCTCCTCTCCCCTCCCCTCCCCTCTCCTCTCTCTCTCTCTCTCACACACACACACACACACACACACACACACACACACACACACACATGTGCACATCCTCAACAAGGTTTGCTGTTTAGAAGAGCATTTAAGTATATTCCTACACAGGAATTATTTTGTTGATACCAGGGTCTTGGTAAAGTAATCATAGGAAAAAGCTGGACAGGTGTAGAAAGAGCTCCCTCTTTTGACTTAATTAACTTCTGCAAAGAACTTTTTCCACCAGCTTCTTCAGTTAACTACAAAAATATTAAATGCTGAAGCAGAAAAAAAAGCAAACAAAAAAAACACACTCCAATAGAATATGCATCTTTATACTCTGCCTGTTGATCTCAAAGTGTCTCAGTTTCTTTCCCTGTTCTTTACATTTAGCTTTTGCCCTGAAGCCAGATATTACTATTTTCTGAGGGATTCCACACATCCTAAATCAGAGTTTTCATTACAAAAATTACAACAATTTTCACATGGTTCCACTTTAGTTCATCTGCAAAGCATCTAGGATTAAAAATATAAAATTAATTAAAAAGAAATCCTCAAAACCAAACAGGATGTTTGGCAAGCAAGTTCATTTTGGTCTGATTTTTCTTTTCATTGAACCAAGACTGGGCTTTTAATGTTTAATGGATATACTTTAATTCTGCTCTGTTTTACATCCCCATCTTGCACTTTTCTTGATATTACCAGCAACTGAATCACTTGCATGTGTAAATGTCACCAGATCAGTTTCCATCACATTGAACATCATCATAAAATTAGGTAAAAAATTTAACTCTTCAAGCACATACTTTCTTTTTGTTATTGTTCGAAATGCAGGTGGTCCCCAAAGGGTCATGTTCTTCTAGCTGCTTTAACGCAAGTTCTCCCCAGGAATGCAGGGAGGGAAAGCAGGATGTGGCTCTGGGCACCCTCCTGCCACAGGCGGTGTTTGCTCCAAGCCACCATGGACACACGGTGCCAATGGCTGGCTCAAAAATCTGCCTTTCTGCTTCTCCTCCCCAAAACGCAATCAAGTAGGTTGGAAAAGACCTCAGGGATCACCGAGTCCAAACTGTGACCGATCAACACCTCAGCTAGACCATGGCACCAAGTGCCACGTCCAGTCTTTCCTTAAGAACCTCCAGGGCCGGTGACTTCAGCACCTCCCTGGGCAGCCCATTCCAATGTCTAATCTCGTTTCTGTGGAGAAATTCCTCCTGCCGTCCAACCTGGCCCTCCCCCGGGAGAAGAGGCCGGGCCCCCCGGCTCCAGGCCGCTCCCGGTGCTCACAGAGCAGGCAGGTGCCCCCCGAGCCCCTGCCGGGCTCCCGCACAGCACCCCCCGCCCTCCACCAGCTCCACCGCCCTTCTCTGGGCGACTGCTGCTGCCTCTTCCACAGCTCCTCTCCTTCTACCACAGGCCTCAATTACAGGTTTTCCCAGCTATCAGACCCGGGGGCTCCGTACCGCACCGCAACCTCCCGGGGCCCTGCGCTACCGCCCGTCCATGGGCACCTTTGGGAATGTCCCCACACTGTATACATGGATCACCGCGCCCCAGCCGCCCGTCCCTGGGCACCTTTGGGAATGTCCCCACACTGTATACACGGATCACCGCGCCCCAGCCGCCCGTCCCTGGGCGCCTTTGGGCAATGTCCCCACACTGTATACACGGATCACCGCGCCCCAGCCGCCCGTCCCTGGGCACCTTCGGGAAGCGTCCCCACCCCCAGCACACCGATCACCGTGCCCGGCCCGGCCCGGCTCCTCCCAGATCGG
>JAWWMP010000132.1:26332287-26361794 GCA_035047865.1 Dendrocincla tyrannina | reverse complement strand
ACGCTCTTCCGATCTCTGCGAGGGGCAGCGCTGGCGGCAGCGCCCCCCGGTATTGAGGGGAGCGGGGCCGGGCTGCCTGCCGGCCGGGGGAGGGCCGAGGAAGGGGCAGGGGCAGGGGCAGGGGCAGGGGCAGGGGCAGGGGCAGTGGTAGTGGTAGGTGCCGGGCTGAGGACGGCGGCGGGCGAGGAGGAAATGGGTGTTCAGGGAAATGGGTGTTGAGGGAAGTGTGTCGGCGGGCGAAGTGCAGCAACAGCCCGGGCAGGGCAGGGCAGGGCCCGGCGGGTCCCCCCGCCGTGAGGGAGAGCCCAGCAGGGCTCCCGGAGGGGCAGCTGGGCTTACAGACACTGCTTGTGGTTCCCGGTGCTTCCCGAGTGCCGAGCCCTGAGGCCCAGGTGGTAGAGCTGCTGAACCGCATCCAGGGAAACACGCTGTCAGAGCCCACTGTAACCCAGCGCACACCTGGTTCTTGATTCCTTTGAAACGACACATCGTCACGAGATCCAAGACAGACCCACTGCGCGCTATCAGCTTTTAAAACAAAACTGTGTAAGACAAGCAGAAAACTTTATGAGTCATGGTAATTCAAAGTAGTGTTTACTTGAATGAAGCTCCAGGAGGAGAGTGGCAATGAAAAGCTGAGGACACTGGGAACCGACTAAAGAGAACTTAAATAACAGGAAAACCGTATTTCCCCAGTTTCCTTTGGCCCAGGAATGCTGTTCATCCTGTGTCTACAAGACAGTATTTTCTGTCTTAAAAGTTGTAGTTTTGGGGGGAGTGCATTGCTCCTCTCTCCTTGGGCTGAGGCAATAGCATAAGCTGTATCTCAGTTACACAAGCAAAAATGCAGTGTAAATTTAACATACAGATGCACTCTTTAAGATCTCTGCCTTCCTATTACCAACAGAGGCACAGGTGTTGCTGCAGTATTCTGTCAACGCTCAATTTTTTTTTAATTCTGTCATTAGTCTGACCTCCACATTATGTTTCAAGAAAATGAAATAGTTTTTCTGTGAGTTCAGGATACTAGGCATAATTGTGCACACCTCATTGATATTTGCCAGTGGGAAGCTTAAATGTAAATAGGAACACTTGTGACTTCCTTTGAGCCACCCTCCTGCTCTCCAGTGCTGTGATGCTCAACATTAAAGCTTCTAAAGCCAAGTCCAGATCTCTGCAAGTTTTATTTTCTCCTCTATCAATACACAGTAATGTTAGTTTTGCAAAAGGCTTTAATAACATGCAAAAAGGGAGTATCGTATATACAAAGTAGTTTGTAAAATCTGTGTTGTGACTCCTCTTCTAATTGCAGGCCACATCCAGTTGGACAGCAGACCTACATTAACCACCACAGGTACAGTATATAGTTTTCAAAATGTGGTAGTCTCCACCAGTAGTAGCAAAAGTTGGGACTTTAAAGCTAAAGTGAAAGGAATAAATATTTTGGCCTAAGCATTTGCAAGTTTGTAGTTCTGCACAGTCCCAAGATGTGTGTGTTCGCTGTTCCTGCATTGTTACCTTTATGTCCATTCTCTTACCAGAGATACTTAAGTCTGCACAGTTTAACAGAAGAACAGGTATAGATTTTGCACCTTCTGAGCTGTCATTAGCTGTACATACTGTTACACTATTGTGACTCATGTGCTGCATCCAACCTCAAAGAGAATACTCACCTTTGTATTAGCATTACTGAGATAAAGGAACCACTGTATTTTTAAATTATATAAAATTGTAACTATTTAGAGACTCTTCAAAAAAACATAGCCAGCTAGTTATTTATATAAAATCACTATCTCTGAATATGTCTGTATAGGTACAGATACACAGATAGAAAAATATGCATGTCTTGACCATCTAAAATTTCAGACTGCTGGAATCAGAACTTTCAGAACAGCCTCCAAAAGCTGTGGGTACAGACAAATGCTAATGAGGCTCTTTAACTGCACGCCTACTTACCTGATGTGTAAATGAGCTTTTGGTTCACATTAACAGCTAGAGTTTATGGATGCATAAGTTCAAATTGTTTCTTTTTAATCAATGATTTTATGGCTAAATCACTTTTTGATCTCTAACAGATGGAAATGAGAACGTCACAGAAGTAGATGCATTCGATACAAGGTAAAGTTCTGGTGGCAGAGAGAGATGGTCCATGGCATTGAAATCAATGCAGGGTTTTCTGATTTTTGTTAATAATGTGATGGAATTATTCAGTTCAACTCCACAAACTTACAGAACAAGTTTCTAGTTTTAGCTACACCAGATGCAGAAGCACCTATCATGAAGGCATGTGTAAAGGACTATTAGGAGTGAACTCCTTTGATGTTGGGCAATGTGTAGAGACCATGGCAAAAATACCATCACGCTCTAAGGAACAATTGGACAGATTAAGTAATAGAGTGTAGCATAGGAATATATTCCTCTCGAAGGAGGGGAAAGGGAGCACAGGATAGTGAGTCCATTGATTTTTTCCTGTTCTACCTTGCAACATCATCTAGCCCTGGAAACAGTAAAGTACCTGCCTGATAACTTTATTTGCCTCACCTATGCAGTGAATACAGCTGAGCAGAGAAAGAACTATTTAGGGTATCATTTTGATGGTCCAGGATCCAGGGACCTAATGGTCCAAAATCCCTACTAGCCCTGCCTCTAGCCAAATCATAAGGAAGAGAAATTGGCAAAATCTGAATAAATTCTGGTACTGGCACAGGTGAAATATCATTCATAATTACAAGGCTAAAGTTTATAATGTTTGCATTTTTTCATGTGAAGTACTCAAACTGGGGATAGTGTGATAAAGCACCCAACTTCTTGTATTTATTATCCAGCTAACATTGTTGAAACCCCCAGACTTTGAACAGTTATTCAAAATTCCTGTTCTCTGAATTCTTATGTAGTCATTACCAGAAGATGTTTCATTAAAGGGGCTTCTCATAACGAAGTGGAGAAGCACAAATAGTTTATGGATAACTGCAATAATTTTGTTGTGAAAAAGCATTTTGCTGATGAAACTGATCTTTAAGAAACATCTGCAGGCAAATACTCTAACCAGCTTCCTCCACTAATTGCACCAAACCTGAATATTCCATAGCAGGATAAGAACAGTAACCTGGCAAAAATGACAGCTCTCACCAGAGCCAGTCCTAGGGCAGCATGGACTGGACTGTCATTCTGTGCACCTATAACACTGTGCTTGTCTATTGTCAGTGCTGTTGCCAGAAGCATTTTAGTTTCCGTTTTCTGCACTGGTAAGTGTCTAGAAGAGCAGAAAGATTGTCTGCTTGGTCTTTCAAAATACAGCATGTCAACACTTGGAAATGATCTTTTGGATGCAAGGGTTGGCATAACTTTGGGTCTACAACCAAGTCCAGAGCATGCTGTTACATGCTTCTATGTTGTGTTTTGCTCACAAACTAATAAAATTGATGAATGCTACTCCCAAACACACAGGTACTTCATGAGTTTGTTGCTGTATGATAAAGCTCCCTACTTAAAAGCTGGGTAGGTAATTTATTCTGTCCTTTAGAACACCTCTGTCCTTCAGCTTTAGGATGTTGTTAGCTGGTTGCTAAAAACTTGGATGAACAGTTGTATTGTTGTAGCTTTCATTTTGTTAGTATAAACAATAAACATTTGTTCTCCTTTAGCAAGATACACCACTCTTAGCACCTCATCACCAGTTTACAGTCTATTGCTGTGAAGCAAATTGCAGACAGTTATAGTTCCAAATAAGTACATGTGTATTGTTATGTTAAAATAATAGTTAGCTAAACACATAATATGGAGAATTGGAGCCATGCCTAAAGTGCACCGTAGTATGCCTTACTGTGTTACTAATGAGACAGCTTCCTGACAAGAGAAAATAAAAATACATTGCAGAGAAACTCTTCAATCTGTCTGGTGGAGCCATAGTAAACACCCAATGCTTGTTTTTACTGAATTGCTTAATATGCCCAAGCTTTTAAAAAAGACCTAGCGATTTAGGGTCTTCATAAAATAGTGCACATTTGGAGGTCTTGTTTTCTGAAACTGGATCCTCCTCTAGTCGATCAAAAGTTCTTACCTTGCGGAAATACAGGAGGGTAACTCAATTAGCCATTAACTCATTTCTCAAGAATGTTTTCCATCTCTGGCAACAGACAAGCACTTGATCCTGCAGTGCAGTACAAAATGAACCATCAAAGAAGAGGAATTGCATTAATCTTCAATCATGAACACTTTTTTTGGCATTTAAAACTGCCAGACAGACGTGGGACTTTTGCAGACAGAAACAATCTGAGACGCAGGTAAGAAAATTGGTTTCTTTACTAATGCTTAAAAAACTCTAAACTTCAGAAATTGTGGTCAACTAAGCAGTTACCTAAATGTTGCATTTAAGTAGAAACCAAAATATTTTGCAGACATAAGTTCCTATGCAACTTTGGTATAGAAAGCTGTAATAAAAAAGCTTCAAGGCACATTCCTTTACATGACAGAAACTGCTGGCACAAGTCCTATAATTTCAAGGAGTTTTGAGCTTTCTTTGGACAAACTCTTTGAAGTAACTTTAGGTATTAGACCTGTACATGACACTGGTTTGAGTTCAAAATCAACTTTAGTAGTTTTTTTTATAAATAAAACATAAGCATGAATACTGATCTCTCACAGGGGAAAGCAACTGAGTTGGTAGCGACTGACATGTAATTTGAGCTAGATTTGTACTAATACTGATGTATTTTAATAATAGTTTGACAGACCTTGGGTTTGAAGTCAGAGTTTTTGATGATCTGAAAGCAGAAGATGTGCTGCAGAAAATTTTTGAAGGTAGGAGACTATATATATTGTCTATTTGTAGCAGAATTTCCAGATGCCCTTTCTTCCATTCTCCCTGTTCATCTAACTTAAAATAATTTTTGTGCATAAGAAAGTTCTTTAACATTAGAAGGACTTACAGGTTAGACTGCAGATTATTGCAGTATAAGGGAAGTTTCTGTGGAGAGAACTAGTGAAGTCACTAAAAGATGAAAAAGTACTTGGTGGGAGATGTTAGTAACAGTCTTCTTTTTACGTTTAGTGGCCCTTCAGCCACTTTGAATCAATCCACCTTCAAATCTGTAATAGTTCTTTATCTGAAAATAGCTTCCATTTGAAAAAGGACAGATCAGGGATTATATCTGATACAAATGCACAATGTTTTTTAAATGTCAAGATCACTGTTTACTCATTTTAACACCACTTGACTATTTCAGCCTCTATGGATGACCACAGTAATGCTGACTGCTTTGTTTGTGTGTTCCTGAGTCATGGTGAGAATGATCATGTTTATGCATATGATGCCAAAATCAAAATTGAGACAATCACAGACATGTTCAGAGGAGACAAGTGCAAAAGTTTGGTAGGAAAACCAAAGATATTTATCATTCAGGTAAGATACCTGTTTCTCAATTCAGTGGAGTTAACACTGCAATACAGATGCCAGTTTTCCCAATACAGTCTTTCCACAAGAGAAAATATTCCTTAAAGGCATTTAAGACAAGGATTCTTCTTTTATGTTTTTTTTAAAGAAACCTGTATGTACACTAGTGCTAATATTATTATTATAGCTGTATTTAATAAGTAATTTTATGAAGAGAAACACAAATCAAGCCCATGTCAGATTGACTGTCAAGTGTATGTTTAATGGCAGAGAAGGAAGTAGCTTTTTTTGGGAAAGTTGTCAGCCCAGTTCCTGCTGTTCACACCTCACCCTAGACCACGCTCTAGAAGGCTATCATTCATTGCTTCCTTCCAGACAAGTCCCTTTACTTGATCTTTACTGAAGCTGGTTTTCATGTTTTGTTTTTCTGTTTGGTTCTTTTTTTTTGGGGGGGATGTTTGAGTTGGTTGGTTGGTTTTTGTGGTGGTAGTGATGTTTTTGTTTGTTTTTTGGTCTAGGACCAATACCTGGCATCTCTCTAGACTATAAAGGATTATTGTCTCAGCAATACTGATTGTGATACGTGGTCAAATAAAGCATATATATAACCTTCTCTTTCACTCCTTGGTTCACAGGATCATGAAAGTTGGGAGGTACCTCAGGTCTCTGTTCCAGCCTCCTGTTCAAATCAGTCATGGGGTCATGCAGGGCTTTATCATCTTATCTAGATTAAAATTAGCAAACTCACCTATGAACCTGGCCTTCAGAAGATTGTAATTATAGTAATTTACAGAGTAATTCTAAGTATTACTTTTTTTCCAAATGAAAGATTCCATAGGCACAGGGCTTCTGCAAGAATCAGAACATTGTTAATTCATCTTTCATTAGGACTTGTTCAGGTTTCCTTTTTTTTTTTTTAACCTGGTGCCACACATGGCAAAATATTTTCATATTTCAATTTTAAGTAATACTTGGAAACATCTATAACATATACTCATCAGCTGAGTTCTTTTACAGCACAACTGGCTTAGTATTTACCTTTGGAATCAGAGGAAATAGCAAGATGGAACTTCATCACCATAAATTTTTTTTGTGTTTTCTCTTTATAGTGATAGTTCTTAAGTAACGCTTCTTACTTTTTGAGTGTGTTCTCACATTCTTACCCTCCATCTGCAGCCTTTCTGCATCACTGACAATATTGGACTCACAGAATTCTCACTAAAAACCCCTCCCTCACCTAATACATTTGAGACCGCATCTGAAGTACCGTGTCCCGTTCTGGGTACCCCAATACAAGAAAAATGCAGACTGACTGGAGTGAGTCCTGCAAAGGGCCACAAAGATGATTAAGGGACTGAAGCATCTCTCATATTAGAGGCTGAGAGAGCTGGGACTGTTCAGCTTCGGAAAGGATGGCTCAGGGGAACCTTATCAATGTTAAAAACACTTGGTGTGAGGGAATAAATAAATAAATAAATAAGAGGGAGCCAGGCTCTTTTCAGTGCTGCCCAAGTGACAGGACAAGAGGCAGCTGGAACAAATTAAAACATACAAAACTCCATCTCAGCATAAGAGAACACTTTTTTACTGTGAGGGTGGTCAAACACTAAAAGTCACCCAGACAGACTGTGGAGTCTCCATCTACGGAGATAGTCCTGGACAGCCTGCTGTAGAGCAAACCTTGCTTGAGCCAGAGGCTTGAACTACGTGATTTCAAGAGGTCCTTTCCAGTCTTAGCGATTCTGAGATCATCTAGAGCTTTCAGTGGACTTCATCACCAATATTTTAACTGATAGAGTAGTAAATGGGTCCTTATGATCTAGACTCATGGAATGTGGAACACCTAGCTGAACAGAAGTCCCCTCTAGTTAGTGTCAGAAGTACCATATTAAGAGGTGAGTTTGGCAGAGGTGGAATCCTAACAATACTTCTCACCAACAGGCATGTCGAGGTGATAAACATGATGATCCAGTTATTGCCCAAGATGTAACAGACAGTGGCAATGAATCCACTGTCAATGAGACTGAAGTGGATGCTGCTGGTGTCTACACTCTGCCTGCTGGTGCAGACTTTATCATGTGCTACTCTGTGGCACAAGGTAAGTTCTAATTTACATCCAGTGTCTAGTACTTCACTATAACAACCCTGAGCACTTCTTCATTTTGCTGTCAAAAAAATGAGAACAGGTCCAGGTGATGTGTTTTATGTGTCTGATAAGTGACAATTTGTCTGGGAAAGAACCTTAAGTGTTAAAGAAAAAGTGAAAAGAAACTGTCAAGGTTGCAGTTAATTTGCCAAACAGAAACATTCTCTTCAATCTTGCTGCTGAGCTGTCTGCTGACAGCAAGCACTCACCTCTATTCCAGGATTGTGGGATTCTTGTGGCTTGTAACTTTTCCTGCACCACATGGCTGTTCTCTCCAGTTCTCTGTTACCTTGTCCTCAGTGCCATCTGCTCTCTTGTAATGTGCAGATACAGTCCTGTAAGCTACCAATCCCTGAATCATGTTCCTTTTAGCTGAGCACTATAAATTATCTCAAAGCCATTTCCCATCTACAGTTTTCCAGTGAAATTACATAATTGGCAAAGTAAGATTTACACCCATTAGTAATCCCTTATGGAGGGTACCTAGCAAACAGTGACCTCATAAATATTTTTTCAAGAGGCACCACTACTTACATTTGGATATTATTTTATGTTTCTGTTCTACATTAGGGTACTACTCTCATCGTGACACTGTGAATGGGTCCTGGTACATTCAAGATTTGTGTGAGACACTTAGGAAGCATGGGTCTTCCTTGGAGTTCACAGAACTACTTACTGTTGTTAACAGGAAAGTATCGTGCCGCAAAGTGGATGTGTGCAGAGACATTAATGCTATAGGAAAAAAGCAGATTCCTTGTTTTGCCTCAATGTTAACTAAAAAGTTGTATTTTCATCCAAAATCTAAGTAGATTGTTACTTAGCAATGATGATCATTAACTACTACTTGCTGCAGAAGTGAAAACATCTTAGTTCATGAGACTAATATTCTTACAAGATTGTTTGCAAAATCACTGGGGTCAAATGTTATAGTTTGTACATGTAATAGTTTCTGAAACCTTAAAGCAATTTTAAAGCTGCTATTACATCTCTGTTCATCTCAGGGAATTTGGGAAAAATTAAACGGTGCAAAACTATTAGAAGGTGCTCAAATTTTACTGAAATTAGTACTCCAGATTACTTTTGTTCTAAAAAGCCTTTTGCTTGATTGCCATCTAAATATGGCACATTTTACTATTTCCAAAACATTTCTAATGTTTGCATGAGATTAACTTATCTTGCTCCAAGATCACAGTTTTCAGGGAATATATTTGTAGGGCATCTTTTTAGATTTGTGGACAGCAATATCAACCTTGCAATTTTTGTGGCTTTATTGAGCTTTTTGGACATGTTTTTATTTTCTCTCAACACTAAAAATAAACTTAATTCCTTGAGTACAATTGTAGCATTAATATAGGGTTGATTAAATAGAGTTAATTAGTAAAGGGTTTCTTTTTGCTTGAACATCATTTATGTTTGGGGCACAATCACAGCTTGTTGGTACTTTGAATCCTCAGGAGAAATGCAAGCAGTAGTGAAATGAGACCACGTGCACCTTGCTTAGTGTGACTCGGGGTAAGCTTGCCTTCGGTGTACCTCTAAAGCTAAAGCTGCTGGACAGCTCTAGGCAGCTCTAGAGAATATAACATAATTTGAACCTTCATACTTCAGGCCTTGGTGTTGGATCAGCCTCTTCCTCCTCTTGGGTCCGGAGAAGATCAGCCATACTCTGTCATTGTGTACATAAAAGCAATAGTGCATTGTCACCATAAGATTGTTACATCAGGAACTGCAATGACATTGACTATGATACTGACTAGAAGTGAATATTTTCTTGGGATTTTTTGTTTTGTTTGTTTTGTTACATTATTGGTACATACGCTTAACTCTGAGGGACAATGGAGAACTCAAACTGAGCAGAGTGTCTTAATCCACTTTCCTGGGGATAGAAGAATAGATTTACTGTCTCTGCTTTAGTTAAGTCTTCCTGTATTCTATGTTCTGAATCATAGATGTGAAATCTTACTATGGCTACTTTTAAGTTTTATATAAATCATGTTTCTTTGAATGTTTTGATACAGTCTTTTAATAAAATGCAACAGTAAACAAATGATTGTATAGTAGGTTTGAGAATATCTTATTTTTCCAGCAATATTTACCAAAAAAGCTTTACCTGTGGTGCAAGTCTAGTCTCCACTAATGGTGTCACACCAACAGAGTCAATGTACAGAGCTATGGAAAAACAAACAGTAGTTGCAGAAAAAGAATCCTTAATACTCAGTGCAAGAAGAATCCTATGAGTTACTGCTGTTCTACAGTAATGGTACTAAAAAGACAGCCTTTGTTCTATAAAACATCCCTGTCATTTTACTAGTAGTCAGAATGCCTCCATTGTACTAATGAGATTTGACAAATATCTTGAAGAACTTTGCTTCAGCAGCTTCTTCACAGGATTTAAAAACAAAAATAACCAACCAAAACCAGACAAACCCAAACCATCAAGTGACCTTTTAATAGGTATTTATTGCAACTTTCAAAATTATAATGGTCAAAAAAATCCAGTTTCTATGGAGTAACTAAATGTTCATATCAGTGTTGAAAGGGCAACTCCAAAATATACAAAACCAAAGTCAGTCCTTGTCACTGATTTCCTGGATGGGAAGCTTCAGGTGCAGAGGTTGGCGCAGACGCCTCAGGGATTCTTCTGCCTGCCAATGCAAGAAAGAGTGAGAATCCATTCTCGAAAGAGTGATGATTCCATCCCTCTGCATCCCCCTGTTTTCTTCTCTTTCACACATGCATTATCTTTCTCTTCTCAGAAGGCACTGGTCTTAGGCAAGAAACCAAACCAATCAGATGGAGGACCCTGAACACTTACAAACCTGCTGAGGTCATTCTGCCATTCTCCAGAGAGAAGCATGACCCCTGCCCATCAACAAACTCATCCACACCCCAAAGTATTATTTTCCTGAAATCATAATTACAAAATTCATACTCACAAGCCCCTGAAAGAGCATCAAACTTTAGCTTTACATCAAATGTTGCTCGTGAAATTATGCCCTGAACTATGGGTTTTGAACTAAAATTAGAGGGAGGTTCTATTTTCTTTTATGAGACATTGAACACACGGATGGCAAAATGGGATGGAAGAGTAAGAACTGAGGAGTAAGAGATCTCCTAGTCTTTTTCATGAAGGCTAAAGGTTTCTTGTACGTACACTACCTCTTCCATCCAGTTGCCCATATTCTGTAAATCTAAGCCTTTTACCTAAGGAACAAGGCTGTGGTGTCAAATGCTGAACATTGCAAGACAATCTCCTTCCAAGGAAGGAAAGAGACTGTTACCACAGCAGTTCAGCAAACATACTGTGTCCAGAAATAATGCAGTTATTCTATAAAATGGTTAAAAAATGCAATTTTAATTAGATTATGCAAAAAAAAGGCTGATAAACTGACTTGTTTTACATTAAATTCATGAAGGTCTCTGAAGGAGTTTAAATGGCAAACACTGTATGGTTATCTGAACAGCTGAAACTGGCTTATACGCAATACAATGTTTTGAATGTACGTAGCAAACCTTGAGGTCAATTTTCTGTTAGCTGAGAGTTTACTGAAAAAGTCTTAAGCCAAAAGCTATCTCCTTATTCAAGGACTGTGTTTAAATACCTCTGCTAGGTCGTCTTTGAGCTTGTTGTATCGTTCCACATTAAAATGCTGTTTTTTGGATTTCCGATAGAAGTAGTGGAGAAATTGCCTATCCTTAGCATGAGGGTAAATGTAGTCCTGGTGAAGGAAGGAGGACACATATTTAGGGTTATGAAGAAAACTGAGTAGAGGTCAGAAGATTAGA
Organism: Dendrocincla tyrannina; assembly: GCA_035047865.1. Taxonomy (NCBI): domain Eukaryota; kingdom Metazoa; phylum Chordata; class Aves; order Passeriformes; family Dendrocolaptidae; genus Dendrocincla; species Dendrocincla tyrannina. Next base: position 26,350,470 of record JAWWMP010000132.1, on the reverse strand, counting down.
AATTCAGCCTGTTTCACACACACTGATGTTTTGTAAAGGGGCTACACATGAAGTTACAGCCTTACAGGTCATAAAGGCCTTTTAGAGACATGGTTGGAATAATTTCTATCATGTCTAAAGGAATTTTCAACTAAACAGACATCACGTGATCCTCATGACTGCAGCCAATGGAGTCAACAGACACTACTTTCAAGAAGTCAGAGACAGTTCAGGTACTGTTTCTCATAGACTATTTGAAAATCTTAAGCAGTGGCAACAGCAGCTGTTCAAATGAGCCAAGTAGTAATCTCTGTCTGCTCACTTACAAAAATTAGAAATGCCTTAGGCCTTCTTACAGTGAGAAGGAGTAAAACCTGCATTCAGAGCCAGCTCTTCATAAAAACAGACACATCTCCCCTTCTTACTAAAGGACCCGAGTGTCTCACAAGGTCTACAGATTGTTGGTATTATGAAGAAAGTGTTGGTTACTCTTCCACAGTACCTCCACAATAAAAGAGTTTTGCATCATAAAAAGTTTAACAGCAATATGCTCACTTTGAGAATAAAGTACAGAGCTAAACCAGAAAACATTTCTCCAAGTCTTAGAGAATTTCAGAATAAGTCTGTATTGTGAAGCTCAGATAAGATCCGAGAAAACCTTCTTTTTCTTCTACACAATGCCTGCTTCTGGCTTCAGTTCAGTTGTCCTAGATTTACCTCCACTCATTCAGAATCACGGAAAAGCAGTCAGATTATGAAGAGCAAAGCAATAGCTTTTTTTCAGGCACTAAATAAGGTATATTTCAGTAATGCAACTGCCAGAGTTCCAAATGGTTTTGTACCCTGCACTGTTTATACATAAACTCCAGCACATAAACGCTACTGTTCAGTGATACTCTGTAAGGCAGCATTCACAAACTGGCACAGCACTAATAGTTGCTCTCCCTTTACAGCAATGAGCAAGGTGCCACTCTGCAAAGTGATTACATTTTTAAGGTGAGACTTCTTTCATCACTTCTCATTCCCTAGATTATGAAATCTTACAGATAACAGTTATGCTTAGCAGCTGGTCTGCAGTTCATGTGTAACAGCACCTGGCTTGATTCTCCGTAATGTTTGTATCCAGCTCCATTAGGGATCAAACAAGTCCCTGTCTGATGGCAAGGCTACTTACTAAAATCTATTTTCATCAGACCCTAAGCATTGTGATTTTCAGAGTCAATTTTCCTCCTTTTCAATATTCCAGACACTTAGAAGACAAGGACTTACTTGCTTAGTAAGAACAAAGTAGGCATAGAAAGCCATGGCACTCCCGTAAGTGATGAAGTACGTGACTGGCTCCATGATGTCCCACGAATAGACCCACCATGTGAGCCATGCCAATGCTCCCCCCTGAGTTGACATCAAAGCTAAGCCAACCCATAGAAGCCTGGAGGTCTTTGCATCTGCACTGTCCATGATTCTGGCTTTCACCTAAGGAAAAGAAAGACAGAAACCTGTTCAAACAAACATGACTGCTCCTCTGGTGAGCACCTCATCAGCTGTGTTTTCTTCCTGCTAGGCTAGATCCTTTTTCAGGATCTTATACTGACTTACCCTGCTGAGAAATAAAATGACTGAAATCCAAGAGCAGCCACATCTTCCGGCTTTTGTGCACCAAGAAATCCTGCTTTTAGTTTGCCCTTCCAGACTACTGGGAATCTATGTCTATTGGGTTTCCATCTGCCATTCAAGGCAGTTCTGGGTAACACTGAGGCTGGTCTGCATAAAGCAGGAGTCCTTTTGTCCACTCGCTTAAGCCACAGAAAATGTCCACCCCGCTATTGTTTTTATGTCTCAGAACTCGTACAGCAACAGGTGACTAAATAGCCTTTCAATCTCAAAACCAGCCATGCTGAGGCTTGTTCATGACAGCTTTCTCCAGGTGGTGTGATTTCTAAACAGTGATTATCCCTAACAAGAGGGAAAAGAACTGAACTGAAAGTAATGTGAATTCTATTTGAGCTGGCATTTGTTTATATAACAAACAAAATAGACACACCCTAGCCATTCATGCAGATTTTCTTCTATCACAGGAATTACTCTTGATGAAATACTTTTGAGTTTAATAAAAAGGAGTAACCCCCTTTCCAACCTGTTCAAGAGGCAGTAGCTCTTCTTTCAGGTGGTCCAGTTTCTGTAGCAATTCTCTCTCTTTCCTGATCTGGTGATCTTCTAAATGTAGAGCCACAAAGAGTCTGTGAACCAAGGATTTGATATCTTCCATTTCAGTAGCATGCTCACTACTCAGCTTATCTGAAAAGAAAATATTTGTCATACAAGCCATTTCAGGAACCCAACCTTCTTCATTCTTTCCCCACTTCCAACTCCAAAAGCAGGACTATCCAGTGGTAAAAAAAAACAAAACCAAGGAGAAATACTTTTCTCCAGATAGGTTCCAGTTTTGTTATAAAGTTATCCAGTTATAAAGGACTGCTCTTACCTTTCACAGGAGGTGACACGCTGTACACTGTGCTGTCGATAACAAGTTTAAAGTCATTCATCAATAAAACCTCCATCAAGGTTGCATCAGAGACCTTGCTACCATCTGTAGAAGAAAGATTTAAGTTCTAGATCACTTATGATAAGGAGTCTTAAAAATTAGCAGATAACCCCGTAGAAAAGTGCTGGAGTTCTTCATGAATGTTTGGAAGGGAACTGTACTTTCAGAAAAAGTGGAAACTGGTGTGATTCTTGGGGCTGGTCTGTGCAGAGCCAGGAACTGGACTTTGTGGGTCCTTTCTGACTCAGAATATTCTGAGATTCTGTGACATCAACACAGTGTACCTGAATGCTTTCTCTAGTGGTGTCATTCAGACTTGTCCCTGCTATGAGCAGACTTGCATTTTCTTGCGTGATCAGGACTAGAATCAACCCATTGGGGAAAGCAGAAGAAAAAGAAGTTCTGAATACCCCAGAAACAAATGGCAACATAAGAATCTACATTTTTGTTTCTTCACCTGCACACAAGTTTGCATCTTCAGTGGAGTTTAGGGAAATTACAAGACCTTCAAAGACCTCATCTTCAGTTATAGATTTATATCTCTACTTAAACAGGCTCTTCAAGTTAAAAAGCACAATTCCTGTCAGTAGTGGCATTCAGATTTTTATTAATGGTACTTAAAATCACTCTGTTTTGCTATCAGTGACTTAAAATCACTGTGTTTGCTATCAGTGACTGGGAGTTAAGAACTAGATAGCTATACTGTCCAGTAAGAGGCAGACCAGGAGTCACAGAGGCATAGCTCTGAAGAACCCTTTTCTACTTTTCTTTTTAATCCAAAAATTCGTATGACTGGTACCCTATGGATTTTACATGCAGTTTTACAGCTCCTACCAAAAAGGAACTTCTGGACTCAGCAGTAACATGTAACAGTGGATGCCAAGAGCACACTGGGGTTCAGGTGGCCCAAGAACCCCAGAGCCACACACACGGTTGCTGCTGGACAGATCACTGTGACATGGGGGTTTGAAAAGCCACAGAGAGCTGCTCCATGGTACCTGTTTGACCTGATTTTCATTTTCTATTATCTTTCACTGCCCCTGCCAAGGGCTAAGGTAGCAGCACAAAACAGCAGCTTTATTCCCAAGACTAATAATGAACAGGGTACAAAATAGCAAGATTTTTGTATGTAAATATTTGTCACTGTGGTACTGCCCCAGCTCCTCCATCCTGCCCACCAAAGAAAGGCACTGCAGAGGACCCCACACGTGCAATTATTTATTCAGCAGAACTCTGTCATAGGGCCCCATCTGCTGAGGCTGAGACTGCTGAGCTCTGTGAGCACCAGCTGGCTCGCCCGCCCACTCTGTGTGGGTAGCAAAGCAAACCCAGAAGGCTATCACTTTCAATCCAAAATATGAAATTTTAATGTGCCCATCCACTCATTTCTTTTTTCTTTTACAGTGTAATAAAACATCAAACCTCATTAAGGTGACATTTATAAAGTGACATTTAAGCAAAAAATGCTTTTCGAAAGAAGTGCCAGGCTCTTTGTTCTGGATGTGATACACCACCATTTTATTAACCTGTGCAATCTTTTATTAACTAAAAAAAGAAAAGTTTTGTGGAGAGGTATTTTGTTTTAGAAAATTCCCTACACTCTTTCAGCAAAGGCTACTTTCAATCCTATACCTAAACACAAGTGTTCCCATGTGGACAAAGGGTCATTTTTGTCTACATAAGTTTTGCAGGACCAAAACCAAATCCACAGAAAATGAAAGCAAGTCATCATACACAGCACTGACATTATCAGTTAAGGCTAGCTTTCATTTAATGGCTGAATGACACAGAAGTGCCTGCACTAAATCAAGGCTTCATATTTTTCTTTAATAATAAATGTTTAAAATCAACACTCGGCACTTGACCAACAGTTTCTCTTTACAGTATCAGTTTCCTAATAAATTAAACATCTAAGCTGTTCTCTACCATTACAACTGCGCAGCACTTGACAAATACAGAACAGGGAATTGTTTGACAGTAACTGCTTTAATCAAAGTGGGCAATGTTCCTATTCCAAAGTCAGAGGGGGAAGGGTGTGTGTTTAAACAGATGAGAGCAAGGAAAAGGGCCCAAATTCTTCTGCACTTTGGAATCTGCTGCCTGTCCATGCCAAAAATGCCAGACTTTGTGATTCACTGCTGAATCACATTCCTCTGTTGTGTGTTAGCAAAAGCTAACTCCTGCTTCAGTCCAAAAATCAAGTCACTTGTGAAGTATGTACTTCACAGAAGAATGTGATTCAGCACTAAATCACAAACACTCCTGTCCTGGATGTCTCTGCACAATAGCAGTACCCAGAGGTTAACTGTTTGCTGGCACATGTTCTGCCTCCCCCCAGTTAAGAAATCCTTTGTAGTGAAAAACTTCCTTGTTAAGGGGAAGACCAGTCGCTGACAACAGCCATTTGTTACACTGGCTTCTGAAGATAAGAGTCTTTTAGGAAATTATCTTTTTCAAGAGAATTTTCTACTTTTGCTACATAGCAGACCCTTAAAAAAACCCTTAAAAGCAACACTAAAGTTCCTGTGTGCATGAAGCTCCTGAAGCTCAGGCACACACTGGGATCTACACAGGTCACATCTCCATTGCTCCAGAGGATATAAAAAAATTGCTTTGTGGGATACTTTCCTGTTTTACTAAATCTGCTCTCAAAGGCGACTAAAGCAGCTTCTCCTAGATCTGTGGCTTCCCGAAAATGTGGACCAACTTTCCTTGACCCCATTCTTTCTTCTGCATATGTCATACTGATGGAAAATAGATCTTTCCACGGGGATGTAGCTATCCTTTTTTCTTTTCTTTCTTTCTCAGGGCATGAGTGAAGAAGGGGAGAAATAAATGCTTTTAGTTAGCCAAATTCAAGTATCTATTCTATCAGATTCAGAAAACCTCCCCCGTATCCCAGTTCTACTTTTGAGATTGAGTCCTCTAGTAGCAAGACAGGAGTTGCAAGATTTTTCAGAATTGCTGTGGAAAAACTGCAAAGCACTGCCAAAACACAAACCAAATTGTCTTGGAAATAAAATGAAGAACCAGAATAACTAACTGGATGTTACCTTTTATCAACAGGAAAATCAAAGAGACAAAACACACGAAAACAGTGAGTAGAGCTCGAGAAAATTATCTAAAGACATGGGACAACGGAATAAACAGTATGCAACAAGGAGGAAAGACCTCATCAATGCTAAAATATCAGTTAGCCTTCAACCCTAGCAAATCAGTTTCCTTTCAGTTCAAGGGCCCAAAGTATTGCACTCCAACTGATAAAAGAAACCTCCTCAAAGTCTCAAAAAGCTGCCCTTTACTGTTGCACTCATTATCTGGTTGCTTATCTCTTGTAAGTTTTTCATATGATATCAAGTTTGTAGTAAGGCAAGTGGATCCTTTCAGCTCTGGGTAACACTGAACAGCTGGCAGTCATCACATTCAAGAGTCTGACAGGTTGTCTTTAAAAATGATCATGGAGGACAAGGAAAGAAAAAGATGTCAAGAAAATCAGAAAAGAGATACTTATTTAAAGGCAGTGTTACAAAGAGAAGCTAAACTGAAAAAGGTAAAAGAGGACACTACTGGGATAAAAGGAGAGCTACAGAAATATATCCAATTCTGCATTTTTAATCATCCTTTTTAAGAGGACTCAGATATTAAATGTGAAACACAATAAACCCCAAAAGCATTCAAGAGCTACCCCAACAGCAACATCAGCCAAACCTGGTGGATGACTGAACTTGTGCTTCAGAGGGGAAGTACAGTCCATTTGAAAAGCAATGAATTTATTTTGGGGAATAACAGAAATATAAGATACCTGTTGTAAAGACTTCAGCCCTCTCAATTCCTTTATCTTCTCTTTGCACATCCTGCAAGAATGCTCCTACAGTGGTCACCACCGGCTTAACAGTGAACTGACAGCGTTCACTTCTTGTGGGCAGTATAAGAGTTATCACAGGAAGACCATGTCTGTAATTAATAGTTACTTCTGGGGAGTAAAAAAAAGAAAACTAAGTGAAAAAGGCATATTGTGGGTTGTTTAATTTAAAAGCTGTTTTTAAAACAGGATGAATTAAGGAAAGTTACACAAAACATTCCAGATTTTTTAAATTAATACAGTCCTTCTATTTCTAGGAGATATATATAAACACATGTATTTAACACCATCTCACCAGACTCTCAAAAAATAAACAAAAAGGTTGTTGATATTGATGGGAAGGGGAAAACCTGCTGGCAAGGCTTACCATCAGATGGCACCAGCGTGCTGTAAGGTGCTCCCTCCCAGCCCCTCCAACCTCCGGCGTGCCTCCAAAGCCGCACCTGCAGCAGGGACACAGGGGAGCTTGCTTTAGAAAGGTTAGGATGCAAGATTTACTTAGTTAATGGCAATGCCCAGCTTGTCACGGTGATCTGCTTTCGTGTGATCTGACATCAGACGTATCTGTCTGAGGAAAAAACTCTCGCTTAGCAATTCGATGTAAAAGATTAAACCATCCTGATAGGAAGCACAATCATTGCCAAAAGTATTAAGGTATTGTTCATAGATAAACTTTTTGTCTAGTGAGGTTTAACTAACCCAAGGAAATAAGAGAAGTGAAAGGAAAGAAAGGAAAGGAGAGAAAAAACAAAAGGCAGTGTTTCTGAAGTGCTTCATGCAACTCTTACAATAAAACATCTCCTCTCCCCCCAAAACAGCCACTTGAAAAATCTCTACATCGTGGCTCCTGAAGGCAGAAGTGCTCTGCAGCAGTTCAGAGTCCCCACTGTAACCTCCAGCAGCGGGCATGCTTTCAGTGAAGTCTTTCACTGCTGAATCATAATCACAAATAAAATATAAGAGACTGAAATCACTACCCTGTGTTTCATAATTATATACCACGTACCAAAAGCTAGCTGTTGACATTCATGGTGTTAAAAGACAATAATAACAGTACAGCTTGCCCAACTATGGAAGATTTGTTATGTTTTATATAGGAATAGCCATTTCAACTCCAGGTGTAAAGTTAGATATATGCAGGCATCCCCCAAAATGCCACAGCAGTGAAAGGAATTTAAAAGGTTTATTTGAAGGCAAGAACACTAAAAAGCAAAAACTCGCGATGCTTCCAGAACACGGGGCCTGAGGAGAGGCATAAACCTCTCTTTGTTGCCAGGCTTTATCATTGCCTCTGGCCTCCCTCCCCCAGGCTCACTGCTGGCACAGCCTGTAACACTCTGAGGATTTATCTCTCCTCAGACTAGAGAGGTACTGCAATTTTTGTCTGGTAAGCAAAGAAGGAGGAAAAGAAAAACATCCAGCTATTTATGAGAAAAGTACTCTTACGCAGGATAGGCTTCCTAAGCGAAAAAATGAGTTCTAGCTTCCTATTACAAATTCTGCCTAAAGGGTACCTATCCCTACACCAGGTAAGATGCTGCTGCAACAGCACCACAAGCCTTTGGTACCACACTGAAGAAGGCACACCCAGATACAGTAAGTATCCTCTATGCCCTGGGACAGGGATGACAGCAGGGTTTTGAACCTGCATGGTTGCACTCCCAAGTTCCTCCCTTTCACACAGGTGAGAAGAATCACAACACTTCAACAGTCGTATCAAAACACAGAAAACAAACTGCTCTGATTAGACGCATTACTTAAAGCAGTCAGTCCACGCTATGGAATGTGTGGACAAACACAAAAGCCCTTTGCTGCTACAGCTAATCCCCCTACAAAAAGAGGGAACGATTTTATTGCAGTGACTCCACACAGCAAACATTACTGCCACAAACTGAATGTAACAGGTAGAAGAAGGGAAATCACATCCTTGACTAAACTGGCTACAAAAATTGTGCATGGGCTGGACCAAGGCCTGGGATTTGAAATATGATAGTTGGGGGAAGTGAAAAACAATGTGGAGAGAGATGACAAGGACTGATTCTCCCTCTGGTAAGTTTTATAGCTCATCTCTCTGAAGGTCAAAACACTTCAGTCTCCAAGATAATATCCTTTGACAAGGCAGGAAAACAAAGCTATAAATGCAAGAGGCCCTGCCCATTCAGTATGCCAAACACTGCTCACCAGTTCACATGATTTATTTGTTTTTGAAGAATCACAAGTTTGATTGTTGGGTAGGAATATCCTATTAGGTTAAATAAACGAATAATCAGTAAAATGAATGTGTGTTTCAAAGATGCTGATGTTGCCCTAGCTCTTTACCTGAAACAAGCACTTTTCAGGTTTTAAACAAAATAAACAATTCTGTGAGTTTCCAACACTAAGAATTTTGTGAATTGTAATCTTCAGGCATCAAAGGCAGTCAGAAACCTAGCCTAACTAGCAGAATGCCTTAAACACAAGAGCTTTAATTCAAAGAAAGGTAGACATTAGGAGTGCTGGAATGCTGAACAGTCACCCAGAGCAGGGCCCCATGTGGTAATTTGTTTGTTTCTTCAGCGGAGCCAGAGACTTGCAGGCATCAGCCCAGCTCACCAGTTCTCACCCCATCTGCAAGGGACACCTGCACCTGCAAAACATTTAGTAACACACAGCCTAGAGTAGGGAGACAACTTTCAACATACAGTCTGCTTCCTCACAAAAGACCCTGAAAAACACAGATTAGAACAGTTCATAGTAAAACTCAGTATCTTTGAATAGAACAGCAACTGTGTTGTTTCTTCAGAGGGATACACAAGGGAGAGTAAGGAATTAATTTTTTTACAGACACGATATGTAATGTTGCAATCAATATCTAAATATCAATCATCCAATGTGCCCTGGCCAGCTTGTACTTGAAGGTTACTTAATTTCTTTTGTTGTGAATTTGTGTGTATACTCTACTTACGGAAAAAAATATGCATTCAACAATTAATATATATTAAAATATCTAGGTATATTTAATATATTAAGCTAAAAATATTTGATAAATTACATTTATAAGACCGTTAAGGTAATTCATTCTATTGCTGTTTAGATTTTGACATCAGAAAAGTCATCAAAAGTCACAGAACCATGGAGTTGAACTGATTTTCAAAAAATTAACTCTTTCCATATAAGCTCTAGGCTGATTAATTGTGAAGCATGAAGGGCTGGGTTAACTTTTTCCCCATGTTTTCATATTTACATCTCCGGTTTCAGTGAAGTTATTAAACCACTAACTTGTGCCCTACAGCCAAACCCCTTTTGAAATGCTTGGAATGGCTCCTATCCAACCATTGGAAAAGAAATGTTAGTCAGCAAGCACTGCAGCTAAAAGGCACGCTTGAACTACAGGACAAAAACAAGAAGACTGCCCTCACAGCAACATCAGTAAGAGATGGAAGAGGAACACATATCCTGAATTAACTGCAGCACAACTTCAACTTGGACACAATGTAAGGAGGACTCTTTTATATGCCAGTACATACACCTCTTGGCTAATTTATCTAACCACACAAAGGCTAAAGAAAGCTATGCTCCATCTCTCTGCAATTTAAACACACATGTGGCAGGACATCTGACTAAAACACCTCCAATACAATCACAGCCATGTTCAGGAATCGAGCTGAAGGCTTGTGAACAGCATTTAGCCGTGAAACACTGTTTCTCCCTCAGCTATATTTGCTTCCTAATGCAAAATGCCTGGGGATCAGCAGTTGGCCACAGCACATCACATCTCTTGACTCAGTTCAAGGCATGGACTCTCCTGCGAGTGAAAATTCATGACAATTTAAGGCACACAGTGTTAACTGTGATAAAAATAGTACAACATATTCTGTTTTATACCAACTGATATTTTTTAACAGAAAATATATACCCAGTTTAAAGAAGTACTGCCTCTGTTAGGGGTGGGTACCTCCACTCTCTAACAGCAGAGAAGTTGCCACTGTTGAAGTCTGAGTGGGAAATTTCAACAATCTGGTTTCAGCATAGCTTTAGGGACTACTGTAGCAGCACAACTGAGCTGGAAAAATAAGCAGCCAGACATGAAGAGTGGGAGAGACAGGAATAGAAATACTGCATTTTTTACTTTTGAGAGTGACGAATGACTGAACCTACCCTACACTGCAGTATCTGGAGTTAGGAATCTCTTACAATGCTGAGTGACTGTTCCTGCAAACTTAAGCTCATATTTACTTGTGACCACTTGTGTGTAAGAAGTTGATATCATTATCAGTAAATGAGATGACATGAAAGCCTCTGATCTTCCTCAGCACTACATATACAAATAGTAACCTCACCAGGAACCATAACTTCTGTTCTGTAAAGATTGTAATGTGGGTTGGGAAGAGAGAGAGAGCAAGAAATAAAAATATTTTCCACATGAAGAAGTGATGAAAAGTGAATTTTACAAAAACATATCATTAGGACACTTTATGAGAACACTGAATTATTACCTTTGACACTTAGTTGGTTTATTTAATTTTGACTTGCCGTACCAAAATGCTGTAGCAAATCTGAATCAAAATGCAGCTAGCCAACAATCACATATTTGAAATTGTTTTCTTTGCTTATATACATCTTGGAAGATCTGGTAGTTTTCATTTGTTATTTCAACAGCAAAAATACTGTAATACTCCTTCAACATTTGAGTCCCCATTGATTTGCATTTATTACTAGAAAGCTGTTTATCCCAACCAAAAAAAGAGTCAGCTGAACTCTGTCTGCCCTCTTCCTGAAGTGCCATGCAATACTACAGTTGAAGTATTATATTCCTCCAGCATGAGATCTTGTTGAGACTGCCACAAGTCAAACTCAGGAGCAGCCTTCACAAAAAATTATTATGCAGGCTGTTACTGTGAATATTCTCATTTCCTTCTCTCCAAGGCAATGATAAGAATCTGATATAGCTAAGCACAATAATAAAGTGCCCTACTCCAGTAAGCAAAGCTTTTTACCCTTAATTACACTGCACCAAAACACATTCTAATTAAAACATATCTTACAGTGTGCTTTTCCATAGTAATATAGGGTTACAGTCTTTCCCTCAGCAGAAGAGGAGAGCTCAGTTATCTCATGAAGTCCTTGTCCAACACCTGGTACAGCTTCCTCCACACAGCTACTAAAGGACTGGGGGAAGGGAACAGAAGGGAGGAAAATCATGGAAGAAACTAGTAGTTGCAGTGTCTAAAAGCTAATTTTAGGGCCTCTTTTTCAGAGTGACACTAGGTGAACGAACATCGCCAGTATCCATCATTCTCCTCATGTGCTGATCTTGCCCAGTTTGTGAAGGAGAGGGCAAGACAAGTCACCTCTCTGGATGCTGTCTGCTTGTCTGGAGCAGGAGCAAAATGAGGGCAGGTATATCTTAGCCACTGTTCAGTAAAGGGATGTACTATAAATAACTATTTATATTTTCTATACTGACTTCTATGTCTTCCTGTCTCCAATAAACACACTTAAAAGTTCTCTGCATATGAATGATGTTGGCTCCCATCTGATTCTCCAACAGAAACAAACCGAGATTAATTAATTATGGACTTAAAATATGCAATTTGAGAATAAACCATCTATGAACATTTCAGAATGGTTTAAAATCGAGGAAAAGGAGGAAAATAGCAGGTTTTGTCACAGTCTACTGAGTTTGCAGATCTTGCACAACCAAGATTACCAAAAATGACTCAGTATTCAGACTGACTTTACAGTAAGTATATATAAGGTATTTCCCTTTTAAAATTGAGTCACTAAGGTAATTTTGGAGATATCTGCTGTTAAATTTCTGTGCAGTTTTTATATGCAATCCCACACTAATAGGAAAATAAGACATAAGGAGCCCTAACAACTGCCTACAATTATCTTACAAGTGCCCATTTGAGATACAGAAACACTTTCATTAACTTTTCATTTATCTTTGCTTACACTGAAAGGATTGTCATTGCTTCTCCACTGATTCCAGAACTAATTTAGATGATCATGCAACAACAGCCTCAATGCAAACAGCAGCTTCAAGGTACATCGCTCAGATTTAACAATATCTTCTAGACGCCCAACTTAAACAAACAAAATCCCTGCAAAAAACACATCACTCATTCTGACATAACACCCTATACCTGTTTCAGCCAGGGAAGATACTTCTGACACGTAGGAGCATTCAGGATATATTTCTCTTCCTCAGGGCAAAAACATGTTGACAGATTTTTTTTCCCAAGACACAGCTTTCCCGTCTTGATATGGGCAATGCAGTGAATACCTTCTCCCAGCTGTTCTGCAAGGCACTGTAACAACTGCACTGCAACATTTACATTTCAATCCTGCAGCTAACTCAAAATCTGCAATATTAATTTTAACACCTTCCAGCAGAGCAGTAATTTCAACAAGAATATTCATGTTCCCACGATCTGGAAGAAGCAAGGACAATACAGCAGTCACTTCACTTTTCTTCAAAACTCACTTGCCTTACAGTACTGTTAAAAACCAGTAAAAAAAGAGCCCAAGCAATCAAAATTTTGGTTTCATGTGCCTGTTTTCTTTGTCCCTTTATCATCCCTGATGATCTTTCATTTCCTGCCTCTGCTCGGATTCCAAGAACAGCTAGCACTAGATTGAAGTAGCCAAACACTACCAATGACCAAAATGACAGCTGTGATAAGAAATGCATTGAAGCGTCTGGCCACCGAGAACCTCTTTTACAAGGGTCCTGCTGGTCAAATCCACCACTGCAGGTTTTTGCCAGGGAGACCTCGACCTAGCCTCTGCTGGGTGTGTGCATCCTCCATCTAACTTCTTCTAACTATTCCTTTGTACTCTCTCACCCAATCCCTTACCAAACTCTTCCTCCTCATGTGCACACCCCTCCACTTGGCACATGCATGCAGCGGAGAGAAGACATAAAGCCCTTGCAAGTCATGGATGATTACAGGGGGGAAAGCCACTCTTTTTGATTTGTATGTCACTGAGGTCATCTGACTCTCCACCAGGCAGCTGTAGATGCATAGCTCCAAGAATCTAGGGAAGCACCAGGACTTGCATCCATATCAGTTTTACAAGCCATAAAAATAGATGCTGAAAACACTGACATTTAAAGCAGGCTGAAATTAAGTCTTGCCCTCCTCTATCCAAAAGCATGATTTCAGTAACAGTGATCCTTCACTGCAAAGAAGCAACACCAGAAGTGTTGAGAAGGATGAACACAGCTGACATCAACTGCCTGCAGTGTCTCCTGGGGACTACTCTAAAGGTACAGATAATCCCTGCTTTTCAAAGCAAGCAGACTTCCAAACAGACGTAAGGACAGACCTAAAAACAACACAGCTATGCAGACCAAGTGCATTATTAGGAGCAACACCAAAAATTGTGTGTTGTTATTTTATCAAACCTTCTTCTCTTACTGCAAAGAGAAACAGAACTAAAATCTCCTCCAAGTTTAAAGTTTTACAGTATTGAAAATCTCACATCTTCATTTGCTTTCAGTGCTTGTCTGAAGGTTGCTGTTCTTCACAATCTACTTTATTTTCAAAAGGAGAGGTGGGATTCAATACCTACAAAGAAGTTTGCAAATCAGAGAAGGCTAAAAATTTGAGAGGGAGCAATTATAGCATGAAAATGTATTTGTGCTTTACCAAAAGCAAGCCTACATTCAAGAGCTGTGCCATCTGTTCCCCAAAATAGTCTAGGTTAAGACTAATTTGTCAGCACAGACAGGATTTTAAATTTGTCCCATGGAACAGATATTTGTTCTTGTGCTGCTGTGCCTTTTGGGACAGGCATCCTGATCTGGGAAGTGTTGCAAAATATTACTTTAAGGATAAGAAGAATAACTTTACTTTCAAAAATACACTTACAGTATATTTCATCAGATAAGAAAATGGCCTTGCTGCACCTTTTCCTACAAGAGTCTTAGAAAGAGTAAAACAACAAAGAAAATCATTCAGACTCATCTTCGTGCACACATTACAGAACAGTTGCAACAAGCTGGCTTTACCAAGACTGTCACAACAACAGCAACACTTTACTTGAGAAGAAAACTTTGTTTGAAGTCCCGGTCAGAGGTCTGCATAAATATTTTAAAATTTAAGCAGGCAAGCTTAGAACCATCTATTTGTTTTCTTGAAAGGGAGCTTTGCTGGGAGAAGCAGTTTTGACAATACTCCTGATAAAAGAGTAGCCGCAGCAGCAACGCCTAGAGAATCCAGCCACTCTGGCATGACACTGACTGATGTGCCATGGACAGTGCAGAAGCCCAGTGAACCCAAGGGTTTAGCAAAGGTCCCAATGAGCATGTATGTCCTGACACTTTATGACTTCTGTCTAAGGACCTATCCCTCTCAAATAATTGTGGAGAGAGGTCTCAACATTGCCATCCCCAAATAAACACACCAAAGTGTTGTTAGATGTCAAGAAAATAAATTTTTGTTTTATTTTCTATTTTTCTTTTGGAAATCTATGTTCCCCCACTGCTGTTTAAGAAGGTATTTTAATATAAAAACATCAAATGGCTGTGGCTTTGCTGATGCTGCCCACTTTCATGTTTCAGCTGTTAACACCAGTGTCTGAAAAACACACCTTAACTGAACTAGTGACTCAATGAACTCATTTGAACTCATTTCCTGCCGCCTTCTGGCAGGAGTAAAAGCACAACGCATACAGGCAGCAAGGACATTTTGAAATCAACAACCAGTACTGGCTGTGATACACTGAGCTGCCACCCTGCCCCCTTCAGCCTTACTCCATTCAACATGTCTGCACATTTATACCATTTTATAAAGCAATTGGAAAAAAAAATGAAGATTTCCTGTAGAGGAAATCTGTAGAAGTTTCCAGTCTTTTTTTCTAAGGCTTATTATAATAAGAAAAACTATTACAGTCAGTAGAAGATGATGAAAGGCTCTGTGTGCCCCGGGATGGTCCAGCACCTGTGTTCCAATGTGCCTCCTGTGCCTCCCAGGGGGCAAGTAAGCAAATCTGTGGATTAGCTGCTCGCTTTTCACTCCAAAGCCTTTGAACTCAAACCAATTAAGAGTTGTTCTATTTCCTCCTTCTCTATTAATTCACTCAGGACACGTATTTGAAAGACTGATGCAACAGACGGTAAGAACATGCACTTTCTAAATGCCAAGGTTTACCAAATGTTTTTAGGAACCCCTTAATGCTAAAGCAGATGAGAATTTAATGCCAGGCAGAACAAGCAACCAGTAGCCAAAAGCTGTTTTTCAACCTCAGGTCTATAGTAACATCAATATAGATGTGCTAGATGTAGTTATCTGGTCTTCCAACGCAAGCAGATTGCTATAATGCAATGACCATAACACAGAACTTCTTACCCAGCTCCATACTTTGGGATACGTTTAAATGAAGGTGCCACCAATGACAGCAGAATCTCTAGCCTGCAGCACAGACAGAAGTGCTCTTTTATGGTGGCAAGTTTTCTCTAAGCTACCTCCAATAAGTCTTCTCACATTGTTAACTAATAAAGTTAAAGCCCAGTTTTGTCCCTAGACTTGTTCCTAACTGAGTGGAAGCATCATTTGGAGAATGCATTACTAAAGGAAAACCCTAATATAAAGTAAATAAATCCCGCAGAATGCTCTAAGTCAGGTTGTTACATTTACAGCCCACTCCAGAAAAGCCACAATACTGTCCTACAAAATGAATGATCTGTGGTCACTTTATTTATTCACGTCACTCCCAACATGCACCCAAACTCATACAGGAATTTGACTACGTAAAGTCAAATTTCAAATAGCTTCTGATTGTTATGGGTTTGACACACTTGTTGTTAATGCTTTACTATGCAGCGCAAGCAGTGGAACATATTCTTGCATTCAAAGTTGCTGAAAACTGCTTAGTTCTTTATTTTGGAATTTCAGCACAGGATCACTGGAAAACTGAAATTACACTGTTACATAAACATATATATGCAAAGAGATTTCCTACCAGGAAAATATTCTGCCATTTTATTTAGATATTAAGCATCAAAGAATATCAAGTTTATCTTATTTTGTAAAGCCTTATAAATTTGCAGTTTGTGCAGGGAAAAAAACGTCAGGGAAACCAAGAGGTGTTCTAACATGGTGCATCCAATTTCTCTTCAAAGCAGGAAAAAATTCATCTTACTAACACAGAAACAGTCTACATTTTTGAAACACAAACTACACCATTTATTGGAAGGCTATTAATTGTAAAGTGAAAAAGGTATATAAAATAGAATTCAAAATTACACTTAGCCCTTAAAAACTATGGATCCTGTTTCTCCCTTGTATCAACTTTGATCTGAAGGGAGATGTGGAGTACAGGTTGTATCAGCAGCTGCAAGAACACTTTGTTCCAAAGGAATCTAAAGTGTCTTTACAGCACTTTTACCTTCTAAACTGGTTAACAAGGCAGCTCCATATTATGTATCTCACTGTCTAGCACTTCTGAATCTCCAAGTGACCTAGTATTTTCCAGATGAAGTTTTTCAGTTCATCATGGGCAACTCAAAGCCTTGCTAATTCTGCCAACAGAAGAGGGGAAAATCCCCACCATTAACATCCCACTTCAAGTCAGGACTAATATGTAGATTTTTGGATGATCTGGATTTTTCTTTTGCTTCAGTAGTGTGGCTTCCTAAAGGGACAAGACACACAATCACACTGCATGTCTGTCTACCAAAGTCAGTTTCCAGTGGGCTTTAAGATTACCTAACTACACAACTACAAGCCACTCAAAATGAAAAAGGGTTAGCAAGTGATCCAAGAGTCTGCACTGCCTCTACCAGGACACAAACCTTTAGCGCATTAGCAACATTAATTTTAAATTAAATCTGATTAGGCAGAGGTTACTCAAAACTGACATCTAACATCTGCTCATTTCTGGCAGCACACTTGCTGCTCTGTACCCCCAAAACCAGAGGGAGGAGCAATGCTGCTCAGGAGCAAGGCTGAGCTGTTCCACCAGTACAATCAATTGTATGTAAAATAGTTCTAGCATATTATTCTGTGCATATGGACAAAAACATCAAAAAACAAAGAAAAAAATACTTTCTGCCTGTTTATGCATGTGGAAAGACTGTCATATTCCACACAGGTCAGCAGCAGCAGCTTGGCCTCCAGAATATGTACTGAAGCATTGCAAATAATGCTGTGCACAGTCTGTGGTCACTCACAAAGCCTGAATGCTGGCAAGGTAAGAGCATTGTGGGCAAGCCATTCAAAGATATGTGCCCTTCTTGGAACAACCAAGTTATAACAAAGGTTTTGTCAGAAGCATGGAAAAGATGTGCTATCTACAGTGAGAAACCACTTGTTCTGTAGGAAAATGGCTTTATAAACTGCTTAATGTATTCTTCATCTTTTATGCACTTTTCAGTCATTTTTCCTAAAGTCCTTTTGCAAGCTCTTCTCAATCTAATCTGCCCTCAGAAAGGATAGCACAGACTGTTCCAGGAGTCTATTATAGGAGTGTATCTTTTTTATCTTAGTAAAGGTATCAATTTTAACATCCATAAAAATTAAAGAACCATGCTGACATATTCTCTGCCATTTTACAGTACAGGGATTTTCTTCCTGATGGCAGGTAAGCTGGAAGTCAGAACAAATTCAGTAAGACTCAAGACCAGGTTCTGTCTCTCTGTCTAGACTTTGCAAGGGTATCTGTAACCAAGTTTTAAGGTAGGGCACTAACCTCAAGGTCTTTCACACTTGGGGTATTTAAGCCTGGTACCAAGCACCACAGACATCAACTTCAACTAGTACCCTTCAGTATGGCAGTGACACACCACCGGCAATATCTGAATTAATTCCTT
>JAWWMP010000132.1:26290138-26332187 GCA_035047865.1 Dendrocincla tyrannina | reverse complement strand
TGTAACCAAGTTTTAAGGTAGGGCACTAACCTCAAGGTCTTTCACACTTGGGGTATTTAAGCCTGGTACCAAGCACCCTTATGTTACCACAGACATCAACTTCAACTAGTACCCTTCAGTATGGCAGTGACACACCACCGGCAATATCTGAATTAATTCCTTCTTTTTTTAATCCCCACATTTAAAATGCCATGAATAAATTCTACTTTTTTAGTGAAACCTCAACAGCCAACAGGTACACAAAAAAATTGGTTCCATTAGTGCCTAAATATATATATTCCAATATACATGCAAAGCTAATGTAAACAACCACACACACATGAAAAATGATCCATGTCTTTGCAGTAATAAAACCTGAATATAATCGAATATCTGATTTAATCAGCTAACACATGAGGACAGCAAAGAACACTGGTTGTTGTTAGTTTTTATCTTCCCACATTTTTATTAGGAAAAAAATTGTGAAGAAGTGCCACAATACATTATTACTGTTTATATGTTTCCAGTACATATGCAGCCAAGACTAATACCTTATTTAAACTGCCTCCACACTATTTCAGCTCAGGGTTCTTACAAGCAACCGAAGCACAGGAAGGCAGGGACACTTATTTCCACAAAAACATACTAGTTTGGGAGAGGCAGAACAAAGAAACATGAGTAACATGCCCATCAGAAAGGAACTGAGCAGCACCCAACCAGCAGAACTTGTGCTCGATTCCCACATCTCTGCAGCACACACTGGGTTATGTTGCAGGGTCCAGGTCTTCTTATAAGTAAATAACCTACTTTACCACCAGACAATATATCTCTGGCATATAAGCACAGGCCTAAATTTCAGGGAGTTTTGTCAGTGTTGACTGTCGAGAACGAAAAACTCAGTAAATTCTTCCTTTGTTTAGCTGTGTACATATTTTGACACCAAGCATTTTCATATGTCACTGCTTACTGAAACTTTGTATTGGTAATTGCATCATATGCAAAGGAGACGAGGAAGAACCTTAGGTCTTCTGATTGGTTTGGGAACTTTTCACTATCCTGGTCAGCTATGAAATATAGCTCAGCAATCAAAACAACAACAGCACAGATCAGAAAACATGCCCTGAGATATTAAGGCCAGAATGGACCAGTGAGGTTGAACCTCTCTGTTGTACTGCACAAAGCTCAGCCAAGGCTGAAACCCTTTTCCCCAGCCCCAGCCAAAAAGCATCTTTGCCTTGACTGAACACGTTTTAATGGAGGAATGCTGCGGATTCTCCATAAAAAACCCAGGTGCTATATTTCACTTTAATAGGTTGAGTCAATTAATGTGTGTAGAGTTTAACCTGCTTAGATTAACAGCTCTCTAGCCTCAGACATGTCTCTCTTTTGTAGGTACCTGCACACTACAAGAAGCTACTTTGATTGAGAATCTTCAGGTTTTTTGCTGTAAAATACCTTTTTGCTCTGGAAATAATTATTGTAGTTTCTTTCAAGAAAACTCAAACTTTCCAGTTTCTTCCCCATCCTCACCTGGCCCAAAATCTTTTGACTACAACCGCAGGAAGGGGTTCAAATACAACCATTACAGTCCTCATGCCCTTTCCACAACAATTATTTCACAAGATGTAGTACGTCATTTACATTCTCCATTTCCAGAAGGTGGACCTTATATTTTACATCCTGTAATTTCTTTCCTTTTCTTCTTTCCCCAAACTGTAATCAAATGACACTACTGGGTTACATCTGACCAGAAACCCTTGGACTTGTTACTGCACTTCAATTCCCGTATTTTGAAAGCCGAGTATCTTAAGATGGAAATAGTGACACTTACCCTAACTTCCACTAGTCTTTACATGTTATAAGGGATGAAAGGAATCAACTTCAGCAAGTATCTAGAGTTTCCTACCACTGACCTCTCCACCAATCAGCAAAGCAACTGGTAAAACACATTGTTTAGGTAATCTGTGCATCTTACCAGTAATTGTATTTTGTTCTAGATGCTCAGGATATTAAAAAGTCACCAGGTAAGAGCTCTTACACAGCTGCCCTAAACATGTGGCATCACTGCATTTGCAGTTAATTTTGTGCTCTCACTTTATTTCCATCTTATTTATGAATTAAAGACATGTAAATTTTTGTAGGTATTACTAACTGGTATGTTGGTAGCTCTGTTAAACCTCACTTGTTTACACCTCTGGTTTGCCAAACTTTACAATTTGAAATTGATTACTGGACCTTTCACAGTGCCAGAGATACTCTTTGTATAAACAGGAGAAAGACAGCTTTCAAGTGAATTACAAGGACAACTGACTTCAAGAATATAAATTAAAGATGAAATGCAATGGACACAACAGCGAAAGGTTTCATACAGCAAAAGGATAATGATTGCTCAAGAATCTCCTGCAACCAGAAAAGAATGTTTTTTTTTCCTCTCTTATGGCCAAGCTAATGTGCCATCTCATACTTTCCTTACATTAAATGTGACTTCTTATTTCCTTACAAAACTGCATACCAGTCAGAGTGCAGCCTTTGTCAAATAGTGAATAGCTTAATTCCTTTCCTTTCTTTTTCAAAATCCCAAGTTGCCAGCCAGAAGCAATTTCCAAGACAATTGGTAATTTTAATCATAATTTTAAAAAATATTCTCACTTTTGTTTCATTATTAAAGCCCTACAAGTAAGAGCAGAGCATTCATGTGTACATGGAACAGAGTCAAGATTTCTAACCAAGCCACGTACTCTAAGGGACTTAATGACTCAATTATTTTTCCAAGGAAAGGGAGGCAAAGTCTAAAGGTATGTGTTATCTCTATAAAATTAAAACAACAAATCGAAGTATTACTTATTATCCAGAGCTTCATGTTACCTGCCAAAGATAAATGACAGGTCAGTCACACTGTAGAGATTCATATTCCTATTCTGCCTAGAGTCAAGATAAGCACTCTGAGCCCTCAGCTATGGGAAAATGATATCACAGGCACTTCAACTAGCTATTTCAGAGATATACATAGAGATATATACATACATGTGTGTATACATATATATAGATACATGTATGTATACCCTTCCTGTCCTTGGCTTAAATTAGAAAAGCCCATAAACCAGGAGGACTGTGGTCAGTGAACTCCCCAGTTAATTTCAGAATTCTCTTCTGGTAAGAAACAATAATATTACTTTGGGCTGATCCAACTTGATCTATTTCTGTTCCGCTGCTGAACAGTGCTCATTATTTCAGAACATTAAAATTTGCATTCTATTCTTACTATCTGGAATCACATCCTGAAGACCACAGCTAGGAGAAAAACCTGTGTGTTGTTTCAGGTCCACTACAAGGGCAGGGCCACACAGGGCTGCTGATCCTTGCCAGCAAGAAAGAACAGCACACCCCCAGGCAAGACTCTGAATTTCCAGTAGTTTTGCATGAGTTTGCTACGTGAGGGTAAAACCAAGCAGTATCAAAGAGAGGGCTCATAAATAAGCTAAGAGCTTAGCAGTCTGGGAATTTGCTTTTAGCTAGCTGAACATCTATTTTGACAGTGATGGTAAGCAGCTCTCCCCCCATTCAGCCTCCCTGGTTTCTAAGGTGGCCTTCCAGTGCCTGCCACATCTGCAGAAGATTCTCACTTTCCTATCATTTGTGTTACTTCCACAATGTGTCAAAACATACAGCTTTTTCTTTGTGTTGACAAATTGTACACTACACTATTGTCATTAAACTTTCTGTAATTGCTGGACATGTGGCACCCAGTTCTCAAAAACTAGCACATTATTTATTCATATCGACCAGGAATACAAACACAGGCATTGAGACCACATTCATGGAGCTCCCAAAGGGCTTTAGTAGCCTTAAAATATTTTTTTTTCTTTAAAGGAAGTCTCTTATACTCTTATCAGCATGCTGAACAGCTATGTATTGGAGAGATTCATCATGTATCCCAGCAGTCACCCAAATCCACCTGACCAAAGTCATCAAAATAGTAACAATGACGTTGACAAACAGAAAAAAATAATATAAACATAGAATTACAAATAATTCTTTTTCTATCTGTTCTGCTTCTCCAGCACGCCAATGCACTGAGCAAAATAGACTGTCCTCCTCTCTGCCTGTGAGATTAAAACCGAACAAAAATTCTCCAGCTGATGAAGTTTCCTTCATTTCAATCAACAACACAATTGCACCTCCATGCAAAGAGACACTGGAAGATCGGCTCAAACACATGGATTTAAGATCACAGAATTGCTTGTGCCTAGCCAGAAATAAGTGTTCAAAGCACATGTGTGTGCAGAGACATCACTTTTCCTCCTTTCCCAGGCACCCAACATCTGAGACCACAAAACATCAAACCCCCTCCCGTAGCATCTCTTAAGGTAAATTACTCACTTTTGCCACTCATCGCACTGTACCTACACACCATAATCATAGCAGGGGTTCATAATGAAACAACACTTGTGTAGGAGACTTGTCTTGTCCTCCTTACCCTTAGGGCTCCTGAACCAGCTAGATAATTGCAACTCAGTCTTGAGAGAGGGTACAGGTCCAAAGGTTATGATGTTCTTGCATACTGAATGGAAAAATTGGAGGCTGGATGAAAGAGAGAGATGCAGACTGACAGCCCTGGCCAGGGAGGAAGAGGCAATAGCTCACCCACTCCCAAACACAGGCACACAGACAGTCCTTGCATTACCAGCTGGGGACCCACTGACACTTGTCACTCCCCAGCTCACCATGGCATGTCCTGTGGGCAAGGACAAGCATGACCAGGGGAATATTTGTCACGTTTGCAGAAAAACAATCATGTAGATCTGTGAGCCATCTAACTATGACAGCTTGTCCCATGCAACCCATAACTGCATCACTACAGGCCAGCTGAATACAAACATCAAGAAAGGCTATTAAGGGATTTTTTAATTCTGCATCAGTTTTGCACATACCTCAAATTTACATAGAACAGAGAGTTCGCACAAGGCAACACTCACATTTCCTGGTGCCCCAGACCAATTCAGCCCAAAACAAAGCAGGTATTTCAGAGAAAGAATAATAATCAACCACCTCTCCCTTATTAATTTAAATAAGAAAAATCCCATTTCCTCACATTCCAAAAATTGTATCCAATACACTTGTGGGTTTAACAAAACATTGTGCAAAACCTAGTAGACAGAAGAGGGAAGGGAGGTGCTATAGCTATAAAACGGCTCAAGCTTTCACAGCATGTTACAGGTCTAAAGGTAGAAAAATCAAAGTACACTAGCTGTAAAGCTGTTTCAGCAATGATGTTTGGATTTTCTGTACTGTTTCAGTCTGTCAGAAGGGAGCTCACCAGGGCAGATGTGATCAGCATCATAATACCAAGCTATAGCACTACAGACTTGCTGCTTTTTCCTCCATGACTCCTTATGCACCTTAACCTTGCATCCTACACCAATGTCGCCATTCCTGTGTTGACACCTCCCTCTCACTCTCAATTTGCATTTTAATGATCCCCGAGATCTCACCTATATTTTGCTATTACCCTCCTTAATTTTACAGTTATTCTATACAGCCTATGTTTTCTCTGTCTGAGATGTCAACAAAAAAAATCCCCTGCAAATTAAGGGTTTAGTTTCTTTATTTCTAGACTTAACATTTGACTGTTAAGAGCAATCCAGGGTGCGCAGGCACTTCACAATAAGGGTAAGCGACCTTTCTGCTGGAGCTCTACAGGGCAGGAAGGACAGACACCCAGGGCTGGAAAAGAAAGGCTTCAAGGAAGCTGTTGGGAACTCTCAATCTTCAACACTCCTCCCAGTCCATTAGCTCACCTGGAAGTGCTCTACATATTTCCTTGGCTGAGCATTCAGGAGTATCAAGACAATTTCATGATCAGCCTGTCCCAGCTTCATCACTGCAACCAGCTGATCAACCAGAACAGGAAACAGCCAAATGAAAAAGAGTCCAGAGAGAGACAGAGGAAAAGACAGTAAAGGATAGAGCAGGGAGAGGCAGGAGAGATTTCAACTGGACTCACTGTAATCTGACCACAGAACAGCAGCAGGAAAAAAAGGAAGGAAGTCTCCTTCAGGAACCAGATCAGAAAAAAAGCCCAAACCAACCAAAAAAAGGAAAACAAGTAGGAAGTCAGTTGTCCTCTGAACACGAAACCCCAGTTTGTGTCCTAAAAGAAGAGCCACAAGAACTGCTGAATTTTGCTGCAGTATTTTAAACATATTATATTGAAAGTGTTGACTTCCACCTGGAGTACAGATGTAAGAGTAATTTAGTAGTCACTAGCAGTGTAACAGCAAAGTTGTAGAATAGGAGCTTGCCTACTGAGGGACTGAGGTGCCATACAGCTCATGCAGACAGTGCAGGATGGCCAGAGACTGGCAAAGTATGGAGCTTGTACTCCAAGCTCTGCTCCCTTCCTGCACTTTTCTGTGCCCAAATCTTCCTCTACCACTGCAATTGCATGTGCCTGTAAGAGATGTCCCCAGTAACAAAAACCCTGCCTGGTGCTTATATACGTGCTTATACATGTAATAAGTCATTCATCTATTTCCTCTTTTTTTTTCAAGGAAAAATAGTCAAAACCCATGAAAAACAACAGCCAGATGACAAGCTTGAACATTTCAAAATTCTTAAAAAAACCCCACAAGTACATTTTGCATAGTATGCATTTTTCAGAACTAATACAAAATGCAAATGGGTGCTCAAATTCCTGAAGTGAAACGCTTCAGCCCAGAAGCTGCCTGTCACTTCTCTGATAGCTATTTCTTTGTCATTATCAGGCAACTTGTTTTGACAGTTTTACTTCTATGCTGACTATAAATCTGTGAATATTTCATGGATGATTCAACTGGAACAACCACCAACAATATCCAACAGCTCGGAGCATGAAGATTTCATCAGGGTCCAATAGCTAATTGCATACCTGTATGTGAGTCAAGTGCTGAAAACCCATATTTACTTTGCACCGTATAGTTCATTTGGATTTTATAAAATAATTGTAAACTATAAGACTAAATTAGCGATGTGCTTCCTGAGCTCAACCCTTTAACATACAGCTGCATTTAAACAAAGACATCTCAACAAAAACAAAACAAAAACAGCTCAAATGTAGAAAAGAACAAGACGTTTCTGAAAATTAAACTGGCAACAGCAGCAAAATTTTTTATATGACTGCAGGTTTCCTAGGTCTCCATGGGCTGCTGCTGCTTTACACCAAACCATTAGCATCAGTCCACATTGCTGTTTAGTTCCTATCCTGGAAAGGAGGTCATGCGCCTGTCTCACCACAGTGGAGGCCTGAGAAGCAGCTGCTCTGATAGGTCCTGCACTTTTAGCCTGTGTCAGACAGCAGCTGACTGACACCTGCCAAGAAGGGATAAGGGAGTTCCCTGAGACAGCCCTTTGCAGCTCCTCACTTCAAGTTCTTCAAAAGATGCCTCCGCTTCAACTGCCTGACTCTACATCATAATCACAGTTGGCATTCTAAATATGAGACAGAACGAACACCTGGCATCTTAATTGTTTTATTTTCAACTGCTGGGTGTTTGGGCACAGACAGTAAAAGAGCACTTCTGCCCAGAACATAAAAGCTGTCGGTATTTGCCGCTCAACAACAAAACAGTGAGCCTGCCAAAAGATGTTTTTGAAAAAATTGCTCTGCAGAAGAAAAAAGGTTGGAGGCAGGAAACATGTTCTTATCTTTTAGAGCCCTTACAGATAATTTGATTACAAGTCTCTTCTTCACAGTATAATTGAGCATCATTCTGATCCTCAGACAACTGCTGCAGGCACAGAAGAACCATTATTTCTTTATTGACTTTGAAAAACCAACAGAGTTTAAACAATTTAGGTTACTTAAAGGTAACACAAGAAACTTCTGGTGGGGCAAAGAAAAAACTGTCTGAGTATCATCTCTGCCTCACAGGTGAAAGAGTGCTGTGTGCTTTCCTGTCTTAGGACTCAGCTGAAAAAAAAACCTTATCAAGAGAAACATTACATTTTAAACTATCCACCTACGACTTCTTAATTTTAAATCTTTAATGTTTAAATCCTACTTCTTTTGTAAGTGCATATTTTAGTTGATTTAAATATTTATCAAAAGACCTTGGTTATTCTGGAGTGTTGTTGCATCTGCTGCCTCTATTTTGAAGGCATAGCAGATCAGATGTCAAGAGAAATGAACCACACTGAAACAAAAAACTGCTCTTAAACCCTACAAATGGACATTATGGTCCAACAACAGTCCATCCAGCTAGATCAACATCCTCCCACCCAACCATGAGTGGGCAAATCCCTTATGGATGTCCAAGGAGGAATGAGAACAGGGCAAGAGTGTTTTCATTCACTTTCACAGCACATTTTACATCTCCTCTCTGAAAAAGCAAAATACAAATACCTTTTATGTGGGTTTCACAAAATACAGCAGTTTGACATCCTTGCCACACTTGATTCTGTGTTGTCTCACAACTATCACTGCAAAGATCAAATGTATGAAAGACACTCAGCAACTTGGTTTTAGGAGATCCAATTTCATAGCCTTCTGCTACTTTGCTAAACATAAAAAACAGCTGCACCAAATGGAAGAACCAAGTACAGCACACAGGGGCTGCACACCCTGCAGCCAACCCAACTTTGGACTCTGGCCTGCTTCAAGTGAACTTCTGTCACGCCTGCACACTTCAGCGACTGTAAGCAGCAGAAAATACAACATTCTCAAAGGGCAATATCAAGGAAGAGCACTAAAGGTCTAGGAAAGAGTCTCTGGCAAAGGTGAAGAAGTTGTTACCACGTAGCTTCAGCCAGACCATAAGATGGAGAGGCAGGTCTGAGAAAGTCTCTGTGTCTGCACTCTGCTCCTGCTTGCATTGTGGCTGACAAGGAGTCCATCCCAAAGCCTCACATATGCTGGGAGCAGTGCCATTAGGTCAAAGCAAGAGCAGTGCCCTGCAAGACAGTGGGCAGGAAAGGCTGAGGGCCATTGCCTGTAGCTTGCTGTCTCCTGCAGCCACCATCCTTGCATTGATTGCCTGGCATTTTTTTCAGAATCCTAGGGAAGTGGTACAGCCCCAAATTCCACAGCTGACCCCAAATACTTTTAAAACATATCCAAGAGCAGACGTACTGCTGAGAATTTTGTGCTTCCCAGTGTGACACAGGGATGCCCACATTGTGCAGGGGAAGGAAGGATGAGCACTAACAGCGAGTTCACTGCTTTGCTCACTGGTGCACAAGTTACAAATCAGAGAACTCGGAAATGTTACTTATGTTGCCTCTAAGGAACTTTATACCAACTGTGTTGGTTTTTCAAAGTACATAAAGAAGTAATTGTTCTTCCCTGCCTGTAGCAGTTGTCTGTGGATCAGAGATGTTCAATTATACTGTGAAGAGATGTCTAATCAAATTAGCTGTAAGGGCCCTAAAAGATAATCACTCATGAATGAAGTGAAATCATGATGAATCAGTGAAATGTAAGACTAGTCTGTAAAAGGGGATTGAGCTCAACTGACATATTTGTTTGCTTCCTTTCATAACGAGCTCGTTAAATAAAGCTTAGTTTTTAGAGTACATTGTCCTGTAAATTTGAGAGACACTCTCCTTCCTGCAGCCTGGAGTTCAAGGATGAGAAGAGAGGGAGGACTTTGCCAGGTTTATGTATTAGCATTTGTCTGTAGGATGCAAGACACCATAGTTAACTCTTGTTGTGTCCTCCACACTAGATCCAAACAACACTGACAGCTCATGTGACTAATGTCACAGGATAAAGCCAGGCTCAAAACATACATCTAATCACCCTATAAGGACAGTATTTCTCTTACTAGGTATATATCTGTGTAGTGTGCCTCTGTGTATATTGAGTCATTACTTCCTCTCCTCTCCCAAAAGAGCATATTTAATGTCACTATCAGGAAGTGACACAAAGGATACTCAACTTTCATTTCAGACATATCCCTAGTTATAGGTACAGTTTTCTTTTTTTCTGTGCTCACACCTCTCATGCTTGTTAGATTTATAAACACCAGTATTCACTACTTTGGCAAGTTATACATATTTAATTCTTAAATTTTTCCATATAAATTAATCTCTACAGCTTCTACCCATTTACGCTGCTTCTGAGTTCCCCTCAATGATCTTCTCTTTAAAACGGGAACACTAAAGCCTAATACAATATCTCAGGTAGTGTCATACCAGTGCTCTTACATTCTTGTCCCCTGAAACAACTTCTACATATGCAAAACAACTACAATGAACTTTCCTACAACCCTAGCATACTGACAGGGTTTCCACATTTAATTTTTTTTTTCCAGGAGTGTCAAAATTCAGTGGGTTTTCTCACAGGGAGATGGGGAAGAGCAAGACAAAGATATTACGTTTGCTCTTTTTTTTTTGTCTAGCACTGAGATAATGCCTAGTAAAATGGAATATAAAATTACTTCAAGTTTAATGTATTACAGCAAAAAATACAAAATAACTATATCAAACTCCAAAAAGCCTCTTAATTTTATATTGCTCTTCAGGTGCCTTTCAGGTTCTCAAAATCTATGCCACTGGACTTCACTGGGACACAAGAGGAATTTGTAGTTATTAATCTCTTTTATCAAACAGCTCTATGTTTTCAGCCACCAGTGAGACATCAAGACCTGGGAAACAAAAAAACCCAAACCACTGGCCACTGCAGAAATTTACCCTGTATTCTGCATATGCAAAACATAAGGTACACATAAGCACAGTCTCTATTCAGTAGCAGCACCTGAGGGTTATGTTAGCAGCAGGTGTTGCTATACTGCTGCTGCTCTTCACCTTTCATGTAACACAGATTTTGGACCTCTGTAGGCACATTAAGCATTGCAGTCCAGAAGGAGAAACCAGGCTGTGAGGAGAGCAACATCAAATCAAGTCAGCAAACTCATGACCATACTTGCAAAAGTGACGTATATGATACGGAGAGGTCTTCCATAATCACTGCAGACAGTGATACAATGCTAATATAAATTAACATCAGGTCCCCAGGACTCTTTCCTTTACAAAGCAGACTAAAGAGAGATGAGATTGACTGCTGAATTGCATCTGATAAACTGCAAAATTCAGCCACATCAAACCACTAAATGCATGTACACTTTCATAACCACTCTATTATGGCCAGCAGAAACTTGCAGAACACTTATGCCATGCTACATCAACTCTACAGCTCAAGCAGAAACTTTGTTTTCCAATGACTCTCAATAAGTACTCACTGTATTCTAGTTTCTTTTTTAAAGGAACCAGACATTAATCATCCTTGCTCAAGAAGCAAGACTTTGCAGCCATTTCCCTGGAAAACTATGTTCTATGCATGGTTTATTACCTCAGTATAATGATGACTGAAGAAAAATGAGACTCTAAGAACAGTCTGCTTCTGGTAAATAATTAACTACTAGAATCATGCCAACACACTTCTCAGCTTGATTTTCCTTAACTTTACTTTAGCATTATGCTTTCATCGTCCCCTATGGCCTGAAGCTAAGAGTGTATCATGCTTAGCAGTGTAAGAATATACCTCCTCTAGGACATTAATAGATCCTACTACTATCATAACATTTACTCCAGTATGAACTTCAGTCACTTATCTGTTTACATAAAGAATCATATAAATGTTTGTTCTACACTTTGGTGCTTTATGAGTTTCAGCTCCACAGATTAACTCCTTTTCTCAGCTGTTAGTAGAGTGAGAGAACAATTCTCAGTCTCTGAAATTGTTCAGAGGATACAGAAGGCTGGCACTTCATATTTATGAATCAAGTGTTCTCCACCTGGGCATAGAACCAGGGTGGGGAAGGGCAGATACCAAAAAAGTAATCAGACAATTCCAGGCCCTAGTAGTTATAGTGAAAGGTCAGTAGCCAGCACAGAACAGCCCTAATCTTTTCAGCCTTCTGAGGATGCAAGACAAGTTCTGGCTACTCTCTGTTCCAGTGCCCGCAGCTCCACATAGCAAGGACTATGGGGACCTAGGCATCTCCTTCTCTGAGGAAGCTGAAGGAGAGAATGGCTGTCATTAAAACTATCACTTCTTCCTCTTCTTTTCCTTTTTCCTTTTATCTTCAGTCTGTTAAAATTATACTTACCATATCCAACATGTTCAGATCTCCCTAGGAAAAAGAGTCAGTTGAATCCTTTGAAGCTCTGTTCATCCTGTCAGCACTCAAAACTGAAAGGGGATCATTGGAGCAGCTCACAGAAAAGAACAGGCATCAAAAATCCCAAACCCTGGAGTTACAGGGTCCTAATCTGTAAATTTATCTGCTAAGAAAATCAAGTACATTCATAACGATTAAAATGATACAAAGGTGTCAAATCCAAAGGGTCAATCTGAAGTGCAGTTCTGGACACATCTGTGGGTCTAAGCAACATTGCAATTTCTTTTTCTAAAGGACTTTTATGCGCCACTGCAAAGATAGGACAAAGCAGCTTTCTTTCATACTCTGATTTGCATCAAAACTCTAGATTAGACTGTTTGCAGTAGAAGAAATGTTTGGGGTTTCTGATGAGGATTTCAAGCATCACTTATTTATATAACTCCAGTTCAACTGTCACCAGCACCATCAGAAGAGTAATGCCAGGACTGCACTCCCAAATACACCTTCAGATCAATGGCAAGCAGATCTCATTATTAAACTAGTTGTTTCACTTCTGTATTTCACTAAGAACAGCAGAATCACACTACAGGTATTTTATGAGCATGAATTCAATTTACTTTGGCATTAGTAGCAACAAAATAGATAATTATATTGCACTTGGCAGTGGGCAAGAAAAAACAGCTTCCAGTTTGGCGTCTGTCCTTTCTACAAAGTATGCACGAGCATCCCATGGTGCTGGTGCAAAAAGAAGCACTATGGCTAGCGCTGTAGACCCTGCTGGCAGGCTGGCACAAGGCTGATGTCTCAGAGCACTGAAAGTCATCAGCTCACAGATCCTGACTCCCACAGAGCTCTACACTGAATAGAAACTGAGAGTCACTGCCTTCCTTAAAGACAAGATATGCCAATTGACTGGCTGGCAGCATCATGCTTCTTTAGGAAACAGCAACTCTGGCTTCCACTGAGTACCTATCAAAATGCTAAAATTCTGCTTTAGCAAAGAAAAAGACAATTTGATATGTCAAAGAAAATTGGATGTTTTACTCTTGACAAGCTGCTCACCTTGATTCACAGCATCACTGAAGAGACATGATCAGATTCCACTGGCTCAACACTGGATATAGCTCTTGCCTCACTGCAATTAAGATCTTAAAGATGAAGTTATGTATTTTTTAAATCTTTTCACATTAGCTCTGCTAAGGCATTGTCAGCATTAGAAAGAGCTTACTGATATAGCTGTCATCAGGAAACATCTCTAAAAAGACAGTGTATATATCTATGGGATTGCTTTAGCTATTGCTATTGGCTCTGAAGTGCCTAATTTAAAAAAAAAAATCCACTCAACTTTTTTTCCCCCGTAATTAAACATCATCAGCTGCAATACAGAAAATGATCAATGAATAGCAATATATAGTGTCTATTACAAAACTAGGTATTGAGATTTCCCGGTATGTTTATTAGAGCATAACCCTAAACATTCTCTTCTATTTCTTAGTATTTTAGGTACTGTACCACAAAATTAGAACTATATAAGCCTCTCAGTACATGAGATATATCTCAGTATATGAGATATGTTTTGCATATCTCATACATACAAAATAGGTAAATAATTACACCAGTTCTTTTTCCTTCAAAGATGTTAAACTAGGATTAACAGCAGTTCCCAAATATGGGACATTGGCTGTTCTTTACAGGTTTCAAAAGGCAGAATTCCTACAGCTAATGGATTTATAGAAGTAGTGCTTTCACTGATACATCCTTCTTAATTCGAGCAGAGTTTGTAAATTCTACTAGCAAAACACTGCTCAAGCTACTTTGTGTTAAATCACGCTAGCACAATTAACTGACTTTTTTTATGTAGGAGAGGCTGAATACTAAAATTGAAAGTATTTTTAGTTTTTGAATAAGACCAAAAACCACTTTGACAGAAAATACCTGAAAAAATACCATGGCAATAATCAAACTTCCTTTGTTATAAAATCAATTTGATGATGAAAACCATTCCCTTCTGAAACAACACTGTTCACATTCAGTCAAGTCAATCTTTAATTTAGATCAATATTACTGACCAAGTTAAAAAACAAAAAAACAACAAACAAAACAAACAAAAAACAACCCAAATTAAAATAGCCCAATCCCAGAGACTAAAACATAGCCATCAGCAATTCACAGACACACACATGCTCCAAATCCTTGTGCTATTTACTTCAGACCTTCTGTAGTTGCTTGTCTACAGGATAAGAATCTCAAGTTTTCATAAAAGAATGTATTATCCTCTTGATGATAGAAGTGCTTAAAAAACCCTCACTATTCAAATGCATCTCAAAGGCTCAAATCTCAATGAAAGACAAGTACAGAGAACCACAATATTTTGTTTAGAAAGTAAGTGCCTAATGTTTATGAGAAGCTATGACATTAAAAAAAATGCACACACAAAAAATATTCAAGAACTGCTTCCTGTCAAGTGACTGAAGTGGACAGAGAGGACATTGACTGATAGAAATACAGAGAGGAAAAAGTTTCCTGTACCCTATAACCTACTTTGGTTAAGGAATTTCTTTTTGTTCTCATTATCCTGTCATTTTTGTTACCCTGTCAATTTGACATTTGGACAAAAAGCTGCATCCTGAGGCAACAGCCTGAAACAAGCTCTGGCATCAGTGCTCTCTTCCCAGTCCTGTGAGAAGGCACACACTACAAACACACCACACAATACAGAAGGGCTTTCTGGTCCGGGTGCACCGTCACACTGAGCAGCTATTTGCTGCTTCCAGAATCCCAGCTAGTCCCTCCATATGGACAGTTTTTTCTGGATATAGCAGCCCACTCAGAATGAGCCACACTGAAAAGCATAATCATGCCCACGGAGCTCAATCTGCATCCCACCATCTTTCTTCCTGACAACAAAGGAATACTCTGAGAGTCTGGCTGATCCCATTTTTCCCATTTCATTAAGAAGGATGGTGAGTTGAATAGTCCTGGGTATCTGCATTTCATATTTTAGATGGTCTGGGACGCAGATCCCTACAGTCACACAGTAAAAGGATTCTGGTCAATCTTTATCATATTATAAAACTTCTTGAGAAAAATGCAGTCTGGAGAAACTGCTGTAACTTACTAAGTCCTAAAGATTTTTGTTAGAAGCATTTTCCTGAAGTGTAAAATAGTCTCTGAACTTTTTCAGTGATGATTTATTAAAAGTTTATAAGAAATACCTGATTAACAAGTAAGCAATAGAGACTCATAACCATCTTTGCAACATGTTAGTCTGGAAGAAAGTACAAGGGAAAATACAGTCACAATCTCTTTGATGCCACAGGACTTTTCTGCAGTATGCTTTCTCAGTGTGCCAGTTCCGAGGGTGAAGACATGATATGGATTAATAAACATACTGAAAAAACTCTTCCCTCACTTTTCTGTGGCTATACAAACAAGTATATATATATATTTTACAACAGTATTAAGAGACCGATCAGTCCATGTAGGTTGTTTTCCCCACATGCTTATTGTCTTTCGCTCTCAGAACAAGATGAGTGAAATTCAATTAAAAACCTACCATCTGCATATTTAGCTATTGCAGCTGCAGTCTCTGAAGCAACATGCAAACTACTGGAATTTAAACAGAGGCATTAAGTAACACTATCAAAAAATAACTTAAACAAAACCAGAGAGCCTGAACAGCTCTGCACTGATGAGGTGTTATAAATACGAAAGAGTGCATGTTACACTGGACAGAGCACACCACAATGAACTAGTAAAAACACCAACAAAGTGCTCATTAAATATTGATGGTTTGGGCTAAACGCAAGAGTCCATCCATCCTGTGCTTTCACCATTTTCTTGGAATAAATGTAGTTCAACATTCTGCTCTCTCTGAATACATATTCTACTTCAAATGTATTTCTCTGATGCCAGACACTGGATTTTTCTACTTTCATAAACAGAGGTCAAACAGGTATAGAGCTTGAAAGCAGGAAACAACACAAAACAAGCTCCTCCAACTACAGCCTTCCTCTGAAGTGGATCCCTTGAGAATGCTGAAAACCACACCATGACCCAACAAAGGCAGAGAAAGCAGCACTGCAGCAGCATGACCCTCAATGTTCTGCAAGGCTCTGGGCTGCTCTATATGGTAACCTCTCCAGTGAAAGAGCAGTGAGGTGTCTGGAGCAGAAGCTAGAGACAGACTGAGGGCCAGCATCACACTGGGCCACCTCCGCTGTCAGCATCACTAAGTGTGATAAACTGGGATTGGGGATTTTTTAAATTTTAAATGGCACACACCAGTGAATTTCTAACAGCAGCAAGGGAGCCCCTATGATACCAGCAACCACCTGATTTAAATACAGTATGTGACTTGACATCCCTGGTTTGAGTTTGGCTCTCTTGTATGCTTGCAGATAAGATCAGCTTGTGCCACAGCAGTATGCATCAACCTGCGAACCAGCACATTGCTTCTGGCTTGTAGATCTGACTAGTCTGACTGCTGCCACAATGTGCTGTGTATTTTCTTAAAGCTCAGATCTCTGAGTCATGGGATTACACACAATTGCACAGACGCACCCAAAATCTGGAAACTATTAGAAGCATCACAAAGGCCAATAGCAGTACTTCGGAGTTTGAATTCTAAATGTCAAAATTTTTAGCAGCATATCTACATCAGCATTTTTGTTTAAGCCTGTTAATAACTTTTGATAGTATCTACCTTATTATGCAACTTTATGCAGTTATTTCTTTTGTTAGTTATGAATATTCACAACTGGCACAAAAGCTTTTGTAATATATCAAGAAAACTATTAACTACTGTACTCAATACCAAGTGAGACAAGATGAGCTATAATTGTTAGAGAGAATGCATGGTTATAAGATCTTACTTTCCAAAAACACAAAGCTGGGAATGCTAGTGAGATTACAGCTTTCATCTGCAGGGCTCAGGGGAATCCCCAAAATCCCCAAAGACAGTTGCATCCCTGCTCATGAGAAAAATAACATGGCCATTGCAGCAGAAAAGGTAACCAACTCACAAGGAAACAAGTTACAGTATGTGCAGCATTAGGAAATGCCGAAGAATGTCACCACTACGATGATTTGCTCAGATTAAGGTTGTATCAGGGGCTGATCTATAGCAAAATATACTCACTTTACACTTCCACTGCTATGAAGAACAACTTTGGGTCAGTACTCCAAGGAGCATGCATGGTTTAATAGCTAAAACTGAGTTTTAGGACCTGACTTATTTGACATCTCTTTGAATTACTCCAGCTCACTCATATTTCCAGTGTGCTTACAGGCACAGGGTGCTGCAAGAGCAAGTCTGAAATGTCAGCCTTCAAATAGCAATCTTTTAAGTATGCCTGATTTTATTACACCAGAAAGGCTACAAAGACTGAGTACACACCTTTGGTACATACACGTAAATATGAATTACATTTTCATATCCTATTAGCATATCAAACTCTGTGGCTTCAGATAAATAATGTTATTTAAAACTACTACAATAAAGAGTACTGAAGAATGCTTTCACAGCCAACAGATTAAAATGGGGGGAAAAAAAAGTAGACAATTCAGTACAGAAATTTCAATGCCTGCACATTAAACTGGGATTAGCTCCAGCCCCACAAAAAGAATAGTGTTACCTGCCTTACAAAACTGCTTTTCACTGAAAGCCACTGCAGTTAGCTGAGAAGCTGTACCAGCCAGAACTTACTGCAAAAGATACTGCTGTGGTGCCAATGTTTGCGAATACACTCTGGCAGGAATCTTGTCTCAAAATTTTTATTAGAACTTTCTGTGTTTAAATGAGTTTCAACTCATCCTGCAGCAGGTCATGTCCCAAGCAAACTGAGCGCAAAGCCCCCAGGAACCTCCCCATTCCAAACCTTCACAGCCTCTTTGTGTGGCACCTTTAGCAAGGCTCATGCTTTGGAGTATCACAGAAAACACACTATGGCTTTAAAAAACTTTTCCAAACCAACAAGCAAACTGCCAAAAGGTGTGGCACAAACATACGGTAATATGATGCCTGAATAGTTCAGGACTCATTTAAAAGCAGTCCTTGGGAAGGCGCTAGTAGGAATCCAGGCTTTTGCCAGCAGCATATAAAACTAAAAGGGGAAGCGTAAACTAAAAGCAAAGTCCCATCTAACACAGATGCCATGACTCACCTCTATATTGTATTTGGATACTAAGCACAAAAGAGTTTCTATGCCTTGATTCAGTTTTCCTTTTTGGACACAGTTCGTGGTCATCCTGCAGTCAAATCAAAACAGGGGAAGGCAGAAAAGACACACTCACCGTCTTGTCTCTGGCAGCAAAATAAAACAGATTGCTCAAGATCACTGTTTGCTGTGTCTCCATTTTCTCCCTCCCCACATTTAAGAGACTTCCTGCTTTTGGTTAAAAATACTAGCATGAGTGTTGCTCTGGAAAAGTACTTACAGAGCTGGGGAAGTCATGATCTCCATGTAAACTTTAAAAATTAATACTGTCTTTTAAGAAACTGGTGTGTTGTTAACAACCGCCTAGTAGTTTTATCTGGAATTTAAAAAGTCTGAAAAGCTGCAGGGACAGAGAGGAGAGGGGCCA
This sequence comes from Dendrocincla tyrannina, assembly GCA_035047865.1. Taxonomy (NCBI): domain Eukaryota; kingdom Metazoa; phylum Chordata; class Aves; order Passeriformes; family Dendrocolaptidae; genus Dendrocincla; species Dendrocincla tyrannina. The sequence goes on along the minus strand of JAWWMP010000132.1, from coordinate 26,313,525 downwards.
GTAAACCGCAGCTGATACACTGAGAAGTTAAGATGAACTCCCCACCTTGCCATTTCAAAGGTATCTGGTCTACCTAAAACACATCAGTTACACAGACCAGTTACATGGCTCTTAGGATACACCTGTGAAAAGCGACTGCTTTTAAGTGTCAACTGTTTTATTTATGTTAACTGTGTCTCATATTTATCTGAGCCACTGATCAGGATCCTTGTCTTCCAGCACTCAGCTGATTCAGTATTTCCAGCCTTGGGTGCAGCATTCAGGTCAGCAAGACTGTTAACTTCGACTTCTCACACAGCATTACTTTTATTACATATATATTTCTTCTATTTGGCTTATATTTTTGTAACTTGCTTTCACATTACTGGTTGCAAACAGTTCTTTCAGCTTATTTCCTTGTCTAGGGCAAAGCAGAGACAGGATCTGTACAAAAGGAAACTGAACTCCCTTGTGGTTATGCAGTGGGTTTGCCACCTTCTCAAACACTTCGAGACAGTTTAACCCATCTTTATCGCAATTAACTTGCTAACACACTTACTCAACCACATAGCCCAGACTAGCCAAAATCTCTGCCCTGCTCCCAGTTGAATCATCACTTCAGCTCCCAGCCTCTACCTAGCTCAGCCTGGAGATCAGCCAAGGCTACACCAACCCTCCCTCGATACCTGCAAAGAGGGGCTGGATGAGGAGCAGCTGAGGCCACAGAGGTCCCTAGGAGCATAGGTGTTGCTGCATCTAAGGGGCTTGGCACCTTTGTACTTATATTTTGAACAAACACATAAAGGTGTTTTATAAAATAGGTCTTCCACATACAGCACAATGGAGTAAGTTCACAGCTCTGCTGTCACAGACAGAGAGCAGTGGGTTCAAAAAAGAAAGTACAGAACATAAATAATGAATAGTTTGCATGAGAAGGTACAGAGAAGGTCAGGTCAGGCCGTAGAAAAAAGGAACCTCAAACAAAAAAACCACAGGAACATTGTTCTGTGAACAGTATGGCATAAGCACTTCAAGTACAACTAGTGACTACGTCATACATTCATTCTGGAGTGAAAGATTGGAACAGGTTGCCCAGAGAAGCTGTGGAGTTTCCCTCACTGGAGATATTCAAGAACAATTTGGATGCAATCCTGTGCCATGTGCTCTAGGATGACCCTGCATGAGCAGAGACTTTGGAACAGATGGTCCAGTGTGGTCCCTTCCAACTTTACCCATTTTGTAATTCTATGATCTTCTTAACACAGCACTCTGGTCAAAGTGATATCCTCATGATACACTGAGTTTCCTTTTACAGGAAGAAAAGCGATGTAATTTTTCCACCACTCTGGAAAACATATAAGACATTTAAAGATGCTTTTGTGATCCCTAAATCAACTTTGTGATGTCTTTAGTATAGTTTTAGCTAACAATGGGGAGATTCTGGGAAGATGAAATTACTGCTTATTTGGCAGAGAAACAAAATATTACTTAAAAGAAGGTAATTTATTTCTCTCCATCTGACTAGAATGTGAAAACTGAAGTAATTTTGATCTAAAATGATCAGACAGTAAATGTGAAAATAACTGCCTCAAAATTATGTAGAGTAAAAGAGAAGAGCAGATTATATCTTGCTTGTGCATGATGTACTCAATTTTTCAATCCTTTGAAAATGCACTGCCTGTTCTTGTGATGATAAAAGCAACTTTTTTAAAGGTCTAAGTTCCACATTTTTAGAGTAAACATCTTTTTTTCCATTTCAGTTTGAGAGACTACTGAATATTTCCTTATCAGTAAGGGGAGGTTGTGCTTGCCAGTCCTCACCACACAAGTACAAAGCTATTTGTTTATGCATGCACTGACTGCTGACACCTGACAGTGCCACCTGCTTATCCCCAGCCTGACTTGAACAAAGAAGAATTAGTTTATGGACTACGAAAGCTACCATCCTTAGTAGGCAGGCAGCCAACCAGTGTTCATTTTAACTTCTGTCCCCTTCTTCAGCTGCTGTGCTATAGAGTCATTCTAAAATGAGGGATTTATTTCACCAGTGATGGACCTGATCTTCACAGTACAGATCCGCACTTTCCTGACCCTTGGGAATCATGGACTTTAGTTTAAGTGTTTCCCGTAAGCAATTTATCCTCACAGTGATCACACCAGCATCCTCATGTGCTGTATCAGCTACAAATGGGTGTACAGCAGTACTGTTACAGACCAAACCTCTCTCCACATACTGCAGGAATTAGAAGAGCTGTCTTCCTGGCAAACACAAAGTATATTTGGACAGCACATATGAATATCTGCATTGGATAGCAGGTATTTCAAGAGGATCCAGGATTTATGCGTCAGCTGAGAACGGAAAAAGTCACACGAAATAAGTTGCAGAGGCCTGAAAACTGTCTTCCTCCCAGCCTCCCTATGCAAGTTCACAAAACAAACAGTTTAATTAAACTGTAGTTGGGCTTCTCAGATTGGCTTGGGATACAGAAATGACATAGCGAGCAGTCATAAGGGTGGCAAAAGGCACTATATAAAAGGCCACCTCTACCCCATGCAAACCTAATCACCAGGTTATTCCACAGTATCTTGACAGCAAGACACAGGATAAGGCAGGAACACAGAGAGCCTGTCTCCTCCTTTCATCTTTCTAGAAAACAGCAAAAGAGATGAGAAACCAACCCAGAGCAAGAGCTGCTGCTACCTGCCCTTAACAGATGTTTAATTAACATCGTATTACAAAAAGGCACAGAAGTGACCATGAAACACTTTTAGGCTCAGAAGAGCTTGCTGCCTTCTCATACAGATATAGGAACTACCCCACCAAGGAGAACCCAATGAAAAATTCACTTTTGATGCTCTTTTACAAGTATATCATTGGGGTGAAGACGATCCTAGAGAAAGCAAGCATAATTCAAGTCCAGCTATTCCATTCATTTTGGTTCAGCTCATTTCTCCTCAAGGGGAAGCAGGAAATAAAGATTTTTACTGTTAAATTAGATGTTGAGAATAGGTGCATGTTTGCTTCCTCTCTGATGCCAAAAATGTTACTGTGTAAGAATTACTGTAGAAGGTGAAACTCTCACCACAAGAAAACAAATAACAAATACCAACTAACCAAAAAACCCAAATCTCTATTTCTGTTTCCTTCCTCTTCTAGCCCTTCAGAAATTGAGACATTATAAACTCCACAATAGGGTCTACCTTTTTGCCCTATAAGCTTTAAAATATAAAACTGCAAAAAGAAAAATGAAAAACAGAGGAGACTCATATTTTTAAAACGAGCAATAGGTTTGTCAATAACATTAAGTACTCAGCACTTCAGTGATTTGTGGTAAATCTTCAGCGCATCTAAGACACTTGCAAAGCAATTTTCTCAGACATCCTCTAGAGGTTTAGTTTCGGATTTTTTTACAGGCACATAAAGACTGTGAGTAAAGGCCTTGCTCAGAGTGCTAGAAGGAGCAGTGCCAGACTTAGATGTTCTTCACCTCATGGGCAACAAAAAAATTACTAACAGTTACAGCACTGTTTGTATGACCACAGCATCCACTATAAATGAAATCACAACATCATTTTCTGCCATCTACTTATTAACCATAGAGCACACAATACAACTATCACTTCATGGTATGACTATTTCTATTCCCATTCTAAATTTAAAAAAAAAACCCAAACATAAAACAAACAAAAAAAAATGCAAATAATGTCACTATGGTTACCAACAGGAAGTTATATAAATATTTATTTTCCTTCACGATAAGGCTGTTGCATATATTTGGAGTAATGTACTTCCCAGCCTTTGGGAAGCACAGTCTATTACTCCTGTATCACATATGAGAAAGCCCTTCATGAAGTTTGTTGAAATACTATACTTAGTCTGCTAGAGACAGTAATGTTAGAACAGCATTTCTGTTTTAGGGTTTCCTTATATTTTCTGCAGTATCACACAGCCTTTATTTAGCACAAAAAAGCTCCAACTTCTTTAAGCCTGAGAATCTGAAGAGCATGACCACACTCTTTCCAGCCTTGCAGGACCTGGTTTTCATTTCATTTTCTTAGAAATTGCCATATTCACACAACCACAAAAGACACACATCTGCTGACACTTACTCAAGAGTAGGCAAAAAGCATCCTAATATGCTATGCAAGGATTTGATCTACACATCTCAATTTGCTACTTTTCTGCCATTTGCCCTGTTGGAAAACAACATCAAGAATTTTCGGACGTCACATTGTTGATGCTAGTTTCAAACACTGAGTGAGGCTGGCTATCAGAAATTTCATAAAGCTCTAAGGAAATGAGTGTTCTGCAGATAACTGTACATGCACATACACAAGGATCTCACAACCCACTAAGTCACTACAGCATCTGTACTGGAGAGAGAAGACACAGAAAAGCAGTACGTGAGACCATCTGTAAAAGTACAAAGAATGATGAATTTCTGTGCCACATATACATCACATCTCTCCCCAAACGTGTATTTATCAGGGAAAACATAGCCAGCTGCCAGATGAGAAGAGACAACAGCAAATGGCTAGCAGCTATTCCCAATGCCATCCTGCTATTCTGGCATAGCCACAAAAACAAAAGAAATTAACTTGCTGAGACAGGAACATTTCCCACAACAGAAGCACCACAGATCTGCATGGGGTTTTTTAAGGCTTTTAGAAATTAGTATTTGTAAGAGTGAACAGCACTTCCATAAACAAACAGTTTAGCAGTTTGTATGTTTTCGTTGACATGTGCCAGTATAAACAGGAGGTTTCCATTTAGAGAACAAGACTTGGAACAATTAGCTAACTTTTGTTGTGTAAGGCTTTCAGTGGGAAGACAAGAGAAAACACGCCCAGCGGCCATAAATTACTGCCGGTTCTTGGCTCCAATGAGATATCAGTTTCTAAAGGACCTGAGTAGGCTGAAAATACAAAGCAGCGACTTAAACCACATTCATGTGAGATACTCTGCTGCATAACACACCCATTGACAACCTGCTTCTGTGCTGCTGCCTAGGATAGCTAGCCTGCGATTGCTGCTTTGAGAGAGTATCTTAGAAATCCCAGCAGCAGACTGTGCACAAAAGAGAGAGGCGAAATAAAAGACCTAAATTAAAACCCACATTTCTAACTATCCTGTGGCTATTAGAATGCATTTAAATAATTCCTTATAAGACAAACTGGATAGGTATAATGTTGGAAGAATTATGGTAATTTGGTAGTAAGAATAACCATAAAAATTAACTGAAAGGACAGGAAAAATGTTCAAGCCAGGTTGAGGAAAAAACTTGGTAATCAAAAACTTATCAGCTGAAAGCACTAAAACATTTTTGACAGAGATGGATGACACTGGGAACTGACAAAAAAAAGGCACCCTCTCAACTCTGCTTTTTGCAGATAAACCAAATGACTCTCCTACTGGCTGCAATTTGCAACTAGGAAAAATACTCCCCTCAGCAACATGCGATATCCCAATAAAGGAAGAAAAAAAATCCTTAATGTTTTTCACAGAAGCCTTTGCAATTTGATCTTGCCAGCTTACACACATTTTTTCCCTTGCCAGTGTATTCTAGAGACACATGTTATGAGAACTTTGCACATAGAAATGCAATGCATTCTGCATTAATGATGTTAAATAACTTCACGTTTTGAAACCAATTGAAGTTTTCCCATTTTACTTCCCTCATTAATACAAGCCCCTCTTCCTTTTGCAGAGGAAACGTCACCGCTCCAGCACCTTCACACAGGATAGAAGCAGTTTTATCTGGACACAGGACTGTGTGACTGTAAATAAACCTTATTTTAAGCTAAGAGAAACCGTGTAACCCACACTTCATTTTCCACAGTTGCCACCCATCCCAAGCAATGTAGGCATGCTGGTAGAGATCTCCGCAGTATGGAGACTAAACTAGAAATCTCACATATGTGAACAGCCACAAAAAGAAACACAATTTTAGAGCAGCAGGATGCAGAACTACAGAGACACTAACTAGAACCATCTGGGAAAAAAAAATTAAACCCAGTCCCTTCAATATTTTCTGGCTTACGAAGTTTATGAATTTTAAAAACCCTAAGCAATTTAAAGCTTTGATTCTGTGTTAACACATGTATTCTCCACTGCAACATGGTGAAGGGAGATTTTCCTCATGGAGAGCAGTGCAAGCAGAGTATTTCTATCAGCAAGAGCTGAAGGAGTTAAAATGTGCAAGTGAAGAGGAAGCAAAAGAGCTGGCAACTTTTAGGTTTTATCTCATGCAAAATAACTGCAGCATTGCAATTCTAGGACTTCAGCAAAATGAATGCACCCTTCTGGAAACAAAACTATGTGTAATAGGAATGCCTGTCCAAAGAACACAATATAATATGCTTAGCTTAGTTTGAAAAAAACGCCTAACCTGCTAAACCCTCATCTCTCCTCAGAGCCTGCTTTACAGATTTCTAACATACTCTTTTTCAAAGCAGCAATACTAGGACACCGCAGGCAGCTAAAGTCTCTCTAAGTGCTAAGGACTTTAAATACAAAAAGACACACATAAAAAACTCAATATTACAAAACAGAAAATTTGCAGAAGCATCACTTCAAAGGAAAAGCATTTAATCACAGCCATAGGAGGAGCTGTAGATTTTGTTTAAAAGTGAAGCTGAGAAGTTAACAATTAAGGATACAGCTTTTACAGAAAAAAATTACAGCAAATTAGCAAAGAAGGGTTCATTTATCCCCCCAGCAGTGTATTTAGCAGTCAAAACCACAGCACACAAATACAGTGTAGTCACACCTGCCCATCAACACAGGAATACTTGAGTATCTCACAGTATGTGATGACAAAGCACACGAAGAACATGGACTACAACCTTGTAGTAGCCACTGAAGTACCACCTCCAGCTTTGTAATGGAAACCTACAGGCAAGGCCCCAAAAGGGACATGGGCAAACTGACTGCCAGCACAGAACACAGCATGAAACAAGCTGCAGAGTGCGGCCCAGAATGACTCCAGACCACATCAAGCACTCAGGCAACAAATCCCCAAGCCCTGATTTCCTCAGCCCTGCACAAGCACTCCAACCTTCCCTTCCACAAGCTTGAGGAAAAGTACTTGTTCAACCAAACAGCAATGGCAAACAGCAGAGCTGGCAACACTGAACAGCAATGGTGGGAAAAAATGAAACGATCACAACAGCGCTTGCACTGAACGAGATGGATGCAATACGACGTCTTCTGTTACATTGAAATATAAAGACCTAAATAACTGCAATAACAATTGGAACTTTTTTACTATCTTGAAATTATAGCTACAGATCAGTCACTTAAAGTTTACGAGAACAAATATTTGAACTGCCTGAACTGTTCTGCAGACGCACAGTCAAAAATATTGAAAGGAACTCAGATGAAAACAGTAAGGGGGAAATAAGTAAACATGTTTCATTAACTATCTTGCCAGCAACTCCATAGGAAAACTGGATCTACCAACTGCATATATAAAAAGAATTCTATACTAATTTGTTCCCAAAATTTCCACTTAAGAAATAATCAAAATCTTGTATTAAACACTTTTCCCAATTAGATTTTTCCCCAACATTACAACATCTCTCTGCTGCACCTATTTGGTGCAAGAATTTAACTCCCAAGGCACGTCACTGTCGTGTTCCATCCCACGACATAGCAGAGACGATCATTTTTCTGCTCTTTCTTGAAATGACAGCACTGCCAAAGCAAGCACTTTTCCTCCTCCTCCTCTCATTTTTGGTGTCTCTTCTTGAACCTTTATCAGCTTTCAGTCTCATTTTAGAGCCTTAGAAAAGCACGAAGCCTGTCTGCAAAGCAGTACCCTGGAGAAGTTGGAGGTGACAAACTGAATGGGTGATGTCAGTCCGTGCTGAATGACAGTGTAAATGCTCTGTGAGGCGCAAGATGTTTTTAGCACGCCGTGTTAGAACCTTAATCAAGAAGGCTAAGTCAATATTTATCTTAAATTCCCGTCTTACGTGTCTTCATAAACACGCATGACAAAGCAAAGAAGGGCTATTCACAATAACAGAGGTGACACAAACTAGTGAAAAGGAATTTAGTAAAAGCGGTTTTGAATAGTTTGAGAAAAAACTACTGGGAAAAGGTCGAGTTCATTTTGTGCAGCATGTCCATTCCACGCGCCATCAGAGGTGTTGAGGCACAGCTTGTGGAAGCTGCTCAGAACATGTCCCAGAGCTCCCTGGATGTGCCCACACCCCTGCCACTCCCCTGCTATGGGTCAGCTGCGGACACAGGCAAGGGGTTTGGCTGTGTTTCATCACAGCACTGTTCCCAAGCATATATATATGGCATCTCTATTAGTAAAAACAATGAACGATTGAACTGCCTCCTCTCCCGGCCGGCAGTCACTCAGGACTCTTCACACCACGCTGTCTTAGGGGCCAGCAGATGAATCTGACCCCCCAAATTATTCATTTGAGCCCCCCCCACATGAATTTAAGCCCCCCCAAATGAATTTCACTCTCAAGAAATTGATTTGCCCCCAAATTATGAATTTGACTCCCAAATTATGGAATTGACCCCCAAAATCATGGAATTGACCCCCAAAATTATGGAACTGACTCCCAAAATCATGGAATTGACTCCCAAAATCATGGAATTGACTCCCAAAATCATGGAATTGACTCCCAAGATCATGGAATTGACTTCCGAAAAAATGGAAGTGACATCCAAAATTATGGAACTGACATCCAAATTATGGACTTGATTCCCAAAATTATGGAACTGACGCCCAAAGAATGGAACTGACATCCATGGTGCCGGCAGTCGCTGTGCCTTCGTGTTTCCCCCTCCACAGGATCTCTGGCACTTCCCGAAGCCAGGAGAAGCTCCGAGCCTGCTGCCCTTCGGCACACAAGGCACGGCAGCTCGCAAGGAAAACTTTTTTCCGGGCGCTCCCGTTCCCCTTCCCGCTGTTGGCAGGAGCAGCCCGAGAGTCCCCGCTGCCCCCGGGACCCGCTGCCCCCGGCTCGGTGCCTCTCCCGGGGCAGGCTAAGGCAGGCTCGGGGGGCAGTCCCTCCTCTCCCCACCGCCGGGAGCCTTACCCTTACCTGAGGCGCCCAGCCGCTCCGCACCGCCCGGCCCAGCCCCGGCAGCATGGCCACGGCCCTCATCCTGCTCCGGCTGCTCCTCCCGGGGCCGAGAGCGGCCGCCTGCGGGCTCGCCCCGCCGCGCCCCAGCCCCGGCCCCAGGGCGGGCAGAGCCCAGCCCGAGCTGAGGGCGGCGCCGCCCGCGGTCCGGGCGGTGTGTGCCGCTGCCCTTCTCCTCCGCCGCCTCCCGCCCCGACCGCCGAGGAGGGGCCGGGCCGGTCCCGGCTGGACTCGGCTCGGCTGGGCCGGTCCCGGCTGGGCTCGGCTCGGCTGGGCCGATCCCACAGGCGGTACCCGGCAGGGCGGGAGGGGAGGCGGCTCCGCCGGGCCCAACACACCGCCCCTCGGCTACAGGTGCTACTCTCCCCCCGTTCTGTAAATGAGATTAAAATAGCCACAAATGTCTGTCCTCCCAGAACACCTGGCCGTGCTGTCGCCGAGCGCTGCCTTTTCTTGAGGAACACGGTCGTCGCCGCTCCTGGGTTCCAGTGCAAGAGAGGCGTTCTGGTGCCGCAGAAATGAACAGCGAGGCACCAAAGACACACACTCGGAGTTCGCTGTTCGACACGCGAGTTTTGCTGACAGCAGCAGAGCCATTAGCAGGGTTTACCCCGCTCCTGCTCAGCCATTTGTGTGATCTCACTGTTTGATCGCACTGATCTCCGGGCCCACAAACACGGGCTTTCGTGGTCAGGACAAACCACGGAAGGGCATCGGACCCGCGGCACCAGGTCCGGGAATCATTCAGGGAAATGCTGTGTTCCTCGGCTTTCTGCGCCTTCTCTGGTGTTCCTCCAAAGCAATGCTGCACGAAACAAAGGTCCTTTACCTGATGGCGACAAAAGAATCTGAGCAAATGGGCTGTTGCAGGTCCAAAAGCGTCACTGTCGCGGAAAAAACCCCACAGCTGACTGCAGGCTTGGTGGCTCTGGGGGACTAAGTAAAGCCCCGTCTGTGCCCACCTCCTGAGCCCTGGAAGGGAACCCTGAGGCAGCCAAGATCCCACCGACATTCCTTCCAGGAATGCCATCCCAGGAACCAGCCGAGGAAGAGCAGTTGCACTATTACCTGGCAGTGACTCCCCAAGGCAACAACTTGTGATACAATCACAAGTAATATTTACCCCAGCTTTACTGGAGCAATTTTCCTTCAGCAAGAGTTCATTTCTCAACCTATGTACCTTACTACATAAATCATATTAAGATCCACAAGTTGCCAAAGGTGAATTAAGGTTTAAATTGTTAAATATTTTAATTCAAGATATAATACCTATGGTTTTATCAAGGAGAGGTAACTAAGTCATGGCAACTGGCTTCCCCCCCACACACACAATACTTCTATCACAAAGTGATGGCTTTATCAAAGTTACCCTCTTTGGGAAGGAGAATTCAGTATCAGTACTAGAAAACAGATCATTTAGTTTTGGTCACTGTTCAATGCTACATTTAATTTTTGTACTTTGTCTTAAAAGGTCAATAAGGAGCAAAGAAGCACTGGTGCTCACAGCAGCTTGTGGATATTAGCTTCTGCAGGGGACTGGGAATCAAGACTCATGTTTTTACCTAAAGGTAGGAGAAACTAGAGAACATTTTACTAACGTTCTCATGCAGAAAGAACATCAGTCACTGCAAAGTTTAAAAAGAGGACTTTGACTCTTTGAAAAATTACACCTCAAAATGTATCTGTAATACAGTTCACTTCTAAACTAACATCATATATAACTAACACTTGACAAAGACAATTCCACATAAAACTGTCATTGTATTTATCTGTTCATAACCACTGAACACAGTAAATATAAAACAAAATACTGTGAAACATCACTATGGTCACAGATACCATTAAAATAGCTATTAAAAGGAGTGAAAGGCAAAGTTTCTTGAGTGCAACCACTAAAACAGCAGCTGGATTTGCAGAGCATTCAAAGGGGACAGCTTTTAGGACGACTTACTAGTTCCCAAATTTTTTGCCTGTTGTTGCCCCCACTCCCCTGCCATGCTTACCATGTCGTTGGTAACAGATTATGACATTATATTAACTTGAAACTACCTTTGAATGAGTTTTCTTGTTCTATGAGATGCAAATTAATATCTTCCCTTCTGGTGTCTCTGTGCTCTACCAATAGGAACTAGTACTTCAGAGGCAGTGATTTATGCAGACATGGCATCAGGGTTCTCTTTGTATCATGCATACAGGACTGGCCTCAATTCCAGTAAGGAAATGACTATGAAAGCAAGCGGATTATTACAGACTTGAGACTTACGTTTCAGTTCATATTTTCAGGGGAATTTTTTAAAGAGAAAACTATTTACTGAAATAAAACCAGATGGGGTTCTAGGGAAGCATGAAACTAAAGGGGAACATGAGGCACCCTGGCCACAGCACTTCCAAGTGGCCAAAGGTCTGTCTTGTACATCTCAGAGCATTCATTTCAAGTCTTTTTCAAGGTAAAAAAACCCGAAAACCACAAACAAAACAAACTTTTAGATAGGACAAACGGACATGGATAATCTTCTGAATTAAAAACATTTTCCCAGGGCCAGATATCAAGCTCTAGAATAGCACCTTAACTCCAGAAATGCCTCATCAACTGGATTGTCACAAGCACACAAATGCAAGAGCAGAGATCTTGCTTGCGGAACTGCCTTGACAAGTCATTAGTAAACAGCCTGAATTTTCCCAAAAGTCACAAGAATGAAACACAAACTTCCTTGTTTTCATGAAGAGGGGGGCATATAAAGTTCCTTTGCTCTTTTGTACATTGTATCAGCACTGTGCCACTCCACGTAAAGACAAACTTTTTCGCCAGGAAAAACTATGTTCCCTACCTGTGCACAGAGAGAAAAAAAAAAGTCTGTCTTCAAGGTATAGAAGGAGAGCTCATTGGAAAAATATTAGCTCTGCCAGTACTAATGTACTAATTCTCCTGCTCCAGTTAAGAAAGAGATAAGACCTATCACCAACTCACACCCACAAAAGCTCTGTCTTTTTTATAGAGCAGGGGATCATGCCCATAAAATTTCCTAAATAAACTGCTGGAAGGCATGACACCACATAGGGAAATACCTGGACTCCAATTACAGAGATGAATTCTTAGTAAAGGATTGAGAAGTGCTTAGACTAGGCAGAGGATTATAAATTACACTCTTATTACAGAGTTGCCAGCCTGTCTAAATTGTACTGGAGTAGTAAGTCAGCAGAGTAGAGGCCTAAGTCGTGATTAAAGGGAGGTTGCATCATTCACGGTCAACATTTTCCTCCCTTTTCTGAGTCTTTTTACTCTTTTTCTGAGTCTTGTGTCTCCTCGTTTGCTTATACTTTCTTATATACTTTTTCTGGCTTTTAAATATATCTTTGATGCATAAATTCTGACAAAAATAATTATCACATTTAAAAATAATACAGGAATGACACAGGGGATCACTTGTGTCTTGATAGGCACAAGCCTCATGAAACTATCACAGTGAAGCAGTAAGATATTATTCAGGTTAGGATTGCATACACAAACATGGCTTGCACTGGACAAGTGCAGCGAATATGGTTAAAAGCCAATCTCTCAAAAAGGTTCAGATGATCAAAGAAATGGCCTAAAAGGAAAAGGCTGCAGCTTGAAATGTAAATTGATCTCAGCATGGTCACAGGCCAACTCACTAGGAATTCCCTTAGAATAGCATCTATGGCAAAGACTACTTTGTTTATGTATGCTAATGAATATTAAGTATTCCCAATACAACTTTAGCAGCCCATTAGGGCCTTTGTGCAGCAGGTACCAACACCAATGCAGCTTCTTAGTAAAGAGCCTGCCTTACAACCTCAGGGTCCCAGAGTCCTGCTAGTTTCTAGGTCCCTATCACTAACATCTTTTCTGGGGGATAAAATTAAGTTTATACTCCCTATCCCTCAGGGTGCTGAGCACTCACAACCTTGCAGGCAGCTGAAACAATATGGTTTGTATGAATGCACAGGCATACTTTGAAACTTTGATGAGAGTTTATCTGGCTGCCCAGTTGTGAGTACTTGTCTCAGGTCAAGTAGTGCCATGACTGTTGGCACTGACAAAATGGAGGTGGTGGGAGAGTGTGGGTGGGATGAGTGTGGTGTGGTGGTGGGCAGAACTTCCCCTTTGGGCACAACTAAGCAGGGAAATCAGCCTAACCTGCCACTAGAGCCACAGCTTCAGTGAGAAATACACAACCAACACACCAGAAAGATATAGGGAGAGATCTCCCGGTTAGTGTTTCAATTCTGGAGTCATTGCAGGTCCAGTTCCTGCTCAAGGCATGACAATCTGTCATCAGAGAGCAGCAGCACAGTGTAAAAGTTCAGCTGTTCCCTCTTCCCTTGATACACCATCCAGGCAGAGTTACAGCAGGGGAAAGAGCCAGAAAAGAGCTGAATCAGTCTGCCAGAGACAGAGCTCAAGTCTTTGGCTTGGCACCTGTAGTATTAAAAAGAGCTTTGAAAGTGGCTTTCCTCACTCAGACATCCTTAATAACCTACACATCTCTGAGTGACTGATAGCTTAAAATATGAGAACATGCACATTTAATGTCATCGGTGTTGGACAGGAGGCAAGGACTGTTCAGAACACAGCACAATTGCTCTGGTAAAAGCACCTCAGTGAAACCTCTGCCTAAGAATTCAGTTCTAGTATCTGAGAGTGTGTAATAGCTATGCACCACTTGACACACTTCATTAAATACACGGAAAAGTGTCATCAAGAAGTGTAATCAGAAGAGTGGAATCAAGGCTGAATAAATGACTGAATAAATGCAGTCCAAAACCTGAAAACAACACAAACAAATGACTCCTCAAATAAGCACAAACATTCACAAGAGAGAGTCATGCACATCTGGATACACAGGTTTTTTCTTAGTTTGCGCTACTTCACATTAGTCATTGCAAATGACCACCACAGCTGAGCACAAACAATATGAATCACAACCATATTCCTTCTACAAATTCCAGTATCCTGTTTTACGTAGCTATTCAGGGATCTGAGCACCCTCCAAAATCCATCCCTTCCCAGGACATTGTACTCCATTGGCCTGTTTTCCAGACTATGTTTGTGCAAGGGTTTTGTGGTAATACTCTTCGGATGGGTAACAGTCTTCCCTCCCTTCAAGGCAGTATCAACTTGTCTGCCCTGTTATTGTTTTGGGCTAAAGAACAAAAACTGCCAGAAGCTTAGCAATATGTTGGAGAAATGGCTTGCTTGCTCCTAAGCTATTTTACATTTGAGTCACATAGAATTCACAAGTTAAAGCAGAAGGACATTCCCAGAAGTTCTAACTCTTGATTCGGGAAGTCATGCAGTTTTGCCTATATCTTTTTCACAGGATGCAGTTTGCATGCAAATTTGGTTACTTTCAGTTGTTTTTCTAAGGCAAATGCTAAACTTTGAAGTAAGGAGCTGAAAAAATCTGGCCATTTTAGGAAACTGCCACTGAGGAGGGCCAACAGTTCACAGGTTTCTGTTTTTTTTAAAACTTCTCCAGGAAGCCGTAACAAAGAACTTACTTTTTATAACATAAAAACACACTTATTTAAAGACCCAAGTATTACAAAGTTTGTGGTAACACGAAGTTAGGATGAAAAAGAATAGAAAAGGAAAAAGGCTGCTGGTAGCTTTATGTAAATGAGTTCATGCAACACCATTTGCGATACCTTGCCTAGAACCATCTCCATACTTATCTCAAGTATAGTCCCAGCAGGTGGTGGGACAGATGAACGTCATCAGAAATTTAAATACACTGAGAAAATGAAAACCTTAGAAAGCAAATTAAGGACATAACAGTGTGCTGAAGAAAGAAGGGTATAAAGCAGTTTGCTACCTCCCATTCTCTCCAGCTTAGGAAGCTACAGAGAGTTTGGCATCTTTCAGAAGGAAGGAAAAAACCCCAAAACTTTTCTCCACAGGTAATTAGACTGCAAAATATTTCATTAGAAGAAATTATTGAATCTAATACTTATTCCCATCAGCAAAAACGCTGACAGGGTTTTACATACAAAGCTGATCTCTAAATATGTAAGGCAGAGTTGTGGCTCAGGGTATGACAACTTAGACACTGGGGATTTCTCATCTTTCACCCTGCCCATTGGATACCAGTCACTCTTCAAGGAGACAAGATGTCGGAGCAGGTAAATGGGCAACTGTGCTCGATGACCCAGCTGTGGTTTGGCAGTGAGGGAGCAGCTGACAGTGCCCTCGTGTGCTGCTTTCATCACTGGCTGTGCTCTGCCCTCAGAACCAATCCATCCACACTGCTGGAGATGCCAGTCATGGTTGCAAAAGAAGTTTTCACTATTTTTACAGGAACTTAGAAGTTTCAAAACGTGTTTGGAAGGCTGAAAGACTTCATGCTTGCTCTCCAGGAATAAACTACTCTTTCATGTAAATAGTTTTGGTAATTAGAAATAATAGCTTGGATGAGGGAAAAGGGGAAGCTTGGAAACTCAAATGGCTTTTTATTTTGAATAAACATATAAGGCACTTAGAAATACAGCCATATTGTAAGAAATTGCTAAACTTGATAAGACAGTCAAAACACCAGTACATCTTTCAGAAGCTCTGCACATGCTTCACAAGACATCCAGCACATATACACCAGTGATTCCAGTTTTACTTTTAGTCCTGGCTTCTCCTAAGCTCTACTTCAAATAACGAAGGCATTGTATTCAGCTGCTAAGAGCAAAAAGAATTCCCTAGCTACAGTCAACTGCTACATATTTTATTTCTTTCTTTGCTTCTGCATTAGGTCATCAGGTAATTTTTAGTAACGTTTTGTATTCATAAAAGCTGAGGTTTACAGCCTCCACAGCTATTTGAAAGCATCATATCTACAGAAGTTATTAACAAAAGGAAGTATTTTCCAAAATGTTACTTTCCCTCCCCAAATGATGTTCTAACATTAAAAGATTTTGTTACTTTTTAAACATATGAGACTACTACTCCTATGGCTAGCAGATTACCAAGATGGTTAATTATCACCCTCTCTCATGCTTGAAGATTCTTATGCCGATAAATACTTCATTCAAGAATCCCACAAAGCCTCAGTGTCTCGCAAGTAGAAGCTTTCTACTCACATGGATAAACACAAGAAAAGCAGTATTATGCTACTTGCTAGCCAAACAGTACTTCCTTCCAACACTCCTGACCTGTGTAAAACTGTCCCTTCTCTTTAAATGGTAACATGATTAAGGGTGTAACTGGAGATCCGTATTTGCTGATGCCTCTTAACATCTGAAAAATCAAAGAGAACCCTCACAGGTAGCTTTAAGAAAATACAAACCAGATAATCAAAAGGGTAAACAGGTGCAAGAAAAAGGATTGAAAACTCATTCTCCTTTTCCAAATTACGGTTTTTAAACAGGTTGTGAAATATTTCCAATTCTGCCATCTCCTGTATTTATCTTCTGTAGTGTGCACACCAGCTAAAATCTTGTGCATGACTGATACTCCAAATTAGGCAGCTCCATCACTTTTGTGAAGCACCTTCAAAGAAAAATACGAAGAAATTCTGTGAAGTATTCGGTTTTTTTCTAGTTATCAAAGTTGTAAAGGAAAACACATCAAAAGCCCTGCAAGTTGAAATCAGTAAGAATTCATGATTGAGGCATAAACTGAAGAAAGATTATATAGTAATTTGAATTTTAATTGCTCTTATAATAATCTTTCCTTTGACATTAATCATGTGAGAATTCTCTTGCTACACTCAAGTATGTAGAATGCCTTTGGATTTTCCATAAAGAGAGAACAACAGAGCTTGTGAGGAAAACCAGTATGTTCTCAAGAGAGACTTCAATACCACTTATTTGCAAGAGTTGCCACCACCCTTTTCCAGATTCCTGCATTTGAATATAACATAACATCAGTTTAAGTAAAGACATATAAGACTTCTAGAAATGGTTTAGGTTTTTTTTTTAATTCTAGAGGCTGACAGGTGAAGAAATTGCATCAATAGATGATTACAATCTCCCCATTCCCCCTTTAAAATTCCCAACACAACTGTACCAAAAATCCTGGTAAGCTAAAACTCAGCAATATTTGTGATTCTAATTATATCCTACCTCATTTATGAAAATCTGAGAAGCAGCAGTGCATGTAAACATCCCTGCACTGTTTGTCAGAAGAAACTACCAGAAAATACTATATAGAAGATTTAACAAATATTAAAATCTGAATAACTGCTTTTAAACAAAAAGTCACTCAAGTGATTTTATAGTAACAGACACATATTTGGGGTATTCCATAAATTCATTGCCATTTACAGCCTCAGACCTCCACACTTGGCATTGCTGAAAATGGTGCTAAGCTTTTGCAGGGTTATATCCTGCCCACTATCAGAATACAGTGCTGAGACAAAATATACTCCAAACCTGAAATCAAAACGAGATCTTTCCAGACACTTATGCATAAGCTAATACTTCTAACTATGGAAATCACTGACTGAGGTGGTAATTATTTCCTCATTAACTGACTTGTGTGCATACCTTGAAACTTTAGCATAAAATTCTTAAAATCTTCTTGGCCTAAAAAAACATGAGTCCACATTTAAAATTACTGAAGAGCTCTTGACTCTCAGGATTACTAACAACTGATTTTGGCATTTGACAAACACCAGCTATCATAAAACCGTCTTTTTAGTATCTGACAGAAAGTACAGAAAACCAAAGTCAAACAAAATTACTTGCACCCGCTCATCTTTTCTCCATTGCCATGAAACTCTACAGCAGAATTAATAAAAAGGTTTATACTAAGAATCTTAAGAACAAAATAAAGAATCATGCTCAGTAACTCTTCTTGGGGACTTGCATCCTGTGTCCTACCATTGTAAGACCTTCTTGGGCCCTAATTTCTCTCACAGGAGCTTCCATACTACCTAGTTTGTAAAAGAACTAAAGAGCTGCTTTTAGAACTAAGACATGAAAAGGGACACCCACTGTCAGTATTTAAAATACTGAGAATTTGAACTGATCACCCACAGGCTGACTTAGCTGGGGAACATCTTCCCTGGCAAACAGACATGATTTATACTATGCAGTGTGGAAGGCATTTTGGGAAAAGTTCCATGCCAACACAGCTGAAGAGCTACCTTGGACAGTTCAGCACTTTATTTAAGCAGATACAAAAGCATGCCTCTTTTCTCTTCTCCAAAACCTCACTCAATAGGCAGTGGCTTGTTGAGCTTCACAGTACATCCCTTGGTGGGAATTAATCTTCTCATGTGTATATTCTGGTACAGTGGTGTGATCCAAGCCATTGCAAGAAAAATTTTCAGATCACAGAATCGCAGAATATTTAGGGTTGAAAGGGACTACCACTGGGCTCATCTGGTCAACCTCCTTGCTCAAGCAGGGTCATTTTAGAGCACATTGCACAGGATTGTGGCCAGATGGTTCTTGGATATCTCTAGTAGGGGAGACTCCACAAGCTTTCTGGGCAGTCTGTTCCAGTGCATGGTCACCGGCACAGTTAAGATGTCCTTCCTCATCTTTAGGAGTTTCTTCTTGTTGCCTCTTGTCCTATTGTTCAGCACCACCGAGAAGAGCCTGGCTCCATCCTCTTGACATCCTCCCTCCAGATACTTACAGATATTGATGAGGTCCCCTCTCAGTCATCTCTTCTTGATGACAAACAGGCCCAGCTCCCTCAGCCTTTCCTCCTAAAACAGATGTACCAGTCCCCTCATCATTTTTGTTGCGCTCCACCAGACCTGCTCCAGGTCTCTGTTGTGCTGAGGAGCCCAGAACTGGCCACAGCACTCCAAATGTGGCCTCATCAGCGCTGCATAGAGGGGCAGGATCACTTCACATGTTCTGCTGGCAACAGAACTCTCTTCCTAATGCACCCCAGGATACCACCGGCCTTCTTGGCCACAAGGGCACACTGGACTATGGATGGCTTGTTGTCCACCATGACCCCCAGGTCCCCCTCAGAGGCATACTCTTGCCATGCCTACAGATATTCTATTGATCAAAACACTAAAATCAGTACCCTGAATCCTGAGATGCTTCAGATTCAAGATATTTCCATGATTCTGTCTTTTTAAAATTTAAACCAAACATTGGTCAGAAGAGAGGTGTGCTCTATCATTAATAAGAAAAAAAACTATATTCTCTGTGCTGTGTAATAATTTTACTGAACAAATAGCTCTCAAGATATACTTTTCATAGTTTTTATATACAAAAACCCATAGAAGAATAAAGCTTTAAGAAATGATTTTACAGAATATGTTGCAATTAATCATGTGTGTTCCCAGATATCAATACCAAACTCACAAATCAGAAGTCTCTATCATGGAGCATTTAAAACTGAAACATGCCTTTCTCATACTTGCAAATACAAATGATTTTTAAGATGCTCTACTCTTCAGCAGCCCTTAGCTTTCACCCAATGCAAATTAATCTACAAACAAGCACTGAAATCCTACAGGTCTGATTTAGGGACAACAGTCAGCATTGCCTCAGACATTTATTACACAATATTAATCTACTAAATGGAAAGTTTCTCTTATGTTGTCTTTGGGTAACTTAAACACATTTAGTAAGGGAGAACACACAAATATAACTTATAAGCTATCTTCTCCAAACAATGAATTTGTGCTAACATGCAGAATAACACTACTTGCAGAATTTAATTATTGTAGCTTTGAAAGCATCTGCAAACCATAGCTAGTACATTTTCTCCTTGACCATTTGATTCAGGGGCTATAGCACTTAAAATACAATGTTAGCATTTTCAAGGATACAGTAAATTAAAATGTAATCATACTAATCATAATTTACTTGGTTTGTATTTAATTATTTTTTCGTAGTCACATTTCATTAAACCAAACAGATAAAATTCAGGGTACTAAGTATGAGTGATTGCACTTTATGAATTAATTCTAATGTGTCTCTAAAAAAACCCACAAATGAAAAAAGCCATCCCAAATTAACAACCAAATTAAAAAGTCTGGCATAAATCTATCAAAAATCCCAAACCACTGAGTTACCAAACCATTAGCAAGAACAAGGTTTCCGAAATATGCAAGCGTGATTACAATTCAAATTTTGTCATTTTAATGCCTTCACTTTCATTGATATAAGGTAATTAATTTTTACATTCCCTCTTCCTTTTCTTTAGATCACAACAGAATTCAAACCATCAGCTGTGAGTGATTACCTATGTTTACTCTAAACGGCAGACAACACAAGTCACAGAAGCCTGGACCAAGACTGCAGTAGTTACAAAATGTAAAACAAGGTTAACAGATATGCCTTCTTTAGGATAATACATAAGAAGGGGTTTAGGAATTTTGTATCAAAAGCTCATTTCAGATTATGCAGTTTTTTGTCCTCCCTTCCACAGGTCTGTGAGATAAAGTGGTAAACATGTTGTCTTCAATATTCATTTTGGTAGGAGTCTAGTTGCAAAATTATTATACTTACATAAATATAAAACCACATGAAAAAGCAAAATATTTTTAATTACTAAGCCAATCATAAATAAATTCACCTAAAATTAACAGAAGAAGCAGATGTATTCCTTCTACATTGATACATTTTTTAGCATGTTTTAATAGTCAACTTCATTGTCTAGCCTGGGACAAAACAAGTCATCATCGAGCACTCAACAATTCTGCACACTGAGCTAAGTATTTTTTTTAGTTACATTTTTTACATTTTCTTTACAAATGTAATATTTATGTACATTATATATTTTATTTCTACAGTTGATTTACTTTACTGAAACTCTACAACTTTCACAGGGAATTTGCTGAAGTCTTTAGTAAATATGAATAATTCCTTTTAAAAAGAAATTCATATAAACAACCAACATACATCACTGCCCTTTGACATCTCTGTTAAGGATTTGGATCTGGAAGGGCTACTATAATAAAGGTAAGAAAAAAGGCTTTACCTAATTGTACATTTTGTTAAGAAATATCATCCCACATAGCTACATAAATTCACCAGCTTGCAATAAACAGAGCACCATACTGCTGCACAACTGGAAACGTGTACAAACCAATTTTAAAGGTTACTAGTGAAACAGCTTTATCACTCCTAGCACTTTTAGATTGAAGTAAATCTGCAAAATTCTTTTGGAAATGTATACTTCTTTAGCTGTAAAGCTTCCAAACAGTGCTGGTCACTGTATATTGTGAAGAACAAGCATCCACTCCTGTAACTTCCCATATGCTTCTCTCGACCCATGCTTCTCTCTGAAGGCAGAATTTTTCTTCTGTTTATCCCTGGTCACTTACAAACCTGCTGTTGTATATTAAGTAAGAATTCATAATATGAGAAAGCTGCTTCTGTCCGATCCTCAATTAAATGCTGAAAAAAATCTGTCTTGGCAGGGTTCTCATCTCTGAAAGAAGACAGGAAGGTATTGAACAAAATCAAACGCTGAGCAAAAAATGCACTGCAAAATTCAAACAGACACCTAAGATTTAAAAAATTCCTTACTGTCCTTTGGAATCTAGATTCAGTCCAAAGGTACTACAATTGCAAATAATCTAAAGTCAAGGAAAAAGCCTAAAGTTTGCAATACACTATCAAAAAACAGCATCTTTTTAAGAAGTATAAAATGGTAGAAAAGCAGGTGAAATACAGCATTTAAACTATCTTGTAAAAATATTAAAAAAGGAATGTAAAAATTCTTTAGTTTTAGAAGTTAACAAATATCGCTAGTGACAATGAAAAAATGCAAATATTATATCTCTTGTTAAATGCAACTTCAATCTGAATCTCCCTCCGCAGATTTCATTACTTGGCAACAGAACAGAGAAAGTAGACATGTCAAAGACATGGTATCCATAATTATTGCCCCAATAAAAATCTTCTGGGACACAGTCCTCTGTACTGGTGCTGTACAGCATGCAGCAAAGCTCTCGTATTTACTCTGGTTTCTCAGAACTATTTGCAACTCAAGCAGCAGCCACAATGCCAACAGCTTAGGAGTTTCAGTCCTGTATTTCACCATTATTTCTCAGAGCAAGTCATCTCTCTGAAAAGAGATCTCCTGCCCAGCTGAGTAAACTGAGTATTCTACAAGTGAAATATAGTCTCAAGTATAATCATTTTACAGAATTTAAACTTCTTTAAGCAGGACATGGCTTGAAAAGACTTCAAAACTTGTGTCATCTATCATAAATCAACTGCTGTCTTATGGAGATCAGTAACAAATATGTATATTTATTACACCATAAAGGATTACTTCCTTTACATCAATCTTTCTTATATGCATACACTGAAATTCTAAAAGCTATAACAGAAATTAACCTGGCTAACACCATTGCATTAGTATATTCTTAGTATAAAAATATGCAGCTAATTCCTACCAATAAAACTGTTAGTAATTGAATTGGCACTAGATTCAAAGATGACCTTTGTCACTACGCAGTTTTAGATAACAGCGTTCTATCAACTGGAAAGATCATGTTATTCAGTTTCTTTCAGGCCAGATATATGCACTTGTCATCAGTCTTAACTACAAATTGTGAATACAAGTTGCCAATAAAAACTTAGTATGTAACAGAAATACTTACTTTATTACTTGAAGAACGGGACTTAAAGGTCTACTGTCCCTAAGCCAAGATATAAAAGATCGAGTCCTTTCTGAAGAAAGTGCATCTACCTCAGGAAGCTGTGTCTGGTTGAAGGGAAATGAAAAGAAGTAACCATCTTTTATTATCAAACTATTCAAAAGAAATAGATCCTGAAAGTTGGAGCACGAGGCAAGCCACAATTTCTATTAAGAAAATACCAACCATGGATTTACATATATAGATCTTTTACTTCAGTTTAGCTTTTAAGTAGACCTTAACTTAAACCACGTTTTAAGTACAAAAGATTTTAGAAAGCAAGTTCATTTAAAAAGTCGTCTTTTCAGAATGCTGTTTTTGCAATTTCCTTGCCTTTAACTTCCCCTGGCAATCAAGTTCCTACATGTTGCACTTTGCATCACTGAAAAGATGAACAAAAAACAAGTGAAATCTGAATTGCAAGTAATTTTAATGAGAAGATTATACTGGACTATTTGGTGGGGAATAAGATGAAAAAATAGAATTAAAACCAACTCTTCAGCCAATATACCCTTTTAAGACAATCATTATGACATAAAATAATTTATTTCAGGATTAAAGTTGTTCCATTTTTACCTTTGTAGAATGGAGGGCATAATTTAAAAGCAAAGATAACTGTGTTACAGTTTCAAAATCTTTCATGGATTTTTTTTTTCTCTGTCCCTCAGCAACACCGTGGTTTGGGAGCTGGAAGCTACATCGAGATGGACTGTTGAAGCCCAG
>JAWWMP010000132.1:26248613-26290038 GCA_035047865.1 Dendrocincla tyrannina | reverse complement strand
GAGGGAACAATCACCGCTGCCTGGATTCAATACAGACTCCTTGAGGGGCTCACACCACCTGCAGAGGAGCTGCTGCCCCCTCAGTGCTTTCGGACATGGGATGGTGAGAGGGTCCTCACCCTGCCCACGGGGAAGGTTCCAGCCCATCCCTGTGGCCACCATTCCCACGGGAGTTTTGGAACCAGCACCTCTCCCTGCCCCTGTCTTTGCCCCTCCGGAGCCCGTGGGTCACCGCAGCCTCCCGAGGCCTCCTGCTGTCTGTGAATGTCACTGCACCGGAGGGACACAGACAGGACGCGATTTGTTTGAAAGTTTTGGTTACGGTGTTGCTGTTTGTTTTGTTCTGTTCTGTTTTTTAGGGTTTTTTTTGTTATATATATTTTTTTGTAGTAAAGAACTGTTATCCCTTTTCTCTACATTTTCTGATTAAAGTATCTTACTTTTAAAGGGTGTGGTGGTTTTTGGGAAGAGGCCGCCCTCCTAGTCCGGAATGGTTCCTCACTTTCCTTGACAAACATGTTGGTTTCTTTTAAACTAAGACACTGTTACTTTTTGTCTCATTTTCATTATAATGTTATATAACCTTTTGAAAAAAATTATCATCCTTCCCTTACCCAAGTTCTTCCTGAAAACTCTATTAACAAATACTTACCACAACCAGAGGAATCAGTTTTAAATTGTCAATACATGCAAAATATAAAACTCTAAACAAGCAGTACAATTCTGTAGTAGTTTTATAGCTTGCTACTCTTAAGCTGTTCTTATAACTACCACTTCTACTTTCCCCCTTGATACTATGCAAGCTTTAAGCAAGCAGAAAATATCTTCCCATGTTTCTAAACTAACACATTTTTGGTACTATCTGAATATAATCATTTGATTCTGAACTTTTCTAGAGTGTCTTAAAAGGGTCCATCCCTACCTTGTTGACATTCTGGAGTCACTACTCATGGAAGAGAAGACTTCTCTTTATTTGCTCTTCTGTTTCACACACTAGACTATAAGTAGAGGTTATAACATAAAAACCCCTCCACCAAAAAAACACGTCTTTGATGTTCTTAAAAGTGGTTTTTAACATTGACTAAGGGCCTGGAAGTGGAGCAAAGCTTAACTGTTACCCTTAGGTACAGGCCTTTCGTGTCATACCATCAATTTGGTAGCTCACACCACGGTCAGAGAAGACAAGGCTTCTGAAAACCATGGTATCAATAGAATAACACTAAAATTAACCATTAACATAGCTAAATAGATAATTTTTGTATTCATTCTGTGAAATTCGTTCCTATTCTTGTGAATGTACATGTATTTCCTTAAAAACAGTAAAAGGAGTAATGCTATAGAGCAACTCTCTGGCATTTCACCAAGGCCAAATTTTACATGTCTACCTTCTTTCCTTGAAGACATCTGACAGTTTCTATCTGGCTCCCATGAAGCTGACAAGATGTTAGAAGGTATGCAATAGAAGAACCCTTAATTCATAGCTACATGGTTAAAAACTGGAAATGCAGAAATAAATAGATTAAATATAGATTCCAAGTATAAGCACTATACAGCTCAGCTCAAACACCTACCATTTTCTGTGGTACTGATGCATAGTTTGGGTATCCAAGGACATCTTTTATGAAATTGTTATCGCAGTTTTTTCCAATCCAAATGTAAAAAATCTGTAAGATGTCAGAATCAGTTTTACTAAAGGCCTTGCATACATTTTAGAGAAAGAGGCAAGAGGTCATGTAATAGGAACAATACCAGAATAATAACTTTTTTGCAAACGAATCACTTGAGCACTCCAGTTGCAATTCATACACAGACATCTATATTCATTATTTGCTCGTTTACTTATTAATTAGTATTTTGGTAGTTTTTAGAATAAGATCATCAAACATAAAAAAAAATACAGGTAGCATGCAAATACTGAAAGAATGAGGATACAGGACACACCTATAATGGAACAGTTAATGTAGTAACTTTCCACTTTACATCCTCCAATGAAAACCCTTCAATTTTATAAAGTTACATCACTGTGTTGGTTACTGCACACTGACTTCCCAGTCTAAACAAGGCATAGTAACATCAGTTACCAAAATATATTATAGTAATTATTTCAGGCATCTGGAGACAAAACCTAGTTTGACAGTCACACTCAGCCCTGAACTCATACGAGGTTTAAAGCACAAAGCACTTTCTAGAGTGCCACTGCAGTAGCATAATGCTTTATCCAACTAAGTGTGTTTCAGTGTAATTTCTATGGATACCTTAAACTGTATCTACAGGTTTTGTTCACTCTCCACAATTCTCTCACTCTTGCATAAAACCACTTTATTTGTGTGTAGGTGAGAAGGTTCCTTCATCAATGACAAGTGTTTTGTTAAAGACCGTAGTATATGCAATTCAATAACCATTAAAAGGTATTTTGGAAAATACAAATACATTAATTCCAAGAAAAAAAAACCACCTTAATGTGAACTCTTGGTATATTCTCATCAGTCTATCACAAAAAAATCGGCATCTGAAGCCTCAAAGACTCCTTGGATCAAAATATGCAAACCTTTCATTGGGACACAGATTACTGTCAGGTTACCTGGAATGCTGATTCACTACACTGCTATATTTGAGAGTTGACTGCTTTTAATAACACTGCATGCATTGCCTCTTTTTTCTTTACAACAACAAGAACAACAAAAAGGCTTGGGAAACTTGTAACTTACTGAACCACAATCCATAAGGAAAGCTCCTTCTCTTGTCAACTTCTCTGCAGACAGTTTCTGAAGAGGTGGCTGAGGAACAACTCTGTCATTTACATGTATTGTACTCTGTAACAAAAACCAATAATCAATAACACTACAACTTTACCTTTAACCAGATAAAACAAAACAGGAAAACCACTATTAATCTCTTGAAAAATTTTGAGGATTCTCATGTAACAAAATACCATGTGAAGCTAACATGATTATGTACATTAAGCAGTTCTAGAATGTTACTTAACCTAAAGCCTACTTTATTTCCTAAAAAACAATAATGGAAGTTCATTCAAGTTGCTTATATAACATTTCTGATACTACAGATGTCAGTATTTCAAAAGAATTCTAGTGTTGACACTCAAGCTTTCTACAAACAACCTCCACTGATTTTTTTCATTGCATTGAACTTCACTAGGAATGTTGCAAGAGCAGAAGAACATCAAATGCTACTCCGTGTAAGAGGTCACTACTTTACTGTGTTCAATTAACAGCAAGTTCCTTGCTTTAGCATCCTGCCTGAAGTGATCCCCAGAGCTCTATGACTGGTTTGATTAAACAATCCGGTTGTTAGCACCGACATTATTAAAAAGTACCCTTCCCCAACACAAACCCACAGTATTTTCAGATTTATGCTGCTTCCCCCTCCAATATAAAAACAGCCTGGATACCTTAAGAACCTGTTAAACATTCTACAAATAACGTAGAGAAAAACAGTCTACAGACACAGCACATCTCCATGAAGTAAAATATTATTAAAAAAAATTACTATTTAAAAATTTCATACTATAATGCCGTAGATTAGAAGTTTTTGGGGATTTATACGTAATTATGAAAATCAAGCTACTGAATCACATTTGGAAAAGTTCCAGGATTTAGTCAATG
The DNA here is from genome assembly GCA_035047865.1 of Dendrocincla tyrannina. Classification (NCBI taxonomy): domain Eukaryota; kingdom Metazoa; phylum Chordata; class Aves; order Passeriformes; family Dendrocolaptidae; genus Dendrocincla; species Dendrocincla tyrannina. The sequence continues at coordinate 26,286,415 of JAWWMP010000132.1, read as the reverse complement.
CTCTCAAGAATCAAATGTTAAGAGGAAGGAAAACCAGCAAAAACATGAAAAAATAATTCTGTAATATAACAGAATTTTCTAAAGAAACAAGAAGTTTAAGAGCAGTCTCTGGTACAAATACTTTATACTGAAGTAGTGCTGACAGATTATTGCTCTATTATACGATTTAAAATGTGGTTTGTCAATTTCCATAGGTGAAATAAGCCCTATTTTTTGTATTTTGCATTAGCAACAACTGATCTGAAAGTCTCTGCTAATAAAACAGGATCTCTTCAAGATACTGCTTTACAGCACATGCACACTGAACAAAGCATTCCAAATCTAAGTGCCTGAAAAAAAACTTAACAAGGCTAGTTGGCTTCTTAAATGCTGGGAGGAGTATAAAAAGACTAACTAATCAATTCCACTGAGTTTAAACTCACCTATAAGAGTTTATGAAATACCTTAAAAGAAACTCTTCAAGACTACAAAAAATGAAATTGACTCCCAAAAAATAAATTAGACCTCCAAAATGAATATGACTCCCCAAAGTGACTCCCCAAAAATGAATTTGACACTGAAAATTAATTTGACTCCCCAGATTATTAAATTGAACCCCGAATTATTAATAGCTCAGAGGTTGTGCTGAACGATACCAGTGCCAGAGAAACTACTCAATTTACCATACAATCTTGTATAACACTTAAAACCAGATTCCTACACATACTTTTTCAAAGCTAGGGACTACAAACTCATAAAAACTTACTTAAAAACATCCTTATTTTGCAATTATAACTAAATTTGACCTCAAAATCCTGTCTTGCTTCTTGCTTTTAAAAAAATGCATCCATTTCCTAGGCTACCTCTGTAGAAGGTGAATTAATAAAATCTGGTTTCATCCATGAATTACTCTCAGTCTGATCATGACCACCTAGAAGTACAATTCTGTTTTTATCACTTCAGTCTTAGAACCTACTGATAGGTTGTTATAGCAGGCAACTTTATCTGATTTCAGCATATGAAACCTGGAATCATCCACCAGATCTACTTCACCCATTTCCCCCAGACAGTTCTAAAATGCAAAAACATACTGGAGATGCATACAATCTTCTCTGCTTTCTTTGTATAATAGAAAAACATGGAATTATTTTGGTCACTGAAACAAGATGAAGTAATACCACAGTTTTGCTCATAACATACTACTGTACTTGCAAGTCAAAACTTGAAAATAAATGTTTTTCTTGGTTGCTTTATACCTTATGGAAAAGTCTCTGTTTATATTATAAGAACAACATAAGTTATTGCAGCACAGCTTCGGGTTTAACAGGCTACTAAAACTAGAAAATCCTATAAACAGGCTTCATACCTCATCAGTCAACTTGTCTATTCTGTACAAGTTGGGATGTATCATTTTCATCAAATGAACAAGAGGCTGGCTCTTCATCTGGCACATTGCATATACGCGATCATCCAAGCGAGTACTCGTGCCTGTCCTGAATGCTTTCTGTAAGAGAACAGTGTTGCTACTCAAACCAACCCTGTATTTTGTGTCACATCGAAATAGTGCATTTCAGAATTTTGAAAGCATCAAGCAAAGTAAAGAAATGTATCTTATGCAGATGCATTAGAATCTGAATCCTAGAGCTTGAAAAAAATATAATCCATTCTTCCTCCTTACTGATGAAGAAGAATAAAATCTCCCCCCATTCCAGTTTGTCTAAAATTTGCACGCAATTGGGCCAGCATTTCTCATTTTCACTCTTGACAAATGTTAATGCCCTGTGAAACTCACCAAGGCACAGTACTGGGGAAAGATATGATGAGCAGAGTTCAAGCAAGTTATGTGCTTAAGATTAACTCTGATTTTATAATAGTAAGAATTCACTGTTAAGGGAAAGCTTTGAAAGAGAAATATAATTTCCTGTTTTATAACAGAAACTAGGCTCTCAAAGGATAAAATTTATTTTGTAACTCTTTCCTACTGAATATTTCAGATCTCCTTTAGAAGCAATTGTTAAACAATTGCTGTGAGAAGCAACATAATGAAGTAAATATCACATTCTGGCTCAATGGAGAATATTCCTATAATCAAAGTTCATACTCACTTCTACAACAAAGCTAAGTACATCAGTTCTTCTTGTTGTCACAAGCATTTTGAGTTTCTCTATATCCCATTTTTTTTTCTGTTGTTAATAAATATAATAAAAAAAACCTGCAAAACCCAACTCCTAAACAACTTGTTTTCTCAGGTACTCTTATTTCTTTTACATGGATCTCCTTGATAATACATGGTCTGGTTTTCCCCCAGCATTAACTTCATTACTTATGCAAGTATCAAAAAATCATAATCAGTGTATTAGAGACTGAAGTAATCACTAAGCCAAAGAGAAAAAGTGATTATTATTAGATCTCTCACCAAACTTGCATAAAGGTTTATTCATCATAAGAGAACAAACAACTATCGGACATGAAAATCTTTAAGCTGTGAGATTTATTCATAACAAAACCCTGCATTAAGTTCTCTTCTAAAGTATGATATTTGGTAATCCAAACAAAGATATAACAAAAACAAACAAAGAAACCCAACCAACCACACAAAAAATAGTAGTAACTATTTGTATGTGACTTTTAAACTATACCACTTGAGTTTCTGTAATAAATTTTACTGTATCTCCATGGAAACTCATTTTTTCTTTTCAGAAAAGTACACAGTATATGTATTGAAAAATATTTAACTTGTTTTTTGCCTCATAAAATAAAATTGAAGAAGGACTAATAAGCAGCTTCCAAAAATCTTTATGGGCTACCAAAAGTTGCCAAAATCTGAGAAATGCTAACTAACTGTAACAATATAGATATATTTATTTTCATTTTAAAACAATATAAAACAAAACATAAAAAAAATTAAAAATGAAATAAACTAATGGTTCAGACACTAATAATTTAAATTAATTTTGTCATCTTCCACATGAAAGTTCTGTAAGCATAAAGATGATAACCCAATTTTCATAATTTTAGAAAAGTGCAGACATTGCCTGAACTAGAACTGAAGAACTCCTCAAATAGAAAAAGAAGTTAAATATCAATTATGAATCCACTAGATCATACATACCTGTTTGAGAAGAGCCAAAATATAGAGTGGAAAGAGCTTGAGGGAATTTGGTGCTATCAGCATGGACTGCTGCAGATTTGAGGCAGTTGACATGTATGCTGCCAAGGAGTCTACCACAGCATTAACTAAGGCATCTCTTGCATCTGCAAGACTAGATGAAATTGAGCGATCCACAGCTGTTGGGTTAGAAGGATAGAAGTTACTAGAGATGTCCTCATTTGTTCCCTTGAATTTTGAAAATTTAAGTTGTGCTTCTGGGTTATTTTTTAAGACTCAAAAAACCCCAAACCCCACACCTGCGGTCCTAATTTTCTTTAGGAGTAAATTAGATAACTGTCCATACCGGAACTCACTTTCATAATGTTTAAAAATACAGTGTGGCTAATTTCAGCTCCACAGTTTCTACTCCTGAAGAACTGAGAGATATTTTTAAAGCTGTCATATCATATATAGTTAAGTCTAAATATAAATTTTAAACATTACACAAATAACTTAGCTATTGCTGAAACTCTGGAGCCTGACCTCCAAGATAAGATCTGCAGAAATCAATTTTGACTCTTCCCCCCTCACCCCGCCCAAGAAATTTCTTCCACTATTTCAGTGGCGTAACTGTGATAGGTGTAAATGCAGCTTCACCTTTTCTCTGCTGAGCAAGGGCTGCAAATTCCATGGTAGGAGGAAGCCACCTGCTGGACTGAATGCACATTTAAGAGGAGACTGCAGAATGGTTTGAGTTGGAAGCCACCTTACTGATCTAGTTCCAGGCCCAAAAGATGCAGAAGTATTATTTCTTTCTTCTAATTGATTTCACTATTAACAGGCAACATAGCATATACTAAAATGCTGCACGGAGTTCACACACATTCAATGGCACAGATCAGTCTATGAAACAGCTATATACGATCTGTGAGCATGGGACAAGTAAGAACCCTCAACTCTGCAACAGCAGAATAGAAGTATAGAAAACTAGTACCTTGGAAACACTGTTGTCAGAAGTTGCCTTTTAGTCTCCTGCAACTCACTAAACTGAATCACTGTTTCTTAAGTTTGAGATAACAACCACAGTGATAACACAAAAATGAGAGTTTTGATCCAAGTGTATTATGATTCCTTGTCTCTTATAAACTCTGGAAAACAACATAGGTAGGCTCTTTTTTAAAAATTGAGGTCAACCAAGTATTCAAAAGAAGGAATATTAGAGTGCATAGTTTTGGTATAACTTTGATTTTGTCATCTTTTGCATTCTCAGGCTTTAGTGTGCTTCAGTTTAATACTCAGGCTTCATTCACTATTTCATTTAAATGGCTGGGAAAATTAAGAACACGCAAAAAATACTTGAACCTTTCTGGTCTGTACTCACCCATGTTGGCTAAGAGGCAGACAACTGCTTGTACATCCGCTCCTGCATATACATCAGCCAGTGAACTCACTACAGGCAAGCAAAGTGTGTGCACTCGAATGCGACGTTCACCTAATAGAAATCAGTGGAAATCATTATGCATTACCTCCTGGTATAAATATACAAATTTGGTCACTGCACCATATCTCCTCTCAACGAAGATGCACCCACTTTATAAAAACATATCAGACAGGAAACTGATGCAACATGGTCTCTCATTCCTGTCTCAACCTGTTCAGATTCTGCTCCAAAGCGGCACAAGTAAACAACACAAACTAGCTTACAACATCCACAGTGTCTTGATCCTACAAGTGAAGCACATGGATTTTCACCTAAAAATTTTGTGGCATCTTCCACCATGGAGATTAGCTGCTATTCTTTAATGACCATGCAATGTGGTAGCAACTCGTTCCAATCCAAAGGTCTGTGAATTGGACAAAGTGCCTGCCAAACACGTTACTGCTTATAACAATGGTATGACTTTTCAGTAAAGGATTCTTGCTGAATCAGATGCAAGATGGAGATGAGTTATATTATCCCATCAAAATAACCTTTATAAGGATTTCCATTATGTGATTAACTGCCATGTAGGCTCACCAGCCTTGAAAAGATTCTCTTAGTGTATAAAGAACAAAAGGCTGTGAAACTAACTATACAAATGTTATGTTATAAAAAGAAATAGCCCACTAGCCAATTAATTTGAATTTATTTACCTTTGCTGGAAGTATACAAAAGAGCTGTTTGAAAACAAACCAAAGATGTGTCAGTCAGACTTTCCTCGATGGACATTTGTACTGCAAATCCAGCATCAGGATTGACATTAGCAAGGGACAATAAATCAGTAGATCGTACAAAAAAGTTCCCATGAAAAGTGTGTATTGAAAGACCTAGAAGCAAATTAAATAATTCAGAGTGAAGTTAAAATAGCATGGAAAACTCTTGTCAACAACTAAAACCGATAGCCCTCAAGCTAGGTTTAAGAAAACACTAAAAATTCCATAATGCAAAATCAATTACACAAATCACTAGGCATTTCATCATGATCCTGTAGAGTTCATGTTCAACTCAACATTCCAATGTGAATGAAGCCCTTACACTACACATGTCAACTTAAAAATGAGATGGTGCCATCAACTAAAGAACAAAACAGAAAACCGAACACCAAAAGCTAACGCAACTTACATGAAGAAACAACTACCTTACGCTTCAAACAAAGAAAAACAACATGAAATTTAATGTTGCTAAAGACTAAGCACATTCAAAATGATAGCTAACATGCTTACACCAACTCTGCCATATGGATCAGTATTTAAGACATACCTTTTGTACACCTTATGCGCATAACTGCTTCAAATCCAATCTTTCTTGTAAGGTATCTTTTCAGGTCTTTTTGCAACTTTTCAGCCTGAGCAGGATTATGGCTACGATGAAAAGATGGATAGTAATAGATGCATCCAGCAGAATATTTGGATATGCAAGCTGTGAAGGAAGAAAAGATATGGTTAAGAGGTAAAATTGTAACCTGAAGTCAGAACACAAAAATTGTGTCCAGCCTTCTGCAAGTCACATCTATGTTCATCTTTTTCTTCATCTGACACATTTCTGTAAGACAATGAGAACTGGCCCAGCCTCAGACAACTGAAGACAGCAAGGAGTCACCCCAATACACAATTACCTAATTATACACTGAGCTCAATAAACATGCTACCTTTGGCAGCTAAGACTGAAGGACTTGCAGAAAAATCCAACGGTGTGGAGACAAAATTAAGTGTGTGCACAGATACAAATCTTGGATTAATGTCAGAAGATGAAAACTCTATTCTACCCTATGATTAAACTTTATTTATTCCTTGCCATCTGGCTGTTTCCTTTTCTTGAGAAGGAGAGTACATTCTCATAAACTGTGAAATTCTAGAATAGGTTGTCTGATACTCCCAATACAGTATTTCTGTTTATTACTGCTATCAACTTCAAAGTCAATTCAATTGCAGCATGAGCTGCAATTCCAAAGTGTAAAAATATTTACATGATTTAAGAATTCCTGAAGTAGCCCATGCTTCCAAAGAAAGACAACGGTGAAGAAGGAGGTAATGAGGTACTCCTTACCAAGAGAAGCTAGATCAGAATATTGTGAACTTAGCAGAAATAAATCCACAGCAGTCTGCTGGCCTGAACAGTCCAGTGCCAACTTCTTATAAAAGTCCGTTGCTGGACCAAGATGCTGGACCACCTTTAGTGAATAAATTATACAGGGAAGAGTTAAGACAACAATTGTGCTTTTTAAGACTTCATGGAACAAAAGACATACTATTCAGCAGTAAACCATGATAAGGAAGTTTCCTTTAAAAGGTAACTTGCAGCCATTCCCACTCGTAGAAATTATTTTCCTTATGCTCCATATTATTTAAGTTTGCATTTACAAGCAAAGTATGATCCTCCTTTCAGGGACGTTTATATGCTCATACAAATCAACATTCATGCAACTATGTAACACTTAAGGGATGCTGCGAACTACAACGCCATAAAAATAACAAGAAATCATCATTTACGTCTACAATTTAAATATGCACGCTGATAAAAAACTCAGGTTGATGTTAACTGAGCCAGAAATATTTGCAGCTTCTTTTGCTTGCCAAGAAAAACTACACACCAAAGGCCCCCCAAAAAAGCTCATGCACTGTGAAACAAGTAACACCACACATACATGTGTGATCTTAAATGCTTAAACATAGACATAATTTAGTGAACTGCTATAAAAAAGCCTGCAAGAGTTGATCTGCAGAACTATGCAAGTCAGAAAGTCACGGCCAATCCTTAGTCTCATGAAATGAATATTAAAGGAAGTTTTTTACCTTTGTGCTTGACCTTTGATTGGGATCTTCCCTGGAATGCAAAAGCCCTGCTCCCAAAGATGGTAACTGAGTTTGAAAGACAGATATCCGGCCACCCGTTGGAGACATCAGTTTAAATGCAGCCTGAAGAGCAGGGCCCAATGCACTGTGTGTTTCTCTTGTATTGGTGAACATATTTGGTAATGCATTCAATAGATCTTTTATCAACTGCAGGACAAATTGAAAGGTGTTTTATGAGATTTTTACAAGCTTGAGATTTCCTGTTGTTTCCAAAAAGCTATATTGCCATAACTGAAATGGCACAATCTGTACTAAATATTTCAGTTCAGTTTTAACATACTAAGGAAAACAAATTTGTAATTTTAGAAGCTATGATGTATCAAACAAACAACATGTAATACTTCTATAATTAAAAACTAGCATTGGAAATACATATTATTAAAATAAGCTTGAATTCAAAGTTTAACAGGAACATCTATTTTGAGTATTTAATTATGTATTTTAAGAAATCATACCTCTTTGCTTTCATGGAGATTTACAAGTAAACTATCTGGTGTAGGCAAGAAAATATCTGTGGGGATATTTTATAAAAGAAAATAATAACATTAAAATAGAAAAAATATTTCACTGCCCCCTGTTACACATACCATGAAATAAACTACTTTTCTGTGTGTTAGAGAGAATAATACAGTCTGTACAAAGCTTGTCTTATTCAAAGCAAAATTAACTTTTGAAATTCACATTTTAAACATCCCCTACTCTACAGTTAGTGCAAAACTATTTTTCAAAAATGTATTTGCTATACATTTAATAACATTGACCAAATACTGGAACAGTTGAGAGATTCTAATCTTTCTTCTGTGGGGAGAAAAAAAAAAGTTCTCAAAAATTCAGCTTCCATTATCTTTTTTACTTACCATCAATATCTGAGACAATCAGCATCTGAGGCTGAGATAAACCTTCTTGCAAGTTGTAAAACTGAACAGTGCTGTCAAACGTTATGAACCCTATTCTTGTTCTTGAGTCTCCAGGCAGCCTGAAGCATTGAAAAATACACTATTAAGCCCTAAATCTCTCTCTCACGACATACACATATTCAGAGTTCCTGCTGATGTTAGCAAAAACTCAGCTCATGTGCAGAGGAGTGAAGGGAGGACATAAGAAAGAGAGCTGAAACATGAATACAAGTAATATTCCCTCAATATTTTCTGAAAAGCTGGGATAATGATACAGTTTACAAGACTAAGTGTGACTGATAAGCACTCACTAATATATTGATGTTTGCTCCAAAAGAGAATTTAGTAGTTTCATTTAAACATTACACTGACACCTGAAAGAAGGCAGTTCTTCAACAGACAACAGTACATTCTGCTCTTTCATAATTCAAAACCCCCATTTACTGATGTAGTTACAGAGTACTTAAAACTCTAAACCAAAATCCAATGTCTCTACAATACAACACACTTACTGTTCATGGGGACAGGATTTCAATGTATGGCATTATGAGATTTATTTTCTCAAATAAAATATAAAACATCAGCAAGTACTGAAAACCATGACAGTGACCAAAAGCAATAGAGGCAAGTATTGTTGTTACCATCTACATATATAAAAGAACTGGATATACTGATTTTCCTATAGACTTTGCATGGGATTTTATGGATTTTCCTAAAAGAATTTAGGACATTTCTGAGAATCTGTTGACAAAATACCCATAAAAAACTGGGGGGGGGGGGGGGAAGACTAAACCACTCTTCATGAGAAATTAAAATCAACTTCCCCAAGAAAAACTTGTAGAAAGGAATTTTCAAGGCAAAGCCTTCACAGGATTAGTTTTCAAAAGACATGAACACAGTGAAGCTTACTAACCCTCACTCAAAAAGCATCAGCAACAATTGCATGCATGCTGTCTCAATGCAAAAACGTGAACTGATAGAAAGTGGCTCAGGTAGATCTAGGTAGCCATGATATAAAAAAACCAAACTGACAACACAATTCACCTAGGCACTCACACTAGTGGTTACAACATTCCACTGTGTACCACCTTAGCCATTTCAGCACAAGAACCAGACAATTTAATCTCTTAATTCAGTTAATTTTGTTGGCGTCGGCAGGGGGAACACTGCAGTTTACAGATCTCTGTACAATCAACATGTTGGTAGAAGTTATAGCTAAATATTCTTTGCAGATAAATAAGTAAATTATATGCAGGTACACCTTTGATCACATGCAGAGAAGATAGCTCTCACCATGTAAATTGCTTCAATGGCTGGGGTTTTTTTACTTTTGTTTTTTTTTGGTGGCTTGGGTTCTTTGCTTCGTTTTTTTTGTTCTGTTTTTTTTTTTTTTTTTAAGAGATGTAAGCTGCATTTTAGAATTCCAGGCAACTGAACTTCTATCTTTTAGGGACTGGATGTTTAGACACTATATGCAAGTTTCCTTCAAAACTGTAAGTTACTATTGTTCGTAACAACATTAGCTGATTTGAAAAGGTTGTTTATGCTCTTACTTGTCTAGGTTTTCCAGCAATGACTGGCAGACTATTGTCAAATATCCAGCCTCCACTGCATTATGAGACACATCTAAAACAAATAAATATACCGCAGGCTGAGGAGGACGAAGCTACAAAGTAAAAAAAAATAAAAATAAAAAAAAGTTTAAAAATCATATTCAAAGAAATGTTAAAATTGATTAATCATTAGAAAGGGAAGCAGGAAAAGGGAACACTTAGAAAAATGCAAGGCATACAGTATGCAAGAAAAGTGATTTACTAGGAAACATGCAGACAGACTTCACCACAATTCCCAGTGGTTAATAACTGCTATTTGTAATAAACATACAATGTGACATTTCAGAAAAAGAATTCCTCCTTCCAACAGTCAACTCAGACATCACATTGATGAAAGATACAGAATTCACTCTTCTAAACTCCACTGTTCTTTCAGTATGTGGACAGTGTGATGCATTAAACAGGGATAAAACATTCTACCTACATCCTTTTCCCAACTGTGTAGCAAGCTCTGTTTATTCACCGCCAAATGTCTCTGCCACAATGTTTCAATTAAAAGAAAAGAGAACTATTTATTTTTGCTGCCATTAATAATGCCATTACGAACAGGGCCTTCTCCCAGGCCTTGTTTATCTTTCCTGGGGACAAGACTACTATCATAGCAATTGTAAGTTGATTCCTAAAAAGAATAATTTCTGTCACAATTACTAACTGAAAATTTGAAGCTAATTTAATCTGCTTGTTATTCCATTACTGGTCTTTCAAAAATCTCCTCAAAATGACGGGGAGAAGCCAGAAATTACATTGCATTGGATTCAAACCTGACTGTGCGACATTGAACTATGCTGGACAACAACACATATTGAGTTGCCTTTAACTGACAAGCCTCTGAACGTCTGCATTAGCCCAAATGTAGAATATGAATTTTAATTATTCTTAAGAGGACCTTCACGGGAAAATTAATACACACCACTGAAGCAATATGCAACATTAATTTCAGATGCTTTCATATTAACATGCAATTGCTGTTAAGTTACCAAGAAAGCTTTTTTTACCATATAGTCTGAGGAAGCAATGAATTCCACTGTAGAATTTTGCACCTCCGGCCGTTTATGAGGCTCACCATAAGACCGTGTCAGAGGATTATACATAAATTCTTCAGGAACTATAAAAAAAAATTTTCCCCCACAAATACAGATTACAGTTTTGTCAGCAAATGAAAATGATTATTGCAGCTACAAGCAAAGTAATGTGGACACATTTCAATTATCACAACAGGAAAAAATTCACATTAAGGCTATATAAAATGAAGGAACATTTCAAAAATCACAACCAACATCAAAGTTAAGTAATTGTAAATAAACATCAATATATCCCCAACTGTAAAACACCAAAGCAAATATAGCATTTCACAACAAGCAGCAATCTGTACTGTTTCTCACAGCCTCTGGCCTGGATTGCAGACAGTAGTAGCTGTTTCCATTTGCATATTGCAACAGCAGTCAATGGAATAAGATAAATTCATTATACAAGTAAACAGCATGATATAAATACATTTTCTTCATCTCCTAGAAGACTGCAAAACAATCTTTCACTTAAAAAAATGCATCTCTGGCTTAGAATGTTTTTTAAAATCTCTGGATAATCTACATTTTAATCTGAAGTATCTCACGGACTAATGCAAATGCTTGAAAGAGATACTATAAATGCAAGCACCTCCTGCTACAGAAACTTACCATCATTAACTCTATAGCACAGGTTGCATTTCCACCTCCTTTGATCAATGAAAGAAACAAAAGGGTTGATATACGTCCTGCAGGATCTGCATCTTACTATTGTGCTTGATGTTATTACTGGTAATTGCTAAAAAGAAACAATGGAAAGCTGTCACAAAAGTATATATTACATTTTATGGAAAAAAATCATTGTGCAGTACAGTTCATAAAAGTTTCGTAAGACTACAAATTCAATCATCTTTCCTTTTAGCTTTTAAGTTTATTTTCATACAGACTGATTCTGATGCCTTAATAAAAACAACCTCTCTTAAAATCAGAGTAACATTTAATTATTGTCTTAATCTACTCTCACAATCAAAGACATAGTAAGATTTTTAAACGAAACTACTTTAAATTAGAGCTGCTGTGGCAAGAGGAATTATGAAAGACAGGACCACTTTGACTTGACTAAATATGACAGAAAGCAAACCTCAGACAAGGAACACACATTTTAGAAGAAGAAGTTATTCATGATTTTACATAAACACTAATACGTCAGATGGAGAAGAGTTGCTTAACAGTTATAAATACAGCTTCAATCTTATTTTGTGCTTTCTATTGACAGCATTTATCAGGCCAGTAATACACTCAAACATGAGCACCTCTCTTCAAGAGGGTTCTGTAAACACCTTTTCAAGAGGTACCTGACAGTTGTGAGCCCAACACACAGAGCAGCAATTCATTGCTTCAGAGATTCACGGGCAAGCAAAGATTTCAAACAACAAGGAAAAACTTTTGAAGGACTTCTCCAAAGCTTCTCCCCTGTGAATTTCAATTAAGTAGCAATTTCAACACTCTTTCCCCCCTCCTCCTAAGTCCCAAACAATTTTTTGGTACTTCTATTAAATTCAAGACTTATAGTTCATTGTATTTTTTTCTTTGAATGAAAACAGTATAAATGCATATATTAAATACATACACACACACAAAAAAAAAAAAAAAGATACTTTACCGTTAGGTCCCTGAAGGGATGCAGCAACAAACCCAAAGGAAGCTTGGCTTTGTTTAACAAAGCCTGTGTCTGTGGAATATTTGTCAATGTACATCGAAATGAGCTGAAAGGAAATAAAAACATTATACTGAAAATTAATTTTTAAAAGACGTTAAAAACATTGTGTTAGCATCTGATTTTAAAGAACTTAGAAATCTGAGAAATCCTGTGTTCTACAAAGGTGATGTAATAAAAAACAAAACACAGATTTAAAAAAGGGTCTTCTAAAGAAACAAAAAAAAAATACTCCCCTGCTCTCCAGTTCAGTAGTTCAGCAGTACAAATATATTAACACTAACTTGCAATAATTATAACTGCTTTAGGTACAACACTCAATGTAAACCTCTGTATTTTTCTGTTCATTATAAAGATTTTTCCAGTGAAGGAACTACAGAAGGAATACAGCATTTACTAGTTCTCAGAAAGCAATATTTATATAAGAAAATAGTAGAAAAGGATCCCAAATACTGAGAGTCAAAATCCCTCCTTTTGTGTAACACGGAGGATGGACTTCAACCTAATTTAAGGGGCACTAAAAAAACCCAATGCACAAATAGTGCTGTCCAAAGTGTTCCACACTTAAGGATGATTTCTAGGGCCTCAGTTTTCTGGTTTCTCTTTTCTGGTTGGGACCACGTGTTGCCACTAGAGCAGTAAGGACACCGAGTCACTCTGGGGCAATGAAGAATACTTATTTTGGAATTACAAATAAAACCTTTGGGGGATAGCACTTTCCATTGCAGCTAGCTGCACTCGACTTGGGCTAGTTGACAATACTACTTAATGTTAATTAGAGGTGAAAGGATACACCATGATTGCAGAATTATCACAGTAAAATACAGTCATAATATATTCAATGTACTCAGTCAAGATCATAATACTTTCCTGGAAAAAATCCCATGCAATATTACAAAAATATTGTATGAAATGTACCGCATAACATTAAGGTGTTTAATAACAGACTTTTTTTTTTTTTTATGGATAAAACAAGGTGAGGATTAAACAGACTTCCCAAAATACTAAGAAATAAGCTACACTCTCACTGCATATAATGTATTCTGATGCCAGGACAGTTTAAACATTTGAGTAAGGATGTATCGGAGAAACTGATTTTCAAGTGAAAGAGGTTTTATTAACTCATCACTAAGATTTAAAGTCAGTTGTCAGTTTAAACCTTTTTGACACTTTAAATAATTATTAGCCACTGAAAAACATAAGATGCTGTTCTACACACAATACACTTACTCTGGACTGCAGTTTAATTTCCTAAGATCAGAATTCAGGTTAGGCACAGGTGCTGGAACTGAAGACACCGGCAAAATATTTCTATCATGTGTAAGGTTTACTGGTCTCAAGCTTTCTGGCTGCTGAGAATGCTGAAGACTTAACCCTCCTAAGGAAGAGGACAGCTGGTTCACACCTGGATATTGCTGAAAGAAGTAAGAGCATGACAAACAGATAAACACACAATCTTATTTAAATAACAACCTTAAACCTCCTCGTAGTCCCTTCTTCCAGACTTATCAAAAAAAGATACAACAGCATTAGTAACAAACGCAAAGAAACAAGAACAGAGTTGTATGGTAGAAATCTAAAAATGCTGAAACAAATGTGACACACCTTCCAAATATGTATCATCAGACAAAATTTGAATTTATGACACAAATCAACACAGGAATTCACACAAAATCTTTCAATCTCTCCAGGCATATGAAAAGAAGTTACTAGAAAGGTTGACAAAATTTCCCTCCCCCCACCTCTGTAAGTAACTTTTCTTGCAATATAACTTTTCCAAGTTACAGACACTGTTTTATGTTTAAATTAAAACACCATGGAAGAGGAGAAAAGGTTACGCTGGAAGGCAGCTTTGCGGTCCGGTAGTCTAACCCCTTGCTCGGGCAAGGCTGACATAAAAGTTAGTTTAGGTTGCTCATATATACTTGTCCAGCTGAGTCTTGATAATATCTAAGGATTGATGATTTCACAGCGCAATCTGTTTTAGTGTTTCCCCACTCCCATCCTCAAGAATTTTCTCTGTATATGTCCAGAATTCACTTGCTGCAACTTATGTTCTACTGTGTGGTCCTGAAAAGAGCCTACTTCCATCTTGTGTTATAGTGAAGATGAAGACAATCTTTTCAGTTAAAAAAAAAAATAATTTCTTCCATGTCTCATTTTACGTTACCTCTGTAACAGTGAAAGTTTCCCTGGATATTATGGTGCTACACTGAGATCAGTAAGGAATTTTAACCATCTACAACAGCAGTTTCACTGTATTTGCCAGCTGGCCCTTATTTCAGAGTGGGATTTGCAAATCAGTGTGTTTCTTTTTGTTGACCCCTTCACACATACATTTCTCTGCACTGCTTCAGCATCTGTATTTTGCCTCAGTGTCTGCCTCTTCTTCAGATTTCACTGCACTCAGGTGATTCACATGTACGACAGGAGTCAGGCAATTGTACATAATTTCTTGGTTGTTTGGTGCTGTCTTTACCAGGAAAATACAGCAGATGCAGTCAGCCTGCTCCACCACACACTAGCACAAGCTCGACAGAGCTCTTTTTTATGGACCCTATGCCGTGCTTTGCTCATAAGGTCATTTAATGCTTGAGATCATAGCCTATAGTAGTGTTCAAATATATGCTGATCAAGTACTTTACTATGCTTCTTCATGGTTTCCTATCAATAAAGTCATGCTCTTTGAAACACCAAACCTTAAAACTGTGGATGTTGCTAATAACTGGAGAAGCAAACTTGTTAAGCCTAACTACTTGGAGGCACACTTAAAATTTTCATTCAAAAGCCTTCCAGTAAGTTTAGATCCAGAGCTGTAATATCAATATTATACTTAACATTTGTTGTCTCAGAAATTGTAAAAATAAAATTGAAAATAAGAAAATAAAGGGGAAATATACCATGCAGAGAAAGGTCTTCCCAGCAAGTTACTTCATCAAGTAACTTTTAAATTAAAAATACAAACCTGTGGATAGTGCTGAAAACCAGGATGGTGTCCTGGATTACTGGGCTGCACAGGAGTAGGTGATGTTGGTGTTGCATTTTGGTAGCCAGGCTGCAGTGCTGGATATCCATAACCAAAGGGCTTTGAAGCTTTTGATGTTTGTGGAACAGATAGAGCAGGAGCTGGGCTGCTGGTCACAGAACGTGTATCTGAATGGACAAAAGAAATTCCACAGGTATTGAATATACTTACTAGTTCCTTCTTAATTTAAACGCAAACTCCTAAATGCTTTACAAACATTTCCTTTTTCATTATCCATCAAGTCATTTTTCTGCACAGAAAAAAGAAAGTAGCAGGGAAGATTACTGCAATTACACTGACAAAGATGATACATATGGGAAAATTACCACAGACTTGTGTTACCACTAACAAAATGTTACTTTACAAAATGAAAAGAGGCAACTTGAAAAAAAAATATTTCAATTGAATAACCTCTTACAATCACCCTTTATTCCAACACACACATTTGATATAAACCAGAAGAGACCATTCATGCTTAGTCTCCGCTCTACCACTTCTGAATATTTGTCAAAAGATAAGGCTAGAATTATTCTATAATTCTACAGTTAAAAGCTGTGTCTACATTTGGAGAATAGTTTGGTCAGCTTAGCCTTATGTTTTGACAGTATTACAAATAGTAGAAGAGAAACTAAGTATGAATTGTCTCTTCCGCAGTTTATAACTTTGATGCAGGTTTCTCCTGTATACTTCTACAGCACAGTTTAGTTCCACTATTTTTAAGTCAAGCTGAAAGGAAGACATAGACCTAAATTGACAGAGAACTGAACAGTTGTAAAGAGATGAAACTATGCTTTAGAAATGCATACAAATGTGAACTAAGTTTCAGAAGAATTTAAGTGTGGTAAAATTCACTGGGGAAAGTGGCAAGCAAAGAAACAAGGCACTCAAAAAACCAACTGCCAAGAAACTAACAATACACGATGCTAAACAAACCATTCAAAAAAAATCAACAGACTGAAGAAACTTAACATTGACCCTGTTAATCTTAAAGGAAAAGAGAAGGAACAAGTCATTTTTAGAATATGCCTTCAGCAGAAGCAAAATGGTTAGTTATTATGTGAGAAGTTAGAATTTGTGATCCTGCAGCCGCGTCTCTGCTACCCATACTGCATAAGCTAGACCCTATGTGGATAGCAAAGCAGCTTTTGAATTGACAGAGATCTTCCTTTACACAGGAACACATCAAACTAAAGCAAACTACTGTGACACTCCCAGGGACCAGAGCAAGGCAAAAGAGCCAGAGGGGTAAACCTTCCAAATTATTTCAATTATCATTTAAAATACTGGTTAACAAATTTTGAATAGCATCTTTTTCACTTGGTCTCAGTTTGGCAGTTCTACAGATTTCAAGACCAAGGTAGTCAGTGAGTAGGTTCATTTAGCAGCAACCTGACAGTCCTGATATTTTTAGCACTAAAAAGAAGCAAAATAGCAGCCATTTTCTTTAAATGAAGACGACAAAATAAAACCTGATCCAAGCATCTCTACAAGCCGATATTGTTGGTCTCTCAAGATTTCTGCGGTGTGTCAGGCACTATTACAAGCTACTAATGTCAACACAATCAGACATATAGTATAATCTAGAAAAAAATGCTGCTTTCACAGCATATTTTCAGCACTACCCTCAATAATACAATGGAAAAGCATGACATGACTCAGAGAATTTTTATTAAATGGTTAGGCCAACTTCAGTGTTAAAACTGGGATTAAAAAAGGCATGCATGTTTTCTCTGATGATTTCCCCCATTCCTTTCATAGGCACTTCCTATCATCTACTTGTTAATTAACAGTAAACAACATCAGAAATAATAACTCCCCCCAATTAAGTATTTAAATAAATAATTCATAACAAACTGCTTACCTGGATAGCCACCTCCCTCCAGAGCATCATAATTGTTCAGAACAGGAGAGGCACTGCTTGTAGTAGAGGAACTATCAAGTGCTGCCGGAGGAAAATAGTTTAGAGGTAGGTACTTCAGAAATTGCAAACTTTTGATAAAAAAGAGACTGAGAATTTTTTTCTACAAGCTTTGATAGGAAACTGTTAAGTAAAAGTACCCCACCACTTCAGCCCAAGACTTGAAAACTATTACCACTGCATAAAGGAGAACGAGAAAGGTATAATCAACACGATACTAAAAAACAAAGAAGCACATACCCAACAAATAGCAAGAGAAGTCAATGGGAAAAGGACAAAAACAATGAAAAAAGTTGTTTCTTGAAATAATTTTTTTTCTATTAAACCAAAAGCTCTTTCTAGAGGATATCAACTGAAGCCATGGACATTTTTAAAACAGTCCATTCATTACTTTCTTCTCCACTGCAAACTGAAGATTCCTGTAATCTTCAATGTTTATGCACCATTCCCACCTTCAAGCCAAACTGTCAAGCATGTAATTCTTCCCTCCTTTATGTACTGTCGTAATTCACAGCTTGTTTTCCTTTTAATCTAAAGCTTCTATTTTTCATTATCATTGACAAGAGGTCTCTGCTTCAGTCAGAACAATTACTTTTGGCTCAGCTAAGAGTAACTAAGTAAAAAGTAACTATATAAAAGTAAGTACCAAAATTTAATTAGACTATATAAAAAAAGCACAATTAGCACATATAGTTGTTAGTACTAAAGAGACTCTTATAGCTTAATTTTTAGTTCAACCCATGCAAAGATTTTGAATATTTAATTGTAAAACACTGTAAACAAAAAATATTTAAAAATATCTCTTCCAATGCCATTTCAGGTACATTTCCAAGGAAAAAGGGTCAAAATAAAATTTATCTGCTCCTTAAAGCAAACCAAACCATGAAGTGTGACAGAAAAGAGTCTAGTTAAGAATCTGAAAAAGAGAATTACACATACCATTTTTGTGTCAGAACAGACTCAAAAGATTCACTGATACTGTTCTGCTCTGAAGGATCAACCATGACCACACATCTCATTGCAAAACTGAAAGTATTTCAGGGGGGAATTCCAACAGTGGAACAATTGAGATTTGACTGCCCTTCAACTGAGATTTCCAAGTAAACAGACTCACTCCTGCCTATGAAACATAACATCACTGGTATTTGGGACACAGCAATACCCTGGCACTGTATAGATTATTTTTGAGCGTTTTGTCTTTAAAGCATTCAGCTAAGAAATAGAAATACTACTAAAAACCCCCTCCAATGCCAGCAATAATATATTATTTAAAATAAAATTTAATACTGTAACATTTATCCAACTGTAGTTTTCAGATTTTCATTGTGTATTTCCTTTTTTTTTAAAATCTTGTAGGTTATAAAAGAACATAAATGCAAGATTTTATCTTTCTGTTCTAGAAACTGAAGAAAACAGGATTCTTTACTTTGTTCCCTGAGCAGGAATAGAGCTGTTAAAGCTTTGCTAAGTTCTGCTACCGAAAAGCAAAAATATACTTTTGCTAGGTTAACAAAAAAATTGAGAAGCTACACAATCCCAAGCAAACAGGGTTCCAACACCTATTTTTCATAAGACTACTGGGACAGTCTGAGCTAGAAACCTGTCCACTGGATCTGTTTACGACTTACATTAACTCCTGGTGACAGGATGCTTATTAATCAAGTAGCCTATGTACTGAAACTGGGTGCCTTTTTACTCTTTTCTGTAAGATTAATACAATGATACCTCCAAGGCTACAGGCTTTAGTGAAGTACAGAACTTGAGAGAGAAAGGTGATAAAAAGTATGAAACTTTGTTTAGGGAACAAAGTAAGAAGAGAAAGCTTGCAATTGATAAAACCCCCAAAACAATCAACATATCCTTTGACAGAAATCTTGGCACGGGAACTTCATGCACCATTCTTAATTATAAACTGGATGTCCTCATTGTTTTGCTCCATTCTTCATAAAATTAGTATGAGTATGCTAATCTATTTCAGAATATTCTAGTAGAGGATTTAAGTATTTTAATAAAACTCTGAATTACATGGCACTTATTT
This sequence comes from Dendrocincla tyrannina, assembly GCA_035047865.1. Taxonomy (NCBI): domain Eukaryota; kingdom Metazoa; phylum Chordata; class Aves; order Passeriformes; family Dendrocolaptidae; genus Dendrocincla; species Dendrocincla tyrannina. The sequence continues at coordinate 26,266,802 of JAWWMP010000132.1, read as the reverse complement.
TTTTCTGATTAGTTACAACATGAATTATAAACTTAAAGGCAAAGCTACAAAAGTTTTCTATTCCAAATCAATACTAAATGCCAGCACATACAAACGGAAGTAGTGTATCAGCACAAGGTATGTGCTATTACTTCAATCTATCAACAATGATAGTAGCCTAATGCTTATCTCTAAAAGCTCTTTACACTGTTACCATTCATAGAGACAGTAAAGACTTCTCTAAGTTTAAAGAAAAAAACATTACCATAATTCAAGAAACTAAGGTAGCAAGAAACATTAAACTCAAAAAACCTGACCATTCTGATAAAACACAGGCAGAATCCTTGCAACCAACTACGTAACGTTACAATCATCAGGGCAAACAGCTTCTTAAAAAGTTTACTTTTTTTGTTAAGTTTTTCTACAAAGTAAGCAGATTAAAACTGAACCTATATGCCTGACGATAAGGATATATGTTAGAAGAAAAAAACTGAACAGATTAATTTACTGTCATAAAAAGCACGCCTACTACCTTTCAGTATTTACTACCTTAATTATCAGAGTTCCCTAGGCATAAAATGAGAAAGAAACAAGGTAAACACTGTTTAATGTAATGATACAAATGGCCTCTAGTTGCTTCAAACAAGCAATTATCAAAGTTCTACAGCTAGTTATCTTAAGAAAACCCATTGCAAATCAAAAAATTAAAAATATGTGAGTCTTGCAAGTTGTGAATATTATTTTGTGAGATTAATAAAACATATGATATCAATATGATACAAAAAAAAAATACCCGTTTGTTAGGCACTACTGAAATCCTTTTTCTTTGCTACACTAGTAACAGCTGGGAAATTTCTAGTTAACTTGATGAGTCAGAGTGATGTTTTTGTCTTAAAGGAAGAAAAAGTTTCAGGGGATGGAAATGTGGACAAAACCTTGAGTAAGAAGAGAACAAGATACTGGTGTAAAGCTAAAGCCAACCTGCTTCCTCATCCTCCTCATCCTCTTCCTCATCATCTGAACTTGATGACAAGGGAGCTGGTGCAGAGCTAGCTTGATTATTAACATATCCACCATACTGCATGCCTGTGAAGTGGAAAGCACAAACATAAGAGTCAGACGGACAGGAAAGACAAGAAACGAAAGTCACAAATTATTGCATTAAAAGTGAGAGAAATCAGCTGTTCTAGAGAAAATCCCAACATGCAAAAAGTTAAATCTACAACCCTAGAAGCGATTTTTAGTGGGCTAGTTCAGCAAACTACTAGTAGCAGATGGAAGTTAGCAGAAAAATTTATAGGTGTGTATGCACATGTGTATCAGGAAGTTAAAGACACAACAGACTTCCTATATATCTACTTAATATCAGCTTGTCCACTGGAATACTGTCATAAACTAATACACAGAAATTAATTTCCAGATAAATTCAAACTCCATTATGAAAATGTTTTGTATTAACTTTTGCTTGGCACATCTGCCCCTTTTAAGACAAAAATAGTTCATGTTGGAATTCTGAACATTGTCAGAAATGAATGAAAAACACCACTGTTGCCACATGCAAGAGTACAAATACAGAGAGAGAATGCAACACGATTGGTGAAATTTAACCTATGTAAACCTGAAAATTTGGTTTGTCTTAGTTTTAAATTAGTGTCTAAATTCAGGGTCATAGATCCACATTTAAGCACCTTAATACACTATCCACTTCTAATATCTGGAGACAATAATGCAACAACGGTTACTGTTGTCACCTCCAAAGCACAACCCACTAGATTTTTTGGGGGTTTTTTAACTTGTTTGTTTCTACAATATCTACTCTGAACATACGTGAATAATGCACAAAAGCAACACATATATATACCATTTTAGAACAGAGTAAAGCATGCAGCAACGGCTTATAATTTCCTACATTACTTGTTATTGATGCGATTTCAGCATCTCCAAGAAAGCTCAAGTTTCTCTTGTTACAAGACAGGGTTAGTAAGGATTTTAAATATGCTTGTAGTCAGGCAGTGATATCCTAAATAAAGGCAAGTGATCACTTTTTGTCTCTTAGCAATCTAATGGATTGCTATGGCAAGAAAATATCCTAATTTTCAAAACTCTTCAAAATTTTTCAGATTCTCATACAATTCCAACCAAGTTTTTCCATAATTCAAGTAGTTGCAACAGTGAAAGAAAAATCACACAAGTGCAGCTAAGGAGATACACTGCTTCAGCTTTCCCATACTGCTAAAATGCAGGGCTGATTTGAGTGATTTCTAGTCCCATCTATTATGAAGTTTACTGGATATACTTGCTGAGGAGAACAAGAAAAACATTTTCTGTGCAAAACCAGACTGCAGCTAAGAAGACTGTGTCTTTTCTCAGATCTGGGAGAGGTACCAAGGAATAGGACAGAACAACTGCATTATTGTGAAGGAGAAAAAAACATCTTAAAGTAATTAACACACAAGTAAAAGGGGAAAAAACTCAGGGTGACAAGAAGAAATGCACTGTAACAGAGAGAGACAAAGTAAAAGATGATGTACACAGTGTGAAGGTGCAAAGACAGATCTCTAATAAATATCACTTACATAGATAGGAAGAAGAAAGAAAGGATATCTACCTGGAAAGTGCATGACAGCGCAAACATTCCAAGCATGTGCAGATAAAAGGACTGAATCAGTCATTCTATCCATGTTACTTTAAAGTCGTCTACTTTTTTGAAAAAAACCCAAAAACAACTTTCTATTGCTAAAACTCCCCCTTTCTCAGTTACTGAACACATATGCAAAGGATGCACGTGTTCACAAAAAAACCAGAAAAAAGTGATTAAAAATACACGCTAGTGACACAGAAGTTCAGGAATGATGCACTACGTCACTATGAATCCTCTGGAAGCAAAGCTGGTTTGACTCTTAGCCTTATGAGTTTGTGTAGATTTATTTTTTCTGCCAAGAGTACTAGAAATTTCTGCCTTTAGGATACTCCTCTGTTGTGCCAGTACAACTGTCCAGACAAGAAAAAAAAAAAAAAAAGCCTGAATTGAAAGTCATTCTGAGATGGAGAAGTCTCCCAATCTAGTTCACGGCCCAGCAATGCTACCAACACCGGGGAGAAAACAAACTGAAAGGCAGAAATGGGCGGCTGCAGACAGCAGTTTTAAGTGCCATCATGTGCCTAATCATGTTTTCTGTTGTGACAACTCAGTTCTTTTACAGATTTGCCAATAATGTTACAATATCCCACTTTTAAAACTGCAAAAGCTAATTTTGAAATCATTTATTTTGAGTCAGGTTATTCCACAAATCTGGGTTAAAATGCAACCATGTAATTTAAATCACCACAAATTTCTTGGACCGGAAATTTCGAAACGCTGTGACCAGTGTACCTGTAATATAATAATATTGCACTCTAAGGCTTTATTTCACTATAATTTACAGACCTAGAAATATAGGTGAGAGGACACAGAAGATAAACTGGGATAATAACTTATTTGCCTATGAAATAACCCAACTATTTAGGTATTTAAAGTTCAATCACCCATATCATGGAAGACTTTAAAACATAAAGTGCACATTTTATGTGGTTTAAGTTTCCTAGTGAAGGCCCCATCAAAACCAAAAAATAATTACATGCAAATACAAACTATATTCTTAAGTTCTTTAACTGGCTCTCTACCCATAACCCTCATATTCTCAACAAATTTACTACAGCTTTAAGATCTTAATATTAGAAATAGTAATTCTTACAAAATGAGCCCTCCTTTCTTCTTAAACTCTTTGCTTTAGATTAGTTTCATTTACTCATCAGCTCCATTCATCAACATAAAACTTAAGGAAGCCTACAAATAATATCCATATAGGACACAAAAATCTCAAAGTTTATGCCTATGATGTCATTTTCAAGTAGATTTGTTTATCTGCATTAAATTTCTATGGATGATTATGTAATAATAAATAGGCTTTAATACATTTTAAGGTTTTAGTCTTGTTAGAATATAGCCAAGTAAATAACTCAAATTTTTTCATTCTGTATAGGAATGGCCCAACAGGAGCCTGAAACAATGAAATCCACTTTAAAAACTAATTCCAACTGGTTTTTCGGGATGCTTTCACGTAGACAACAGTATTCTATAATTAAAAAAACACAAAACAGTCCATCTAATCTCTATAGAAATAGACTTGGAATTCTAACCCAGACAAATATTCAGTATATGTGTTCTACTTTTTCAGGACGTTCATTTCCACAAATAAAGTTACCACATTTAACTGTTGATAAAGTATTGCAAGAGTACATTGGTTTGCAATTACTCTAGATGATGAAGCAACATTTTTTTTCTAGCAATCACACCTACCATACAAATTCTACCTAGCATCAAAATCAACTATAAAACTGTGCAAGAACCACAGTTCCAAAACTTGATTTATTTTTCTTAAAATGTTACACTGTACTTAGGACTTTATAGCAATGAACAATTATTTTTTTGCCTGTAAGTTATACAGAGATCGTTCATGGACAGCTTATATTCTACATTCCACCAGAAAAAGGAGGAAATGGAGGAAAAGGGGTAATTTAGATAATTATGTCAGAGGATTTTGAAATTTAAGAATAAAAAAATACACAGTAACAATCACACTTTTGAGAATCATGCTTTTGAGAATTATTTTGAACATTAGACATATCACATGGTTTAACGCCTACTTTCACCTCTCACAGAGTTCTTTATATGTAAGAATTTAAAATTCTGAAATTTTAAACCAAGAGAATACAGCCAAAAATATATTAATTTTGCAGTAAATTAGATTTGGAATACTAAATACAGAAACATAATCAAGAGGCAAGTAAAAACATCAGTGTAAAATTAAAATGACTGAAGAAGGCTCAAGAACCAACTGATTCTTTGTCAAGATGCTACCAACATCAGAACAGGAAGAAGCTTAAACAAAATTTCCCTCAAGAACTCTTGCAGCAGCTTTCCATGGGCAATTACAACTAGGGAATAAGCCGATCCTATCAGTTTGAGCTTAATACTCAAACTCACTGTTTCCCAGTGCAAATTGCTAGGTTACCTTCCTTTTTCAATACAGACTAATTACAAAAGCTACTTTTAGGACCTTCATCTAAGAAGTTAAAAGTAACAACCAGCTTTTTAGAAGAATAAGAGAACTAAAAGGTGTTTTTTTGAGCAAGAGACATGTAAGACTACCAACATGACAAACAAGCCAAAGACAAAGGAAATCAAACACAAGTGCTAAGAGAAGCTAGAACCAGCGTGACATAAAACAAGAACAGTAAGGGAGCCTGATGAGAAGCAAGAAATGTGCTCCAGTCAGACAAACACAGAAAGGCAGCAATAAAACTTTCAGCATTCATGTGTGCACGTGGAACAGAGCAGAAGTCTGTACCGTAACTTCCCATTCCCTTTTAGTACCTTCCTGAGGGGCCAGCTCTGGTGACTGTGTAACAGACGGTGAAGACGGTGGCTGTGAAGAAAGGCTTGGAGCAGGTGACCTTACTGACGAGATCACAGCAGAGGAAGCAGATGTTCCAACCCCAGGCTTGGTAAATGGAACATTCTGGCTCACTGAGTGTACGGGCTGTGAAGAATCAATGCCACCTGAAAACAACAGCAGAAAGCAGGAACCCTTTGTATGTACTTGCACATACAATCACATAACGCAAGCAATCACGTTTGATTTCACAGGAACTACAAAAAGCAATACAGTACTTCAAAGAGAGATGCCTTCAAACAGGTACCTATGGTAAGGTTGGTTGCTTTTAAAAATTAAATACCTGTAACACTAAAACTCTGTGATGACGAACAAATTGCTGTGACAACTAATAGAAGAAAGGAAAGCATAACGTAGTAAGATCCAGACTAAGCAGAAGTTAATTTTTCATACAAACTCTATGCTTTTACAAGTTGCTGTTCCAAATTAAGCAGAATATGGTCCATCTGAAATAGCTCTCCCTCAACATTCCTCCCACAGGCAGGAAAGCTCAGTCTTTTGTGCAGCAGACCAGTATTCTGGCTTCCTTACAGTGCTCACACTTTGCAATTTTGGTACTCAACTACAAGACCCATATTCAATCAACCCTGACTATTCTGCAAGACTTCTGATGTGTTAGACATCCAGACCAGATATAATCTGCTCTAAAAAATAAAAGTCAGATTAATGCTTTGAGAGATTTGACACAGTTCTGTTGAAACTCTTATCAGGTAAGGACAACATAACTTCATTAAGCTGTCTGTTAACTAAGGGTAACTCTTTGCTAAGAAACTGAAATGTAGAAAAACTCTGATGGACTGAGCTATTAAAAATAAGAACAGAAAGGAAATGGTTTGACCAATACTACTCAGTAAACAGACAGAGAAATTAAGAATACAATTCCCCATTTGTACTCATTTAAATTACAGAATACACTAGAGGATACACTGATAATATTAACTTTGCTTCCCCTGCACACAGAGCTGTGTAGTACATACAGTCCCTACTTTTCCTTAAATAATGGACATGACATATGAAAAACCTTTATGGGCAGGTTGAGGTTTCCTTTAGAGGGTGAAGAAGAAAAGGTGGCTTAACATGATCCTTCTATTTTTCTTACTTACAGTCAAAATTAACAGCACACATTTTCACTAACAGAACTTTTATATATTTTGCAATTTTCAAATACAATTTTGAGCATACATACAGATTTCACACGTTATCAAAATTATGTATCTTGCCAATGGACATATATTTTTTTAATGAAATATATTTTTTTCATTGAAGCATACTTGCTATAACCTGTTTCTACACAGCCTTGCAGTTTTCCCATGGGACCATCCGCATGTCTCAGCAGAAATGTTCTTATTAGAGCAGCTACACAGCTTTCTCAAGCAAGATATGCAATTATAACAAGGGAAGTTCTTTGACACATTAACATGCTTACCCAGGTTTTGTAGCAGAGTTTTTTGTAGGCTTATGGTATTTTCCACACTTCCAATCAATAAAGCAATGCTTGCAGCACTGCTGTAAACAATGCTAAATGCTATAATGTCACTGTCACATGTTCAAAGCCAAATAATAACTTACTACCAAGTACTAGTATCTATTCTCAAACAAAGGTTATCCAATACTCTTCAAAAGTACATGAATCCTTTATATGTATTGAAAAAAAAAGTTTTTAAACTCCAAGCAAAAAAAAGTATCTTTTTCTTTGTACAAAAATCCAGCCTGCAAAATGACATGTTAAACTTTATGTGATGACTATGTGAAGCTCTTGAACACCATAAGTAACTAAGATCAAAGTAAACATTTAGACAAAGTTAATACTTAAGAGTACACGATTGCTAATTAGCATCACATGAATAAAATCCATGGTCATAGCAGTAATGCTACTGATTTTTTTTTTCTTCTGGCCAGTAAGAACACCATACTCTGTCATATAAGTACTGACAATTTAGAATGCCTTATTTTTATTTAGAGTGCACGTTTCCCATCAGCTTAGTCAGGACAAACACAATCAGGCCATAAAATATTCTTATTAACCAATGTCATGAGAAGTAAAGAGTTTTGTCAGGGTGAAATAAATATAAAACCACTTCTCAGCGCCACAGTATTTTCACATTTAACTCCTCTCACTTTCCATGTGCACTTAAGTTTTCCTTTCATGACTCTAACCATGAACATCTCTTGCACTAATAATGATCAAGTATAAATAGCTACAGCTAAAGGTATGTTACAGAGAGAATCTGTAGAACTGGGCAAATTAGCAGTGCAATTTCTCATTTCTCCCTATACATCATGACAAAGTTATTTCATTTCTTATGTGAGACCTACAGGTCATAGTTAAAAAGCGTATCACCACAGTATCTTCTCAAATTTTCAGAAGAGATGCAAGAATCATCCTTTTTGAGTTGCTCCAGATGTGATCTTGATTTCCTGCCCTCACAACCCACCATCCCACACCCCCCCCTCCACCCAAAATAACATACAATTTCTAGTGAGAGATATACCACCTCCCTGCAGCTCATTTTGCAACAGCATCCTATCTCCTCAGCTTTCTGTACTGGCTGCAGTCTTTCCCTTTTTTCAACCACACCTGTATTATCAGATTTACAGGATTAGAGCCTACATTCCTATGGAACTGGGGCAGCAAGGACTTTGCATCCTGATGTGACATAAGGGGACGTATGCACATGAGATAATGAAATTAAGAGTGTCTCCTGCTCAAGCAGATTGTCTGTGCCAGGATGCTAAGAAACCCATACCATATACCCATAGAAGGAGTTCTCCAGCTCCCTCTCCTCCAGGAGGAGTCCCCTAAATTTTAGGCATTCTGGTTGACATCCATGCTGACTTCGAAAGCACCAAGAATAATCAGAGTGCACCAACTTCAACTGAAATAAGATAGAAAAAACATTTAATAAAGCTACTGACCTAGAAAGACAAAAAGCTTAAACAATACAAAGTATGTTACCTACATAGCATAACAACACTCCTGAACAGATTGTTACCAACACTGTTCTGCTGAAATACAGAATTTAAAGTTAGAAGGCAGTGATTCTGCAAGATGAAACTAGTTTAACCCTCCAAGGAGAAGAAAAATCTCAAATTAGAGAGATTTATTTTCTACTTTATTTATACTTCCTAAAGCAAGGAAAATTATCCTCACTGGCTATTATTCCTCACGGACAGTCAACTTCCAGAAAAAAAAATCACCTTAAATTGATTTTGTTCTAGTGAAATTTCAGGAAGCGTCACTGAAAATACTTCAGCTATTTGAGACAGGGTCTGCTGAAGTTTTAGAAAAAGACTTTATTGCAGTTCTATGTCCTAAGTATGTGAGACACACAGCATTTTGGGGGTTTGATATTAATAGATTCAGCATTTCGGGGGTTTTGCAAGGCCATACATAAAATTGGATTTTTAAAGCCACCAGTTAAAGTCCAATGCTCACAACCACTTTAAGTAGAAAACAATTCAGAAATCAAACTTCTGAAAAACTCTTGAAACTCTTCCCACCCTAAGTTTCCTAAGTCCTGCTTGAAGTCACAGATTTTATTAAAAACACATCAATCTTCTACATAAAGAAGGCTTCATTTTCATCACAGAGAGATTTCAGTGCTCAGTAACTGCACAAAACCGCTATTGAAAAATAGCTTAAGACAACAGCATTCTGACTGGTAGTCTTTCTATGATTTGCTTACTTATACTTCAAGGCTTGTAAGGGGTCATCTTCGACAGCATAGGAGCAATGATAGCCACTGCCTTAATGGCACCCTGACTAATAGTAGATTACTGTAACAAAATTTCTTTACACAGTCACAGAAAGCACAAAATGAATTTCAGTATCTTTTTCTTTTTAAGTCATTTTGCTAAAAACTATGCACAGAACAGACAGTAACTGTTTTCCATTGTTGTTTCCTTCCTGAAGAACAGCAGGAAGGATGAAATATTCAGAAAAATTCCTTCTGAGAAATCATTCATAATTTCCTTACATTCCTTGTGTATTGTACTCAGACATTTTGCAAGGATGCACAACAACTGGCAAATAATTTTCAAGATCTAACTCCTTCTTTTATAGACTGCAAACAATTAGAATACTACATATGAAATTACTCCACCTGAGAACAATAAGACTGCACTGGGAAATACTTATGTTAGATATCATCAGAGGCAGTTTGTTTAGTCACAGACATACACAACGGTTTAAAGTGCTTAAAATTTAGTAATAAAACTGCCCAGGTTTTACTTCAGCCTAGCTATCAGTCGCTATCTTTATTTGCTCTTTCTCAAGTCAGTAAATACAGAATCATTTGTGTGCTGAGGTTGAACCAGGATTCAGAGGGAAGAGACAAAAATAGTTTTCCAGATAAATCAGTTCCACTGTGCAAGTTTGTACATCCACATGGGCACACTTGTATGAGCAGCTTTACAAGCTCAGAAAGAGTCTGAATGTGGTTTTTAACCATTGATGCCTACAGTCTGGCAAACAAACCAAGTCCTGCAGTATTACTCAAGTATAACAGAAACAGTGGATTAGTGTTTAGCTTTGTAACTGCAAAGTGTGTATCCAATACACACCACTAACACAGTCAATTCTATCATTGGTTCTTTGAAGTTCAAGGGTAATATTACTACTTTTTCTTGAGGCCTTGCACTAACTCAATCACCCACCTCAGAGCAGCACTGAATGGTTCAGAAATAAGACTAACTATTGTTCATATGTCTCTTCACGGTCTGGTCAGCTCCACTGTTCCACCTTTAACACATTTGCTCTTTACAAAAAAATATTGCTATGAACGAATCCTAGATTTCAAAACACTCCCAAAGGAAATAAAATTAGCAATCATTGAAACTAAAAACTTCTATAAAAGAAACACCAATAGTTTGAACAAACAAGGAGTTGTTTTCATATGTCTACTGCAAATGGTACCATTCTGGAATGATACCTGCATTTTGTGATGTCCAGCTGCAAATTTTTCATTCAACAGAATCAATTTTTTTGGCCAGAGTTTTAAATCTTCAGTCCTTGAAGAATTCATTTTTATGCTCCACCACGAAATACCATTAATTTCAGAAGCTTTTCAAGGAGCTCCCTATTTTTCTTTTTTAAACAGTATTTTGTTTTATGGTTTTAAAATACCAGAGATAATCCAACAGAGTACCTCATTAAGACAGAATTTAAATCCACTAATATTCAAAGTAATAAAACTGATCTAAGGATGACACTCTACATCATAGTCCAGGGGGGTAGGGCTGTGTAAAAAGCAGTATTGAAATTAAATTCAAACTACGGATTGGATGAATTAACTGATGGTTTGATTTAAGTTTACTTTTCCCAGACAAAGCTTTACCATTACCAAAGTAATGCTCTTTCCTAAGTCCTCGGTCCTAGAAAACCTCACCTACAAGGACTCCTAAAACAATTTCAGTGTTACGCTATAATCTGAAATATCTAGCATAAAAAGGAAGCTTTCTACAGTTTTCTTAGTAGAAAAAGCAAGTCATAGTCTGGCACAGCATACAAGTCAAAACAGCTTGAAGTCAGAAAATTCCCAGCATAGAAAGAAAATCAGAAACTTCCTGCACAGGCTATTGCTCTCTCAGCTGCAGACAAAGACGTTTCAACATGAAGGCACTCCCACATCTCTATTCTCTTCACACTTCCTACTAAGTACTGCGTATCTCATGAACTTGTACTCAGTTTTCCAGTGAAACAGAAGTGAGCTTTGAGTGTACTTGCCCTTGACTGGCACCTTCACATCTTCATTTTCTACAGCTACATCCATTCTAAAACCATCAAGCTGTTGCTTACAAAAATAAGCTACAACTTCCTACCTCTTTCAAATGCTTACAAAAAATATTAATTAAGAAAAACAACAAATGTCCTCAAACTCATGAAGGGTTCCACTTTTTTCAGAACTTCGTGAAAAATGCATGTGTGCTCACTTAGGCAAAACCTAAAGAAACAAAGTAAACCATGACTTAGAAAAGGAAAAAAGTATCTTTGCGATAAGCAGAAATATTTCAGAAATTACACATTCCTTCACAACTGCATGAAAAAAATCTCTCCCCCAAGGCCACTAACACGCCAATAAACTAAAACCATCCTCCAAATAGTGTCTTTTTCTTATTCTCTCAATAGAAACATGTAGCTGCTACTGTGAGGACTGTGGTCCTTCAAGAATGAATAAGGACAGAATTCAAAATTACAACACAGACTTTCACATAATGAACAAGCACAAGCCAACAGAAGCACATGATTACTGATATTTCTGACACAAATCAGGAAGTTCACTATCCTTCAAATAATACCATACCTGTATTTATTTGGTTGTTTACTTTAGCAACTGATCCAGTGAGATTCCTGGAGAGGCTGTCTTGAACAGACGGAGCAGATGAGATAGTTGATAATGTTGTATTATATCCCATGGGAACATGCTGTTGAAGTGAATGAGGTACTGATGTACTCTGGCTAGAAAATGCATTTGTCTCTTTGAACTGTCCAACAGCAGGTAGACTCTGAGAGGTAAATGTCTGCCCATACGCACTGCCAGCAGCCACAGGAGGATAGGAAACATTAGGATACACGGCACCAGAAACCATGGGCATGGCGTATTGATCAGAATTAAGGGGAAATCCCTGAGATGCAACTGAAGAGCTGACAGAAGTGCTGTAGTGATTATCAAATGTTGAATATGACTGCTGAGCACTCATATATAAGTAGGATGCAGATGATATTGCTCCTTGAACAGGTCCATCACTTGACCCCCCTGTATGGGGAGGAGTTTTGTTGTACAGCTGTTGTGATCCCTGTGCATTCAACACATTGCTACCTGCAGAAGGTATCATAATGTTTTGTGCTGGTGCTGAATAGTAACCAGGGTAGTAACTGGCTCTATACTGATTATCCAGATGTGAAGCAGCAGCTTTATTGGGCACTTGGGAATAGTGTCCTGAAGGCGCACTGTAGTTTGGAGGATGTGAGCCACAGCCAGAGGGAAATTGCATCTGACTCTGTGCAGGACCTGAAATGAAGAGAAAACGTCATATGCATCAAAGGTGCATCTGTTAATAGTGACAACGGACTCTGTACTTGAACTAACAAACAATTGGTTTCTCCTTGTTTTCTGTCACTATTTTTGAGGTCAATTCCCATCAGCAGCAAGAGAACAAACCAAGTACAACTCAAGTAAATACAATATTTGAAGTAATTTGCAAACACACACAGGAATAGCAGAAAAATGGATCGCTTCCATAATCAAAAGAGGTTTCCATGCCAAGATTGTTTGCCTGCTGTTTGTATTTTTAATATTTTTAAGAGGTTTTTAGAGATTAATACTTACAACAAATAGCGAGCAACAGTAAGCACTTAACTGATGTTTCTAAGTGTCTGAATACAAGAGCATGCCTTAAAGAAACTGCTTGAATACGAAAAATGAAAAGCTGCAGTCAAACCAACATGTCAATATATAACAGTGTAGGTATTCTTCCTTACAAATATTCAATATAGTGACCAAGATAAAGTGCTGCAGGTAGTTATATTTCCTTCTATGTTCTTATGTATTATGCTTTTGAGAAAACCAAAATTTTCATGAAACTACAGACCATTTGACGAGGCATGTCATTTTAGTTTACTGCCTGATACCTACATCAGGCATAAGAGATGTTGATAGCAGAGAAACTGACCTCTGTTACCACTACAGCTAACCCTGCAAACAGGAGAGGTTAATTACATATTGGTCGAGCAAGAGTCAAACAAGTGCTTGTTTCCTAAAGACCTAATGTTAACTATGTCCAAGCTGATTTTCTCAGTGCTAGCTGATCAATGGTAAAACTGGAAGTTCTTCCTCGTGTTCTTTTCCTTAACTCTATTTTTATTTTCTCATGAACCACAAATGCATTTGTCTGGATAACATACTTTATTAAAATTACTACTCCTTATTGCTTACATCATGCTGAATGACTACAGTATTATTTCCCACCCCTTTGCCAAGAAAAACCACAAATACAGCACTGGCTCACTCACAAATTAAACAGCAGCTGAGGTAATAAGGAATAGCTGATTACCCCACTTATATTTACAATGATTATTACAAATCTTAAGCATTACTTCTCTTGTCTTGAAATTCTGAAAAATCACTGTTCTCCAAGTAACACCCAGATGTCCTATGATTAACCTGCAATTTTAATAATGAATTTGTTAACAGACCCCTGTAAGCAAGGAACATACTGCCCAAAATTGCTTTCTGATAAAATTAAAAATACCCTTTCATAACTAACAATGCAGGCAGTTGAGCAGATGGGAAAGGAACTAAGAAAGTGCAGAACAGTAACTTGGACTGTTGGGTCCAAAGATAGAAAGGCACTTGGAAGAAAGACTAGGGAGCCCAAAAAAAATTGCATCCCGAGTTTTGAGGAGAGCATGTAACCATGGTTCTAATTCACCCTCTTCTTGAAAGTGGGAGCTGCTTCACAGAGCTCGGTAGTTTTTTCTCCTTTAAAGGATAATGATTTTGAGTTAGCAGATCATTATCGGCTACGAGAACTTTGCAAGACTTTTAACCTGCTTTTTTAAAGTCTGAAAAAGCAAACTCAAAAATACACAGATAACTTAGGTCTGTCAAGGCTTGCTGCTTTAAGGAGCTATGTCAATTAAGGTGGCAAGAAAAGATATTTTATCTGAAGAATTTGTGCATTTGTTCTACCAAAATATGCAGAATAAACTGACTGAGCAGGTATAATATAGAAACTGGTTTAGGAGCTCCTGATTTCTGAATAGAGGATTGCATATCAAATCATCTACTGCAGTCTTCCTGTACCTACCTCTCTTTTAAAAACACACACAATAAATATAGACTGTATTACCAATATAAGGTATCAGTCTCTGCATCATAGAACGAAGAGTCCTTTTTATTCACATTTCTAAGTAGAAACACCTATAAATTTAAAAGCACACATGACTATAAATCCCAAAAAACCTCACTAAGACAGATGAGCCTAACATTTGAAAAAATTTATTGTTTATTTCAAACTGCTGGTTCTTTGAAAGCAAGTTTTACAATTACAGATGATAGATTTTCCCATTTTCTGAAGTGAGTTTTTCATCCATTTGATTATAAAGAATGTGAGTAGAAAGTAATTCTTGTACTGCAATTAGTAGCTGAAGCTACTAATGATGATTAGATAATTCAACAGTTTTCATCACTGGAAATCAAGATACAACCTCAGTGGCATTTTGAAATCTGGTTAATTGCACAATCTGTCCTGATGTCTCAGGTACTCCACCTTCCTCCCTAAACATCTGGAAAATATTTCAAAAAGTCCAAAAAATGAAAGGAGCTGAAAACCCCAGCTGCATACAGAAGGTGTATTTCTAAAACATTGTCTCTATAATGAAAGCAGTGAGCCTCTCCTTCCACAGACAAACGAATACTTTACATTATATAATGTTATAAGGTATAATTACACAGACATTAACAAGTGAACCCCAAAAATATTAATACTTTTTAAGCAAGGAGGGGGCCACCACCCAAAAAAAACCCAACCACCCCCCTCCTCCGAAAAAAAAAAAAAGGGAGCAATGCTTTGGCTATACCACTATGCAAATTACTAAAGTTTTGTTTGGTTTGATTTTTACACCCATGCATTCCCTCAGCTGAATAATTTAGCCATCTGCCATGTACCCCACCTACATGTAGTCTGTTTCCTACAACACCGACTTCCTTTCTGTCCAAGAACACCTGCTAGCTTTCTGAAACTTTTAACATCCCTTTATCCACCTCTAGAGAAGGCTCCCACAGCGTCCTCGCACGTCCTTTATGCGATAGAGAGGGGGCAGCACCGCTGCCCCTTGTTAACTCCCAGCAAACAAACCAGCAAATCAAGCCACTGCTGATCTCTCACAACAGCTCAGTCACAGAACTGATGTCTACTCCTTCATTCACACTCAGCCTTCCCATTTCCACAAAATATTCAGGGATTTCCTATCTTTCACGACTCTATTCTCTTTATTGAATTTAATGAAACTATTCATAATATCCAAAGTCTGAGCAGGGATGGAGAACAAGGCTAAATAACATAATAATGAAAATTTGGTTTTCAAAATCCTAGTAGCGATACCAGTGATAACCTTACAAACCAGTTGTAGACAGTACTAGACAAAAATCTTCTGAAGAACCAAGGGGATCAATACAATCATCCCCTCAGTGTTACTCTTCAATACATTAAAATATGAGCACTTAAGTCCTCCATCAATACTGAAAAAATACATCATCTTTCAGTACTGATTTAATAAGAAACTTTTTATTGGCTAAAATTAGGACATATGTAATTTCCACTTAGATACAAAGCCACATGTAATTCTCAAATTTGCATGATTTCGTTCAGAAGAACTGAATTTTGAAGTCACAGGGTTACAAATGACACCTCAAATGAGGGTTTGTGTTTGTTTTTTTTTTAAACACTCAATTTCAGTATAGGATCAAACCAAGAACATTGTAAGAAAGAAGGAAAAATAATAAAAAACACACAAGAACTTAAAAAACAAAACAAACAAAAAAAAAAAAAAACAAAACAAAAAACAACACCTCTAAGTTATACTAAAATTAAGGTCTCCAAGGATCTCAGACAGACTTGGTCACTTAACCAGGCAAAACTCACTAGTAAGAAAGCTGAACATCCTTTTTAGTATCACTTTATTTAAAACAGGTCGCTTGCTTTCTGCAAAAAGCAGACTGCCTTTCATGAGATCACCATTACTATAAGGTTTTCCCTGAAAACTTCACATTTTAAGAAAATACAACACAGAGCTCTCTAAACATCAAAAAAGATGCACCAATGTTTTCTTTCAGTCAATACAGAAACAGCTCAATTCACTTCAGTATTTTGCATTTAAACCCCATTATCATGGAGGTTGTAAAATTACATTTCAAAAGCTAGGACAATCTTCTTTGTGAAATTTAGTTTCTATCAGACAGATTGGAAATTTCCACTACAGTCTTTTTTCTGTTACTATTCCCCTCTACTGCCAGTCCTATTACAACTGAAAAAACAAAGCCAAACCCAAGCTGCCTGCGTTATAACTTCAGGAGATTAGTACTACAAGATGACAGACACACCAATCTAAAAATTCCTGAATGCTATTGCTAAATGTCACAAAATGAGAAATTCAGTTATTGACTACAAGTCATCAAATATACATTACTCAGACATCTTAAAAAAACACAGAAGCCAAAGTTATACAATAAAAATTCAAGACTATTACTGAAAAGTGTATAAATTCCTCAGAATTACAGAAAAAGTATTTTGCAGTAAATAAATGGTCTCCTCCCTGGTGGTTTTTCACAAGCTCTTTCTAAAAATATTAGCAGCACCATGGAGATAATTAATTAAAACAACAAACAGTAACGATGGCTCTTTAAAACTACTATTTCATTAAGCTAAAAACACAAGAAGGTATCCTGTCAGTTTCTGCTTGTTGCTGTAAAACACACTTCTAGGTTATTGACGTTGTAGTACGTGTGTCCTGAAAATGGCATGTTTTTTGAAAAAAAAAGCCATATAAATTTGCATTTTCTGAACAAAACTCAGTATTACAATACCAGTTTGGACACAACTGTGTATTAATATATCCTTAAAACCTACCGTTTAATTACCTTGCTTTTCATTCACTTCAATGACTGACTCAACACCTGCTTCATAGGCATTTAAGTGCTTATCACTTAACTACCCCTTTGGACATGAGAAAAATTCACGAGTAAAAAATACGGTAGGTCCTTACCCTGCACAATAATCTGTTAAGAAAATAAACACCTGTGCAGAAAATAGCTTGACTACAAAATAAAGGATTTAACAATATGAGCTAGAACTCTATGCAGACAAGAGGGCACATTTAGATACCAAACCATGGAGTGGATGATCACACAGGGATTTATAACGTGGTGCATTAATAAAGAACTGATTTTATAGCACACCAATTTAAAAATGAGGAAGTGTAGGCTCATTACTTTCATTCATAGTATAGTCAGTCCTCCTACCTCTCCTGAAACGCGAGTCAGTATTTTGCGACTTTAAAATCTTTTGTCTTTGTTTTTCAATGACCCACATTTCACAGGTCCAATGTCGTTCGTTCAAATCAAATCCCAAGACCCAGTTGTGTGAACGTCTACCCATCTACTACTTTTAAGTTCACAAACAGCCACGAAGTGAGTACTCCCACCCAGAGCACTCGATTTTCGTGCCCATTCCCACGCTCGGCAGCCGGGGCGAGGCCTGGCCGTGCCTTGGCCTCCAGAGCCTTCCTCAGACGCCACAAAGCAGGCGCCACAGCACCGGGCACATCCAAGGCACACCCAAACCCGCCAGGGAAGGCGGCGCGGACCCCTGTACCCCTGCACCGAGGGGGGGAGGCCGCGCCCCCGCAGCTCCCCTCCCGCCGCCGCGGGGCCCGCGCCTTTCCCGAGCGCCCCGCCGGCTCCCGCCGCCCCCCATCCCCAGGGCTCCCAGCCTGCCGGCTCCGACGGGCCCCTCCCGCCCCCGGGGCAGGACGGGCGCGCAGCCCCCGAACCCCCCGCCCCGCCGGGCCCCGCGCAGCGCTCTCTCGTCCCGTCCCGTCCCGTCCCGTCCCCCGCCCTGCCCTCACCATTGTGGCAGCGCGGCGCGGCGGCCGCGGCCTCCCGGGAGCCGCCGGGCCCGGCCGGGGAGAACGAGAGCGGAAGAGGATCGGAAGAGC
>JAWWMP010000132.1:26136617-26247994 GCA_035047865.1 Dendrocincla tyrannina | reverse complement strand
CACGGCATGGAATGGAACGGCACAGCATGGAATGGCATGGAACGGCATGGAATGGCACGGCACAGCATGGAATGGCATGGCACGGCATGGAATGGCATGGAATGGCACGGCACGGCATGGAATGGAACGGCACGGCATGGAATGGCATGGAACGGCATGGAATGGAACGGCACGGCATGGAATGGCATGGAACGGCACGGCATGGAATGGAACGGCACAGCATGGAATGGCATGGAACGGCATGGAATGGCACGGCACAGCATGGAATGGCACGGCACGGCATGGAATGGCATGGAACGGCACGGCATGGAATGGCACGGCACGGCATGGAATGGCATGGAACGGCACGGCATGGAATGGAACGGCACGGCATGGAACGGCACGGCATGGAATGGAACGGCATGGAATGGAACGGCATGGAATGGAACAGCATGGAATGGCACGGCACGGCATGGAATGGAATGGCATGGCATGGAATGGCATGGCACGGCATGGAATGGCAGAGCATGGCACGGCACGGCATGGCTAGGCACAGCAGGGCACAGCACAGCAAGGCACGGCTCAGCATGGCATGGCACAGTATGGAATGGCATGGCACGGAATGGCATGGCACAGCATGGAATGGCAGAGCATGGCAAGGCACAGCAGGGCACAGCACAGCAGGGCACGGCTCAGCATGGCATGGCACGGAATATCATGGCACAGCATGGAATAGCACGGCTTGGCATGGCAAGGCACGGCATGGCTTGGCTTGGCTTGGCATGGCATGGCCCCAGCCCTGGGAAGGGCTCTACTCAGCCCTCCCTGCACAGAGCCACCTCTTTGGCGGGGGGAAATGGGAGCCCGGTGCGGCCCCCTGGCAGTGTGTGGGTGCTGGGGGTGGTGGGGCCAGGGAGGGTGAGGAGAGGGGGGTGATCCTGCCCCTCTGCTTGGCCCCAGTGAGGCAGAATCTGCAGTGCTGGGACCAGTTCTGGGCTCCTCGGTGCAAAAGAGATGTGGAGCTCCTGGAGCGGGTCCAGCAGAGAGCAACGAAGGAAGACTGGGGGACTGGAGCATCTCTGTTTCAAGGAAAGGTGGAGGGAATTGGACCTGATAAGTCTGAAGATGAGACAACCAAGAGGCGACCTCATCAATGCGTATAAATAAAAAAGTGGGGTGCCAAGAGGATGGAACCCTCCTCTTCTCAGTGGTGCCAAGCAGTGGGACATGAGGCTGTACGGGAAGTTCCACCTGAACACGAGGAAGAACTTCTGTACTGTGTGGGTGACTGAGCACTGGAACAGACTGGTCAGAGAGTCTCCCTCACTAGAAATATTCAAGAACTGTCCAGACACAATCTTGTGCAATGTGTTTTAGAATGACCCTGCTTGAGCAAGAAGGTTGGATCAGATGGCCCTCTGTGAGTTCCTT
Organism: Dendrocincla tyrannina; assembly: GCA_035047865.1. Taxonomy (NCBI): domain Eukaryota; kingdom Metazoa; phylum Chordata; class Aves; order Passeriformes; family Dendrocolaptidae; genus Dendrocincla; species Dendrocincla tyrannina. The sequence goes on along the minus strand of JAWWMP010000132.1, from coordinate 26,246,584 downwards.
CCAAACTCTGTGAGGCCACTCTGTGTCCCAGCCTCAGGGCACAGACATGAACATATACTATGCAAACATCTCCCATCATTTTGCCTAAGTGAGACTTTTCTGTCTGTATAGGTAAAATATGCTATTTTAGGAATAGATGTACCTTAGAACACATACTGTGTGCTCTGCACAGGGGAAAAGGTCTCACAAGGTGAGGTGATGTAAAAACTCTCTGTCTGCAGTTTTTCTGTGTACAGACAGAAAAGCCTCAGTGAGATGGGGTGAGCTGAGGCAAGGATTTTCTCTCTGTGTTAGGAGGGCACACTGTGTATTCTCTCTCTCTCTCCAGCATGGGTATATGCTATATATAGAGACAGAAAGGCCTTCACAAGGAAGGGCGAGGCAAGATAAGGCAAGGTTTCTCAGTCTCTGTGCAGAACATATACTAGATAGTGTCTAAATAGGAAGGCAAGTATTTGAGAGCACCTGTCGTGGTTTAACCCCAGCTGGCAACTAAGCACCACACGGCCCCTCGCTCGCTTCCCCCCGAGCCCATCTCAGGGGAATGGGAGAACCGGAATAGCAAAACTGAGAAAACTCATGCGTTGAGATAAAGAGAGTTTAATAGTTAAAGCAAAAGCTGTGCATGCAAGCAAAGCAAAACAAGGAACTCCTTCACCACTTCCCATGGGCCAGCAGGTGTTCAGCCATCTCCAGAAAAGGAAAGCTCCCTCAAGTGTTACTTGTCCTATATCACAATCTGTGAAAATTACTCATCAATTTATGATCAAACACAAGGAGTTAGAGATCATTGTGCTAAAAGCAAGAGGAGGCAACTGGAGGTTTTCCCACTGTTTTGAATGCTTTTACAAAACCTTTTACGCAGCTTAATCAATTATTTTCTACAAACAACGACACTGTGGTTAAACCCATTAATTCCTAGCAGATCCAGATGTGTTGGCAGCTAGAACACAAGCCCTAATGGAAATCCGCCATAAACTCAAACCCATTAATTTTGTTTTCTTCATTTATAATGAATTTGAAAGCATTAGTAAGAAATGAGTATTAATGTCTGCTGTTTATGCTACCATGCAACAAATAACAGGAGCTCTCTCACCTAGGCCGTTGCTTCCACTTAGTCTAACAAGTATAACAGGAGTAATAAATTCTTTGGCCAGTTGATGAGGCTTAATTACTAATAGACTTGTTTTGACCTTTGGTGAAGGCAACAATGACATAAAAAAAACCCTCTGCCATTTGGGCTTGCAGAACAAAACATGAAAGTGCATCTTGTTACCCATAATATGATAAAAAAGGCATTAAATGTCCAAACCTAGAAGGAGTTATTTTCACAAGGAGAAAAGTCTGGGAACAAATCATTATAAAATGAGTTAGAAATAATTTTGAGCTTTAATATAACTAAGCCAAGCTTCTTCTGCTTTGTCGTACATTTCAGAAGGAGAATGCCAAAATTAGGTGCTTTTATAATCTCCATCAACAAAATATAGCTGTGAGTCACCCTAGCTCGCTCATAAATTTCTAATTATTGTCCTGCGTTTCTAACAGGAACTGGGCCACTTCAGTGCAAAATAATAAGGCTTCATATTTTCACCATCAGAAGTCCCAAATTGTGTTAACATCATTGTATTTGCATAAGTTGCCTGTAGTCACTGCAGTGTGATTGCTTTCTAGAGTAAGAAAGGCAAATCAAGACTCGTGATCTCTCTATGAAGTGTGCCTCTGCTTGGGTGACCTCTGCATCTGGCTGAAGGGTAAATCCCTGCATCCACTGAGTGCGAGCTATGCTATACTTCATTTGCAGCTGGCTAATTAGTAGAAGAGGCCCCAGGGTACTCATGCTCCACTTTAAATAAAAATCTTTCAAACTTCTAAAACATACCAGAAAACAAGATATCAATTGTGAAGCCAGCTCAGCTTTCTTACACAGATTTACTTTCCATGTAGTTTATTTATTATCCAGGTAACTCCAGAGAAGTTTTGTGTCTCAGCAATGAGCAGGACTTTGTTTTGTCTGTCTGAAGCACTTGGCATGTACTCCAGCAGGGTACAAAAGACTGAGCTGTACTTCATTTTCATGTTTTGGGATGTTGTTTTTGTTTTGGGTTGAGTTTTGTTTGGTTGTTTAGTTGGTTTTTTGTTTGGGTATTTGTTGTTGTTTTGGTTTGGGGTGGTGTTGTTTTTCTGGGATATTTCTAACTGTAAAGGAAAATACTCAGAAAGCAGCAGGATCTACCTGGCTGTGGTTTCACCAGCTCTAAGGAAAACTTTACACACACACACGCTTAATTTGCACATCATGTTTACCAGTACTTATACAGATTATAGGATAAAGGAGTCTGCCACTACCAGCCTAATGGCGGTGACTCAGCTCCCTTTGACTACCTTGGCATCAACAACAGTCTAACTGCCATCATCCTAGGGTGGCTGTAAATTATGTAAATGAATGATTTAGTTCTTCTCTGCATAAAGGCAATGAACTCTACGAGCTGATAGTTGTTGGATGTAGCTAATCATTACGGCCTCTGTGTCTGAGACTAAAAGTCAGAGTAGCTGTTCCATGGTCACTCTTAATGATAGGTGTCATCTCTGTTCACAGTCTAGTCTATCATTTCTGTGATACCTCTTCAAATATAGGACATAAATTCTCACTTAAATTGGTACTCCTGATTGGCAATTATGCCTGGTAAACCTCCTGAGTATACAGTGTAGGTAAACATCTATACCTCGACTTGTAATATTCCTGTGTGGTTTCATCAGCTGCAAACTTCAATCTATGGCAACACTACTTAGAAATCACCAGGCAAGCAATGACCAGAGAAGAACCTCAGCTGTAGCCAGAGATCTAAATACTTTCATGAAATTATGTTCAAAGGGGAACTCTAGCCACAAGCTTTAATGTGACCCTGTGGGACAGCAAAACAAAAGCAAGAGAGTCTGGGGAATTTCTGCAGCTGATGTGCCATATCCCAGCTGTAGAGGTGTAGTGATGGTGTGATCCAAACTGGCCAAATTTAAGACCATGAAACCTTTTCAGTTTTCAGCTATTAAGATTTTATGTTTTTCCAGTAATTTTTATAACGTCTGTAAAACTAATAAACTCCTGAAAGATCTTCTGCTCTCTGGCAGTTTGATATTTTATAGGTTTTTCTTTAAGATGTAACAATGACTCATCTAAACCACTGGAACTCCCTTTGTCCTGTGGCTCCAGCTGCTTGCTTGCCCCCAAAGCTAGGCTTGCTATTACTTCTAAAAGAGAGATGTGCTATAAATATGGGAACTTGCATCCAAAAATAGTTTTTCTGGATGTCTACGTCACTGATTCCCAATGTATCTTTCTTTGCTTAGGCAGTAAGAATCCCACAGACCCAAACAGAAGACACAATTGCTCCTCTACATTATGACTGCGCAGGCTCCAGTGTTGATGCATATCACGTGTCTCACATGGTAATACTCTTGACTTCAAAGTGTTTCTCATCTGAACGATGGCAATGAGCTAGGCTCATTGAACTGTAGATCAAGCCATCCAAAACTAAACCAGAAGATAATTAAACCATTGAAGCACACTTAAAAGTACCATGCTGTGGATTAGCAGCTTAATGCTGTAAACCTCAAGGACTTCACAGTACACTTTAGAAACTCTGGTTTTCTGTGTACATTTGAAACAACGTAAGAAGCTCACATTGCGTCTGTCCTTATCTGAAGAGAGTGCTGTCTTCTGAAACTAATTGAAAAATTCTTCTCACAAGGTATTTTGGCAATATTTGGAAGCTTTTCTTGCCAATAAATATCATGGACAGTAGCCGACCAGGGCCAGATTCTGCACTGCCTGCCTTATCATCTTGTGAGACTAACTCTGAAGGAGACACATGAAGCTCTGCATGGGTAGAAAAAACATTACTCAAAGGCATCTTATAAAGCGACATATTTTCCCCCTGCAGTTGCAGTACCCCATCAAGTACTACTTATTTAAGGTCGGAGTATTTTCATGAACCGCAGTGTAGCATTGTTTTCAGGCAAGGGAACCCAGAGAGTGATTTTCAACGTGCAGAAGAATAAATAAATATAATGAATTGAAAACATACAGATTGATTCATATAACATTATATGCATGAAAAAAATTAAAGAGCAATGATTAGTTTCATTTCCAAGCCCAAGCTAAGTAGTAGCATTCATGGAGAAAGATGTGTTTATTTATAATCTTTTCAGACATGTAAACTGCCCATCAAAAAACATACTGCTGTGTTTATAGTTGCTCTGACAGCCTTACCAGCGCAATCTTACTTTGAGCTTTTTGAATGGTGGCTTTTTACCTATTTGTAGCTTGTTTCTAGATGTTGCCTCCTAATCTAGTTTTGTTCTTCATTGTGGGTGAAATGCACCTTTTATTTTTACACCACTGACTTTTGTTGAAATAAATAGTGACACTATAATTCTAAATTCACTGAAACAGGGAGCAAGCGGGGGAGCACCTCTGTTTAGCACATCTTTTGCTAAGCCTGCAACATTTATGATCCCACAACACAAAATTATAAAAATAACAATAAAAAACAATTACTTCCTTTCAGTAATAAAGTGCCTACCTCTAAATATTTTTCTAACATAGAATGTAAATTTTCATACACAAAGATTACCTTACTTTTGGTGTGATGCTTTTGCTTTAAAAAGAAGTGAAAGTAGGTCTCTGCCATCTTATCTTTTAAGAGCAGCTTGTGCTGTGTGGTTTCACATTGTCCTAGAAATAGTGCAGATGCAGATCACGCCTACAAGGACAAAGGGGATCCATTTTCTTTACAAAAGTAGCACAGTCTGTGGCATTATTTTATAAGGCAAACTATTTTTCTATAGATGGTTGATATGACTTGGGACAGCAAGACATTACTGCTTCTTACTTCACAGTGAGAGGCATCTGTTTTTTCTCCTAGCCTTTTGACTGCTGTAGAATGCAATATAAGGAAACATGATGAAAGGACTGGTAGCTTGTGAAATGCAACTAAATGATAGATACTGAGTTCAGCTCCCATCACCCTTTTTCTCCTTGTTGTCAAAAAACCTTTTTTTTTCATAACAGTGTGACTCAAAAGATCTGTTCATTTATTTTCATTTTGGCCAGATGATCAAACCAACCATTTTCTTGAATTCCTTTTAGAATTTAAACAAGTCTTCTGCTTTAGAAACGTGTGTCCAAAGTTAACCATGTGTCTAAGTGCCTTATAGATTAAGGATGTTAAGCATATGTCTGGATATATTCCTGTGTAGTTTCTGAGGACAAAATATTGCCAGAAAACCAACTGGATAGGCCCCATTCCCTGAGTTTTCTTGTTCCTAAGACTGGGGGATTACAATTATAAGAGATAAATTAATCTGATATGTTCTGAGGTCTCTGAAAGTGGAAGTACTCACGTGTTCACTCCTGAGAGTCTGGAGCTGTGCAGGAAGCTATGAATGCCATCATACAACAGTGTATTTTCTGTCCAGCTATTTTCTTTTCGTCTCTAACCTGAATGTGAACAGGGTAATTGAGGTTAAACTTAGCCTTCCATTCAAAATTTCATGCTGTTAACTTCCTAGAGCTGTGATGACTTCTGTTACTCTTGTTGCACAGTGGGTTCTTTTATACATCAGTGTTGTGTCAGAGGACCAAAATCTTTATGTACATGTTGGGTGGAGAAAGCAGAGAATTTGAGGGATGTCTTTTCTGACTCCTTGGAGACCTGTGAGCAGCTGAGAAACTTGTGGTCACAGATTCTATTTTACTATTCCCCAAGTAAATGCGTTCATGAAGAGACCTGGTCAAGCACAGCGGGGACATAAATAAACTGCCCTCTGAGAATAGTTCCAGGTATTTGCATTTCCCAGCTGCAGGAGCCATTACCAAGAAGGATTCTGCTAGCTTTGGATGTGGACCTATCCCCAGGATTCACATTTAATGTGCTGAGGTCATTAATTCTTAAGGATTTCAAATAGGAAATGCACTGACTTTCAACAAGTGGCAGGGAACAATACTAAATATTCTTAAAAATAATTTATTTTTAAAAGATGATAGTTTATTTTCAGAATTCAAGAGAAAATGTGGGATTTAGTGAATTTAATGTTTCCTTCCATTAGCATATAGAATGTAAGAAGCAGTGTAAAATATGGCAGGATTAATGGCAATCATATACGAGGAGGATCAGTTGGGTGTCCCACATTTGAATTAATATTTGAACTGAAGGAACATCACCAGTGAAACTGGTTACTGATAGTGTGCAGGGGCTTTTATTTGCCTAGTTTGACAGGCTGTACAATAGTTCGGAAAAAACTGATTGCAATCTCTGCAGCAGTTTCCTTCCACTTCATAAAGACCTCAGAGATAATCCTGCTCCTTTTGTGCTGCAATGTGTTCTTTGGGCTTTGAGGCAAAAAAGAGAACTAGTTTCGATGGGATTTGCCTACCTGGGAGAATACAATATGGGTAGGGAGAGAGGAAGAGAGGATGAAGAGTTTTTGCAGCTTCAATATCATATCAACACTTAACATGTTTCTAATTCTTCCTTTACACTGAAGAGATATGCAGTTATTTTAATTTTTTTTTTTTTTAAATTCTACATATTAGGGAGCACCAACATCCAGTCCTCTTGAAGATTTCATCCCCTGGCTCTTCAAGTGCACTTAGTCTTTCTGGGTGCAATGAAAAAAGTGTTTTATCTGCCTTTTCTACTTTGCAGTGGAATCAGTCTACATTTTCTCCCCAATACTCTTCATCTTCTAGGACTTTTTGTATCAATCTGTAAAAAAACCCCAAAAACTTTTAAATGGTGAATTGTTCGAGGTTCACATATTTGGCTCTGATTGTCTGGCCAATGACTTTAAGCTGTGTTGTTTTTCCAGGCTGCAAGACTCTTAAGACAGGGCCTGCGTCTCCCTCCAGGTATTGTAAATGTCAGTCACAGAGAGCGTGCTCAATAAATAAATAATGATGGCTTTGTTACTGCTGTATGATGTTTCCTTTGCCAGAGAACTTATAGTGGAGCCAAGATCAAAACCCATATGCCACAAAAAAAGTACTCTGATTTATCTGTGCAGAAAACAGGAAACTGTGCAAGATCGCACTCCTGCACAAGTTCAGTGTTACTTCTTTGCTTCTTTTTTGACCTCTGGAGATTGAATACTTAGTCTGTTTTAACGTTCTTCAACAAGCTTCAGAGCAAACACTGAAGCCCCAAACAGTTGCAGATTGGGGCATTGCAAGCATGGATATAATGACCAGGATTAGCAAGGAATTCAGTGGGCATGTTCCCTTCCAAATACTTGATTTGACTTGACTTGACTCAGGAAAGTCCTGAAACGTGTACCTGACATTAGATATTTAATCTTGACTTCAAGAGGAGCTAAGCAGGTGCTTAAACCACTCTGATTAGCAGCTGTCTCTCGGGTATGGGCTTTTTGTGCTGTGCCTAGCAGTGGCGATGGCACAGGGAAGGCAGTGGGTGTCCAGCGGCTCAGAGGGTTACACCCATCTTGGGAGTGCTGAAAACACTGTGCTTGGCTCTGCACACATTGAGGAACCCAACTCCAGCCTGATAGCTACAGATTAGAGTTGAAATGTTAACAGAGGCTCTAATCTCTCTGCCACTTTTAGCATGCTGAAATCCTATGCAATTCTCTGTCCTTTCTACAGAAAGAATCAAAGCATTTCCCCATTCTTTGTAAATTTTTGCCTACCTGGAAAATATCCACAGTACGTCTATAACTTCATGCCAGCTCTTTTCCCAGACAGAGCAGGGTTTATATTCTTCATTATTAACCTCTCAGAAAGTAAGTAGACACCTTTTTCATTTAATCTGATAACAGTCAGGAATTCAGTAGTATTACACTGGTATAAATTAGCACAAAATTAGACCTGATAGCAGTTTCAAGCCTTGGAGAAACTCTTCCCACAGAGGACTCTCAGGCAGGGCTGTTCAGTAAAGTCCACCCTGACTCTTTCGGCTGGAAGGATTATGCCCCTCACATTGTCAGGTCCTGTAACTCAGGGGGCATCCCACACTTCAACAAAGTTAAATACTACTGTTTATTACCTATACCTAGTCCCGTCGGATCCCTTTTATTGCAGAAGCAACGGGAAATGTAGTGAAAGGGTGGGAAGCACGGATTTCCCTCTTGGCTGCCTTTCCCACGGAGCAGAGGCAGGGCGGCCACTAGGAGATGCTGCTGTACGCGGAATACACCCGGCGCCACGGGACGCAAAAACCGAGCAAGAAACACTTCAGGGCAAGCTGAGCCGTGCCACTGTTCTTTAGGCATTTAGAGGAGAAACTTGAGACAGAAATATGTACAAGTCTGTCGTGTTGAGTGAAAAACTAACTCACAGTTTTCAGTAATTTGGGAGGACTACTTTAGCACTTAAAAAAAAGGCACTGCCTGTTAGTTTGTTGTAAATTACTAACCCAGGAATTTGCTTCTCTGATCTACAGTAATGACTGCTGGGATTTGGGTAACAAAAAGATCTGTGTCTCTGCATGTGGAAGGCTTGAGCCCACTCGATAATGTGACTTCAACATATATTGACAAAAACTTTCCAGGATAAACTGAAATTAAATTTTGGGGATGTAATTAAACAGAGAAATTAGAAATACACCTGGGAATTCAAGTAAGGAGATTTTCTATGTCTAGAAAGAAACCCGATAGGTTTAATGGTAATTCCAGTTCAAAACTAAGGTGTTGGAAAAGCTTTTCCTGCAGCTCTGTTGAAGGTCTTCCAAAATATGAAGATTAACTGAAAACTCCATTTATGTGTTTATATTTTCTTGTCACTGTAGCAGAACTCCAGCTGCCTTGTAGCTTTATCACCCTCCACAGTGAATGGAGATGTCATGATGCTTATGTTGTTCATTTGCCATTAGATAGTATTGTTTTTTGCTGGCTTATGATGATTGCTGCCATAAAATGAAGAATGTGAAGATTAGTAAAACAATGTCAAATTTGTATTGTCCTTTGGCAACATAAATGGTTATTTATCTGCAGGGAGCCCACTTATCACTGGCGATCTTTTCTCTGTGCCTTTCTTGACATGTTCACTCAATTCTGGGAATTTTTGTGAGCGTTTCTTTTTGTTCTCTTTAGTTTTGCTCAGGGCTCTTTGAGGGCTGCATGGGAGAAAGGATTCTCTTTACATGTATTTTGGATACTAAGTTGCTGTGGTTCTCCTGCCCCTCTTTTATAGTGTAAGGCTAATGTCTTCATATTTGTGTGTTTATTTTCAGATAATCTGGTTCCATATTTAGTAAATGCAGTTCTCATCATTGCAGAAAAAGAGACCATTTGTTTGTGTATCTAAATACATAGAATTAAAAGTTCAGAACAGTATATAAATAAATAGTTCAATTCCCAGTCAGACTCAACTGTCTGCACATTTAGGCCCACCTGCCCCCTTATGGATATACTTATTGTGCGCCTAAAACAAACCTATATTCTTTGAAGTGTCATTTTAGAGGACATATTCTCATCAGTCACTTCCTCCACACAGCTTCCATCATGACTGCTGCCAGATTCCATTTGTTGCCTCTGCTGAAGGCAGGTCTGGCAGCTACCATCTGGCAACTGCATCAGTGGGAAACAAGGCATTGGTCCATGGCAAAACCAGCAACATGAGAGGCAGGAGGGAGATGTGAAGAGTGGAGGTCTGAGGTTCCAAGGAAGCTTTCATAAAGGAGTCATGTACATTGCATGATACATTAAATATTTTTTGGGGGGGTCAGCAATAATCAGGTATTACAGCACAACTCCATGTCAGCCTTACCAATAAGCAACTGGTGGGGCTTTGCAGGGAGAAGACAGGGAGTTACATACTGAAAGGATAAAGTAACTCTTTGAATTTAAATGGGTGAGCTCAAAAACTTGTTCTTTAGCAGAACGCTTATGCTGATAAGTCTTAAGCTTCCAGAAAAAGTATGCCTTGTAGACCAGGGAGCATAATGAAAAATAGTTTAATTTTTGCTATTTCTATTCTATAAAGCTTGCGGATATTCCTTGTGTGAGAAGTGTACTTGTGAGTCTTCAAAGTGTTCCTATGTGCAATAAAAATACTTCCTTTTCTATTTTCTCTAAGAAACTGGAAGATTTTGCTGTTTTCTTCCTGTTCCACTGGCTGGACCCAGCTGGAGGGTCTGCCATCAAAATTTCATCCTGGATTATATCCGTTTCTGGTTACTTTTGGGGAGAAAGGAAAGGGGATGATCTTCTGATACATATACACTTTGCAAACAGATGGAAGACTGGGTCCTGCTGCAGGCAAGACAAAGTCTACTTGGGGCACAAGTTGCTGATATTACTTTACAATGAAGTGGGTGCAGATGTTATTGGTGAGCAGAAGAACACTGGAAGCCTCTCAAAGGAAATGCATTCAAGGAGGGATTTGAAGGAGGAAGTGGCAGGAGCTTTTCACGTGAGAAGTTATGGTTAAATGTTTATACTTGATCCGTAAATGACAGGACAACATTCAGAACAGTCTCACCAAGCAAATCATAGGAAATCCAATCTGCACGTGTCAAGCCTGAAAAGTCCCTTGGCTGCCTGTGAGAATTTCGCAGTGAATTCTTACAAAAGTTAATCTTAAATGTGTGCCTTCCTTTGGAAGGAGTATTAACAGTCCTCCTGGGAGTATCAAAGTGAAGATATACTCAGTTGGACAGGAATCTTGTTCAATCAGTCTACAGTCATGGAGAATGAGAAAGAAACTAAAGATAGTGGTTGATGCCAATGCTGTTCCTCTTGCATAAAGACCCATTTTTCATGTTATATGAATCCTTTTTGTATTAAATTAATTTCAAAGATAGCACTGGGGAAATGGAGCCCCTTTAATGTGCAGATGACGGTGTTTTCAGTAATCATCACAGCAATCAGGAGCTTCTCTGAGCTGAGTTTGGACAATTTTCCTTTGCCAGGTAGGAGTATGACAGCACCACTTTATTCTGTCCAAAAAGTGCATCTTTCCCTAGTGATTAATTTGCAAAAGAAAATTACACAGGCTGATGGAAGGACTGAAATAAAGTGTAAGACGAAGCAAGGAATTGGAACAATTAACTGGAGACTGGTCAGATCCATTCTTCCTGAGTCTCCCATTCTCCACTGTTTACTTTGACTGCAACCCACCACAAAGTTCAGCTCAGTGTACATAAATTTATAGGGAGTCTCTTCTCTATTTTTAATACACAGATGTATCTAAATGTATTTTCACAGTAAAAGAGGGAATTTGGTCTCCACAAATACTTCTAACATTAATGGAAGCCCTGCTTCTCTATCCTTCAATTGCCTTGAGACTATCCAGATGGGATCAGACCCTTGTCTCCTATCAGTTTTTTACTGACCACTCAGCCAAACAAGTTACTGCAGGCTTATGCAAACAGGAGAACTGCAGAACTGGGCCTTTTGGTTTTCTGCATGTAACTTGTCATGTTGACAATTAGTCTTTTTAAAATCAAGGGAGATGAGATAAGAGCAGCAAGCTCTGCTAACACAGCCAAGCCGTGTATGGGCTTTGGGTGATCCACTCCTCTTAAATCACTGCCTGATTCCTTCAATTACTCAAAAGCCAAACCCAGAAACTAATCTATCTATGGCCAAAATATTTTTGTTCCTTAAAAAACCAGACAGTGAGCTCCATATGCAGACTTGGGGCACTTTTTGCTGTTATGATTTTAAGGTGAAGTCTTCTGAGTTGCTGCTATTTCTCATTGCTGTCAGAGCAGGCTAGTAGTTCTGTCTGTTGCTGCTGGCACTGTGCCTTGTTGCAGAAATAGTTTATTTGTATAGGTTTCTGATTCTTCATATGTAGGAGATCTAATGCATTTTATTCATTCTTCTTCTGGCTGAAGGTGGCCAGTTCTCATTCTCCTTTTATAGTCTGCATGTAGTTAACAGCTACCAACTGCTCTCGGGGAATGAGGATGAGAGTTTGTAGTAATTCTCTCCTCTATTACCACATAGAGTTTGCTGGGCCTGTGCCAGCTTCTTCAGAGCTACCCCACTGTGATCCTATCACTTGTGTTTCAGATCCTTCGGTCTCTCCTTTGCTGTGTAATTCTATGCGCTTGCTTTCTGGCGAGTTCTCTCAACAACATGATACCAAGGAGTGAAGCTAACACCCTCCACATTAGGGTTTTTTAGGGAGAGTTGAAAGAGGCTTTCCTGTATTGGCAGGCCGGCATCTCAAAACTGGGAATGTTGGCAGCTTGCTCTTGGATTGGCTGTTCTGGGGAAAGTAGCTTCATCTTGCTCTTAATTTTTATGCCTTTTACAGTTTCACGTGTGTGGGGTTTTACTTCTTTTCTGGATGGAATAGTTTAAGAACTGTTGAGTAGACAGAGACTGCATCAAAGTTCGTTGAAAAACACAGGGCAAGATTTTCAAAACATTTAGGAAGATGAATAAGCAGCATGCTTATTTCATTATTGTCTGTGCTGCTGGAGCACAGAATGTATGTAATTTGGGCCACTTATTCTCATTCCCAAGTATGACCTTTGGAGCTAACTTTAGGTATGTCTGAAAAAAATCTTGGCCAACTGTCAACAACATAATCAACAAGCAGAGAAGTTAGTTCTAAGTAGACCACCCTGAAACAGTTCTGCTTTTGCTGGCAATTTAAACCATTCCCCCCCTGAATTTCTCCCTTGAGTGGAATATCCGGTTGGATTTATTGTGGCTTCACCACAAATATAGTAGGAAAGTTCCATCTAAATTTTCTCATGAAGAAGGAATCAGATGCAAATGAGGAAATAAGGTGTTACACATATCATACAACTTGTTTATAACCTTTTTCTTAAAAGAAAACATCTTTCACCATCTTTGAGCCCTACTTTTTGGATTCTTTGTCCTCCAGGGTAGGCAAAGTTCTGCTTGGCGAAGCTATTCACTAAGAATCAATAGCATATATTCTGGCCCTGCACAAGACAGGAAGACAGTGTATCTCAGTTACAGTGGAAAGAAAAATATGTTTTAGAAGATATTTAGAGCTGTTCACCTTCTTTTGTGGAAGACAGAGCACTGAATTCCCAGCAACCCCACAGGATGGCTCTTCGTACAGATGTTTCTGATGCTTTAGAGCAGGGGTACTCCAGTGGGACACTCTGGCATCGGTGAGGATTTTGAGCACAGTTTGCCCACACCTCATTTAGGTCTCAAACTGACATGGGAAATTTTTTGGTATTACTGGTATTTATTGCCAGACCTTACAGGTCTCCCAGGGGACAGCTGCAGTTCATTGCCTCAGTCCCCAGCTGTGGAGGTGACATGTGCTAATTTTCCAGGAACCAATCCTCAGTAAAACTAGACAGCTAGCCTTGAGCTCCTCTGTTTTGGAACTCTTCTTGTGGGTCAGTGTTGGGAATGCACCAACATTAGTTTCTCAGGGATCATGAAGAGTTTTATCATTTTGTTAAAGGGTGATAGGTTTTGTAGATTAGATCCTGGAATATAAATTTAAACTCTTCCTTCCACCAGGTTTAAAAGAGCAGTGGCCTATTTGCTTTTCGATAAGTATCATGCAGAGGCATTAGTATTAAGTGTTGAGCAGGATTACATGACCTTTTCTTTACTGCTGGATGGGAAGTCTGTATTAAAGCAAACCTGTGATGGAAAAGTTGAGAGTCAGATGACTGGCATTTGGTGCTGATGCTGAAGTAATAATTAATGAAAACAAGCAGGTATACAAAGAAAGCTATAATAAGCCTCATGATAATGAAGTTTAGTACCAGTATGGTGCATATTCATACATTATACTCCATGAGCTACTAGTGCTGACATAACCACTCACAGACAGAAAAAAACCACTGGTAGAATGTGAGGAATTACTTTCACTATTGATGGAAATTGCACCTCAGATGCAAAATACTTTAAAAAATAGATGTGTGTGAGAAAACAGTGCTATTTGTATGTGAAAAAATGACTTTGTGTTGGATGCAGGAGTGAGTTTAACAAGAAAATCACACAAAATATTGCCTTCAAATAAATTGGTCTGCCAGCCCCATGTATAACTGATTTTGTCAACTGCTTTTTTTCACTTTTTTCTAGCCTCTGATTAAATAAGAATCCATTTTGGTATCTTTTGCATCCACAAAGCATCAAATCTGAATTTACTTCACAATTTTATATTTTTTTCTTTTCTACTGATTTACAGCTTAGTTACAAGCATCAAACTCCTTTAGTCACTATGTATTTCAGTTCAAATACGGTGGTGCATGTTGCAGATTCTCACCACTCCTGCCACTCTACGGGAAGAAAACAGGCAACAGCCTTTTCAGGAGTGAATATCCCAGTGTAGAACACTCCTGCTAATGTGATTCAGGTGCATACATCCATAAGACAGTGTAATAGGAAGGGAAAGCATTCTGCTGGCTGATGGTTTTTGCTGGCTTGGTGAGGCTGTAGGGGTTTCACACTTTGTTAAATTGTTAGCTGGTGTTTGAAAGGAACACAAACTCATCATTCCAGAAGTTATAGGAGAAAAAGAGGAAACTGGATTGTCTCATAATGAAGAGCAATGCAAGCAGCAGGGTGAACTACTCGAGACACAAACTCGTGTCAAGTCATCAGACACATTGGACTGAGGCAGTATTTTAGATTCACAGTTGGCTACAGATTATCTGAAAGCCTTGCTCCAGAGACTGAAAATACCAAAAGGCCCCTGAATAAAATGCATCTGGAGAAGAAGGACTGTTCATAATACTGGTCGCTGTTGGATTCAAGGGCATGTTATTAGTAGGTCAATGCTTCATTTTCTGGTATAGGCAATTGCTCTTGTGGAGGCATTTCTATTTGTATTCCCTCTAGGACTGCAATTTTCCCTTAAAGAAGGGTTACTATCTGCAAAGTTTTAAATCTAAGCAAGAGAAAAAATACATTGAAATTATAGACCTCTTAGAAGGAGTCATCTATTTATTATTTTCAGGGAGTTGGGCTCACTTAGGGTAGGTCTACATTTGTTTTGTGAAGGTAGGAATGAGACAGATTTAAATCTACTATATTTTGCTCAAGTTCTTTCTAAAAGTTGAATTTTACCATCATTCAATATGTATTTGTATGGAATAAATTTAATTACTATAATTAATTATATTTCAATTTATTAGCATGCTCTCGCATTGAGAATAAATCAGAGAAATGCAGTATTAATTAATCAGTATTAATTTTCTGTTTCTAGCACTGTAGGTAGCTGCACTACAATTGTGGGACGATTGGTTATTTCCCTGAAGTTTCTTGAGGTCCCATGGCTGCACTGTAATCTCCTTGAGGTTTGACATTCATTTACTAACAGCATAAGTTCTAGCCACAAAGCATATGATTAAAAAGTGCTGAAAGAAATGTTGATATTTAATTTCCTTTACATTAGCATTGGCATTCTAAAAAGAAATAAGACTTAAGAGTTCAAGAAACTGAACAAGCAAAAGGAAGAGCTGGGGAAAAACCTCAGTTTTCTACTGTGCATCTGATTTTACTGAAGGGAATGTGATTTACTTATGTGTGAGGAGTGAGGAGACCATGGTACTTCTATCTGCAGGATCCTGGAGTAGTTGTGCCCTGTTCTGGGCATATCATTGGCAGACAAAGTTAGTGGCAAACTCATTGCATTGCTTTTTTTCTGAATTCTCTCCAGTTGCGGTCTGAAGTAAGCTTGGCTAAGCAATAGGCAACATGATATCCACATATGTTAGCCAAAGCAGTAAAAGCTGATAGGAATGAGTTAATACAGCATGAATGAATAATGTAGGTGAAATTGAGGTCTCTGGTTTGTGATCCCTGTCAGAGTTGACAGTGGCAGCTAAATCCTAGCTGCCCCAGCTGGCTGACCTGCCCTTTTTTTTAAAGGTTGCTGCTCCTGTAGCAGAAGTGATGGAGTGGGAGATGTACCTGCTCCTCAGCAGCAGTGCACTGCTCAGTATTTTAACATAAACTAAAATCAGTGGTGCTTGAGGTGGATATATTGGGTTGTGCACTGTGGCATCAGTGGAGCCGATATGTTGCCTGTTGCTATCTCTGCCATTGGAGCAGCAAGTTTTGACAAAGTGACAGAGAGGATTTAAGGGTTAGCAAACTTTTTGGATGTCATTGCTGGGAATTGTGTGCCATATTGCTAAACTGGCAAAAATGTAAACTGGTGGGAATAGGAGGAATATAATTGCACAAAATCCTTATTAGTGCCATATTAGAATATTATAACAGTCTTCTATTTTTACAGGGTTCCCTGCTATCTTTGACTTTGAAAGGTAGTTTAACAGTTTGAAATCCTACAGTGGAATTCCACTTGAATTCTGGTTTCCAAAGGTAACTGTCAGGGCTATTAATTTATCACACTCTTTGCCATTTGTTTGACTTCATCACAAGTGTTCACAGCATTTTGCAAGGATACCAAATGCAGGTCCAAGCTCCAAAGGTATTGTTATCCAACAATCGGACCATGACACAGAATTAGATCAAGGGACGGATGTAAGTCTTATTCAACAGCATAGTAGACAAATTGCCACAACTACATTATCTGAATGAGAAATTTTGTGACTGCAGAGGACCTCAGGAGACCTCAGGATGGAATGGGATAACCCTTCCAAACTAGAGATATTCAGCGATGGATTAACCATTTCAAGAAATCCATCTGAAGACACACTGTCTGAGAGCTGCAGCAAGAAAAGAAAGCTCCAGAGCCAGCGCAGAGACAAAACATGAGCAAAAATATGGCTCACATTTCTTGTACCCAGGTTTCACAAACTTTTAGGGATTCCAGAAGTTGAAGACTCCACTGTTTTTCCTTCAGCTTCAGCAAGTAGGACAGAAAGTACCTCCTCCATGCAATTCTTCCCATGATAGTGAGTCTCCACTTTTGGACAATGGATACATAGATGAACAAGCAAATAAGGTTAGGTAGCAGAGAGAGGGTGAAACTCAAACTGCAAACAATCATAATGCTCTGAACTACTGTTTAAGTGTGGAATTTATTTTGCATTCCTTGGAGGTGTACAGAGATTTTAGCTGTGCCTTTTTCTGTCTTTGAAATTAAACAAAACTAAACTAAATGCAGAATATGTGAGATCCAGTCCAAAATGCAGACAGACTGGGGTTAGTGTAGGAAAGCTAAATATAGACAGTGTCTCTAATCAGAGTTGGAAGGCCAGGAATGGAGCAGTATGGCACACAAGATGCAGAAAGATATTCAATTAACCTTAATTCAAGTTCAAGGTTTCAGTCTGTGCTGCTTTGCTGGCTGAGACTGTGCGTCAAAGTACGTATGATATTTTGGTGAGGGCATTGCGATCTGTTGAGATTTTCAGAGCCCGCATCTAAAATCTATTTTTAGACTTCAGCTCTTAAAGGAGACAAAAAAAAAAAATGGCAAGCTAGGGTAATTTTCTAACAAAGTCCTAGAAAAATATTCATTGCTGGGCTGACAACCCTAATGGCCAGTTACGGACGAGCTACAAACCCCGGAAAATGAGGCTTATAATGGAAACTGCAATTCAACCATGTAACGATAGTGTTGCAGATGGGATATGGTAACACACAGCCATTCCCTGCCTGACTGAGCTGGCTGTCTCAGAGTTCTGAGGGTTTTACCTACTCTGTACCCATCTTCTCTGAGCTGGAAGGGAATCAGCAAACGTCACCTTAGACATTCAACATCAAAAATGTCAGCATGTTGAGTGGTATCATGGCTAATTTCAGGCCCGGAAATAGGAGAAGGACATTTGGAATAGACTGTAAATAGTTGGTGGACTGTAAAATAGGTTGCTAGGAGAGAGAGGAGAGGAAAGAATCAGCACTTCACTGGCTTAAACTATGCCCATAAAAAAGGGACAGATGTTTCCTATTGGAGCATCCCCTTATAAAACAGCTTCATCCCTGCAAAGCAGCACACTGCAGCTTCTATATATAACTGCAGTGCAACACAACAGACCTGAGGGTTTATGGACACTTGTTTATTTGTAAAACATTAAGGGTAAAATCAGATAGCTAAGAGCAGGTGGGACGTCACTTGATAAGCACCCAATATTTCGAAGCACACTTCTTTAGTCTGCCTTCACAGAAGAAGCTGTTACATTCCTGCAGCCAGAGATGGTTGTCAGTTCTGATTGCTACTTTTTGCATTTATGCAAAAGCATCCAGAAGGTTGAGATTTAGGCCATCAAAGGCCAAATAATTGAGGGCTAATGTAGTCTCCATATCCTTAAGTCTATTTCCATGCTCAAGTGCATTATGGTGTTTCATTACCAGATCATATAACAGTGTGATGTGACAATGTGACATACTATTCAGGAAAACAGGAAATGTTGAGAAACCTTTCTGTGTTATTCACATCAGCAGCTTTCAATAATAAAAGTGACATGCCCTCCATGATGGAATGAGTATGGATGCATTAGTATTCCTCATAGAGCATCACTCTTGTCATTATGGTAATGACAGACTTTGCATGCTTAACCTATCACTTATAAAAAGAGTATGTTTGTTTCCATAGAACCAGATTGTTCTCCCCCCACATGTACTCAAGTAAGTGAGACTATTCCAGGATTAAGGGTCTCAATAATGTCAGTAGGATTAAAGTGAACATTTTTTCAGAAGTGACTGGGATTTGTTAAAAGCCTCTTTCTTTAAAGTGTTATTTTTGATGCATTCCAACAAGCACGGTTTTCACTAGGTTCATCATATACTGCAGTGCCTCAGCTGCAAAACCTGGATCCAGATTCATAGCTGGACCAACATCTCAGGTCTTCCGCCCTTCACAGAGACAAAACAAATTTGTTTTATGACAGCCAGACTCCTTAGGAGCAGGATTTAGTATCAGGAGATTAGGACGCCTTTTTGCAGATATGCTCTCAGGTACATAATTTCATTTGTATTTCAGTTTCACTATTTCCAATAAAGAGGTAAATAAACTTTTGTATGTGGTGAAAGGGAATCATATCCATAGGATACATCAAACACATTAGCACATCTATAGTCAAGGAGTTATTTAATAACATAAAATATTACATCTCAGAAAAAAATAATTCCTTGAGGATACTCTCCCAACTTTATAAAAAAGTCTAGACCTATCTGTTTCACAAGCATCCCCTTTCAATCCTTGTTAAAGATTTCAGTCCACGAGGTTGCATAGGCAGCCCAGCCCCAATACAGCATCCGCATTTGGAAATGCTTTCCCTGACTGTAGTTGGCTTGAAGTGCCCCTTATTGCAAAAGCACTGCTGTGTAATCAGCAGGGGCAGGCAGCATGGTGTTCACCAGGGTGTGAATTCGCAGCGCATTAACTGCTCTCCATTAACTCCCATAGTAAATGTGTCATTGTGCTCACAGAAGCATTCTTAGTACATATTAAGGCTATCCACACAGGAAGCTAGCTAGCGTGGAGTAGCTAGGGCTGTATAAATTCACACCTTAGATTAGTTGGTACTAAATCTCCCCCTGTAGACAAGCTTGCTCTCTATCCACCTACTTAGCTTGTGTAGCTTGAAATGCTACTTTTCCTCAGTTGCCTAATTTCTGAATGTGATTGTGGATGTATCTTCCTTTTTGTGCTCGTGCGTCATTTGTTATATGCTACCTGCCAGGCAAACCTTCAGTTCCTGCAGCTGCTCTCATGTGTGGTATCAACGGCCTCAGCTCTCAGCACTAGGTTGGAAAATATGAATGCTGTAGGCTGAAACCTCAACTTACACCCTCTGCTGTATTTCCAACTGCAGATAGTATTCCCTCTATGGCCATCCTTCGCCATCCTCCATAGCCAACTTCATCTTCGTCTGCATCCTCTGCAGCCCTTTGTAGCTGGCTTGCATCAGAGCTGTGTGGGAAAGGCAAAATCTTGGTGCAATCTAAGTGTGAACTCACTGACTTACCCCATATTCCAAGAGCAAGGTGCTCAGGGGACTATGTGGAACTCTGCCTGAGCAAAACTGTTATCATTTAGTTACTTGTTTTACAATAAGCTCAACAATTCTAAATTGTTTGAACATCTCTGGCTGGGTACAAAGCTGTGCATTGTAACACAGAATTCCCTTTAGCACCTGCTTTGCCTCACTGCTTGCCTTTATGCTGTTGCTCAGGCTTGTTGCCTGTTGGTTAGATGGTAAGCTGCTTGGGACAGGGTTGATGTCCTTTGTACTTCATCAGGGTCTAGGAGAATGGGGGACCCGTATCCTGTTACACGGGGACACAGCCGCAGTACAAGTGATGGTGATTGTGATTACAGCTGACAACTGAAATAAATGGTGCACTTCAAACCTCATCCACCTCAGCTGCATTAACATGAAGGGCAAAGAATACAAGCATGATCCCAGTGTTGAAAGCTAGGATGAAACTGGTAGTGTTACAGTTGTGTTTTCTCTCTCTTTTTCATGACCAGATTACACACCTTATTAAGAATATTTTCCTGAATGCTTTTCGTTATTCCTTTGCCCTCAATGCTGAAGGAATGCAAGAGCAAGCACAGCTTTTCTACACTTTCTGTCTTTTCCCCTTGCTAAAGTATGTGGGACTCAATGTCTAATCAATACAGTTTCTAGGGCAGGCTACTCAAAGAGAATACACCATTATTAATAGAGGACATCACCAAAATGCTTGAACAATGCCCCATTGTGAGAATGCAGAGAGGTTGTTGATGGTTCAGCTCCAAGCCTTGAATTCCCTCTGCTAACCCCACAGCTGACCCACGGGAACCTTTTCTCCTTTCCTGCTACCCCTCTCTTTTCCTGAAGAGTCTTTGTTGCTTTGTTAATAAGGGTCCTTGATGTGCTCATTTGCATGGCACTTTCCACTTCCAACTCGCAGCTAATCGATAGCAAGGATATTGCTCAAGTTCCAGAAATAAACAGAAAGGGTCCAGAGCCCTTAAATACTGTATTCAAGGATGTGCTTTGAAGAGTAGAAAGAAGACTGTTCCCCTTCCGCTCTCAGCTTCTGCACTGTACCTCTTTCAAATACAGGGTTATTAATGCAGTAAGTGGGAAATTCTTCTCAAAATCCTCTCTGAAAGCTTGATGAGGTGTATGCCCACTTCCCTGTAACCCAGGCAGGATTCTAACTTTTTGTCACAAGGTAATCATAAATAACAGATTTTAGGGGAAGTTGGAATCATTTCTAGGAAGTCTTACTGCTTCATAACCACAGATGGAAAGCTTTTTAATATGGACACCTTGTACTGATTTCCTTGCTGAAAACCTTCTTAAATGCAGATTTTGGCTTTCTACTCAAAGCTTTGAAGAGATTACTCTTGTAAAATCCCTCCTCTGCTCCCGGAGAACTTCTCTCCCTTCCCAAGCTACCAGTGTCTCAATGCAAGTAAGTTTAGCCAGGATGGTTAGCAGAGCAATTTTGAGAGAGGGCACCTAATTCTCACTCTCGACCCTTCAAGCCTGCACTCAGGCACTAAAATTGCAAGCAGCCTTAGTGAAATGCAGCTTTTAAATATCCAAGTGATAAGTGTGTGTGTGATGATGATGATGATTCCTAGTTTCTGGTTAGGTCAAAGTAGATAAGATTTACTATAGTCTTAACTTTTAATTTCCATGTTTCAAATAAACATTTATTACTAGTTTTGTAAACAACATGATAATAGTGTTTCTGAGCTCCAGCAACTTTAACTTCTTTGGTAATATTGGCTAAATATTTATTTATTCATAAAATAAGTGTAAGCAGAGTAACTACTGCCGATGTGAATGTTTGGATTTGTTGATTTGACAGGTTAATATTGACCTCTGTCTTGGTCAATATTTGCCTAGGAGGATATTAAATCTTAGTGCCTTTTACAAATGTCAGTACACATAATGTAACTGGAACAGAAGAAAATTGTGATGCTAGAAGTTTTATTAAACAATAATGGAAGTTTGGTAAAACTAATTATTTTCAGGTTGAAGTCTAATTAATCAAACCACTAGGCTGCTTTTCTAAGAGTGGTCAAGCATCTTGACCTACAGTTTAGAGGTGCTTAGTTTCAATTTATCTAAGTTTAATAAAGGAAAGCATGGGTAGAGGGGGAGAAAAGTCAGCCAAGATGTTTATATTTAAATAAAATATTTTCTTTAGTCAGAGATTAATATATGTGTTTGGATGTAGGAAAAAAGCTCACTGAAGGAACAAAAAGAAAATCACAATTCTTTTCCTCTCACTTTAGCTAACAAACAGAAAAAGTAATGCTCTGAGCAGTGCTTGTCATTACATTTGTTAAATTTCACTGGATATATCAGGAAATTTCTCTGCATTATGGTAGTCTAATCTTGATTTTAAGAAAACGGGTTAAAAAAAAGACAAACATTTATCTCCAGGGAGGAAACAACTGATTCAGCTGCAGCCAGCTGTTTTCATACATTTAACAGAGTACATTCCTCTGGAGGTCCCACAATGCTGACCTATAAGAGGTGAGTGCAAGGAGCTTCTCGACATGGTATCTTTCCAGGCTAGACACAAGGCTGTTAACAACATGAAAAAGGGAAATAGTTTCCCTTGTTCTCATTGCTGGAGGACTCATTTTCCTCCTTCTAGCAGGTTTCTCACAGCTCTGCCACTTAATAAAAAAGAAGATGACACTGATCCCCATTACACATTCTTCCCATTTCTCTGGGCATAGGTATTTAACAAAAAGGAATGTTCCTCTAAAGTTTTGCCTAACTCTTCTCTGAATTACTGCAGGATGGCTCATGCCATTCCACAGCTGTTGTCTTGTTTACATAGCATGGTTTAAATGGACATTCCCATCATGGGACATATGGAGCATGGATGTTACATACTGCATTCTAGAATAAGGCTAGTTAAATCCCACTTTTATGGCTTGAGTTTTTAGGTCCCTGTGAGACTTTGCTGCACGAGACTGACAGGAGGGACAGGTGTATTGTGGCTTCAGCCTGGTGACAAGTTTTCACATTCAGCTGCATTCTTCCAGCAGCAAAGGGCTGAGCAGCTGGCAGCCCCCGAGCCTCTCTGCCTCTGCGGGAATGCCTGTGGCAGGGAAAAGAATGTGCTGCGTCCCTCACCCTGTCACGCAGCCACATTGCAATGCAGGCACCGCTGCTGATCCTGCTCGTCAGGTGAGGCCTCCCTTGGACCGGCTCTAGTTAACCTTATTTACTCTAAATGTAGTCCTGATGTCCTTACCTGGAGAGATGCTAAGCAATTTCAGGCAATGAGCAGATCTCATAACCAAGAATATGCAAAAAATATGGCTTGCTGAAATCAGATCTCTTTTTCCAAACTGAAAAAATTCCAGTTTTGAAATTGGGTGGGAACTAGACATAGTCATGTTTCCTTGCTTGCATAAACAGATTTTTACAGGACTAAATTACACCAGTTTTTGCAGGATATAGTGTTAAAAGGGTCCTTTTGAAGCCCATTCTGCCTATGAGCAAGTTAATTCCATTATGTGAGAACTCCTAGCTGCAGACACCCTTTGTGTGCCTATATTAGGAAGCTCTTCTGAGGAATACATGTCTAACACAACTGAGAAAGCCCAAAAGCAAATAAAAACTGGGTGTTTTTTGGCTGCATTGCAGCTAAGGGCAACCAGATATGAAGCAAAGGGCTAAATTACAGGTTGGACAACATGGATGTGTTAGAGAGGAAAGTACATCCTCCCTGCTCCCTCTCTCCCTCATGCTGCATCCCTCATGGTCTGCAGAATGTTTCTTCATTGCTCAAGGGGAGGAGTTGGCACTGCTGTCAAGAACGAGACATTTCTGAGAAAGCATTAAGTTGGGATCAGCAGTCTGGGCATATATACCAGCTACACTGCCAGAGCAGGCAGAGGGAGGGCTCCCTGCACTTCACTTCTCCCAGCTTTCACCTGGGCTATCCCTCCTCCTTCTTTTCTACATATTTGTGGTGCTATGGCAGTGAGCAGGATGAAGTGCTGCACCACATTCCTGTCCTAATTATTCAGGCTACAAACCCAGCCACAGACAAAAAAAGCCAAGAAAAAGCAGAAACCAGTCACCTTCTTAGGTTGTAAAAGAGGAATGGTGTGAGAATTCAGGGTGAAGTTCCAGCCCCATACCCCATCACATGGGCTATAGCCGGCAGGCAAACACTTTTCAGAGTCTTTTTTTGCAAGCTGTGTTATAGGTATTTCTGCATACAAGCTATTTCCTCTTTTTTGTTTTCACCTTAGAAGGTCACTGTAAGGGTGAGCTGCGTCATTGCACAACTCAGGAAAGGCAGGTGCTACAATTGCCTAGCCTAAAAAATCAGGCAAGAGCATTTGCTTTTTTTTGCAAGGGGAGCAAGCATCTGGAATCTTTTTTCTTTCACAGTAATCTCATTTGCTGTGAAATGATTGAATTCAGATCCCTAAATTTTCCTTGAAGACTATCTGTAAGTACCAGACAGCTGATCCGCAGCAATCTAGAGGGAGAGGGATATATAAATCTCCTTCATTTATGGCCACCTTCCTCCACTCTCCTCCAAAATCATATTCTCTCCCTCCCAAGAGCAGCAGAAGTGACTGATGCATCCATCCAGAGGCAGGTCTGAAGCTGCGATGTTGCTTGGTAACCACCTGGTGAGAGCACCAAAGAGCTGGGCGCTGTAACCTGTGGTGTCTCATCTCTCAGACAAACGGGTGCCTCACCACTGGCCCGAGGATCAGCAGAGCTCAACATGCACAGCAGTTATGTGTTAGGCCATCTAGGCATAGCATTTGAGAAGTTTGGTCATTTTTCTAGACTCTGAAATTGGTACTGTGCCCTACACATGACTTTGGAACACTCTGAATCCATAAGTGTGATGTAAATCTGCTCTGTGCAAATGGATAAGGACTTGGCCCTGCATCCTCAACACCACGGCAGAAGGGCTCAATGGCACGAGAACTCTTTTATTTCTGAAAACATTCCTATTTAGTTATATTTATCATATAACTTTTCATGATGTTCTGGGACTCTGTTATGTGCTATACTTAAAATACATTTTGGGATTCTGACATATTTGTACTTGGTCAGATGTGGAGCTTGGCTCCAGATCAGGATCTCACTTACATTAAGTCTAGTTGTGGTATGAAACCCTAGACTAGGATTTGTATTCAAACTAAACAATACTAGAATCCTGCAAGCAGTTCCTGTAAGAGCTCAGCCATATTTGGTGGCTACCTGAGCAGCTGAGGCTTTAAATAAAGCCAGTACTGCTTGCTTGACTTTTACCAGCATGATCAGCAGTCTTGTTATAAAGAAAAAAGAAATCATGCTTTTTTGTTTGAAAAGTAAGTAGAATATAGGTTTTTCCCTGCCAAAAAAAAAGAAAAAAAAAAAAAGGAAAAATGTGACTACATATTTGGGTTCATATGATGGAATTAAATGAATTTTTCTTTCTAAGACTTTCTGTTCTCTGTAATTTCTCAGCAATGAATGAGTCAACAACTTAAGGGGAAGAAGCAAGATGACTAAAGCAATATGAGTATCAAGTATCTGACGGTGTTGAACACTGATACCAAATTTGTAACTGTGCACATTAATGGCTTATAACTCAGACGAAAAATCCAAACCAGAATCAGAATGTAGCAGAACATTTATTTTGGCACATTAAACATTGAGGCACATATTTAGAACAGCTTGCGGAGGAAGAGTCACACCTTTAAATAACAAAACGAAGCCTGTGCTCACACCTCACGTGTGAAAACTGGACTAAAAATAACATAATGGTTTCACTGCATTAAGCATGCTACAGCACATGGAGCCATCAAGAACTTCCTTCGTTCCTGGAACCTCCAATCTGTCGAAGACCTGTTCCTTGCTGTGATCCCTGCAAAGATGCAGGGCAGGACCACGGGTGCTCCTGACACAACATTGACACTGTATAGGCTTTGGGGGTTTCAACCCCAGCTGTATCATCCTATTTTGTTCCAGCAGCGAGGCATCCAGCCTCCTGTATCCAGACTGCCAACCTGAACATGGTAATGGAGGGCAATCAGGCAATTCACTTGAAAAGCACATTCGTGGTCTGGGCTAGACTGCTAAAGTGTGCCCAACCTGATGTGGCAGCAGCTGCTAAGCACCTCCTATTGTTGCTCTAGTCACCCAAAGGTGCCCTTTTCCCTTTCTGTTTCTCTGCTGGGGATCTGGTAACACAGTAAAATCTCAAATGATTCCTGCCTTCCCTCTGTGTGCTCAGTGCCACTGTACACCCTGACACGTTAGTGGAGCTCTGCACATGTCTATGAAGCACAGCAGGTGGTAAGGAAATGCTCCGTGCTGTTTTTGACAGTTATGCCATTTTATTCAATAGTGCACTGACTAAAGACTCTCCTGGATGCTGTAGATAATTGCCCATATTCCAGCCTGGTAAATGAGGAGTTGTCATGTGGTTTCGTCCTGGGAGTGGCTCCCCTGGGAGTGCCACTGCCTGTGCAGATGCATGGAAGAAAAGGTCCATGCGCTTTATGCCCAGTGCTGCTGCTCTACCCTGTGCCTGTGGGGCCACAGGGGTGACTCCTTCCCACACTGAGCTCCTCACACGGGCAAACAGGTCAGCCACAACATGACTCTATATAATGTTCAGACAAACCAAATCCCTCTGCCTTAGTCTGCCTGTCTGTCTACCTAGAATGTAAATCACCTGTTTTGCTAATGGGAAGAATTCAAAAAGCACAAATCTGGCAGGTCTTCATAAAAAAGTGATGAGTCTGGCTCTAAATCTTCCAAGTACACAAACCCAATTTATTTTCAAATTCACTTAAGCTCTGAGCCTTTAATATTCACATTTTCAAACTCTTCTGAGCACTGGAAGGCAAGAACTTCCCTCTCTGTCTTTCTCCTTTCTGAAGGAGCTGCCAACTATGGTGCTTGCAGTGAAGGACTGGGAGTAAGTGTTTCACTCTCAGTCCCAGACTGCTGGCTACACAGCTCTGCTCAACAGCTAAAGAAAGCACACCCAGAAGGAAAGCAAAGACATGAATGAAGCCCAAAGAGAAAGTCTGTGGTATGAATGACTGTGATATCTTCGACTTCAGGAGAAATAGCAAAGGGCAGGGACAAGTCCGTGTACTGGCATGCGGTGATGGCTCAGACAGCGCCTTCCAGTGTCAGTTTCCTGCGCGCTGCTATGCTGCGTGTGCGAGTGGCTGAGGTGCATGGGTGCTGCTGTGCCCTGTTTGTTAGGCACGCCTTTTAAGGGCTACCTTGTTCTCTCTCTCCCTCTGCTGCTGTAAATTTTCCAGATGGAATGATACTTTCTTTAAGCTCTCCTTCATTACACTGTCAGCTGCTTCTCTCACCTGGGAAATTAAGGTTAACTGGCCCTGTGCAATTACTGATGCATATCACAAGCACACGAGATAAACAAGATTAACTAACAATCATTGCAAAAATGGCAATGATTAAGCTAGAGACAACTTGTAATCCTCACACAAAGCTAAAAGTTGTGACCAGCATACTACCCAGGTAACTGTAAACTGTGAAGTCATAGCAGACATCTTGAGAAGACAGCTACAGGCAGGTATAGAAGTCATATATGATAAACTGCAACATCTTCAAAATCTCGTGTTAGGTGTCTCCATTCTAAGATTTCTAGGCTATGGCTAATATATCCCCAGATCATCTTCTTTTAAAACTAAATTGCATTCACGTGATCTATCCTCCTCTGCCTTGATATTCTGTTTCACTTTCTTAGCAATTAGTACTATAGAAAAGACATCTTTAGTCCAGAACAGATTTCCAACTCATTTAACAGTTCATTGTTGGATAATGGAAAAACAATTGAATCAAAGGCTAAAGTTAAATGGTTCATCTGAGTACAGAAATGCTGTTTATTATTTTAGAGATGGGGAGAAATGGCATTTGCTAACTCAGGCTGCCATTTCAAGAAGGACACAGCACAAGAAGCTGGGTATTAGCTCCTAATTCTGCCTGCCACAAGCAGCATCACTGCCCATGCACTCAGACTGGACTTCATGAGAAAACACTCCCTTTCCACAGTGGGCCCACATGAAGTCATCTATTCCAACAGGGCTGCCCAACTCTACAACCTACAGCACTTCGCCATCAGTGCTAGAGCTGTACCTTGTGAAGCACTTAACGATGAAAGATATTGTGCAAAAAAGGGTTGTATTTTTTGAGCTTAAAGAAGACTAATAAATAAGTACGTCTTTATGGTAGTCTTAGAATATCATATGGCTTCAGGCAAATATGTGTTCCTTTTCAGATCAAAACAGAGAAATAGTTTTGGTCTCTGAATGGAAATGGGTTTAGAGAGGAAGCAACCAGCATCTCTTAAATGGAAGTAAAAAAGAAAGCAGCACAAAGAGCCATATGACTGGCTTTCTTGAGAGTCCTCCACAGGGGTAGGAGGGAGTCTTGTTAGAAGGGTGAGATGTGGTCTATGCTTGTGTAGACAGGGAAATAAGAAAATAGCTTCAAGAGGTGAGAAATGTCACAGAAATAAAATAGGCACGGTAAAAGAGGTGTTAAAGAGGATTATTTTTCCTCAATACATTCCCTGAAATCCTATTTAATATTAATGAGACTTGAATACACAGCTCATGGGGAAAGAACAGTGATCTTTTTAGGCTTAAATATGATCCTACAAAATTCAGATCAGCACAAGAGGTATTCAAAGCAAGTTGCTTGAGTTCTAAAAGGATGCAGACTTCACATGCACTGATTAAGCTACTGGGAAAACAAAGTAAGACCAATAAAACATAGGAAATAGAGATAGTTGGTGTGAGAGCCATACCCTAAACTCAGGTAGCGTCTTTGTCTTTAGTAGATCCCACTGACCTGTAGCAATGGCATTAGAAATGTAACCCATAAGGAACTCCTGCCAGCAGATAACTGCAAACACATACACATTTACACATTGCACAGCAATATAAAGAGTGTTCCTTCCCCTTTTTGGTATGCCATGTGATAAATCCTATGACAAAATGCACTTTCTCGTGTGATGTTTCATACAGCCAGCATTAAAATAACTCAAGAGACAGCATTGAAAACATTTGTACTGGGATAAAGTTCCTCTGGAAGTGTTAAGAAAGATGTAACAGGTCAGTCTTCAATGGTTGTAAATAGACCTCTGTAGAAACCTATGGAACTTGAATGGAGTGGCATTGCAGCAGCAGTCAGAAAGGGAACAAACTGCTGGGAAGAAGGATGCTGTCTCTGAACTAAGGGAAAGATCAGACAAGCCTGTAATTTGGGGAGGATCACAGGAGCCACGTGAGGAAATAATGAAGTGGGACGTAAACACAGATGGTGATTAATTTTGGTGGGTCCCAGGTCCTGACTGTAATAAATCAATACATGTTAGCATCCAATCTGGAAGAAGCAACAATCTGGCAGACACCTCTGGAAAGCTGATTGCTGCAACATGCCCTGAAGTAAACCCGCCCATGGCTTACCTTCTTTGTCAATATCTTTTCAAATCCGCATCTAGTAAAAAAAAAACCCAAAACCCAAGCAAACCAGTTTCCAGATGAAATCACTAGGGCAGCATGCAGCTCCTCTGAGAAGCAGAGCAGGATTTTGATAATGGCGAGTGTGGAGGAGCAACTAGCCTGCAGCACAGCTACCTAACCAAGAGGATACAAAGACCTTTGGGCTCTCACATTGGTCTAGGAAGCTTTACATCACATTTATAGTTCATGAAGTTTTACAGCTGATTTATGGTATGGTTTCAGAACTCTTCACTCTTTTGTAAGTCCATGGAACTTTTCCTGTAAATATGGATTAAGAAGGCTTTGGAGTACTTTTTACACATTGCAATCACATACAGGAATGCTATCACTTGCAAAAAAAAAAATTATATTCCCTTTCTTTATGTGTGTCTATACATGTATGTGTGTGTATCCCCATCCATTTTGTTTTAAGTATATGGGCTGGTATTCTTGTGGGTAAAGCACCTAAAAATTAATTCTAGAACAGACATATTAATGGTCATATTAATTAATATTAATACATTAATAAAATGTAAAGATCAGCTGAGGAACCCTTGGCAGCAAATATTTGAACATTGCCAGAAAACATAGATTCCCATCTAACAGTCAAATTTCATTACCCTTTTGATGACCAATATTACCAGTTTGATTTGGTCTTAGCAACTTATAAGTTTTTCTTACATACTGGAGATTAAGTTATTGTTGCCTGTAGTCATAACACCTAGAACTGGGATGCTGTCAGATTTCAGTGGTTAAGTTGGGGTCAGCTGAGCTCCATCCCTGGATGGGGCATTTCCCAGACACCCACGGAGGGTTCTGATGAGGCTCATCATGAGCAGCACAGCCTGCCAGCATTGTTTGTGTGTGCACCACTACTACCATGCTGGTACCACCTATTCCCATGTGGCAGAAAGCTGACAGGTACTTGCTCAAAGCCATTAAACATTCCAGGAGGCATTTTATAGAGGAGTGAATTATAGATGCCTATTTGCTGGTTTCCTGAGGGAAGCTGCTCTGATGCCGGATTTTATATTCATCATGAAGTTCATTGGAAAAGGTATCTTCACTTCCTTTCCAATCTGTTTTGCAAAGCATCTGCTGTGTTTCATGCAGGCTACAGCTGATTTCTGTGGAAGGGAGCAATTCCTCCATAGGATTTACACATGACAGCAGCAGGCAGAGAGAGCATTGAGGGGCAGACTTAATCCTCAGCTGTGCTCCAGCTGATATCAAAGAGCTTTTATATTTAATAAGTCTCAAGCACTTAGAATCACAGAGGACAGACAAGTACAGAAAAATACGGCAGAGCCAAACTGTCCTCAAGGGCAAGATGAAACAGAAAATTAAGAGCCCAAGATTTCTTAAATGAGTAGAAGTCTACATTCAATAAAAATGAAGAATTATACACAAATCATCCTGCTATTTCAGGAGGGTAGTTTATCTAAATATGATGTCAGGCAAAAACCACTGGAGCTCTCATGCTGGGTAGGTATGTGTCAGAAAGCAGACCTAGAAGTAAGTACCCTGGAGAGGACTTCTCTCCAAACCTTTTTTTCTTGTTTCATCCAAGTGCGTGAACCCCAAAAATAATAGATTCCTCTCCAGAGAGCCCTTCTGTGCTCCACAGCTCTGGTCACCCACCTGGCCTTCCCTATCAAGCAGAAAATACTTTCGCTGCAGTGATCAAAAATATTCCCTTTCCTGCCCCACTGGGGGAATGCTGCTTCCTAAGCTCCCTGGGGGATTGTTTCTGTCCCTCTAACACAAGAACTGTTTCAATTTTAGACTTGAGCTGTTGTTAAACCAGAAACATCAGAAAGACATTTTCAGAGGTTTTAACCAACCCAGAACAAGTCTCGCAGCTGGAAGACACTCTTTCTTATGTCCATATAACATTTTGTTGCTACAAGACATTCCCAGCACCGTGTGCTAGGCAGTCTCTACATATGCAAGAGGCACCTTCTTCATCTCAAGATCTGTCGACTCCAGATAAGATGCCTTCATCCTGTCCTCCGGTTAGCTGGCAAAACACAAGCTTTAAAGTTCCTATGTCTTCTCCCAGTCCCTTTATATACAAATATCACGTCTTTTGTGTCATCACTATAGATTTTTTATGCCCTTCTGCTTTTTCATCTGTAGTGCTACCATCCCCACCATCAAAGTCTGTCCAATCTCTTCTCTCAGTCCTACTTCAGCTCCTTTAAGAAAGAGCCTTTAGGAGCATTGTCGTCAACTATAAACTATAAATTCCCTTTCTTCATATTTCCCACATTGTTGCTTTCTGCAATGTCAAACACAGGGCCTTTTCCTCCGGCTTTCCCCCTTATCAGCCCCCACCATTACACACACTTGCTGTCAATCTTGTATGACTGGTTGCCAATATATTCCTGCTCATCTATAAAGACAACATCCCTCACAACTCCCTCAGAGACTGAGACAGAGAGAGCATTTATCACTCATGTAACTTTCAGTGGACTGTTTCTGACAGTGCAGTCTTGGAAAGTTAAAGGAGCAGGAAAGTTTGTGTTGACGTCTAAGCACACATCTATAATGCAGCAGTGCAATTTTCTGGAAAGCATACATGAGGAGTGAGGAAGAAGCATAGCAGGGCTGTGGAAAATGGAAGCCCTGCAGAAGAGATCCAGGACTAGGAAGCACGACTAATACTAAGGGTGGGAAATCAGGAGGTTACCTAGTTGTCTCTCTCCCTTACGTCAGTATTCACCAGGTTTGACCTCCATAGCCAGCATTATCATCAAAGACTTAAATTTTCTTACAGGCACAGAAAATAGGGAAGACAAAACAGCTTGACTTTACTTTTGGCATAAAAATAATACAGGTTGTGTAAAGAATACGACAGCTACAATAAGTCTATGACAATAATTTAAAGAATCTGTGCCCCTGAAAGATTCAGTAAAGTCTCTGGCAGCTGGTGGCCTGACGGAGCTGAGATGATGCAGACACAAGGCTGGGACCTGTAATCCCAAGCAGCCGGGCTATTTTATTATGCTTATTCACATGAATAGTTGTGAAATCTACAGGACATCTATGGATTCTTTAGCTGATAATATCTCCTGACTGGCCTCCTTTATCTCTCCACTCATGGCAAGGAAAAATGTCCTAAATGTTTGTGATCAGGTTTCAGACACTTTTCTGACACCAGCTTAGTTTTTAGCTCTGCAGCTCCCTGAGGCTGTGCTCAGACACCTCAGATGAACAATTTTCATAATGACAACTTAATTTTTGTCCGGATTTTGCAGGTATCTTACCCCATTCTCCTTCCCTGATAATTTCACATGGAAGAGATGAAAGTGCTTTTCATAGATGGAAAGATGTGTGCACTGACTTTTGGAATCAGCCTCTATAGTTGACCATCCCATTCCCTACAAACCACCCTTTCAAAGCTTTTACAATTGTGCAGCCTTCAAGGAATTAAGCTTTTTTTCCCCTCCTTTCTCTCTGTAAAGTGAAAGAGAAGCCTAGAGATTCACAAAGTCAGAAGCTCTGGAAAGCCTGCTGACCATCTCCATGTGCTCCCACTCTCCAGAGTGCCAGACTGAAGCTCATTGCAAAGAGAGGGAAAGTGGGTGATCTGACAGCTGGAAGATAAAAGGTGTGGATAAAAGCTTTGAGGAAACCAGGATGTCTCCTTAAAACCTCGGAAAAAGAAGTGCATTCACAATACACACTTCTTTTGCACCTCACAGTAACCCTCTTGTGAAGATTTTGTCATGTACTTACAAGCAGCTTAAAATTGACTTTGTTCTGATCCAGAGAAACTAAGCAGTTATCTTGCAGAAGTAGATAAGCCTTGAAGAGCAGGGTTTTCTATTTGTTGATTGGTTTTTGATGTGGGGTTTGTGCTGTTTTTTTCACTCTTTGCCTTGGATGTGATGCCACTGGGCACTTTTTCTTCCCAGGAAAGACAATACTATACACAGATGATCTGAGCATGATCAGAAAGGAAAAAATTTTTTTTGGAAAATTTGCATGAACAAACAACAATTTCCCAGAAAACTTAGTATATGTCCTTTAAAAGTGGATTAACAACTTCAACTGCTAATGGCATAACACTTTGAAAATGTACTTGAAGGACTGTGGAGGGGACCAACACTGATAGAGTTAGTCAAATTAGGGATTAGCTCTGAAAAAAAAAATACAAGAAATAATGAAATTATGATTTCTGTTGTTTCAAGTTTTATCTGTTTGATTTTTTTTTTGTATGTTATCCAGAATCTATCTTTAGCAGTGTCTGAATTCTGTTTGTCCACAGAAGAGTAGGATAAATTTGCCTGGGATAAATCATCTTTTATTAAAACCCACACACTTAGTTTTATCAACATCTCATTGAATTCTGTGACACAGCAAACCAAATCTGAAATTAAAATTGGTTTTCAGACTTTCCTTTCAAGATACAACAGCTTTGAAAGTTATGACAGATAATTTGTTCTTGGATAACTGATTTTTTTTACAATTTGCTGAATGATGTGACACTTTTTTCCTGTGATGTGACTGACTAGGGAGGTAGTAATGAACATGTAGACATCTGTTCCCAGATCTCACTGAAATAATGAGAGATTCAACAACTGATTGGAAAAGACAAATCTTCTTAGCCCCCCTAGCCCACCACTGCCTTCTTCAGGCTTAGCAGCACAAAATAGGAATCTCAGGAGAACCAAGGAATCACTAATAGCATCAAGAAGGGAAGCTGAAGGCAACTGAAGGTAACAGAACATCCTGATAAGAATTTCCATATGATTGCATCCTTGTAATTTGGTTAAACCGAGAAGAGGACATGGCCCTAAGCAGAACTGTGGATGCCGATGTAAAATGATACACTGATACTCAAATATGCAGTGCTTATTAGAAGAAATTTTATTCCAGATAAATTACTTGGAATATACTAATTCCAAACTGCGGCGAAAAAAGTCACCAGACTTTATGTGTCTTTGAGTCACTAGGAGAACACCATCCACTGAACTAGGAGAAGAATACCTGTGGCAACTTACTCCCTCATACTCTTAAAATCCATTCAGAGATTTTTCTTCTTGCTTCCTTTCTCCTTCCTTTTAGTTTGGTAATCAAACCTTGCTTCTTCTGTCTTTTCTGATTCCTAGTTGCTTGTTCCACAATAATGTTGTCCATGTTGAACTCACAATGTCTGTAGGTTCCAGAAGCTTCAGCCTGCTTTAGGTATGTAACTCAGTGGCAGTGCTTATAGAAATGTTAGTTTATCTGCATTATAATGATTGCCAATGTCCTGCACTGTTGTGTAGGACCTTTCCATTTTCAGTAACTTTGTGTCGGGGCATAAAAATATCCTCGAAGTTACTGCTGGCTTTTTCAGAGGTGGTTTCCACTGAGATCTCTCAGCAGTATACTCTTTGTTGTAATAATTTCTCTGAGAACTAAAATCACTTCTTGCAAGTAACTGCTTCTGCAT
This sequence comes from Dendrocincla tyrannina, assembly GCA_035047865.1. Taxonomy (NCBI): domain Eukaryota; kingdom Metazoa; phylum Chordata; class Aves; order Passeriformes; family Dendrocolaptidae; genus Dendrocincla; species Dendrocincla tyrannina. The sequence continues at coordinate 26,211,788 of JAWWMP010000132.1, read as the reverse complement.
ACAAGAAATTTGGAATTGACAAGATAAAGAAAATTTTTCTGCTTTATGATTAGATTTTTATGCTGGATCCTGCATCTTGACCCTCATGTTGGCATTTTTATATCCTTCAAATACTCCAGCACACATGAAAGTTTACTTCCAATACTAATCCTACTGATTTGAATCAGAATACACACGAGTGAAGTTACATGTTAATATATGACTTTGCAAGCTCAGAAACTCTGAGTCCAAACTTTGTCCTCCCAGCCTTTCACCAAGACCCATGAATTCCAGTGGTGTTCATTCATATACAAATAAACAAATTAGGGAACCAAGGGATATTAATTGGCCTGGAGCCAGGGCAAGGATGTCTTTTTTTTTTTTCCCTTCTTTTTTCTTTTTTTCTTCAGTCTGAGGTTCTCAAGTCTGGTCTCCCTTGTTCTGTTTCTGATGATCGCTCTTCATTCAGTAAAATTCTTGCCAGAGCTTCCCAAGCATTAACTGCATTTTAAAGCAAGTATTAGAAGCTATGAAAAATGTGAGATAGTTGGTTTATCTGTTATGAGCTGTTTTGTAATACAGTCACATGAAAAATACCTGTGAATTTTAGTAAAGAATGACATACAGGGTCTGAATTTTGTCTTGAATCAGTTTGTAGGTTTAGGAGAGCTGGTTTCACCATGTTGAAAAAGGAAATCCTGTGAAATATATTAAAATCCAGATGCAAAGGGGGTTTTTATCTTTTTATTTTTAATATCAGGTTTGCCAAAATACCAGTAAGGTTATGGAACTAATAAACTAAATCCTGTGCTCATGTGACTCAATTACTTCTAATCTGAAGATAACTCTGACTTAAAATTCAAATATATGAAGTGTTTGTACAGTAGATGTGAAATGGGTATATCTAAGTATTAAATCACAAGCAAGTGTTATCCATCTGCTAAGTATATTAATGTACTGCATCATGTATACTGTAATGTGCTTATATTAAATTTAAAGTGACAGAAGGCAATCAATTTGGATATTTGAAAGTGAAAGGCTTTTCCAACTTTCTTCCCAAAACAGTGAAGTAAGTTGTTTTTCTGGTGACTCTGTGCTATCTTGGCAAATATTATGAGAAACTCAATGAGAAATACTACACTGCTTAACCTGCCAGAGAGCTCAGAAGTGAGGCAAGTTACAGAAGTGCTGGATTCTATTCCTACCTTGCATTTTACCAACCTAAGTACACAAAAGCTGAGTAAAAACTTATTTAAGGTGCAAGAAGCACTCTAATTTGAAGGCTGAACTGAGCAGGAGAGAGATGGATGAAGGAAGAAGTAGAATGCAGATACAATTGAAGTCCACATATAATGAATAATATATAAGCTCCTTTTGAAAGCAGAAACCTTTGCTAAAGAAGGGTTTGCATAACCATTATTAACCATTCAAGCATTTATCTTTGTGTGTGTCACCTCGGTTCTAACACAAAACCCCAGACTCAAAATCCTGACTTGTGTTTATTCTCTGCTTTCTGCCTTTCCTGATCATATACGCAGAATAAATCACAAACTGAACATGGCTCATTGTTCCAGCAGAGGAGTGCTTATTTTTCACTGGTCTGTTTTTGCATAATTTTCATCACAAGTGTATGTTGTATCTGGTAAAGAAATCCAGTGGATTGATTGTGGATTGGTCAGCCAGAATACAGCATGCTGTAGACATAAAAATTGGAAAGAACTCCAGACACTAGTCCTGTCTGGTGGAAAATTGTTATCTGCAAACACCATCCACATCTTCAAACACAGACCTATGAAATGCAAACAGTAGCATCTTGTGTCAATACCTTTGGCCTGGTCATGCACAAGATCTGCTGAAATGTGGCCTTTGGAGATTTGAATCTTCAAAGTGAGAGCACTCCCCTCCTGGTGGGAAGTGTGCCCGCCTTGGGTCTGTGTGCACGAGCACTTCAGCAGACCTTACTTAAAACTCTGCTCCTTTTGCTACCGTTTGAGTTGGAGTGCTGCATATCTGCCATTTTTACACTCTACCTGTACATGTTAAAGGCCAGTTCAAAATACCTGGTGTACAGTTCTCATTTCAAGCCGCTATATTCTGGCTATCACATACAAAATAGGCTTTTTAAGCATTTTAAGTGTTTTGTAACCTGAACTTGCATGGTATATCATCTTAAATATGACCAGCAACATCTGAGATACAGTTTCTGACTGCAAGCAGTTAAATTACTGCTTCCCCATAGGAACTGCCATCTGGTTTACTCCTGGAGTAGGAGTTTAACTCCTTAGACCAAGTTACTCTCTCTAATTCAAAACCTATAAATCTTCACCAAGAAAAAAGGTAAAAAATAGTGGGCTGTTGTAAGAGAGAGAGAGAGAGAGAGAGAGAGAGAGAGAGAGAGAGAGAAAGAAGAAACCCAGTTCTTTCATTGCATGGATAGCATTCTCCAAAGTGCTCTAGCAATCTGGTTTTAATCTTAGTTACGATCCTAAATAGATGCCTTCTTGACTCTGGCATCATCATGGCTACAAAATAAGAAGCAGGCTCACTGGCACTGAACATATGCATGTCCTGGATTCGCTCTGCCTCACGCTTGTGGAAAGCTGGCAAAAGCAGCAACACTGTGTCTTAACAATTTTTTTAATCCAGTTTATTTGTTTAGATGGGACAAGCGTACTGCAAAACTGCTGGTTGTCCACTTGATGGTATCAAGTAACTGAGCACAGGAGGGTATGGCTGCTTAACGCTCTCTACTCAGGCAGACGTGACAGGAGAATTTTATAACAGGTAAAGCAGCTGTGTTAAGTTCTTCACATACACAAACAGCTCCTCTGCTAGATTTAATCAGACTGTGCATAATTTTGCTTGCTGCTCAGCTTCCGCAGTCCAGCCTATTCTATTCTGGACCAACCTTGCTGTGAAGTGGATAAATAATGCCTCCGGCAGAAAAATCAACATGGTTTTTGTGTAAGAAGAGGACACTGCTAATAGGCATTTTCAAAGACTATCTATTTCTATGTGAAAACACTTTAGGAAAAAAGCTATTGGAAATAATTTGTCCTCAAATTCTGTTATTATCAAATAATTCCTAAGTGTTCTAATAACATTTTAGCTTACACCTTTCCCAGAAGAAAGAAAAATGAGACTTTAAGCTGGAGCAAGGAAGAAGACTTGGCACTGTCCTTTCTTCTCTCTTCATCATGTTTCTCTTTATCTGAGGATTTGTGTGAGCAGACACATGCACACACGAGCATGAGCCTCATCTTTTTTCAGAGGTGAGACCAGGCAGGGCTAACATTTCTCCCAAGTGTATAGAGGTATAGCTACCCACTGTGGGAAAAAACATGAAAGCTATTTCTTGGATATTTTAAAATTTTGCTTTCCTGGTTTGTCCTGGGCAGAAAAAGAAAGGTTTCTTATCATATAGCTCTTCATAATAAGAAACATCTAGCATGAGATTTGTTATTCAGTAGGATAATGGCTTTGCATTGAGTCCCATAGAAGCATGGTGATCTGGCTCCTTTGGCAATCTTTATGATGGCAAGTACATGCAAATCTAATGTAACACGGGACTTTATGTCTCAGGCTATTTAATTTCTGATGTGTAATATGCCTTGTCCAAAACAAACGGCATGATTCTGGGAGAGAAAGACTGCATCATTTGGCCAAGCAAAATATTGAGCCATGTCACACTCACCTATGGGTACATGGTTGTCTGTGGCCCATATGGGGCACTAAAGCAGCCAGAGGATGTCTGTATCTGCCCTGAAATAAGAAGAGCTGCTCTCGGGAGGAAATGTCACCCTGGCCTACATGAGGCAGCACCCGCTTGCAAACCACAGAGGCAGCAGTGGGGTGTGGGCAGCCATCCTGCCCCCAGTGGTGCCTCACTAAGCACCAGCATAAAATGACAATCATATCCTGAGGGTTTGCAGTGTTACTTTGCTGGATGTCACCACGAGCAGGGGTGAGTAATGGTGCTGGCTACTAACAGCAGGGGGTGATGTGAAGCGCTGGAGCTGGCACCGACGGATTCCAGCAGCCTGGGCACTGCTCATTCCATACTCTGGGAGCCCATGCTACGCACCAAATAAGAGCATGTGGGGTATATTATTTGTTTTTCTTCCATTTACTCGTTCCAAATACTATTTCTTCTTATTAGTGCCAACAGATAGTCTGTGAGCAAGTCCTTGTTTTGGAAAGAACAGTTGTTATTCACAAGTCCTGATGATAAGGTATGTGATGCTTGGGGGAATTTGTTTGCAAACAGTCCATTGCAACTGTTAACTGTTTATTGTGAAGAAACTATCACCTAGGGCTACGTAATCATGATTTCTTTTCCCCAACTAGAGTCTACAACTTTTTGTTTAGAAAGAAGAGACAAATTATGAAGAACAAATGACTAGCTATGAACTTCTGGTACACTTTATTCAAAGTCTAAGTACACTGAAACAAAAGTTTTTGGATCCACATCCTCATGGCGTTTGTGACTGCTTGAATACTTGGGAAACAATAGGTAATAAAACTGCACAAACATGATTCCATATGAAAACTTGATTCATAGTATAAACCAATACTCTTAGTCTTGTCTGAAAAGTGTCATAGTTGGACAAGTCTCTTTTTCATCCCATGAGTCTGTATCTTGTAAGTAGTCAGTATTCACACGATGCCAACCAGGGTGAGCTATGTGTTTCTTCAATGTCTGGTCTTGCTTTGAGAAGCTTCTCTGGTTTGAAAAGTGTACTGAGAACAAGAAATGTCACACAAAAATGCTATGTAGGAGATTCACTGTGGTAGCACCAAGGTGAGAACCAAACTACAGCAGGTCAATGCAGCATTTGGAAGGTAAGAGGCAGGAGGGGAAGGACCAGAAACCCACAAACTTCCTATCAGGCGACGTGTGTGGTTCTTTGCATGTTGGTGCTTCCTTTCCAGTCAACCAAACCAAGAACGATGAAAACTGGTCAGTGGGCATGGAAAAGTGAAGAAGCAGCTTGGTAAATAAACCAGCCGAAAGAAAACTGGCTAACATTAAACCTTCTCCGTACAACGAGGAGTTAGTGCATGCTGCTCCCTTGGAAGCCAGCCCTTGCACCGCCTGCCTGCGCTCGCCGGGAGCCGGGCCGCTGAGTTACACACGTTTATCCTCCGCGCTCTAAAAAAAGAACGGGACGACAGAGCGCTCCCGTGTTTTATGCCCGCACCGTGGGCATTGACAGCCCGGCCATAAACCACCGTAAATTAGCGCGCTGTTCCAGCGCTTCCCCCGGCGGGGCCGGCCGCCCCCCGCAGCCCCTTCCGCGGTCCCTCCCGGCGTGGGCTCTGCCCCCGGGGGCTGTGGGCGCCCCTCGCCCTCCCAACTCGAGCTCCGCCGCCCCTCCGCCTAGGTGAATAAATTATGCGGATGAGGGAAGCGAGAAGGAGGAAGGGCGAGCGGGGGCGGCTCCGCGGCTGGCAGCGGGGCAGCAGGGCTGCCTGCCGCGGCTGCTGGGGGGATTACTGGGGGGGCTGCACTGGGGGAGCTGCTGCGAGAGCTGCGGGCAGGTGGAGGGGCAGCGGCAGCAACAAGTCGGCGGGCGGCGGGGAGGAGAGCGGCGGGCGGAGGGGGGGGCGCTCCCCGCCCCGCGCCTGAAAACCTCTCTGACAAGTGGCAAGCCGCGAGCAGAGCACGGCGCTGCTCCGAGGGGCGGGTGGAAGCCGCGGGGGCTCGCCCCGCACCCGGCGCTGCTGCGGGCCCTGCGCTCCTCGCCCCCCCGCTCCGCTCCGCGCCGCCCCTGCTGCGGGCTGAGCCGCGACCCGCGCCCTGCGGTGCGCCGCCGCTCCGCCGCCAAAGGGTGCGAGCCACTTGCGGGCTGTTCTTCTACTTCACCGCATTTTTTTTTTAATTATTATTTTTAATTATTATTTTGCCTCCCCCCCCCGCGCTTTGTCGCTATTGGGTTTTTTTGTTGTTGTTGCCGCAGTTTGTGAACTAATTGCCTCCATGGGGGGCGGAGGGAAGGAAATCAAAGCTGCCGCGGCTGAAGGGTGTGCGAGCGGGCTGGGGAAGGTCCGCAGAGCCGCGGGGCGGGCTGGCAGCGGGCAGCCCCGGCCCGGGCAGCCCGGCGGGCTCGGGCAGCGCTGCCCCGGGGCGCTGCGCTCGGCGCTGCCCGCGCTGCTCTCGGCGCTCGCCGCCGCCTCCTGCCTCTACCTGGGCGTGCGGACCAGCGACCTCCAGGCCAGGGTCGCGGCCATCGAAGGCGCCCGAGGGAGCTTCGCTGCCGCCGCGCCGCTGCCGCCGCTGCCCGGCTTCTCCCTGGAGCAGCTGAACGCGATGATGCAGGAGAAAGTGGAGCGACTTCTCGCCCAGGTGTGCGGGACGGGGGTGGCCGCGTGTGCCGCGGCTCGGGGATGCTGCGGGCGGGGGAGCGGCGAGGGTGAGCCCGCATCCCCTGGGGGCGGCGGGGCCGGGCGGGATGGGGGTCCCGGGGGACCCCAGGTGTGTGCTCCCGCCGCTGTCCCCGTGTGTAAGTTGCCCCCGGCCCCGCGTTTGGGGACCGCGAGTGGCGAGGGGGCAGAAAGACCGGGGCCACTTGAGGCGGCGGTGGGAGAGGGTCGGAGGTGTCGGGCTTGGTTGTGTTGCCGTGGGGGCGGTGAAGTCAGCGAGCCCAAGCGCAGGAGCCCTGTCTGGCCGCTTAGCGTGTGGAATAGCGGTAAATCCCTGCTGCATCCCGGCTTGCGGCTGCGGTCGGGGGCGCCGGCTGCGGTGGAACTCGCTCGACCAGTGCCCTCATGTTGCTTCTCTCTCGCCCGCAGAAATCCTACGAGCACTTGGCAAAAATACGAGTAGCGAGAGAAGCGGCTCCAGAGTGCAGCTGCCCACCAGGTAACAGGCACAGCTTGGAAATCTCCTCTCTGAGGGTGTTGGGTATCCCAGGTTTTTCAAATACACGTAAGTCAGATCCAGGGAATGCCTCTTCAGTCAGCAGCAGTTCCTTGGGTGGAAAAGGTGTAAAGCCCGGACTAATTTGTTTCCACGGTGGCACTGGATTGGAATTAATGCTAGTAAAAAAACCCAGTTAGGCTGGATGTTGCCAAACAGTAACACTTAGGAAGAAGTTAATGACCTACTCTAGCAAGTTGAAATATATTGTCTTAAATGGGGTGGTACTGAATCAAGGCATTGTGTGCTCAACTTGAGAAGAACAAAAGTCCCTAGCAAAAATATTGAACTATTTATAACATGGATTGAAATAGGTGGAGAGCCTGTTACAAGTTAGCAGTAATACATACAAGAGCTCTTTCAGTCTCATTTTTCTGTAGTCTTGGTTGAAAGCAGTTTCCTTAGGAAGGAATTGCAGGTTTCTTATTGAGTGTTCAGAACTGTGTGTGTTTATGCAACTAGGGATGTTGCTTGACTTTGGTAATGGGCTCTCCTAATACTGCAATCAGTTGTTTGTACATTCATGCTGTAATGTTTCCTCTGTTTTTTGTGCTCATTTTCGCTAGACTGATAACTGTCAGTGTTGTTGTAGCTTTATAAACTTCTTGTAATATATACCCACGTTCAATAGCATCTTAAAAATTAAGAAAATAATGCCGGTGTTTCACAGGGTGATTCCAGCATCCTCTTTGTGATGAGGAACACTAGAAGCAGAGTATGCTTTAAATATCCTGCCACTCTCTGTGAAAAACCATCTCCTTTACAGGTGGAATATCAGCTGTCAACAGGACTTAAGCTGATTACGCTTGCCAGAAGGATGTGTAATAGTACTGTGTATATAAGGAAGGAGCTCTTCTAGTTTAGGATTTAATTCCTGCCAAACTCATCAGCCTGAAGAAGGAACTATGGAATCTCAGTGTTAAAACTGCCTACCGTGGTTGGTGCAGTATTTTGCTGATGATACAGCTGAGAGCAGAGTATTTACTGGCTGGTATAGGAGTTGCCATGGCTATCGTGAAATGGACAATATATATGACTAGGAGTGTTTTAAAAGAGTACATAGAATTACTCTACTCCCAGCTAGTTTTGGTAAGGAACATTGGCTTCCTGCTGTATTATATATATATATATATATGTATGTATTTTTCCCTTTAAGGCTAACATAAGCAAACTGTGTTGACATTGTTTTTTGTTGCCTAACTGCAATAAATTTAAAGATTCAAGTTTGTGCACTGGAAGGGAGGGTTTACTCATCGTGTTGTTTGCAGAGATGTATTCTGTGAGAAGTGTTGTTGAATTTGCTCTTTCCCTTCTCTTCCTTTAAATCCATCTGCTATGATGTTTTTGCTTACTGATTTCCTAGTAAAGGTCACTATCTACTTTTTCATTGGTGGTGTGATGTGCTGCTTTACTTCCCCACTACCACTAGAGCTCCACATTATACCAATTTTTATCTGACCTTTTTTCTTATGAAGTGTGTTTTATCAAACAGATAATAAGCAACAGAATATTTCTCGCAAGTGTTGTAAAAATCCTTGCTACATGAAAGTCAAAATAAAGTGATTTGGAAAACACTTTCAAGGGAGCAAGTTTCATAAGACCAGGAAAACTTATGTGAATCATTATAAAATAAAAAAAATAAATTGCAGAGAGGAGAGATTAGAAATGTGATATGGAGCTTTTCACCTCTTGGAAGCTGTTTCAGTTTGGAAGCAAGGTTTGTAGTGACTGAAAGATGTTGCCATGTGGTAGCCTCATTTTGCACAGCTTAAAATGAGTTGATGCTCTCATGCTTGTTGCCAGTGGACAGGTGTCTACCTCAAAATGGCATCGTCTTGGGAGCCTTGTCTGAGATCAAGGGCTGAGTGGCACCACAACCTGAGTGCAGTTCCTTCCTAACAGCAGCCATTAGGCAGAGCAGGGGAGGATAGAGGGAATAAATTGTTTCTGCATTTTGTTCACTCTGTTAGAACCCCTTTTTGACTGCACAGGATGGGCCATCTTTAATGCTGCTATTTGGACTAGAATGTTCAAAAAGGCATTTGGGTTAATAAGAAAAATATCGTGGAAACTCAGTGGTTCTTCTGTGCTTGCTATTTGCAAAGCCAAAGAGTACACTGCCTCTTTACTTCCCCACATGGCAGCTTTAGTCTGCTCAGCTTCTGCATTTCGTTCCTGGGCTTTTGTAATAATAAAATACATGTCTATTAGAGATGATTTTGGAAGGCCTTCATGGTAGAGAAGTGATTTTTTTGAAACACTCCTGTGCTGTGAGAAAAGGTTGCTATCCAATGGCCACCATGATAGTTTCCATCATCCTGCTCTTTAAAGAGAAATAAAGATTATTTAAAAATAGGCTACATTTTTCTCTACCAGAAGAAGAGACAGAAATTCAGTCAGCAGGCAGAAGGGTTAGAACGTGGCCTCTGGTTAAAGATTAAAGTTATGCAACTGGTGTAGATCTCATTAGCTTGAGATGTTCATCCCCTAGTGGCTCTCCATGATAGGAACCTGCACATTCAAAGGGAAGTGCGTTTGAATCGCTCAGATTCCACTGGAAGACAGACTCACAAGCTCATAGCTTGCAGAGTGGTCCACATGTAGCTTCTTTTAATTCAACAGTAGCTTTGAATTTTATCTGTAGTGACAAGTGATCACATTTCTCATTAAAACCTTTATTTTTCACTAAATGTGATTATTCTAACACTTATTTTCTGTTTTCTTATACAAGAAACATGATATGAGGTGATGTTAGACTTTTGGTTTTAATGCTGCAGGACTAAAACCAGATACCGAAGATTTTGTAAATATTTTAAAAATTACAATAGCAGGCATTCTTTCTCCTCTTAAAGCAGAGTAATAAAGTTTGAAAAGTAAATTTGTGCTGACATTCCTCTTAAATTACCTCAGCTCTAATAAGAGTGCCAGCATAAATCTTATGCTTGAAACTGGTGCTGCACTCAGTGCTGGTAGTTGGCCTTCTGCACGTAGGACTGGGGGGCAAATTGAGTGGCTAAAATTATTTTAGGTGTAATAAATTAATTTTCCTTTGCCAGATACATTTTTTTATTATAAATTAATGTTTTTCTACTGTAAAAGACAAATAGAAAGCATAGGTGTGTCGGTAATTATTTTTCACTTTCAAATCTTCCTTTAAATGGCTGTGGGAGCATAACCAGCCCTTATGAGGAACAGTGAAGCACCGTGGTGGATATTCTTGCCAACTGCCAATAACTACACTACTGTGGAAAGAATAATACATGTAGAAGGCACAGGGATGCTTCCCATTAAATGAAGTTTTTATTATTTTTTTGATTGTAGGTTCTTCAGATTTTCCTCTTCCAACATCATTCATCTGTATACCTAGGACCTGTAGACTTCAATGGAAATGACCATATGCTTACATGTTTTAGTGATCTGATCCTTTATTATAAGGGTCAAGTTTTGACACTTGTGGTCATGTACCATGGTGTCTCATTCTGTAAGTGGTCCTCCGAGCCTGCTCCTGGAGTCAGGTAATGTTGGCAGGAGTAGAAGTCAAATCTGTTAGTACAAGAAGTTCAAGCTTGGTCAGCAGGAAGGCTGTCAGGTGATTATGTAGAGTTTTGCATGTCCCTTTTGGCCAGTGGCCAGTTTTAGGAAGCAATTATATTTCTTTTTCCTCTTCTCCTTTGAGAAAGACCTTTATAATTAATCTATTGCTTAAAACAATACATTTCTTTAATTCTGCATCGGCGAAGTGTAAGTTACATAGCATAAGAGATGTCTTTTGGCTCTGGTAACACGCACCATGTATATATATTCACCAAAGCTTGCACGTAACTTTATGGGGTTAGTAGGGCTTGGAGGTTTGGTTGTTGTTTTTTTTTTTTTTTCTTTCTTTTCCCTCCCCAAAACATTAGCTTGGACTTCAATACTGGGTACCTGTCAAGGTTAACCACAAATTTGTTTTTTGTTTTTCTGTAGTGCCACAGGTAATGCTTCTTCCTTTGTCCTTTCTCTTGTATTTTTCTCATCAAGAAACAAACATTTTTCCTGTGACCTCTGTGCCTTCACAGACCCTTTCCCCTTCTGTGGCTTCAAACCCTTTTCCAGGCACATCATTCTTTCTTAGCCAACTATTTCGTGCTGCTTTTGTAATCATGTCATCTTGGTTCTCTGTTCGAGTCTTAAAACCTTATGGTTTGGCATTTGGAGTACCTCTTATTTCACTGTGCAATTTGCTGCCATGAGGTTATAAAGCTTGTTTCAGTGTAGTTGTGTGCATATAAACCTGTTCATTCAGGAGGAGAAATGCCATAAGCCAGATTATTTTGTGGGGAGTATAGAATGCCAGTTGGTCTTATTCTGGTTATAGTAGTTCTAGTGGGAAAACTGATCTATAGCTCAGTTCTTCAGTAGGATGAGTCTGCAATATGTATTTTGATAGCAGCATGGAGGGCAAAAGTCAGTGTATTAGCATCCCAGTAATGTTTTTGTCATCTTAAGCATCTAATGTTTGTTTTGACATGCAATGGAAGTGCAGTTTAGGCACTCTTTCTTATTTCCACGTGTTCCATAGAGACTGTTCCCTGGAGCATTTCAATTATACTGAAAGAATGGAAGAGAAATCAATTTTGAGGATTAAAAGAATCCTGAAATAGGTATCAGCAGGGTACTGTTGGTTTTCTTTTTTTTAAAACTATGCTTACAGTGAAGCAGTTCTATAAAGACTGAAGAGGCAAAGAGGAGCTGACCTAAGTGTTTACCAGTGATGAGACCCAAAAGAAATTGCAGATAGATATAGAAACTATCCAGTGTTTTTTCCTGTTACTTAAAATTTCAGAGTGTGCTATCTGAACCTAGCTCCCAGCACTACTTATTTCTACCATGTCTGTATCATCTATTTGCTGAATGCAGTGCTCAGCTCTAATTTCATAATTTTTCTGACAGGTCTCTGAGTTCCCCTTTCATACCTTCCCTGGTTTGATATTTTTCAGTTCCTAAATCAAGATGTTTATTGATGTGCAGCAGCATGCAACCTTCTGGGTAGTCTGTTGTCTCGTTTGGATGACTGATTAAAGATACGGTTTTGTCCTCACAAAATAGCTAAATATATTTTATTGGCTAAGATGTGACCTTTTAATTCCCTTCCCTCAGGGTAAGGAGGTGGGGTGTGCAGCATGATGAATGAAACATAAAGTGGCTCAAAAGAGAGAAGTGATTGACAGCAGACTGCACCAGATTTCTGTCTTTTGTGATATTATTGATCTCAACAATGTTGTAGCAAAGGTTGATTTTGACTGCAAAAGTGTTATTAACAAAAAGTTTTTCTGTGACTTGAATAAATTTTAACTTGTGCGGTTTTATCAAGCAAGGCATATTAAAATGAAGGTTTGATTATCTGCATTAACTATTCTTATATGAGATTAATATTATATATGCTCTTATACTTCTTTCTGTGTGGCAGTGGTCCATCTCAAACTACTGAAGTGTCAAAGTAGTTCACGTGCTGTGAGTGTTGCAGTGGGAGAAGTGGCCATTAAGCGCACTTCTGGAACAATGCTTCTAGTGTGTGTGGTTTGGTGTTGTGATTTTTTTTTTTTCTCATTTCCATTCTTAAATTGTGAGATATATGCATGTTTCCTTAAAGAGTCTGTAAAGCTTATATAACTGAGTCCTGTTTAACAATACTTACCCCCTGTCCCTTTCCTTAAAGGTTAGTGAGGTTTTGGGAATGTATTGGTGGAACAGCACTGATATACCTACATTACAGCGCTCATCCTCTTTCTCACTCCCTTCTAAATTTACTGACTGCAGCTTACCTGTCTATTTTGTCTATACTTAGCACAGTAAAAATCAGCTAAATTTGAAAACAGCATGACTGACAGAAGCTGTTTTTATAGGGCTTTTTAGGTTACCAGATAGAATGATATAATTAATATGTTCAGGTTACCAGCCCTGTGAAACCATCCATCTTACTTTATTGTGCCCAGAACTGGAGTCATATTGCAAACTACAGCCTCCTTAGGAAGGCTAGTCTGCACAGAGCACCTTTCCCCTTCATTATTCCAGTTCCTTTCCTAGGTCAGCCCCAAAAAAGGAAATCTGATTGCTTATTTAGAACTATTAATAATAAGTAAGAAAGCACAGAATGCTACAGGCATGAAGAAACATTTTTTACTCTATACAATTAAAGCTGCAGCTTGCAGTTAAATAGCTAGTGAACATGATGTTGCAGGCTTGTTTTTTGGAAGTTTGTGGACTGTCATGTTTTTACAGGTTAAACTTACAGTAGAACAGTGCCTGCTTAAATTCATCTGCTTGGGTCTTCTAATGAGATTACGTTAAGCAGAAGCAGCTGTTTGTGAGAGCTTAATAAAAATAAAAGTCAGGACAAATTTTCAGAACAGAGTGCCCAGCTCGAAAGTGCAAGGTTTGTATATACCTTTCATGTAAATACAGCTTTTTTTCTTGCCCACGTAGACTTGAACAACCTTGAAATGACAGTCAGGTTGATATTCTTATGCATGCTAGTGGGCTAATGCAAAATGTGTCCAGGCTATAGTTGTCAGGTATTTCCCTCCAGGTGGTTCACAACTGCAGTCATTCATGGCTCAACAAGTTGCTTGATCTGCTTTAATTTTGTGATTAAGTGCTGCAGCGTCCTGTAAATAATCTCCTTAGTTAAAAATGTGGTGCTCTGTAAACAGGTAAACACATAGTGCAAGAAATTGCTAGTGCATAGATGTGCCTAAGCTAAAATAATCTACTGTTGAAGTATTTCCATCAATTACCTAGTTTTCAGCACGCAGACTACAATATCCCGATTGTAGTAACCACTTGTCTCATCCATTGTGTTCAGGAAGAATATATGATCATTGTGCTCTCCTTAAAGCAGATTTTAAAATATATTGGAAGACAGTTTTGTCTGTGATGCACACTATAAAACTTGTCCTATCTACTCTTCTTCTGCCCTTTTTTCTTTTTTTTTTTTTTTTTAATAGGGTGTGAGTTTTACTAAAATTTTTCCTTGTTTGTATGTGCAGATGTATGCTCATAGGAGCAGGCATCTACATGTAGTTGTAAATATTGCATGCATGTTTTTAGAGAACTGTTTCTTGAGCTTGGAAAGCTTTGAAACATGATGATGATGCTGGGTCAGCTCTTTGAAGACATACGAAGTTGGTATATACCTATGTAAATCTTTTTACTAGATTAGAAATGTATGTTCTTATAATTATCAAAGATACGGTGATGGCCACTGAAAGGGCAAAGAAACAATGAATGGAATGAAGAAAGAGTGTAATAACAGACATGATAAAACTGTGATGTTACTTTTCATGTTAGAATGTTCTGAAAATTAATACAATGATTTCAGAGGCTTGCTTACACATGCTCAACCAAGAAGCAATAAAGCTTTTAAGCAATAATATTTTGTCCTATACTGTCTTGAAAAGTGATCAGGAAGTTGACAAATACGAAGAAAGTATAGTGTCTATTAAAATAGGTGCTTTTAGTTTAGTCTGTGTTAGGCATTACAATTATGATCTTAGTTTTGGTTGTGCATGAACATCATCTTGCAGTTATTGTATTGGACAAGTTTATTAGAAGATTTCTTGAATTATTTGTGTAATTTTTTTTTGAGTGCTTAGGAATTTAAATTTGGGGTTTCAGGAATATGACTTAACATTTTTTTTTCATAGATTTTTACCTTTGGTGATATATCTTGTTTGGGCTTACAATGGAGATTGGATCACAGATTAACAGATTCTTGGGGAGGTTGAAAAGGAGGCTGTATGTGGAATAATGATGGACCTAAGTCTCTCTAGCTTCCCCTCCACTGTAAGCTCTGCTACAAGCTGAGCTGAGGAAGTGTTTAGGGAAAGGGTATCAAATGATCTTTTTCTTTGATCCTCGGTCCTCTTTTTAATGCAGTGTGATGGACTGTATAACAACAGGATGATGGTTTTGATAGTTTGTCACACTCTGCCCTATCTTGGACACACAGTAGGCTGCCTGCCAAGTCATGGTGACATAGCATGGAACATAGCTCACTGTAGCAAGGAAAACCTGCATAAAGCCAGGAGGCTGATCCACTTCCTTCTGCTGACTGAAATAATGGGCTTGTGCAAGCTACTACTTCAGTCTGTTGATACCTGGGTACTTCCTCTGATCAGCAAAGATTTGGGGGAGAGATGTGTTTTATTTTCTCTTTTTTTTTTTCTTTTTTTTTTTTATTTATTTTTAAGGCAGAACCAAATAGCTCATGAACTTGGCTCTTCCTACCCTTTTAAATAGTTTTATTACTCTGAGGCATAAGGGGCTGTAGAGCTGTAAATATCATGTAAGGAAGACTGTAGAAAATAAGCCTATTCACTATTCTGCCATTTGCAGTTTATGCCATCTTAAGAACTCCCCCCCCGCCCCCGCATTTATTTTACCTTCCATGTGAGTATTTTTAATATTCTTTCTCTGAATATAATAGCACAGAAAAAACTCATACCGCATGTGTTAAAGGTTTAGCTTATGAGTTAGGCTTCTTCAATGAGCATAATCTTGTTCTCAGCACACTGTGTTTAAGCTTGAAAGCTGCTATTTAAAAGATCTTTTCTAAAATTGTGGGGGAGGAGGGCTGTGCGCGTGTGGTTGAGAAACACACAAGAAGTTTTGAAACCAGGAAAAAGTATTGAAAATTGGAGACGAAATCTGTTATCAGTGTCTCCTCTTGCAGCAGTGACGGATTTGTGTATGTGTATCTGAAAGCAGAACAGCATCCTGTAACTTGAAGGACACTAAATAAACTCTCTGAGAAGATAGTGTGTGTGGTTAAGGTCATGTATAGTCTGTAAGAGCAAGAGCATAGCTGGCTACAGACTAAAGCTTGTGCTGGTAGTGCTAGTTGGGTTGCTAGGAAATGATGTAAGGTTTCTTATATATCTGTGCTTCAGCTGGATGACAGTAGGGTCTTCACAGAGGACTGCAGTGCTGAAAGTCAAAGTGTATACATCTTAAATTGAGGAGGTATTTCCTTTAGCTGGCATCTCTAATAATCCCTTAATAATATGAGAGCCAGCTGCTTGAAGGCACTTCTCCTCTTCCTCCCCACCCTGTGCCTATACTCTCTGAGTAAGCTCCTGTTCCGATTCCCTTGATCTTCTTAAAGGAAGTCTTGATACCTGAGCATAGAGGTATATCCGCAGGGGATTAAAAGGATAAGCTCCATAGCCCGTGTATTAATATTCTCCAGTCACAAAGTTTACATCCAGATGATGCTCAGTGGCATTGCTATGACAAATACTGTTCAGTGTTGGAGACTGGAGACTCTCTGTACTGTCAGCTCTTCTGGAGCTTTTTATCAAATGCTCCTTTAATGTTTTCTGCAGCCCTCCTGTTCTGCTGGTGCTGCCAGCTGAAGGAAGACATGTGTTGAGAACTGTCACTTCAGCTTGACACAGAGGTGATTAGTGTACTATTGACTTCATACCCTTCACCTTTCAGACAGGATCGGCTTCTCAAACTTCTGTAAAAAGACTTTCTAGCTCCTGATGTGGCTCTTGTACCAGGAGATGTGCTCTGTGCACACAGACTCAAGTGTAGACCAAAGTGGGGTCATTGTTAAGGTGGTGCTTGTGGCAGTGCTGAGTTTGAACTCTGCTTTTATTTGTTCTCTGTCCTGGTGATAGTTATTTGTGTCAGCTAATAGTATGCTGCTTGGGGAACAGCTTTAGTTGGCACTTACAAATGCAGTGGTATCAGAGAAATGGATCATGATGTTTGCTGTAGCTATCTATGAGTGCTTATGAAGAAGCCACAGTTCAGTAAGGATCATCATGAATATGTTTCTCAAGTGGTTCCTGTGAGTAGGCACACAGAATACTGATGAACCAGAGAGGCTGAAAGACACGGTGGTACGGCATTGGTTTAAAATGAACCAGTGCTCAGCCAGCCATTGTCAATACTTACTTAGAGTTGGTGTCTTTGTAATGATGACAGCCATGTTTGTGGAAGGCTGGAATGGTTTCTCTCTGTGAAGAAAAAGTGTTTTTCCAGTTCAGCAAGTGTGTAAGCACACTGTATTTCTCTAGTGCAGGGATACTAATCTTGGTAAAGAGAGATTAGTATTTAAGTCTGACAGTCATGGATTTCACTTTAGGACAGCTTTGCGTAATTTCTTAGTTTGAATTTCAGGCTGTGGTAGGAGGACTTTTGTAGCACATTCAATTAAGAGTCAGCACATACACTGTTAGAGCAGCCAGTTAAAAAGAAGCGTGAGCCTTGAAAACAGAACCACAAGTGGTAGGGGAGAAATGCAGCAGCACTGAAATTCTCACTTTTGTCTCTTAAAATTGATTTGCTGCAACAAAAGGTGGTATTTCAATATATCCCAAACAATTCCACTCCATTTTAGGATAATAAGGAGAAACTAATCTGTTTTCAATGTGTATTTTAACAACTGGAACACTGGGAACATTCTGGAAAAAGCTCTCTCACAGTAAGTTTAAAGGAATGCACCTTAGAGGAAATATTGTGCTTAATGAATTACAGCAGAGACAACTCAGTAACAGTCCCGTGTTGTGACTGTGTTCCTTTACAAAACTGTAAAGGTGGGACAGAATGTCTTTATATTTGAGTTCTTGCATCTGTAGAAGAGAATGGATGTAAATATGTTAACCAAAGTCTGCAAAAGACGAAGTATTTATAATTTTGAATAATGCCTTGAGGAGCAGAAGTTTATTTCTCTCCAATACATTCCTCACCTCTATTTTCTAATTTTGGGAATCAGCTCTCTGTGCTGCATTTTGATGTATCCTACAGGACATAATCAGCTGGAATCATCATGTGTGAACACAGTTGGAAAAATGTAAATTATACACATTGCAATTATAGTAACTTTTTGGGAATTTCTTTAAAGTATATTTCACTTTTAAAAACAATCCCTGAAGATTCTTCTTAATTGTACAGCTGGACAGTGTCAGCTCAAATCACCTATAGATAGAAGTAGCCATTTCTGCCACCACAGTTTTGGATATCTAAACATTTTACTTTTGACTGAAGGTAGGTGAAAGGAACTTTTAACCATGACTCTGACTAACAGTAATTAGACCTGATATGTGCATATATATTACTTCAGGCACATTAATAATCCCAAATATTTTATCTGAAATCAGTAGTTCCTCTGGAATCTGAGAGTGAAGTGTTGCCTTAGTGTTGTTTTATTTTCTTTTTCCTTACTTTTTTTTTTCCTTTGGATCCTTGCGCATGCATGTTTATGTGTGCAGCCATTACCATCTACTTTAGCTTTGGTGAATAGGTCTCATCCATCATACAAACACTATTTTTTGTTCATTTACCGTTCAGTTTATTGTTTATTCTTTCCAGTGTCTGAGGAAGAACATTATTTCTAGAAATACAGAACTAGTTATGTAATACTGTAAGAGTTTTGGCTGCACTTGGGGAGAATCTGAACAGTAAACATTATTAAGCATATTTATCTTCATGGAGAAGTTACATATTCTCGCATCTCAGTTTGTAGTTTGCAGACCAATGAGTATTGTTCCGAGGATTATTGATTGTTTAGAAGTGATTAGGTAAGACTATTAAAAATCTTACAGACGTGTTCAGAACATCAGTTCTGAGGAATAGGAGAAAAAAAAAATAAAAGACCCATCTATACAGGTGGACCTTCATCTTGATTTTCTTACCAACGTGACTGAAGTCTGCTTATGCATGTGTGTTTCTGCTCAAGTAGATTTTCATAGCTGGACAAGAGATGATCCCTCTGTTCATGTCAGTCTGTTAACTATGTGAACTAGATCTCCCATTCTCCACTTTGCTGAGACTATGCTTGAAAAGTCATTATTTGCTCAACCGAAATGTTCCCTTTCTTTTCTCCAAGCTGAACGATCTAAGTGACATCAGCTGCTCCTGGTAAGTCTTGCCCTTGAAACCTTTCACTACACTGGTCAGCCTCCTCAAGACACTCTAATAGTCTGTCCTTCTTCTGTGGAGGTGCCCCAAACTGCACGCAGTCCTCAAGGTGAGGTGGCACTACTGTGGTGTTGAATGGAACAATTGTGTCCCTCGTTTGGCTGGTGATGCTGTGCTTAGTGCACCCAGGTTACTGTTGGCCCTCTTGGCTGCCAGCACTCACTATTGACTTGTATTCTAATTGCTATCGTTTCAGGCTCTGATCTTTCTGCAGGGCTTCTCTCCAGCCTCTTGTCCCCCAATTTGCATGTGTAACCAGAATGACCCTGTCTCACGCAGGGAATCTGGCACTTGCTCCTGTTAAATTTTCAGCTCTCTAGTCATCCAGATCTCTCTGTAAAGGGTCTCTGCCCTTGATAGAGTCCACATCATTTAGTACCATCAGCAAAATTACTTAATGTACATTTGATTCTTGCATGCAGATAATTTGAAAAAACATCAAAGAACACTGAACCTAAAAATTAAGCCCTGGGGAACCTCACTGGTGACTGACCGTTGATTGCTGTGACCCCATTTACTAAAACACTTGACTAACTCATCAGCCAGTTGCTCACAGTGTATTACGGACTTGTCTATCTGTATGCTGGACTTGTCTTTCTGTGTGCTGGACATTTTGTCCAGGATACTGTGAGAGACAATATCAAAATCTTTGTTAAAATCCCAAACCACTGCATCTACTGGCTTCCCTTGGTTAATTAGATGGATGACCTTGTCATAAAAGAGAATTAAGTTGGTTTATCAGGACTTTCCCCTCATGAACTTGTGCTGGCTGTGACGAGTGACTGCATTGTGTCTTACATCTTTTTTCAATAGCTCTTGGAACACCCTGGGAAGAATTCCATCAGGCACCGTAGGTTTATAAACATCCAGTTGAAGCAGCAAGTGTCAAACAAATTTGGGGTTTGCAGGGAGTTTATCAAACCCCCAGGTATGGTTTTCCAGCGTGGGGCTCTGCTCACTCAGTCTGAGCAGTGGATGACAGCAAGGTATGTTAAGTGTAAACTGCTCAAAGGGCTCCTCAAAGCTTAGCAAATGCAGTCCAGTCAAGAAGGAATAAAAAGTGATACTTCTGTGGAATGTCATTTCTGAAGCACATCTAAGATGTGTACTCATTTAAAATGTCCAGTTTTAGTGGCATCAGGGTCAGATTAGCTGGGGACTCAAGCAGGTAAGTGGCCCTTGTTTCTGGGATGTTCCCTAGATGATGTGTGTAGGCAAGTAGTCGTTGCACGTCCTCAGCTTCCGAAAAACTGTGAGTGGGGAGAGTGCGCAGCCTGAATGTTATCTTCTGACAGAGGGTGTTACCATGCTGTGTGAGGCTGACAAGGGGGGCATTTATAGGAAGATGAAGGCTAGTGGGAACTAGCTGTAAGTTACTCTCTAAGCAAGGCACTTACTGTGACACTTTTAATTCTGCATTACTTCCTTCTGGTCTGGCTGTAAGACTACACAAGCAGAAGCATGGAAACAGTGCGTGTGCTGGCTTCCTCTGTGTAGAAAGCAGTGATCCTTGAAACCAATTGGAACCATCATGCTCTGTCTGTTATTTGTTGTAACCTGTTAGATTGTCAACACCAATGGTCTGTAGTAAAAGTTGATGTTGAGGTCCTAAAAGTGCACAGATGGGCTTGAATGATTTCAAAAGCTGTCATCGTCCCTCCTTACTTGATTGTGTTGCTGTGAGTGCCTTCTCTTTGATTTCCAGCCTGTGTAGAGCAGGAAGGACAGCAGCACTAGGCTCTGAACTCTTATTCTTCATATAGACTGTCATGGAAGCAAACTTTAATTATAGTCACAGTTTTAAATTTTCCCCAGACATGTAGTTTATATGTTTAGCTTAGTAACCTAGTGACCACATGTTGCCATAATGTGTGTTTGTCTTCTAAAGTGTGGGATTTGATAGAAGAAGAGTGAGGGACACAATATTATTATGTTGTTATTAATCATACTTTGAGATGAAATAATGTAATTGTTTAACTTAGTTACTAATAATAGCACTGGGATAGGGACTAATGCAGCCAAAATTTTTCTGACTCTTTTGGAAAAATCCTGCAAGTTCTAAAGAACACTACTTGTCAAATGAAGGCAGTTATCCCCTCAAATTGCCATCTCCAGCAACACTGTTTAAAGAACTCTGAAGGCAATCGAAGAAAGAATATTTGGGCATCTGAAAGAAAGATGACAAAGAGGGGTACTCACGCCTCTGTATTGAACTGTGTTCAGATGCACATCTTTTTTTCAGTCTCTGATTCATCAGCTCAGTCTAAACCCTATGAAGCTGCTGAGTAAAAGTGGCTCAAGAAGGACTTTTTGTGACAGAGAGCCATCAGTCTACAAGGAATCTACAGTGATCTGAGAGGAGAGGTTCATGGAGGTCCTTTTCACAGCAAACCAACAGATGGTTTTCTCCACTGGAGATCAGGTGTAATACACAATAGCAGCAGTACTTGGGTCTGCTTTGTGATGGGAGCATAAACTTTTCATAGATACAGAAAGGGGACATTTACTTGTTGCTACTTTCCTTTTAGCTGCTTTGTTGGGAGAGTAAAATTGCTCTTTTGTGAAATAAAGTTCTTGATAAAAGAACAGCTTCAGGAAGGATGACATTGTATAAATATATACCTTCTAAATAACTGACCCCTGTTTTCATTCTGAAATGGCAGTCAGAAGGAAGGCTTAGACCTTAGTTCCAAATCCCAGATGTTTGTGTTTTGATAAAATACAATTTCTTTTTTTAATTGTGCTGTCAAATGATTGAACTGAATAAAATGACTTTTTTTTCCACAGAGAAAGTTAATTACATGCTCTTTCATTAGCAAAGAAGGTACATAAATTAGTTTTCCTAAGCATGCTGCAAAATACAGCTACTAATGTACTGATTTGCAACAGGCAGCTCATATTTATTTGGATTCATTGGATGTGCTGCATTTTACCTTTCAAGTAATTTTCAGTTGTGTTCTAAATATAATCTTATGACATTGGTCTTTCCAGAGTCTAAAAATGCTTCTTAGTTTAATTGTGGGGAGAAAGAAATGAGTCCTTATTCTGCTGTCATCTAAGAGCAGTTACAAAACAGTGGGATGGAAGTCAGTAGTATTTTTATGCCTACATGACATACAAGTTAATATGAATTTTTTCCTTTTTCTTTTCCACAAGGGGAACATCTCTTTTGGGGATCAATGACAACATTTTTTAGTGATAATATGTTAATATTGCTTTTATTTGCCCATTCACAGTGTGCATTAGGAGTAAGAGTAAATGCAAATCCTGCTGGTTTACTTGGTTGCCAACAGTTGAACACATTTAATGGATGCAATGATTAGAACATTTTTTGTTAACTATAGGATCAAAGTGTGTTTAGGAGTGTTTTTAGCAATAAGTTCTCTTTCAAACCTGTTCTCATATTTAGTGTATTTTTCAGTGATTACTGTTCAAAAACTTGGAATTTGGGCAAGGATATATGATTGTGTATTATAGATAAACATTTTTTCTTCTTAAAAATATCACTGAACATTCTATCAATGGAATTTGGAAATTTTTTTAAATGGAAGAACTAGCAAAAATCTTATACTTTTGGAAGTCATAGAATTCCTATAAAAAATTTGGAGCGTGGAAGATCTTAGTGTCTTATTTCCTATGAAAAGTGATACAGAAAATTTGTCTGTGAACCAATACCTTTCTTGTTTTTTCTGAAGTGAAAGTTTAAGAAAAGCCCAAACAAACCAAACCCAAAAATGCCTGTCTTTACTAGAAAGATTTTAATTAAAGTTTTGATAAATGTCTGAGTGAAATGCGAGATTGGCTATAGGCAAAAAAAGTATCCTCCAGTGCTGTACAGCCTTTCTAGATGCTCCTAGTCTTACAGGATATCAAGGGAGTGGAGGCATAGAGTGCTCAGTGTTTTATTACTGCTTTTTTCCTAGCTTTTCTTGCAGAAGTCCTTGACATTCTTGTCGAAGTGTGTCCCCTTAAGTTGCAAGGAAAAACAGTTCCTTGCAGCTAACTTTGTGAAATTGTAACTTATTTCTATTAATATGGAATCAGAAGTGGTTTTTCTCTGGAGACCTGATCTCTTATTACATGATTCGGTAGAAATATTTTAATTTGACTTGAATGAGAACTAGATAAAGTTTCAGTACTTCATATGATGAAGTAATTGACAGGATTCTTGGAATATACCAGAGTCACTGAAAAATCCTGGGCTTTATTTATTGGTGGTGTCTTTTGCTTTTTGTTGTTGGATGGGTACGTAGTAGATGTACAGGAATTATCTTACTGATGAATCTAGCATTAAGGTTTTATGTATTTAATGATTGGTGATGGACTGCTTCTCAACTGAAATACTTTCTTTTCGAGGGTTGCAAATCTACTTTGCACAGTATACAAGATCTGGGTTGTTACTGGACTGGATTTCCAGTACATTTCACTTACTCTAAAACCCTTCCGCTATTACTACAACACTTAACAGTGTAAAATAGCTCAGTGCCTTGTTCTTCCTGATGGGCCTGTGGGACTCCACTACTACTACACTTGTTAGACTGACCTAAACTTTGAATTTGAAACCGTATTTGTGTAAGTCAATTACAATTAAGATATATGGGGAAAAAAGGGACTTTGAAAAAGTGAATTCTATGTCTTCCATACATGTTTTGTTTGCAGATGAAACAGGTTTTTTTCTATTTGGTAGCATTGCATCTCATGCTAACAAGTGAAAAAGCTATATTCAGCATGGTTCCCTTCTTCCTGCCTCTCACCAGGAATCACTTTCAGTAATAACACTTTTGAAGCAGTGCTTCTGATGAGCCAGGAGGCAGAACAAACCATTTGCACTTCTGCTGTTTATTTGGATTCTGGGAGGATTCTTCTTAGTGTGTAGAGATGGCTGTTGAGATGTAAGGATGTATAGCCAAGCAATAAAACCTTGCTTAATAAAGTGAGACATTTCTAACTTACTTTCTTCTTTTCTGTTAAAATAATGATTGGACTGCATATTGTAGGATGAAGGTCCAAGTTCCCCAAACAGATGTATATTGCTGTTGGCTGGATGTGTTAATAGGGTAGGTATTACATATATATGAGGTGTTAGGTCCTTAGCTACTTGCCTGTGCAGCCGTGCAAATATATTGGTGCACTCCTGTCCATGCATATATGCTTATAGCTCTTTTCTTTTTCCTGATTTTTTGGCATTAAGAATTTAGATTAGCACTCTAGTTGTCACATGTGAATTTTTGGGGTTTACAGTCAATCCAAAGCTAAGTGAGAAATGGCTAAGAGCATGCATGTAGATCAAGGCTATCTATATGAAATGGTTCTTTCTCTTGGTAAGGTATCATTTGCAGAATTTTGTCCTGTTCTGGGAAGCATTTAAATACAAACATGGCTTGAATGAGGAAAGTCCAAGCACGTCTACCACAGACATCAGAAGAAAGCCTGTAGATAGAAGGGAGTTTGAGTACTGGTGTGCTTTAGATTAGCACAGATACAATGGAGGGGATGAATAAGGTGTCAAAGATTTAAAAGGGAACTACAGAAAAAAAAGGAGGTAAAAGTCAGTGGTGTGATTATTTCTTATTCTCCTTGCTGAAGGCACTGTAAGCAGTGGAACTGGTTGTATTTGATGGCTAATAGCGTCTCCATCACAAGATGCCTTTGAGAACAGACTTTTAAATACTGGAAACTATTGCCCTTACTTTATGGAAGTAGTCTAGTTAGTCTTTGGAAATTACTTCCAGTGTTGCTTCTCAGTTGTTTAGATCTTAAACATCCTGTAAGTTAAATACTGTTTCGTTATTTGTGGCAGATACCATTGCTTCGTCAGTTCCTTTCACAAACGCTACAGGATTTGTTTGTTGCCATCTTCATACCAGAATTCAGTTTAAAAGATAGGCTACCTGTAGATATAGATGATATCAGAAATGTATATTTTTTTGCGCTTTCATATTCAGGAAGGAGAAAGAAAACTCAAATGCTAAGTACTGCTTGTGTATGCGAGAAAGGTTCCAAGGAGGGAAGAGATTGGCAGTACTCTTTTCCAGTTTTCTCTTGTTGTATAGAATGATAGCACAGAAATACTGCAGTCAGATGATTTTATTTCAAGAAACTAATAGCTTTTAAAGTCGAGGGGTAATTTTCTAAATTGTCAAGATAAAACTTAGAAAATAAATGCTGTTGCTAACTCAATTTGGGGATGCGGGGGCCTGCTTTTTAGATGTATATTTGTTTTAGTAGCATAGTAACTAAACTTTTATAGACCTGCTTGCCAGTGTTCGATGTCTTTCTCTTTGGCTTGTATGTGGTCTTTTTGGGTAAGAATTTTTATATTGGTTTCAGTGAGGCTGTGTGTTTCTTCAGTGATATTTTTGCATGCAAGTCAAGCAAATACGACTCTAATAAGTACTTAGTTGGTAGGTTGTTAAGTTAAAAAAGCAAACATGCCACAGGAGATATGACAACAAGTTAATTTTCATAGTGTTTGTCTCTAGTGTGCTGTTGCTGACTCAATACGTTATGGTAGTGTTTAGATAAACTGCATAAAGTTATTTCTTTTTTTTAATTTCTTTTTTTTGGCAAGGTGTATACTGAAATTGTGGTAATTGACACGGTAGATGTACTTCTAAAATAGCCAGTAAAACATAAGATCAAGAGTTGAGAATTGAATATACCTCTAAATCCTCCATACTTCTGAAAGTGTTAGGAGAAAACTTGGACAAGCCATCCTTCTATGTAGGTACAGAACCTGCAACGAGTCTGCTTCCTGCATTTCTTTACTCTTTCTCCACAAACCTTCTTTACCTTTACTGTTTTGTTCTTCACAGATTAATTTACTTCAATGGGAAGTTTCCTGCAAGATTTAACAGAATCTGAGTCTGATGTGTTTTTCCTTGTTTCTCCCCATCCATGTCTTCCTTAAACCTTAAAAAAGTTGGCATGGCCAGCCGGCGACGGGAATGGTGGATGAATGCTCCTTAGGTTCAGAATAACGGGGCCTCACAGCAAGGGGAGCCTCTGTTTGGTTTGAGTCACAGTTTGATCAAGCTTGGTGCTTTCAGTGCCTTTTATGAAAAAAGCTTGCAGTCAAAAACATAGTACTGTTGGCATCGTTTCTGTGTATATGAGGTGGCAGCAGTGATTAAACAAACATGAGTTTAAAGTGTGGCTAATTCTAGAAACTGACTTGTAAATCAACGCCTTCACTGACTGTTTGTTCTATATGTGTACGAAGACATGAAGTATAATAGACTTAAGAGACTAAATATATGATTATTCTTAGTCCTGTCAGCATCAGAATAAGCTGACTACTATTTTTCCTCTTAGGCATCATCAGAATTGTTGTATGAGTTACAGGGCTAATCATTCTTAGCCATGCTAACCCTCATAAGCTCGTGTTGCAGAGGTCTTTGCCAATGAAATGGCTGATACGTTTGGACTTACACAAGCTTTGTGACAACAGTGTGCATGAAAATAACAATGATCTTGTCTGATGTTGTGGGTTTCCTTTTAAAATATGTTATAGACTGGATTTTTTTGTCAGTGTTTTTTTGTTTGTTTTTCTTAATAACCTCTGTACATTTACTGTTATATCTTTTGGCCAGTAGCAGATCTGCAGAAAAACATAGACTGGATGCAGATATATCTATGTGTAAATCAGAAACAAAAAGTGGAAAACATCACTGTTGGCTGTGAACACAGTAGATTTCCACCAAAACCCACTTGCAACCTCCAGTAGTTGTCTTCTTGGAGTGCCGTTCAGGTAGAGGTGATGCCTTTTGTGGTGGACACTTACAGCCTAGCATCTAAACTGGTATCTAAAATTGTGCTGTAAAACAACTTTCACCCAAAATAAGCAGTTTAGAGGTGGTTGCCAACTGCTAAAACTTGCTGGCTGATTGACAAATAGCACATAGGATATTATTTTTGCTGCTGCAAACTCTAGGGATCAGGATATCCCTATAAATCAAATAAGCACTGTTATGTGCACATATTAAATGAAGCATTAAGAGTATTGCCATAACAATAGTCAGTGTTCAGACCTGGAAAATATATTTGGGAGTTTTTTTAACGATTTGCAGTTTGAAAGCTAGGTGTCAGTTTGTAGATCAGCCATTCTATTTTGAGAGTCTGATAAGAATGATAGCAATTCTTAATGAAGTTTGAGCTTTGTTGTTGCTAATGATTATACCATTGTTATTTATGCTTGTAAATGAAGGTTTTAAAGATGAAAAGAGATGAAGCTTCAGAGGCAGCTTCTGGGATTTCATCCTCAGAGGAGTAAATCTGAGATTGGGGGCGGGTGCTTGCCAGGACCCTGCTGTTCCTCTCATGGGTTTGGCTTGCTTTTCAAAGGAGACAACTGTATATATTACACTAATTAATATATTTTAATAAGAGGAACAGTATTCCCACTAGTTCTTCTGAATTAAAGCCCTTCGTGGTAACCTTGGACAAAAGAAATGCTGTAAATGTTTTTATTACAAGTTATTTTGTACCGATTTTGTGGGATTCTCTTTACCTCTCTTTCTTTTAAAAGCAGGATTAACATTTCTGCAAGAGAAGGCCTCCGTTTGGCCTCATTAAGTTTGCTTTTTGCCCTTGGTACCCCTGTGGTGATGGGAAACTTGTCTGTAGTCTTCAGGGGATTTGTTAGTGTGAAGGGGAAAAGAGGAAATGCCTTTGTGATCTAGATTCATTCAAATGGGAAGGGGGCTATTTCTCTTCTATGAAAGTGCAAAGGCGCATAAAAATTGCTTGAATGTGTCAGTTAGGGGGCTGATTCTTGTAACCAGTGGATTATAGCCTATTCTTAAGATTTAAGCAATTTAACTTGTTAAATGAGTGATGTAAAGGCATATCTTATAGCAGCACTTTTTATTTATATGATCTTAGAAATGTAAGTCTAAAATAATAAACTTCTTAATTATGTTGTAACAATTTCAAGAAGGCAAATAATGATTTTGATTAAATTGCTTTGAAAGGGTATTGTAACTGTCAGCAATTTGGTGTGGTTTTGGTTTTGTTGTGTTTTTCTTTTTATACAGAGCATAATGTTTGATGGTGTTTAGTGGATTTTAAAGAATGCAGCAGTATCACTTAAAAGTGAAGCAGTTTCTCACATCATACTTGTGTACTGCAAAGGAAACTTCCATGTATCATCGGTAACTTTTGGGGCTAGGAAATCTTGGTTGGTGTTGGTAAATAAACTCCTAATTCCAGTAAATAACATTGGTGACAAACTGCTTGAAGTTTTGAAAGAGTAGTCCTAAGTGCTTGCAAAGGTAGGACTTTCTTACTAGGAGAGATATCGTGTATTTCCAAACACAGTACTGAATTCTGTTACCATTGCAAATTCAGTTTACATTGCTAGGCAGTTCATAAGGTGCTATTTTCTGTATTGAACAGATTACAACTGTGATCAACAAGTGATATATAGGTATAGTCTCATGTACAGTGTGTTTATTCCTTTTAGTATTGCCATAGTGCTTAGAAACTCTGTTAAGACCAAGATGTTTTTGCTCCAAGTATTGTATAAAGGAAATGGGAAGGCTGGTGGAAAGAGAGGCAGTCTCTATTCCTGACAGTTTACAATTTCAGTGTGAAGTAAGAGGAAAAGTTCATTACAGTCTCAGGAGGACAACGTGTAAACAGTGTGACAGTATTGGTTGATTTAGAATCATAGAATGGTTTGTGTTGGGAGGGACCTTAAAGATCACCTACTTCCAACCTTGCTGCTGAGAGGTAGGGACACCTCTCACTAGAGGTTGGCTCACAGCTCCATCCAACCTGGCACTGAATACTTAGAGGGATGGGGCATCCACAGCTTGTCTGGGCAGTCTGTTCCAGTGGCTCACCACCCTCACAGTGAAGAAGTTTTTCCTAATACTTAATCTAAACCTACTTTCTTCCAGTTTGAAGCCCTTCTCTCTTTTCCAGTCACTACACACACTAGTGAAAACTCCCTTTCCATCTTTCTTTTAGGCTTCCTTCAGATACTGGAAGGCTGCAGTTAGGTCATTCTGAAGCTTCTTTTCCAGGCTGAAAAAACCAAATTCTCTTAGCCTTTCCTCAAAGAAGACATGCTCCATCCTCCTAATCAACTTGTTGATCCTCTTTTGAACTTGCTCCATCAGGTCAATGTCCTTCCTGTGCTGGGGACAATCATTTGATCAAATTAACACCATAAGTGCTATGAAGTTGTTTTATTTGATTACTTTGTCTTGTTGCAGGAAAGTGGAGGGTTTGTCTTTTTAAGTGGGACTTTAAGAAAGATAATAAGGAAGCAGATCTTTGAACATGTCCTACAAAATGGCAAGGACAGAATGGAGGAAGCTATTTTAAAAGATACTGTTTTAAAGTGGGCAGACACTGCTATTTGTTGTTTAGGCATCAAGACTTACGCTTTGAAGATGAGATAATTTGGAATGCAGAAGAACTTGGTTGGCAAGCATTGATCCATTAGAGAAAGAAGCACCCACAGAGAGGCAAGAGATTTAAGCCGTACAGATCCTCATATCTGCCTTGAATCCAAGATGTTGTGCAAACTATATTCCTGAGCGACCAAGAATTTATACACTGGTTTTGAATTTGGAGACATGGAGAGAAGCCTTGTGATGGAAAGGTTAGGATGTTCTTTTCCTGAGTTGAGAAATAAGATGACTGGATAGATGATAGGTATTATCCCTGGACTCTGGATACAACTTTCGTAAGGAATTCTCCATGTTGGTCATAGTGTTGAACTGGAAAAGTTGGAAATAACTTAAAGAATCTTCATGGAGGTAGAAATAGTAAGGACCAAAGAAAGAAAACAGTGGCTCCTTCAGCCAGCCTGGCTTACAGTGGTGCAAATATGTCAGCATCCTTTGAACTGAACCTTATTCTTGAAAGTGTCTGCCGGTAACAGATGGGTGCTTTATCCAGTTCCATGAGTTGGTTTGTACAAGTTTTATGTTTTCCTAATACTCATGTATTTTACCTCGATATGATAAAGTTACTACTTTCTGTATAGTTTCTAATTCTTCTTAAGAGCTGCATGACCAATCAAGTAGGAGAACTGGAATTTTGAATACAGAGAGATGGTTGGATTTCTGAAGCTGTTCTGGAGCCTGACTTAATTGAAAAGTACACTGAGTGCTGAAGTCAGTGTAAGTGCAAGTCCTTACTATGATCATATATGTCAAACATCTTGCCATGTGAACACATACAAACACACACACTTAAATGCTTTGTTAAACCAGGGCCATGACGTAAGAGACAGGTATCTATTTTTTCACCAACTACACAAAAAACACCCTCATGGTTACCCTCAGCAGTCTCATCCATGACTGGAAATTCCTGTTCCATTGGCAGTGATACTGTGCCTGTAGCACAGCCCAGCTGTACCAGACTTAATTACAGAAGCATCAAGCCAAGAGCGTTTAGTCTAGACTTTGAGTACTTTGGACTCTTTTGCTTCCAAAATATTAGAATTGGTCAATGGTCTGTGAAGGAAAACAAAAAACAGCTGCACAGATAGAGCATGGTTAGGCCTTAAAAATTCTGGCCATTTAAATCAGGTACTAGCATGTAATCAGGCTCTGCTGAAATGTGTAAGACCTCTTCCATCTTTGTGACACTGTTCAAATTGAATATGTCATAGTTGTTACCATCTGAGCATAATGCATGAATATGAAACTTTAATTACATTTCTTAAAAAATGAGTTTACAAATGATCAGATTTGCTTGGAATTGTGATGAAGTTCTATTGCTGTTCAGGACCATAATGAATCATCAGTTTATTTGCTGAATATTCACACATCCTTCATTCAACACAGACAACATGATTTGCTCTGAAACAATAGAAGACATTTATTATTTGAAGATAGAATGCACTTCAGAGACTGAGACACAGTGATGGATAGGCACATGGCTTCAAACCAGTATTTCAGTGCCTGATTTTGCAGAGCAGTTGCAGAAGAAGAAACATTTGGTTTTGAGGTTTCTTTTCTGGTTTTGGGGGGTGAACTTTGCAGTGAAACTGCAGTACACTTACTCATTAAATTTGAACTGTGAAGTTCTCAGAGTGGGTAGAATAAGAGGATTTGAGAAAACTATAAAAGAGTTGTCCACCCCCTGCAGACCTCAGATCCTGCATTTATTGCAAGAAGTATTAAAACCTCTAAAAAGCACTTTTTGTGTGAGAATGAAGTTGCTGTAAGACCTCTTGTGAAGATGCATGTCAGCATGTTTGATTTTTTTTTCCTGGCTAGGAACTGCTGGACAGTTTAAAGTCACCAATCCCACTTTAAACCTGAGTTTGGCAGACCTTCTTTGGTGCAGAATGTGATTTGATTTCTGAGGTGAGTTTGTGAGAATTTGAGCCAGTGTGTATTTTCAGCACAATATAGTATTTGCAGATGAGATTTTTTGTTTGTTCAAGCTGAAGTTTGAATCCAAACTCTGGGATTGGACCCTGGCAAATTAACTTGCCCCAATTTGAAACAAATCATAATTATAAGAAGCTGGCATGATTATAAAAAAAACAAACCACCCAAAACCAACACAGAATTTTTAGAAAGTGTTACTGGCATTTCATTACACTAAAAGTGTGTGGTAGCTTCTGGTACTATGTTGGGAGAATTTTCCTGAATTTGCTTTACAAGAGTATTTTCATCTCCCTGAGCAACGTGTGTCGGAGTTATTTTCATCCTATGACATGAGAAGTTAATGTTTTCAGTAGGGGTAGTTGGAGAAACTTGTGAATACAGTCTAACATGTGAAGGGAAGCTAAAGATTGTGACAATGATTTATCTTGTGCTTTGTGAATGTCCACCTTCATTCTGGTTCTTAGGATTTAGAGTCAGTCATGATAGTAAGGAAGTTTAAGATGCTGTTTTTTCTGAATTTTGGCTGGTTTTCTTATGTGTAGTGACAATTCCAGTGCAAGGGTCATCACAGATTCCTCATACCTCTTGAAGTATCTCAGCATAACCAGATGTTTTTGATAATGTTCCTCCACAACTTGTGTGTTTTTTTTAGAACAACATGTATGGCAGGAAAACTGTCTGCCTTTTTACGTCACTCTCATGAAGGTGATGAAAGGTATTGTAGAATTACTCAGCTGCAAACAAACAAAACCTCCCTCAGCTACTACAGTTACCTTAAAGCAGAATGATGCACTCTGATTAGTGTTTCAGTGAACCAGACATGTCCCATGTGGGACTATTTCATTGGTCCCAGTTCTGAAACCAGTCTGTCTCAAAAGTAGAATGTGTCAATGGTAAGTCCCTCTGTGTGTGTTTGTTGAGATTGTTTACAGATAAAAATGCTATTTGTAAATAAAAAGGGAAACTTGTATTATTGTCCACAATTCCACGTAAAAGTCACAGGTTGTAAAACGTATCAACAAGCAGGTGTTCTTCACATCTAGTCTGGTGTCATCACTACTTGATGCAATAGTTTGCCCTTAATATAATATTAATTACAGTATTAACTCAGGTGTATGGAATTCACAGGCATATATTGCTTTTTCAAGTCTCAGAGGTGTTTTTCTGAGAGATTATGAAAAGCAGGTTAGCATGCCTCTGTTCAGACAAGCTTATCCTTAGTAGTCTTTTGGCTTGAAAGGAAAATGTGTTACAATTGAATCTTGTATACAAATATGAGTATGATTGGGTGTAAAATGAGGACACTCAAATTTAAGGGGGAGGGGGAGCTGAAATACAATCACAGTGCATTCTCAGAAGGAAAATTAAAAAAAAGCCAAATTAAATAAAACTTTTTTTTGTCCTCCTGCATAACTGCTCCTGACCCTTGGCCGTAGTACTGCTACTGACTGATGTGATTGCAGGTCACTAAGTGGCCTTCTATTTGCAGAAATACCCCAAAATCATGAGGTGTTTTACCTTTCTGTTTGTGTATGTATGTTCCTGTACTGCCTGCTGGCGAAGAATAGTTCTGTTACTCCTCTGAAGTTATGTGAACTTTGGAGGGGAAATAAAAGCCCACTATTTTTTTGGAACAGCATGTCTGCAGTGTAAGTGGATTTGCTGTGATTCTTACTGCTCACACTAATACTATAGCTTTTCTACTGGTTCCAGATGTGTAAAATACAATATGGGGTGGGAGGAGGAAAAACTGTAATGAAAAACTTCTGGATTTCCATATCATAGACAATTGGTGTAATTTTGCAAAGCAGGCTTATGGAAGTTCATATGATATTTAATGAAAATGCTGTTATTTGATTAGCTTAGGGAAAAAAAGGTAATTCTGGACCATCCATATGTGCCATAAAAGCAGTTTGTTTCATATATAAAAAGGAAGAGATAGGTTGTGGGTTGGAAATTGTTGTACTGTTGGTGGAAACTCACCTGAAAGGATTCCTGAACTACAAAACCGTAGAGTAAGCTGGTGACAGTGTTTCTCTTTCCCTTCGTGCCCGGTTCTCCTTGTGAAACCAGAGTTTTCTAGACTCTGCTCTGAAAAAGAGGTGATTATCTTACCTGATTGCAAGTAGCTGCTGGTTGTTCCTGATGCACAGGAAGGTGCAGCCATGTCTGCTGACATCTCTGCATCTGTAACTTCGGAATATTGCCATGTATGCCATTGGCATTAATCTGTTAATTTACCAGAGTCTAATATTGAGCCAAACACTTCAGGAAGACACTTGATCAGTAGTTTAAATATTTATAGATTAACCTATGCCTCCTTATAAAACAAGACAAAGGCATCAGTTTCCACATCAGTCAGACTTAGGGTCAAGAAAATTCAAATGTACATTCCACTAACAAAAAGCTAGACTGAACTGTAGAAACAGCTATAGTATTCCATCAAACACGTGGAGAGCTGGGGAAGAAATTACTTTTTAAATCTTACAATCCCTGAGAATCGTGCTTTCTTCCCTAGTCTTTGAAGATAGATCTACTTAGGTTTTAGGTAAAGTTTTAATGAAATACATAGATACACAAAGTATCCTGTATGAACTCCTCAGCTTGTTCATTTGCGTAGAGTCATAACTGTGTAATTGAGTTAGCCAGGGCATGTGTGTTTTATGTTGTGGATTAACATTTCATGTTATTAATTGGGGAAGGGAGAGAAAGTGTCTTTTTGATTTGTGTAACTGCAGGTGCATAATAATAGTTTTAAAATACTTGAAAGTGTCTTAGTGGTAAAGTGATTTCCTTTTTAACTACATTTCAGACAGAGGGCAAAAGTTTGTCTTTGAGTTCAACTGTGAGACAGCTTTCAAATTAAGTTTAAATAAAAAGCATCACGTTTGAAATGGCAGATGACAAGACTTTATCATCATCTAGGCAAATGAGGCTGGCTTAGTGATGCAAATCTTGGTATTGGATTTAAAGGGGATAATGCAAAAAAAACCCCAAAAATGCAAAACAGAAACCCAAAGTGATGCTATGAAAAAAATGATAGTAAATAGTATAAAACTGAAGAAGTTAGCTTGCTTAGAAAATAATTTGCCTGTTAATGGGATGCTTTTTTCTTGAAATATCTGTGCTCTGAGGTGATCAAACAGGCTTTCAGAACACTTTATTGTAACAAAAGAGGGAGCTGAATAAAGTGTGCCTTTCAGATTAGTTTGTGTGAGATATTTCCTACCTTTAACAAAAAAGAGGAGCCTGTAGGAGGTATGCTTTCATCACTTCAAACATTGTCTATCTCAGATAGTCTGACATCATTTAAAACTGAATCTTTGGAAAGAATACATAATTTTAATATTTTTTTTTTAAACTATATAGCATTTAGTAAAATGGTCATAGTTTGTCTTCATTAGCATTCTGTGTGTTGAGCATGAATTTCACTGTATTGACAAACATGACTCCAGGGAATTTCCTTTATGCTTGTTGGCTTCACACTTCAAAAGTGATTGGAGTCCCAAAACAATTTCAGAAAGCAAATTGACTGTCAGAATCCTCACTGAAGAGTCAAAACGAAGCTCCCTGTTGTAAGAGGTGGTGCAGGGATGCAAAGGATAGGAGAGAAAAAAATTAAAAAAAAAAAAATAAAAATGGAAATATCTCTTAATATCATGGGTTGGGCATTATATTTGAATGCTCTGGGTACTGCCGAGCAGTCATTTCAATACATTTTTGATGCTGGCATTCATCACAATAGGTTTTGAAATATATGGATTTTCTGTAAGATTTTGTAGGAAATAGCATCAGGGATGTGGCTAAAGGGGATTGAGTAATGCTGGTATGACAAGGTCCTTCACTTTGTAAATGTAAAATTTCAACCCTGATAGTGAGAAGAATATCCATCTACATAAAACACACTTAATGCTTACTTTTTAACATTTTAAGTTCACTTCTAAATACACTCTTTTGTTTTCTTTCTATATGCCTTGTGGGAGAGGAGAAAGAAGGGTTACTTTGGGTAGCTTATTGCATAACCTTTCCATGAAAAATAATTTTGCCATCAATTCTTTGCCTTTATAGAAAAATATACTGTAGAGAAAAACAGACTTCAATTCTTGAAAGGAAATAGGCAGGTAGTCTGTACCATGAAGGAATGAGAGTGTTCAAGTCATCAAAGGGCACTTAAAGACAGTCTCTAAATCACCAGCAAAACGAAGTCATTCTTTGGATCTTTGCGACTGTGGAACTCTGAATTTCAGGTGCCACTGCGCAGGGTCTTAAGTGGGAAAGTTGTCTGCTTTTAAGAAAGGAGAAAAGAAATAAAATTTATGCTTTAGTTGGACATCAAGGGTTGACTGAATCCGTTTACTAAAAGATTATGTTTCCATGAAAAATCAGTAGCTGGTATATGGAGTCTGTGTGTTTGGTGATTTCAGAAGCTTTAACATATTTTATAGTTTATTATGAATGAATTCATTTGCATCAGTTTAAATTGCACCAGACAGAGCAATCTAGACAGCACTGTATCATACTTATTCTGACATCATTTAAGATGACCTGTAGGGTTTTTTTTTCATGGGAAGGAGGACTGAGGAGAAAATAATTAAGCAGGACAGTCATTCTCAAGACTATTGTCTGACTCATGCTGAATTATCAGACATGTTAATATCTGAGGTCGCATCTCCACTTTCAGAGAGTAAGAGCATCCAAAAATCCAGTAAATTTTTGGCAAAGTAAATGAGGAGAAAAAGTTTATCCTAGAGGTGCAGTTGGAATTTTAGTAGGGCTAATTGTTTTTAAGAATATTAAAAAAAGCTTGAAGTATGGCTGAAGTTAAAAGCTGGACTGAAAACTAAACAATGGTTTTCATGCAAATGCATGCAGGGAAGCAATTTGTTGCTAAGTGTTGCAGGAGAGTTACTGGGTGAAGAGACTAAAGAACTCCCAGGGTATTGGGTATGGCTACAAGTTCTATGTCTGTTTATTTCCATGCTCCAAAAGTGCCATAAATTTATTACAGGCTTAGTAGGGTTTAGTATAGCCTTTTCTTGACTTCTGTAGCAAGAAGGACTTACTGATTTTTCATAACTATACATGTGTGGTTTCTCCTTCTCTTCAGTGTTTGGCCTTTTGATTTCTAATTTTCTGTTTGCACACCCATTCTTGTGTAATAGAGTTGTAGAAACAATTGCTATAGAAGCATATAACTTGATGTACTTTTTTTTTTAGTGATGCTCAAATAAAATACTGATGAAACAGAGTTCAGTTTCTGACTGGCTGATGGACTTTGCCTTTTTGGCTGAAGTAGAATTGCACAGCAGGGGAATGAATTAGGGGAAGAAAGTTTAAGTGAGAGTGTGACAACACGTACAGATTTTTGTGTTAACTCAATATTTTCCATTCAGGTCCTTTTGATGGAGTTTTTTTTCCTATTCTTTCCAAGAATAGGAAAGGGTCCAGGCAAAGCAGCTGTTTTTATGGCTTGTGTTTAGGATAGTTTATTAAACCGGTCAAGCTGGTTCCTTTTTGTACACATACCCAGACATCTGCCATGTCTCCCTCAGCAGTGTATTACGGAAAGCATTTACCAAGATAAGCTAGATCTTTGTGCCTCCTGAAGCCATTTAATAGTCTTCTTGGCAACGATCAGCAACCCTGTGGCGATCTTTGGTATATGAGCATTTCCCTGTGGATATGTGCAAACCTGCTCTTCATGTTAGTGTATGTCACCGTAATGATAATTGGAGCAATCTGTGTGTACAGGCATTGGGGAAACCTCCATTGTTGGCTTCAGGATTTGTGACAACATGTTGCAAATCACTCAAAACCATCCATCAGAGCCTGGATCATACTGCACTAAATGTTGTGTAAGCTCAAATGAAGGCATAGTTGGGTTTTTTGTTGCTTTTGTTTTGGTTTTTTTTTAAAGCAAAGGGGGGGAAAAGAAGAGTGGTTCTTGGGGAGCATCATGTTGCCTTGTTGTCATACCTCACATAAAAAGGTATGAAGGGGAAGTTGCTGGGGACCAAGCAAATGCAGTATGGGACCCTGATAGACATTTGACAATGGGAAAATGGAGGAAGTCTAGAATTAGAAATGTAGGAAGAAAAAGGTAGAGGGTGGCAGAGGGGGACAACTAGAAGAGATGGGCTGAGGAGAAGGAAAGATACTAAACAGCAGAACAGTAGAAATAAAGATTAATATATGAAACGGTAGTTAATGGTAGTTTTATATGCAAATTTCAATATCTAAGCCTTAACTGTGAGAAGTTATTGGGAAGAGCTTGTGCCCACTCGTTTTGACAAATCAGGTGCCTTACTGAGACACTGAACTGAGATTATGCACCTGTGTTTACAGTTGTATCACTGAAAGGGTGCACAGCTGAGGGAATTTAATCTCCTGCAACTTACTTTTGCTTGTTGTGATTCTCTCAAAGAGTGGTGCTGACCTGGAGGTTGAGGTATGGCTGAAATGTTAGTGTCAGTGTAACTTGAAAACTAAAATTTTTATTTCATGAGGCATAAAAATAGTGAGGGCAGTATATGTTCATTGCCAAGAATTCAGAATTAATTCTGCAAGGAGAAAAAAGGTAGTTTCCTGAACAAAATTCTCAATTCAGGAAAATATATAGAATCATAGTACAGTTTGGATTGGACAGGACCTTTAAAGGTCATGTATTCCAGACGTATTGCCATGAGCAGGGACATCTTGTACAAGACCAGGTTGCTCAGAGCCCTGTTTGACCTGAGCTTGGGTATGTCCAGGCATCTGCCGCCTCTCTGGGAAATGTGTTCGGTGTTTTACCACTCTCATTGTAAAAAATGTCTTCCTTACAGCTAGTCTAAATCTACCTTCTTTTAGTTTAAAACACTAACCTCTGTCTTGCTTTTTAGCAGGCCCTGTTGCAGTGTGTCCCCATCTTTCCTACCCTCCCCTCTTACGTACTGAAAGGCCACAATGAGATCTCCTGGGAGCCTTCTCTTTTCCAGGCTGAACAGTCACAACTGTGTCAGCCTGTCTGCATAGGGGAGGTGCTCCAGCCTCCCATCATCTTCCTGGCTCTCCTCTAGACCCACTCCAACAGGTCAGTGTCTTTCCTGTGCTGAGGCCCCCAGAGCTGGATGCAGTACTCTAGGTGGGGTCTCACCAGAGTGGAGTAGAGGAAGAGAATCACTTATATTCAGGTTTTTCCAAACTTTCTGGTAAACTTTTTGGTAAACAACCAATTTCTTCTTCTTACTGTACAATGTAATTTGAGTACATTTATGTGGAATATTAGTAACATTGTCTTTCTGGTGTTCTTGTAGGGAAATATCTTTATTTTGTTGTAAGAGGGAAATATCACACATAGATAAATGAAATCCATTGGACCTGGATGATACTCTGTTTTCAATTCACACATAGTCTAAGAAAAAAATTTCTTGTTGAGTTTTGGTCATAAACTATTAATAAATGTTGAGAATTTTTGTGAAAAAGTAAAGCATTCACTTGTAAAAATACTAGCTAACGATGAGAATGAAAATCTACGTTCAGTCCTAGAAGGCTTATGGGTTGATTATGCTTTAAGTCATTGAGCTGTACATGGCACTCTTCTTTGCTCTTGGCTCATAAGAAAAGCAGATTGATGTGATCCATAAGAAGTGTGTTGCAAGGACATATGGTATCCCATGAAGGTGCTTTAGAGCAGTGATGTTGTTTTTGTACAATGTGATATGCTTGAGAGAAAGAGCAAGACTGTTAGTAACACTGGAGACAAAGTTTGTTGCCTGTATATGTTAGTCTCTGCAGAACTGGCAGCTCAAAGGAGGGGGATGCAAGAATTGAAAGGAATAAATACTACTTTGCGATGATACATATTTTTATGTAAAAATTTGTTTTGGGAGGGTTAAAGCACTATGGAAGACGAGTACAATTGTTACTACAAGCACAACAGGAATGTAAGCAGATAAATTAACAGTATTGATAAAGCTCTCTGGGGGTGAGGTCTGAGTTATTGGGGTTTTCCTAACACTACTTCAACAATAGTTGCAAAATGTCTCCTGTACTGTAAATTAGAAAATTATCTATTTTAATGAAGACTATCTTTGGAGTATAAAGGGGACTGATATTTGGGGAAAACACCAAGGTGCAATAGTATTTGTAGCTGCTTGTTTTTAAGGAAGGAACTGTCTCGAAAGCAGCATGATGAATAGAATGAAATCATTAAATGTTATTTTGCAGTCTTTTTTTTTTTTTCTCCCACACATTGTATAGTGTTAGAAAAGATGAACAGGCAATTGGACCAGTTTTAGGAAGAATATTGCATATATGTGCATATTCTCCTTAGGTTGTACGTAATTGAAATTTAAGCTTCGTCTTAAGCAATGTACTAAAACTAGAGTGTATAGGACAGGGCAAAAGCTTGTAGGTATTTTCAACATCTGCACTGCAAAAGTCATGGAATTATAAAACGAACTTGATTCATATTAAACCAAAGATAGTGTTCAGTTTTTGTGTCCTTCAGTGATGCTTCATTTCACATGAAATGGTTTGTCTGATAGAGGCAGAATAATTCATTTTGGACACACTGTGGCCAAGTGAACAAAAATAGAGATTTAAACTGCTGAGAGGGCATCTCCTTTCATCTGATGTCTTGGGCTTTGTTTTAATTGTCCTGGAAGTGCTGGGTGAAGCCCAGGTTTCCTATGTATCCACAGTATTCTGACTAAGCTATTGGGTAAAGAGGCAACAATTCCAGCCTCTGAGGGAGGTTTTGTGACACTAGCTCTTAGTCTGTTTTTTCCCCAGATGAAATTAGTCAGTGAATTTGACCTGGATTCTTTAATCCTTTCAAGCTGGCTGAAACCACATTTACTGAAGAAAAGCCTGCTTTCTTGAGCCAAGTGCCCTGGTCTTGATTGCAAACAGAAAAAAAGGGGAAATAACTCTATGAAATAGTCATAGATTCATAAGATCAGCTCCAGCACTACTGCCATCCTGTTAGGAGAAGAAATTGAATTGAACAGCCTCTTATCTAAATTTCCTACACAAATTCTCTAGTGTAGCACATAGTGTATCTAATGCTGAAAGCACTGTACTGTTGAGAGCTAAGTTTCCTTATTTAGTATTTAGGTTTGGTAGTTTGCTTATCCTGCCACGGCTGATAACTTCACACAGGGACATGAGCCTTGATAAGCAGAAAAGGAAATACTTTAAATCCTGTGGATATGAAGAATGATAGTGTTGCTCTGTTTCATGTTAGTTGAGTAATGGAGAATTCTGGTTTTGAGGTAAATAATGTAACACACTGAGTTTGCAGTCATATTCCATGGAGTTCTGTCTGTGTGCACATGTGCACATATGTGTGACATAAATATTATTCCCTTTTCACAGACCGTGCTAGATCAAATTCTCAGCTAAGAGCAATTGAGATATGTCCTATTTTAATGGTACTTTACTGATTTTAGTAACCTGAACTTCTGTCTCTTAAGTCACTGGCTATTAAAATTCACATTCTCCTAATATGTAGTCAAAGCTTGGCTTTTGATTAATGCTGCCACAAAATTTTCAGATGCACCTGGTTGTTCATATGTGTCAGTATGATGGGTATGTACCAGGTTACAATAACTGATGTGCAGATGTCTGTTTTTTATGAATGCATATGGCACGTATGTGCGTGTCCCTGGAGCCTTATAGAAAATATGAGTGTTCTGAGATAGGAAGAAAGGCTGACCACCTCATTACATCACATAGCCAGTCACATTCATGATGTAATGCCTTGTTCTAGTGCTGTGGAGATCATGCATATTTCTGTTCCTCTACCTTCATCTGAAATTAATTTATGGACTTTAGGAGTCTTTTATATGTAGTCAAGTGCATATTTTCTTCTGCTAGATCAATGAGAATCCAAGCTGACTTCAAGGGATCCTGAAGCACAACTAGGAGCAGATGACTGTTTTTCTCTGGAACTGCAATATACCATCACCTCACCTCAGGGTGGGGGCAGGTTTTGTAGTCTTTGAGAGAGAATCCTAGAAGAGAAAGGTGGAGCATGGGAGAAATCCTGTAACTGTCAGTAGACAGAAGGCAGAATTCCTACCCTCTTTCAGTAAAGAACAGAGAAGCTTTACTCTTGTGACAGTGCCTGGCTGTATTTTTAGGTGGAAAATTCTGTAATGTTTACACCTTGTCACAAACCACTTCTGTGGCTCCATTACAACAGTAAGGATTGTAGATAAACTTTTCACCTTGTGTACCTAACATGAAACACGCCACTCTGTATTTGGCACTTACATAAGCAGTTGATTTCAAAGTGTTCCTATTGACTTCAAAGGAAAAATGTCTCTTTTGATGTATACTTAGATGCCTAAGCATAAAAACTTTGGCATCAAAAGTTTTTAAAGAACTACATTGTCACTGACATACAGAGTGCATGTGTATATATATATATTTATACATATGTAGGAACAAAAAGATCCTACCTTCCAGAACAAGCCTAAACAGATTGAAGACACAGTAGTTGAGTGTGGAAAGATAAAGTTCTGGATTCTTTTATGAGAAATGTAATCTCTTATAGGGGCATCAGAAAGTGTTTTCTTGTGAGGAGTCAAAGAGAAGGCATGCATTCTTGATGTTGAAAGCCTGCTTGTGTGTTTTATGGTGACCTTTTTCAGGAGCAGTCTATGTATACATGAAGGAATGCAGTGCTGACAAGTTTAATAAAGTTTGTCTGAACTGCTCTAAAAGAAGTGGTTGGAGGGAGAAAATTAAGATGTAACATCTACCTTTTCCTCAAAAATACCCTTATCAAATTTTTTCTGTCTACCACTGGATGTAAATTAAGGTGATTCCCACTGCAATCTTATTTTATTTAGTTTGACTGTGTCACACTTGTGCAACAAATTCTGTTGCAGTGAGTTCCAGTGAAGCCCTGGAAATGCTTGTGTGATGTGTCCTTCAGAAGGCAGCCTGACTAAATGTAATGAATCAGTTTCTCTGGTGTAGCTAAGATATACAGAAATGGAGACATCTATGCAGAATGATGTCTGAAAGGTCCTTTTGTTTTGCAGTCCTGTTTGATATGGCAGTACAATGTTATTGTAGCTTTTTTCATCTATTACACTGAATGCATGTTTATCTGATATCACTTATCTGATCAGAAAATTGAATTCAAGGGAAAACTTAAATGTTTAAGGAAAAAAGGACAATTGTAGCAAGAAGTCTACCACAAAATGCACGTTCCATAAAACTTTGGTGTAATCACATGGAGAATCAGTTAAATTATTCTGTTTAAATATTCTTGAAATGCTTTTAATGTTTAATTATGATGAAAGCATTCAGTACTACTAATCAATATCACTGCTACACTCTGCAATCTGGAATGTACTGAAACTAATTTGGAAAAATTTTCAGATATATTCCTTATGTTGTGCTTTTGCACTTGTCTTTATTCCTGATATGAAATGGGAAAATGAACTTCTATTCACACACAAAAAATCACAAGATTAGATATAGCAATGTGTTCATAAAGTATTTTATTATTAAATAGACTATTTTGGTTGGAAGAGACCTACTATGGCCATCTAGTTCAACTACCTGACTGCTTCAGGGCCCCCTCAGTACATGAATGGGAAAGAGTACATGAATGGGCCCAGGCTTTCTGCAGTTAGTCAGCCTGCTTTGTGGAGTAATGGGTATGACCATGAGGACTTTGCACAGTGTATCCACCTCTCGCATTCCCTGAGCCATGGACCTACTTTGCACCTTTCAAGCCACAGAACCATATGTTCCCTGCTCTACAAATAGGTGCTGGCCTTGCTCCACCCTGAAGATCTCACAGAAAGCATTGTCCACACAACCTACCTCTTGGGCTGCTGGAGAGGAAAAGGGCTTGGGGGGGGGGAAAGGGGCGAGAGCTGTAGCTGAGTTCTTTGTCAGGAACAGGAGGGCATTAGGCAGACAGGGTGGGTCTGAGGCCAAAGGAGGGGGACATTCTGTTCCTGGGGTTGCTGGGAGGTGAGTAAAGATGACAGTTATTCCTGATGTGGAGGAAAAAAAAAAAAAAAAAAAAGAAAGAAAATAACTTGCAAGCTTAAAAAAATGTTTTCAATTCTGTGACTGTGAAGAGTTTAAATTGCACTTAAATTCCTACCTGACAAATGGCAGCCTCACCATCTGTACAGTTTACCTGCAGGCCATGCTGCAGAATGGCTTTAGTAAGAACTGTGAATCATCAGTATTAGCACTTTTAGCTCTCTGGATGCTCTGAGGAAGTGTAATAACTGAGAGGAACTGTATGTGAGATCTCAGCAAACCATAGCATCACAACCTGCAACCTAGCTCTTTCACGTAAGATATTTTTTAACTCACACACTGCTAAGAAGATTCATTTTTCTTTTTTAAGATGATGGGAGATCTTAAAATAAAGAACCTAATAGAAATTTTTGAGCATCTTGTTTTCCTAATGTATTGTCAGATGTGCTTTGATCTATGGTTCATTTGTAATTCAGAAGTGATTCATGACAATGTGTCCCTTCAGCTTTTATAGTGTAGTGATGTTCATCCAAATAATTACCTTCAGTAAACCAGAATTCTTACTCTCTCCAAGAAACACATCACATTTTAATTTTTTTGTTTCTTTGTTTGTTTGTTTTTTTTAAA
This sequence comes from Dendrocincla tyrannina, assembly GCA_035047865.1. NCBI lineage: Eukaryota > Metazoa > Chordata > Aves > Passeriformes > Dendrocolaptidae > Dendrocincla > Dendrocincla tyrannina. Next base: position 26,167,937 of record JAWWMP010000132.1, on the reverse strand, counting down.
TGTACGACTATCTAGCTACCAATTCAAGGAACAACAGTATTGTTATTGTACTCCCAGGGTTGTTATAGAAGTTGTAAGTAAAACAGAACACAATGTAAGTTGTTTTCTTTTTGTGACTGGTTTGGATCATACTGACTGAAGTTTTTTAAGGCAGAATGTGTTCTCCAGAATGACAAGGATAGGTGAGCTGTATGGTAGGTAGCTCTTTACACAGTTTCTTTTATCTGGGCCTCAACTTTCAAGAATCTGAAATGATATCAGAAAGTTACTTTTTTGCCTAGTGAAAACGCGTAACTGTACTAGCTTGTGACAGTCTCAGCATTCCTTCACTTCCTTGCTGTCTGATAGTTTAATTGGAATGACAGAAACTAAGTGTTTTTAATTCTTTCCTAGAGCCGTCGATGTTGAACAGGAAGGATATTAAATGTTGTGGGTCAGATTATCACGTAGCACAAGTTGGAGTAATGTCACTGAAGTCAAAGCACCGATTTACACCTGCTCTCTGTGTTTCCATGGCATTGATACTGTGAATAAGGGCATGAATTCTTCCATTGCCTGGCTTCTAGTTCTTAAAATAAATTTTTAATAAATGCCAGCAAGGGGAGTTTCTACCTGGCAATAAAGTAATTATCATGAGCAATAATTTACTTTGAACAGTCTTTTTCTTGTCAAGAAAATTGTGATAGTTTAGAACTAACAACCTTTAGAGCCTTTGCATATTCAGGTTTTGATGCAAACTGGTTCATTTGGTGAAGAGTTTCACAGGATGTCTACTATGTATTAGTATCTTCTAATTTTCTGAATTTATGAAAGTTATAGGTCCAGTGGGCAGTGATGACTGTTGGCAGAGGCTTTTGAAAATATCTGGGAAGTTACAGCTATACTGGGAGTTTTAAATCTCAGTTGAAAGTGCCCTGCCAGCCTCAATTTTTTGGCAGTCAAAGGACTATAGATTTCTTTTTGAAAGAAAATTGCTTTTATATGTCTTTTATGTAATATATTTGAGCATTGCACTAAACCATTTTTTGTCAATAACAAAAAATGTAGCTAGTCATATGTAGGCATCAAGTAGCACTCTGAGAAGATGAAAAGCGAGTGCCATGGCAAAAGTTCAGATTCTTTGGAAAGGCTAATCCCATTTTGAGTATGCATTCAAAGCACTTACAGGCAATTTTAACATATTATCTACAATGACACCCTTTCTTTTGAAATGTAAACTGTTCAAGAATTTAAATGGAGAGTAGAGTAATAGTTTTTAGATGACTGAAAAATAGCAGGTTGGTAGAGTTATTAACTTGTGTCAAATGGAAAATCTTGACTTCCATTTAGACTTTAAACTGTGGCTGGACTAGAATGTGCTTGGGCTGAGAGGGCAGTGCACAGAGGAAACTCCAGGGACGCAGTGATGTCCCAGAGGCATAACCTGTTCTTGGTGCCACTAATGCTCTGAGTCACATTTAAAAAGGTTCAGAGTACTTTAAAGCTTGTCTTAATGCAGGTGTGTGTGCTGCAGCTGCGCAAAGTACACTCATTCTCCAGGAAGAGGCACACATAGCATTTTGCGGCAGCCAGATCTGAAGGGAGGCCCTGCTACAAAATCATGGTGTTTAGGTAAATCAGGAAGGCTGACAAGGCATAGAAAGCAGGGGTGAAGCAGTAGTCTACTTCTTTGGAATAGGCAGAATACCAGGTTTCATAGCAGCAATATACCATGCTTTCTAACAGGTTATTAAACACAAGGCTAATTCAGATCCTGGTTTTTATTGTCTATGTTTTGGCATACATCATGTGTGGGATCCTTTATCTCCTGAAGGATCTCCCAGTGTTTTAGTTTGTGCTTATGTAGCTGTCATGGTCTAACCTTGGATGGCAACTCAGCCCCGCACAGCTGCTCACTCACTCCCTGGTGGTGGGGATGGGGGAAGAGAATCAGAAGAGTAAAAATGAGACAGCTTGTAGGTTGAGATAAAGGCAGTTTAATAAGTAAAGTAAAAGCTGCACACACAAGCAAAGCAGAACAAGGAATTCCTTCATCACTTCCCATGGGCAGGCAGGTGTCCCCTTTCAACTTCTTGTGCACCCCCAGCCCCGTTGCTGGTGTGGGAGGCAGAAAAGGCCTTGATGCTGTGTAAGTACTGCTCACCAGTAATGGAAACACCTCTGAATTATCAACACAGTTTTCAGCACAAATCCGAAACACAGCCCATACCAACTACTATGAAGAAAATTAACTCTACCCCAGCCAAAACCAGCACAGAAAAGCACATAGACTCAGTCCCATTCTTGCATTGATGTAATGAAGGATGGATCTACAGCGTACTTGGAAACAGTCATTACGGTTGTGTGAAATGCTCTGGCTGTCTGGGAGATAATAGCAAAGTGGGGAAGAAATGTAGGTGATTTCTGAGTTTCTTGGGAAGGTTTTGCTACTGATGGTTGTGGTTTCTTTTCTTATCAGTCTAGCAAGTTTCAAAAGTGGTTATCTCCTTGTGACACAGGTGTATTGTGAGAGTGGAGTTACTCGAGTCATTAGTTGCCATATAAGTACTGCAGTGTCCGGAGTTGTGAAGAATGTAAGATTCTATTTGAGAGGCATTGTATTACCCAACCTGACAGCTAATATGGACTGAAAAGTTTGTATTAGTAACTCTTCTCTTCCTGTGTTATGAAAAGTCATAAATTTCTCCGTATTTTCCCTAAGCATAAGAAACTCCCTAAAAATGGCTTTTTGCATTGATGCTAAACAGTCTGTTGTACATACCTGATGTATGCATGTGTTCTATTCAGACTTCATATGATTCTGAGCACAGTGCATGTTAGATACTGCTTGCCCCATAAGAATACAGGAAGGTATGTTAAGTTTCAGAAAACCAGTTCCCAAAGGCTATTGCATGTCTGGAAAGAGCTGAAAAGTAATGGTGTGCTGAGAGAGGAAAGGGCTGTCATTTGGAGACTGGAACAACTGGTCCCTGCTTCAGCCCATTGGCTTAGTTACCTGATGATAGAAGCCTAAACCCAAAGATACAAATGTCTCCCTGTTGTGCATCCTATTTCCCCCCTTTTATTTAGCACTGAGCTGTTAAATCCAAACACGTATTCTGGAGTTTACCCAAAAGAGCAGATGGTTGGGAATTGAGTCTCAGGAGGGTACAAGGTGGAACTCCAGTTCTGCATCTGGAGGTTGCATCTGCAACCTGTAGGGTTGTGAGCCTTCAGATTCTTTTCCTCTGGAGCTCTGTTAACTGTTAGCAAGCCTGTCACATTGGCAGTGTTCGGGAAGCAGAAGGCATGTCTGTCTGCGTTTGGATGGAGCCATATCCTCTCTCACTCCAGCAGTCTATTACTTCCTCTTTCTCACTTAGGACTGCAATTAGCACTTTTTTATGACTTTGAAATACTAGAAGGGGAAACTGTGATGGATAGTAATGTAGATGCTTGAACTTTTGGGAAACATTCTTTTCATGTAGTGGTGGTGTCAGCTGCTGCTTTGGCTCTGTCTGGTTAATATTTTTTCTCTTGGTGGATTTTAAAAATGAATGGACACTGAAACCAAGACATCAAGGTTATTTTAGGTCCAACCTCAGTAGAGCAACTGTGTGACTTAAAGTGCTTAAAGTGTTTTGTTATTCAGGAAGAGGCAGAAGTTTTAAGGCTTGCCTTTCAGTAGTCATTGCCCAACAGGATAACTAAATACCCTATCAAATACAATATATATTACAATCGTTCATATTTTGTGGCTATTAACTCTTGTATCTAAACCCATTCTAAATTTGAGCAATTAAGAGAATCTCCTGTATGGTGCCTTCATGAAGGACGTGATTCCTTCAGCTCAGATTTTGTTTGTCAAGCTGGTGTTTCGTGATGGCATCTTCAACTGGATACCTGCCCCTGTGGTTCACAGGACATAATATGCCATCTATCCATGTTCTAATACAAGCATGAAACTTAGTAAAATTTTATTTTTCTGCCAGCTAAAATTGAAACATTCTTTTGAATATGTTGAATAAAACCAACCTTTTAAAAAAAAATCTTATTTTTTTAATTTGGAGTTTAAATTGGACTTTAAAATCGGATTTGAGTGTATATAAAAACCAGCTACAGCTGATCAGATTGGCAGTATATGAAGCTGGAGTTTAAGACTGTGATTATGTACTATTTTGGAGCTGAAAGTTGTACTATAGGCACTTGTACTGCACAGATGTCTTTGATGTTTGAGGGACAAAACTTGGGTAATGAGAAGGTGATACAGAAATGTAAAACTTTGTTTTTCATGAGCAGGGCAGAGATGTTACAAAGGCTCAGGATGAGGGTAGTGATGAGAAAACTAGCTAGCAGTGTATTTACTGGGTTGTTCTGGATGCTGGTAATACTGCAAGACATGAAAAGTCATCTGATAATTTTTATTGTACCTTAAAAATAACTGAATAGTGTACATTCATCTTTTGTTGATTTCATTGTGAATGCCATATCTAATTTTTTGTAGTATTACCTCAAACAAACGTTTTCAAAATGACTTAAAATGTGAGAATGTTTACATGGGAGGTGTGAAAATAAGTTTTTGCAGTGATACTGTTTTCCATAATGTTAATGCAGCATTGTCAAGTGGAATAACATTGTAGCATAACACTGCAGTGATACTGGAAAAAAGTTAGGTCAGGTTTAATCTGCTGATATGTGAAAATAACAGCCATAGTTGCAGAGAAATGCAGTCCTTCAGTCCCCTCCCCATTAATTATGTAGAAATATTCCTGTGGAGTAACAAAGCTTAAATTGACACTGGACTATTTCATATAGAAAAAAGAGCTCCTATAAATTTTACTGGGGTTGGATATCAATGAGATCTCATTACTGTCCTTACAGCAGTGCATGTTAGTTTAATGGCTAAAGAAAGAGGATCCCAAGCTACTAGGACAGTAAATCTTCATAGCTTAATATTGAAGACATCAGTTAAGATGCAAGTTTAGGAAACATGAAAAACCATGGCCTAGTCTTATATGTGGAATTAAATTATTTTAGTCTCTATGTCATTGCTCTTGGATGATCTAAATATCAGCTACATTACTGGAAAGTGCCAGATTGGTAAACAGTAATACTAATGATAAAGAAATATAATAAAAAGATAAATGCATTGTCTGAAGGGAATATATGTGATTTTTTTTTTCTTTGGGGAAAGCTTTGTTGATCTGGAATCAATCTAATTATTGGTTTGGGTTTTTTTGGTTTGTTTTTGTTTTGTTTTAAAGCCTGGTAAGAGTAGCTGCTAGACAAGGTAAATATTTTTTAACACAGCCTCTGTTGTACTTGTTCTGTGATGTACAGGGCAGTTTCTGTTACTAGATCTAATTCTGGCTAAAACATGTAACACTTTTTTTTCTTAACCCCCCCAAAAAAGAAGAAAATATCCACATACTGTGTCTTAGTACAAGGAAAAAAAGTCGCAGTCAGGATGCTCAAGAATAGATACCAAATTTAAATTCTTCAGTCACAGTCTGTATCTTTTCTTTTTCTTTTTTCGTATGAGTATGCAGTGTTTTACCTATGAGTTTTGTGTCCACAGAGGGTATAAATGAATCTTTCATTAGTAGGCCACTGCTTTTTATGGCAAAAAAAATACTTCTTGTAATGTGGATGAATCATGTGGAAAATAATATGGAAAAGAAACTTACAGTATCATGGCATAATTCCTTGGTGAGTATGTAATCCTGGGCCCTCTGTCTCAAAAAGGCTCTGGTAAAACCAGAAAAGTCATAGCAAGGGGTGAAAGACTGACCAAGGCTATGGAGCTTGTTCTATGTAAGGAATGATTAAGACTGTTTGTATTTATATACAGATTGCTGTGTGTAACATCTCACTTGATCCAGAGAAGGTGAGTAGATAATTACAGTTTGCTTGTCTCCTCTAAGGCAAGGTCAAATGACTGTCACACAGAACTCCCTTGCTCCCACTAAGCTATGGTAAATGAATTTTGTGCAGTGTACGGCTCATCTGTGGAAGGCCTTGCCACAGATGATGGATGCTGATGGTGTACGTGGATTCAGAAAGGATCTTCATGAATTTATAAAAGAAATGTTCTTGTCTCTTAGACATAAACCCTTGCCTGAGTTGCAGGGTTGCTAGGACAGTTTTCTGAGAAAATATCATTGTGCTGCTGCCTTGTAACAACTATCCCCAAACGTCAGCTGTGGTCTGATAAATAGATTCTTGTAATGGCTTGGAACTAGTTAAGGATCTTCAAAATTGCATAGCACGTTTAAGTTTTCTTTAAAGGTTTAGAAAAGACATCTATACCACTGAAAAAGCTGCACAGTCAAATTTGAAAAGCTGCATTCCACCAATAAGTTGATTAACTTCCACTTTACTTAGTGTTTAAAGAACATAGCAAAAATGGGTGAGAAATATTAGTACAGGCTGCAGATGTAGTTCCTGAAGAGGAAAGCATCAGACCTCGTTTCTGCTCTCCTGTGTACTGGCACAAATTACTTAAGATTTACTCCAGAACAAAGGTTTAAAATGATCCTCTAGTTTTAGCTCTATAGGTGTCTTTCTCTGCCTGGGGCTGGTTTGGTCAGAAACAATGCATTAGTGATATGAACTGTCAAAGGAAAAAAGAAAGCATTATTCCTATTTATAGCTCTGATATTTTTTATTATTAGAAGTGGTTGTCACTTAAGAATAGGACAGCAGTCCTATTTGTCTTCCATGCAGAGAAACTAAGTACCTGGTTTAGACTTCTGCTTAAGAGTTGGATATCTGAATAATTTTGTATATCCTGAGGCAACTGTCTTGACAGGAACCACACAGATGAATCCATGGTGAATTAGAGAAGTGTTGGGTTTTCAAGCTTCACATTTGAACTTAATTGTGGAAATTGTGTTAACCCGTGTGAGGTTAATTCAGTGAGGTATAGCAATTACAAGATTAAAACTCCAGTACTGGGCAATTCAGCTTTAATGGTATAAAATTCAATGTTCTCTCTGCATAAGCAGAGAGAATTCTGCTTTCAGAAGCAATGTCTTCCAGGATAGTGCAAAAAGAACGAATTTTATTTTTTTCTTTTACTAATGACATTTGCAATGTACAGAACCACAGAAAAAGAGACTAAATATTAGGTGACCTTTTATGGAAAAAATCTATGAGATACCCTACCAGGCAAAGAATGACTTTTCTCTAATATTTTCATAGAGGGATACTGCTCATATATTGCTATATTTGGGGGAGGAACCTAAAAAACCGTCCAAACTCCCCAAACCCACTCCCAACCTCTTCTGTACTTCTGGGCTTTTTCAGATGACACTACTAGCTGGTTACTTCCAGCTTTAATTTAAACAAACATTAGTAGCATTTTTTTCATAAATCAAAGGCAAGTCTGAGCTTAGGTATCCCCAAAATTGAAAAATCTTGATCTTTGAAATCCTAAAACACTATGGAATGTGAAATAGGATTCATTTTTGGTTTTAATTACCAGTGAACAAAAGCCAAAAAGCAGTAAATCTGTAAAGGTTTCTCTTATTCCTGTATGGTGGCATGTACTGTTGAGGAATTGCATGGCTCCTCAGTTTCTAATTTTAATTTAGATATGTTAACTGTTAAACTGGAAAACTGCATGGTTCATATATGTTTCTGCTCATTACTACCATCAGACTGTCACTGTGCAAAATTGTTTAGCTTTCTTCTCACCCTCATCTGAACATTAATGGATTTTAAAGTCCTGAGTAGATGTTTTTGTTGCAGGAGAGAAAACCCAATCTGAACTGTTTTATCGCTTTGATTCTTTTCTTCCTTAGAAATGGCACCACATGTTGAGAATTTCTGGTTATCTTCATTTATAAATAAATGGGTTTTGTCCTGTTGAATGAGAGATTTAAAACAAAATAGTAGTAATTAAAAACTAGAATATATCTTTTGATAGAGTAGATTTTTGAGCATTTGCTGCCCTTCAGTCAAGGTCAAATGACTTTCTAGAAGATGTGCTTTATCCCCACTAGAAGTTGTGGGGCTGTTCATAGCATCAGTGGGTGAAATTAGATGGTTTATCACAGTGCTTTCTTCCAGGTTTCATTATCTGAATTTGTTGAAATTACTGGGTTCTTTGTCAACTAGTTCAGGCAGATTTCTTGAAAAAGTTCACAGAATAGAGAATAGGCCATCATAACAGCCACAAAAACATAGTCCTGGGACAGAACTCCTCCCAGTGATGCCCTGATTACAGTCTGAATAAGGATTTGCTTTCTGGAATAAGACCTAACAAAGTGTGAATTGTGCTGCACAAATGCATTTCTAGTGCAGGGTTCGGCAGGAGGTCAAGAGATGAGTGCCATTCACATAAATATGAGTGTGAAGTAAAGGAATTATTTTCTGTTAACTGTGCACAAAGGAATCAGTGGAATTATTAATCCCAGCAAGCTATTAATTGCTGTGTGCTCTTGTAATAGCTATAAACTTTTTTTTAATTGAAAGGAGAAATAACTCCCACTAATGAAAATCTGTGATACTCTCTTCAGTGCACTTTTGAATCTTATTTTCAGAAGTGTTTGTCGTTGGTTTGATAACAAACTGAGACTTCTCGTGTGCCATGTTCAGAAAGGAAATGGGAGAGATCTTGAAAACAGGATTTATTCACTTGAATAGGTGAAATGGTGCTTTTGGGCATAAAGGAACTTGTTTGACTCTCAACTCCAGCTACAAAGTTTGTGCATGATTTGAATTTATGCCACTGATTCTCTTCATAGCAGCCTGTAAATGACTCCTGAAGGTTAAATGACATACCTGTAATGACATACCTCTACTTCTCTGTCACATTTTAGTCCATTAATCTCCTATTAAAGCTGACCTGTGTGCAGTTCTCTGAAGCACAGGTCTACCCTTAAGTAGGCTGTTAAGGTGAATTTAAAGTGTAGGGGTTTTTGTCTTTAAAATGGTGCCTGGATTTAGGAATGGATCATGTGATTTAACCTGAGTGTTCTAGGGCACCTGAATGAGAGAGTACATTAACACTGTGTACATGCACTTCTTGTCTGACAGTAATTGACTGCATGAACAGTTTGTCATTTCAGCTGACCTCCAGATGGAAAAAAAAAGGGATTTGAAAATGTGCAGCAACTTGCTGAATTAGCTGGGGAAGCTCAGTCCACAAGGAACTGAATTGTAGGTGTGTAATTTTACCTTGAAGGTACCATTATTTCATAATGTGTAGCTTACTAGACTTACTGTTTTGCAGATCATGATGATGCCTTGTTATAACTGGACATACTGTAACCTGATGTAATCAGGCCAATGAAGTGTAGTAAAAACTCAGGGTTAAAGCATGATGCATGCTTGCCCTACGAAAGGGAAAATTGGTTCCATCTGCTCAAATTAAATGTTGATTTAGACCTCATTTTCTGAAATGTAAACCATGCTTTTGAAAGAATTGCCTGGTAAATACTTCTGGTTTTATTATATGGATTTAGAAATAAATTGAAGAGAACTTCAGGTCTGCCTTGTCTTCCTCTGGAAAAAGTTTCATTCAATTGTATTTCAATGTAAGTATGTACAATACAATCCCTTTTGTCAGCTCAGCACTTTGTGTACCTGATTGAGGGCTATTAAACTCAAATTTGATGCACTGGCAGAGTTAGCTGAGTCTTGTTTAACATAATTAAAATTCTGTGGTCAACTTTCTTTCCCCTGCATTCCGCAGCCAGAAAAGCCAGTGTGTGCTGCATGAATGGCCTTTGTAGACAATCTGTTTGTCTCTACTGAACTGCTTTTGTTTTTAGTAGATGTCTTCTGTATGGTCATTTTTGAATGTCTCTTCAGTGTGAGTTAAACTGCTAATAGAAGTACCTAGAGGGATCTGGAGGTCTGTTCAATCTCAAGGAGCCTTAAGGTTCAAACAAGGGTCTACTAAAGAGCAAATCAGTTAATGGTTAAGACAAAATGTAGTGAGCCAAATAAAGAAACCACAGTTCACATAGCTGACATCATCCTATAATATCCCCCAGAAAACACTGTGCTTTCTGATGTGTTTGATACATTTTTTTCTTCTTTGTGTAGACACAAAGATTTCAATTGACTTGAGTGCTCCAGAGGCAGAATTCTCAAAGGTATTTGAGTACTTAAAGGTATGCATAAAAATTTCTTGGGATTCAAAAATAATGCCTAGGCACTTAATTTCCATTTGTGATTTTTAGGGACACTGATTTGTGTTCCTAGATAATCAAATACTTCAGAAGTCCAATAGGCAAGAAGGTCTTCCATTTTTCTGCAAGGTCTCTCAGGCACCCATTTGCCTGCTACATAAAACATCAGTGTGAAAGGAGGTGAGAAAAGAGGGGAAGCTGAAGAGCTGATGTTACCAAGCTTGTTTATCCCTGTGAGTGATCCATTTGATGTGTTTGATGCTTGTTTATGGGGATGTAGTGTACGGGATGAAAAACTGTGGCTGTCTGATGTTTAAAACATGACTGAACGCTTGATCTCTGACATTCTTAGTGTTTATGTTGACAGCCAGCGTATAGAGAGAAGTTTCAGAGATTCCCTTGCAGCACAGCCTCCTCTTGGATACCAGAATCATTTATGAGGCTGTTGCCAGCTCTTTTCTTGGACAGCAAAGATTGGCTGTAATTTTTGCAGAATGCTCCTGTTCCCTCAAATGGTGGTGGGGTAATTTTCTGTCAGTGTGCTCCTGCCTGTTTTTGGTTTGTTTTGTAGGCTGAATTATAGCCTTTGAAGAGAAAATGTTCTGAAAAAGCTATGGGAAGGTAAAACTGTGGGAGAGTTTCTTTCCTGATAGTCTGAATGTATTGAAAAAAGGAACACATCTGAGTTAATGTATAACCCCCCCACCTGTTTGTCTAGCTGCTTCCTCTGTTTTTCCCAGGCTTGGTGTTTATGTTTGCACTGACTATGGCTGGTTTTCAGACAGCCGCTGAAAAAGTTGTGCTGACGGAAGTTTCAGCCTTGGAGAAGTCCATAATTTTAGAAGAGTATGTCCTGTGTGTCTGAGTAGTACTCATATGGCCACAAATTACCCTAATTTATGTAAGGTGGGAGTCCTGTTATAGGTAGTGCTATAGGATCAAAACTTGGATCAACTTTTGCATTAGCTTTGTTGTGATTTATCATGATGTAGCCTGTCGGTTAACTTCCATCGTTACTGTAAATGGAATGTGATTTTTTTATGCAGGTTACTTAGACTAATAATGCATTATTGTGGTGGTAATGATTAAGTCCATGCCTAGGCAGTACAGAATGCAGTCTTACAGCAGTGATGAGTTATACTGCATACAGCTATCTGGAAAATAGCTTAGGTATCTGCTCTAAATGTAATGATAGGAATATATTTAAAACTGAATTGATATGGATGGCTATTGTTTAGCAATCCATTATGTTACAATCTCTTTATGATGTGGGTCATATTTTGTGTTATGAATGCCTTTTTAGAGTCCTATAAACTTTTTCTTTACTTATTAATAACCATGATGGTAACGAACATGTAAGGTTTCTGGCTATAATAGAACCCCTGTCAGGAAGTACAGTCTCAAAGAGATGGGAAAAACCATCCAGTGGGAACCTGTTTTCAGAATTGTCTTGCTTCTCCAGAAATGAGGGGTTTGCTGGTTTGAAATTGCACTTCGTGTTGAAGAGAAAGCGCATTTAGGGAAATATGGTTTTTATTACAAATAGCTTTGCTTATGGGAAATTGAAAAATGTTATTTGCAGTGATTTTTCTCAGTAAATCTAAATGCTGTGGGGAAAAAAACAGATGAGCTATCAGTTTGGCATTCCTATAGCAAATCTGAGGGGAAAGCTCAAGTCACCAACACAACTGTGGAGCTTACCAAAGCCCAAAAGGTGATTAAAGCATTTCAGCAGTATTTTGCTCTTAGTCCCATTATGCTTAGGTGTATCTTCCAGCTAGCTATGCCAATAATACTCTAGGAGGTGTGGTGGTATGCATCGGGGTATGTGTGGGACTGAGAAGAAAATCTAGGGAGAAGCAGAATATATCAGGATCAGGATATGTGGTGAACTGTGGTGACTTGTTTAGGACTGCTTTCATAATAATCATAGTGAAGTTAATGAATTCAGTCTTTCTATCTCCTAGCCAGTAATATAATACTAGTCCTGTCTAGTAAGAGAGAAGTTAACTGCTTCTTCAAAAAATGTGGCTCTTGCTGTTAACATGTGCTGTACCTTGCTGCTTTCTATTGCCTTGCTGGGTATGTCCAAATTGCTAAACATTTCTTACCTTGTAATCCTTACAGACAGTCAAGTCTCTCGTCATCTATGGGTGCAAATAAAAAGTACAAGGTATAGATGAATATATAAATTGTCTCCTAAAGCTCGGCTCATGTCCATAAGCTCAGATAAAATGCTGTTGTAGAAGTAGCATACCAACATTCCTCTATTAAGACAGTCATTGGGATGTGCGTCTCTCTTTCTTCAAATGGAAATTCTGATTATAGAATTTATTTTTTCTGATTACAGAATTATTCCAAAATTCAAGTACAGCTTAGACCCTCCAGTAGATGGGTCAGTGTGTGGACATCAGCATATGTACTGAGAGTTCCCACCCTGTGAATATGTTGATATGTTCAGTCTGTTGGAGGATAATGCTCATGGATGTAGTTTTGAACAGTTATAGTTAGTATTGTTAGGCAATTTCAAGTTTGGGATGGAGGCAGGTAGTGCAAATCCTGAGCTTCCTGAAGCTTAGCTTTTGTCCATTCCTTGTGGGTCTGCAGAGTATCGGAGGGGGAGCAATACAGGAATATGTGCTCTTTCTTTCATTAGCTGGATTCAAAATATAGCAGGTGTGAAATAAGAAAGGTAGGTAGAGTTCTGGTTTGTTGAACAGCTCCTGATCATTTCCCTTGGTAGTGCTGAATGCTGCATGATTCCAGGTCCACCTCTGAGATTAGGGAAGTGTAAACATAACATTTGGTGATTGGATCCTATTAGCCCCATATGGAAAAAAGTAACATCAAAACTGCAGACCTTGTGCTGAGGAAAAACATATTAAATAGAAGAACTTATCCCACAATGCATTTTGTAAGGCCTTAATTAGCTAGAAAATTACAGCATGTCCTAAACATGACAAGCGTGAAACATGAGACTGCTGTGCAGCCTGTGCATACAGAACTGGACTTGTGAATTTCTGAATAAATGGTTCTGTGTATTATACCTTTACCTAAGTTATTCCAGGGTGCTGCTTTTCCAGGTTTGTTCCCCTTTGGAAATTTTCCTGATATTCTCTTAACTATTTAGCAGTCAGAAGCGAAAACAATAATAAAATAAAATAATACTTAACTGTGACTAACCATGGTAAAGGACACAAGAATTATGGTTCTACAATGCAGTTAGAATACCCCGATGGTTTCAGTTTGACTTGTAATTATAGTGGTGCCCTCATTGTAAAAGGCAGCCTTTTTTTCTTATGGGAAGGACTAATAAATTTGAGTTTTTTATTTGAGTTCATTTATCTTTGACATTTTATTTCCTTGTGACAGGAAACAGAGTTCAGAAATGAAATTTTAAGATACATTAATTGGTAACATCTCAGTCTTTGTAAGGAGGCATATGGTAACTTTATGTTAAAATGGGCAATGAATGGAAGGATATACAGTCCAGTTAGGAAACTGAGAAGGAGTCACCATACCTTTGGCCGATAGAGACTTAGAAGTTTTTTTTTTCAGATTCCTCAGCAGAGCTCAAACACGAGCATATGTAAGAAAGGGAGTGGCGACTGTCTAATAGTAAGACCTTGAATGTCCCTTCTGCTATTCATGCAGGCATTGAAATTATTTACATCTCTACAACCATACTTTAGGGCTGTGCCAAGATTTTTAAGTCTCCGCCCTCCAGCTAATTGATTATCTGATGTGAGCTCCTTTGACTTGGCAGTATCATATATACACAGGGTGAGGTACAGGGGCAGCTGGCTTGCTCATTTCTAATTTCAATGTCTGGCAGCTTCCGATATCAGCACGGGACATACTGAAACACTTGGCACTTCACCTAAAAGTAATGAAGTCTTTCACTTAACCCAGTGTGAGGGTAAACAGGATGTTAGCCAGCGTTGCTTTGGTGTCAGATATCAGATTAAGGATAAAACACACAATAATTTATGGAGCGAAATAAAAGTTCCTCTTTTACTATTTCATTTTTAGTTTGTATTATTGTTAATCCATTTATACATTTTCTTTGTATTTAAGTTATAAATTATTATCTGCATGGGACTACAAAGTAATTGAAGTATTTCTTTGATATAAAGCTAATTTCTTGTTCCCTTGACAGATTGAGGAGATGATACACGTTTTCCCTCATAGTACACATGCTGTGGCTTCAGAATTCTTGCCTAACCTTGTGTTTCTCGACTTTTGCTTCTGTAGACCCTTGCCAAATTTATTTTACGTGAAATGCCAATATAAGATTAAGTTATGATAGGAAGAATTATGAAAAGTATGTATGCACGTAATGGCACAAAACAGTATATGGGTTTATTAATTAATGAAGTATTTACCAATACTAATAAAAATAGTTAATAAAGTACTGGCAGAGATGACACTTAAAATTGCATTTTAATATAATTGTCTCATCGAAGACAGAAGGTATAATTGGTCTAATGTGGCGTTCCAAGCATTTGGTAAAGACCTGGGATATTAATTTAGCTGTAGAAGATATGGTTAGTTCAGGAAGCGTATGTAACAAAGTGCCCAGGAAGACAACAAAATTTTACAAGGATGTGTAGCTTAAACAGGATTCTACAATTCTGTCCTAAATAAAATGTTGATGTTTTTATGAAAAAAATTATCTCAGAAATACAGATTTCTACCTATTAGGAGGAAAAGAAATATCATCCATCCAAAGACAATCAGAAAACCATGTATAGAATAATTGAATTGCCTTTAGCATTGGAACTATAAAATAGAGGTAAGACAGTCTAGTTCAAAACAAAAAGTTATGCATTGGGGCAGTAACAGTCATCATAACTTCAAGTTGGGGGGCCAGCAGGTGGAATCATTGTAAAAGGAGTATAACTTGGTTTTGTCCAGTCAGTGAAGGACTGAGCCTTCAAGTGGCATATCTGCATTTAAAAAGCCAAAACAATCAGTCCCTCTCCCCAAAAAAACCCAACAAACAAAATATCCCCCTGCCCCCCCAATCTGGAGAAAATACTAATGCCATTGTTCCGGATATTGCCAAAACCTTACGTGGAGTATTTTATCACCATGTTCAAAAAGGTGAATTCATGCTGGAGCAGGGGCATACAAATCGCTGCAGGGAAGAGAGCTTGTCTTATGAGAGGCTAAAGAAGCTGTTTTCTTTGTCCTTGCTAAGTGAAGATGAGGAAGAATGCTTCCTGCCTGTAAATGAATTGAACAGGGCTATTCACCAGGGAAGAAAAAGATATTTAAGCTCAGGGATAATGTTGGCACAGGAACAAGGAGGTATAAACTGTTTACAAATTAAATAAAACAAGAAACCAGGAATCTCTCTGTGCAAAGTATGAGTTTCTATGTGTTACTTCAGTAGAAGTAGGACTAGGAAAAATAGACTACTTGTACAAAGTAGGTAGATTGTCTTATGGCAAGGTTCTTGTGAGCCCTGAGAAACTGCATGTGTTTGACAAAAAGGTATATTGAGCCAGATGAGTTCTTTTGAGTCCCGTATTTTTTACTGTGAAAGTTCAGCTATCTGTGATCAAGCATAGCTTCATTTCTGTGATAAATCTAAACAGATAAATCCCAGTCTGCCTGTGTCTGGGATAACCGCCGATAAGCAAAACAAGCAAACAAAGACTTCTTAGGTTTCCATCTGGTTCCAGTGTCAAATGCTTTCTTCGTCTCTGGCCTTTGTACAGTGTCTACTTTTAACGTGGCCTGCAGCCAGATCTCCTTAATCTGTGACTTTGCGACCTTGCAAAGTTAGCTTGGTACTGTACAGCTGGGAGGTTTCCAGGAAAAAACTGGTTTTTGGTAGGGTATGTGGGCACTTCAGTAGGTGTCACTCTTCACTTTGAGTCTTGCCCTAAATCTGATTTTTCCTGAGGAATGAGGAGGTTGCAATTTAGCCTGTGGGTTTGGTTAACTTCTGTTTTGTCAAGAGTTATTAGATCTCCCTGAATTCATCTCACTGTGTTGTTTCCATGCTGTGAGTTTTTCTTCAATGAAACATTTGGACTAAAATCGTGCTAATACTGGAATTAGATCAGAAAAGGACTCAATGAGTGGGACATAATCAACTTCCTCTTGCAAAAACATACATCTTGAAATAGCTCAATGGTTTCCATTAAATTGTTCCACATGGATTTGGGTATTGCTGAACTGTAGTTGTCTTTACTCCTAGGTAACATTCTGTATGCTGTCCAGACTGCTGTGATTGGTGCCGCAGTATTCAACCCATGATATACCTAAATTTTGATGTTGGTGGTCTGTAAAGGAGCCAGCTCTGTTTATCTGAGATTCCTGTTATGCATGGGGTCTTGGTCTAATGTAACTTCACAGGAAGGAAAGTTCGCAGTTAAGCTGCCTTTAGAGCTCCCTGAACACACTGGCTCAACTATACCACTTCCTCAAGCTCTAATGTTCTGGACCATGGTTTTTCAGTTCACCTTTTCAGGAAATGTAGCAAGTAAAAAATATGACTTTGAAAAAGCCCCGGAGAAATCCAACAGAAATTTGCTGAAATCTGTACAAATCTTTTCTTATCAAAAGAAAACTGATGTGCACCCCAGTTTCCTCATTGTGCATTTCTTGAGGTTTGGCCTCACTTGAAGTTCCTGATCCCTTTGCTCAATTCTCGCCCAAATAATTGTGTTTATCTGTTTTAATTGCTGGTGATCTCCCTCTGTAGCTGGTCCTCTGTTAAAGGTGCTTTCTCCTGAAATAGGAGAGCAGGGGGGGAAAAAAAAGAGAAAAAAGAAAAAAATGTATCTTCTGTTTACTCTCTTTTTACCTTTAAAAAAAAAAGTCTTAACTATGTTGCCTTCTCTTGTGTTTTGGCAATGTTCCAAATCTTGCTAGCTGCCAAAATTATATATAATAAAATAAGAATTTAGTCTGAGGGCACTTACTCCCCTTTCTGTTTTCAGGACAGCCAATAAGTTAAACTATTTCTTCTGTTTGTCTAAACTGTTTTTCTGGTTACAGCCAGTGGTATGGGATCTCCTCAAGCTTTGAATTGAATAGTCAACCCTGCGATATTATTAGATAGTGTGATAAGTTGGTGTTGATGAAATAGCCGTATTCCCCAAAATGATCCATCTTTATTTTGTCTTCTACATTGCTGCTTGGTAATTTTTTGTGTATTGCCAAGCAGTTTTCATAGAGGTGATGGTGTGAACTGAACTGCGTTCTGTGAAAGAGAAGACTACACTGATGACAGCTGCTGCTACAGTAGTATTTTCATTAGTCTGTAACCTCTCAAGAACAGGGTTTACCTTGTTCGGAAGTTTGTAGTTCTGTCCACTGTAAGAGGAGGCTAGGAAGAGAATATGGGTCTGGAAATAAATGTACCTTCTGACATGGTTCTCATTAAAGATTTTTGGAGGTTTGTGCCATGAAGAATGCCTGTCATTATGTGAGACTTCATTTTGAAAGCCTTCACATTCTTTTTTACTGGTTTTGCCTGTGTCCAGTGAGTTATACTGTAACTTTTTTTCATCTCCATATCACTCATTTTATGATATGATTAAGTTAATGTCATGAGAGTTCAAAATTCTTTAATCTTCCCCCTTCCCTCAAGCTTTGACTTTAATATTAGTAAAGTTTGTCAGATAACTGCACTCTCACCATGGCTAAGAGCAACACAGAAGGTGTTGCTTGCAGCATGGGTACAATTTTACTGTGGCAGTGGAAGTTTCTCCTTGGTGTGCCTTAGTTTACTGTAGCACGGTGACAGTGGAGTTTAGACTGTATCCTTGTAGCCGTCAACTTCCATACAGAGATTTGTATTGAGCTCTCTTGTGACTGATAGCTATTGTAGTGTACACTGAAAACATGCTGACCTTTAGCAATTCCCCCTCTGAGAGGACAAAGGGGCTGTTTGTTAATTCCAGCCTGCTTAAATTCTGCATTTGCTTTTAAGCTGTTTCTGTGTATAAGTGTAGGCTTAAAACCTTTAGAACGCGTTTTTAAGAACTGACAAAAAAGGAACCGAGTTTCTAGGACAAGAATATCAATAGAAGAGTGAAAAAACAACCAAGTAATTTTCATCTGCATTTTTTAATCCTTCTGTGGTAGTGCTCATGTAATAATATGGTTATGTGAGCAGCCCCTTCTTTAATGCTTGTCAAAACATTTTGACTCTCGTCACTCTGACTTGTGGATTGGAAAGATGTGCTTGCTGGAGAAGTGTCCATACATGGTGCCCTTTGCAAATGTTTGGCCAGATCCTGTACCAATAGGCAGGCAACTCCCCAAAACTACAATGTTAACTCCTTGACCATTCCATATCTTATTGAGATGACCATTCTGTAGTTCCTGCTTTTCAAAGCCCCTTTTAGACCTTACAGAAATTGCTTCTGCCTTTACTAGAAATTTTAATCAAGAAAATGTGGATGGAAAACTAGTCTGGTTTGCTCTTAAAATTGCAGATACATGAGGATTGAATGAAATCCTTTTTGAAAGGAGTGGCTTTTGTTTTAGGTGTTTCTTATGCTGATTAAGATGATTAGGTCTGCCGGCAGCAGGGGTAAAAAAAAGCCAGTGATTTTTTATCTTCTCTCTGTGGCGTAAGGTGTAACCTTCTTGGATGGAACACTGAATTATAGCTTGCGTTTCCTTCAAACTCTGCAGAATCTCACTGGAATCTTGCTGGACTGTGCTTTTCAGTAGATTGGCATGTAATCAGGTAGGTTTGAGGTTTTTAAAACCTATTTTCTTGCAGAGCTAAAGGTCTCATAATAATTGCAACTCACTCTGAAAAGATGTTAAAATTGTCATATTTTTTATCACTTGTTTTCTAGATGGAAGTTTATTTGGCTGCAATCTCAGTTTTCACCCTGAATTTTGCTTTCATGTAGGGCTATAGATGCAATTCAAGCTACTTTAGATATCTAAATTGGCTTTAAAAGGACATGATTAAGTTCTGGCTGCAAACTGGAAAAACTTTCTCATCATTAAATCAAAGGTCTGGAAAGATCTTCTAATTAGAGAGTGTTTGGGCAAAAAAAAAAGAAATCCCAAAGTGTTTTGAAATGGAGTTTGTTAGGTACTGATCATAACAGTACAGCGCTGAACTTGATGACCTGAGAAGGCTCTCATATTCTTGTGTTCCTAAATGTGTCATGTTCTAGCTTGAAAGTACAACTCGACCCAGTTATTAAACTGCTAACTGGAAAGGATGGAATTACTTCATTTCCCAAGTTTTAATTGTGTTTCTGCAGTGTGGGGAGGTGTGCTGGCTTATTTACTTAGGGGCTCTGCTGGCTGCTTTGTGAGTGACAGGGTGATTGTGCACACCTTCACAGCTGCAATAAAACAACAGGAAGCAGAAGGAAATAGATTATTTGCTAATTAGGAAATAGAACGCAACATATGAAAATATGGAATATTCTTTTGAGAAGCCTGAATACTTCCAAGTACCAAAATGTTCTTGCATTAATTTTGTATGGAAACAAAATGGTATTGGAGATAATAACTAAATCCTATTGACTATAACCTGTGTATAGGTAGCAGTAATAAATAGCTGTTCCCTAGACCTATTTAAATATGCAGTGAAGTCTGACCAGTAGTGTTTTCTAGTTTCTCATATTCAGAGGTGGTAATAGGTGGATGTTTCCTTTGCCAAGGGCTGTATATCTGCATTGTGACCATGCATGCTTGTTAGTTCCCTGGAGATAAAGTGACTCTTTTTGCACTTGCTATATCATGTCATTTGGGTACAAATAGTATTTTCCCAAAATGTCATCACAAGACTGCTTGGGTGCTCATAGCTGATTTAGCTGTCTTGAAATTAGGTCCTGGAATATTAGCCAGAGGTGTGCTTTCAGCAGGTGCCAAGTTGCACGCAATGGTTGCAGCTATCTGTTCTCAAACATAGATCTGTTCCTGCACAACTGAAAACTTTTTTAACTGCATTAGGAATAGCTTCTAGAAGTAACTTTAGATGTGTGCACAGTTGTGTTGACATGTTCATTTAATCTGCTTTTAGACTCTTAAGAACTTCATAATTAATATACTCTAAATAGTATGTGAATAATGAGTATGGATGTGCTAACACTAATTGTGTGTTGGTGATTGTCAGCTATTAGATTTGCAGCACAATGAACAAATGTTTGCTAGATAGGGGTGTGAATAATCAGGTGGTATTTAATGAAAAAATTAGATGAATGATTCATCGTGCTAACAACACCAAAACAGACTGGCAATTTTTGCGTTTTAATAACTTGTTGATATTTTGAGTAGTAGTTCATATACTGGACAAAGAAATCAAATCTAATATCAAAGTCTATCTTCAAAGTTTGGCGATAAAGTCTAGGCTTTGAAGTTGATTTAGGTTAATCAGATTTGTGCCTAAACTGTTATTAGTTTAGTACTGCTCTGTTCGTTGTATTAGTTTGATTATGCTTAGATACATTGTTTGGTGGAAGGAATATATTGTACAGAAAGAATCATTTCACCTGTAGGTTCCCGTGTTTGTTCTTTTACCTTTTCCTATGTGTTGAATGGAAGAGCTGTCTAATAGTTCTGTTTTATACATATGCTTCACAAAACCAAGGTATATGCAACAACTTCCCCTTTTGTGCAGATGGAATGCTCTAGGGCAGTAAGTTGTATAAAGGCGTCCTGTGTTACTCAGCGATGGAAGCTTAACTTGCTGGAGTTGTCAGTTGCATTTGCCTGGGTGGTACTTCAGTCAGTTGCATATAACATAAATCTGGCTGTGTATTCTTCCAGAAGATATGTATTTACCATACATATGGTATCTATAGGACACAAAATTTTGGGTAAATCGGATTTCTCTCTTCAGAATAAACTTTAGGGTGGCAGCCAAGCTGTACAGTCATCTCTGTGGTGCCGTGTTTACCTCACTAAGGGGAAAGGGAAGGCTGCCTGCCTGTACATGCTGTCAGTTTTCCCCCACAGCCATGTATGCATGCCGAGGTCTACAAGTCCAGCTTCATGTCTTGGTGATTCAATATATGTGCAGCATGTGTTCTGTTTACAGTACACATTAGTTTATCTCCCCATGGGTATTTCACTACCAGAGTAACACACTCATATAGCTTTGAATAGGTGACTCTTCTGTATCATCTGCTTTGAGTAGGAGTGAGTATACACCAAGAAGGAAGAGGAATCGACTGCAAAGATGGGCACTAGTCCCCCTGCTCCCCAAGCTTAATAATAAAAAGAATATGGACAGAAGCCAAGTATATTATGTACCAAATTCACTTCCTCTGCAGAATACAGTTAAATGAAAAACATCTGGAGGAGTTTGTTGAGTTGATTTTATTCTGTGCTCTGTCCTGGTAATGGAATTGTTTTCAGAACTGTGCATTCTGTGTGTTTCTTGGTGGATGCTAGTAGGTTTGGAAATATCGCAGCATGTGGAACCCAGTAAAACATGAATTTCATTTGTTTTCCTTGGCTTCTGTGTGTCATGATGTGTTCAAGATGATAGGGCCTGGAAAACTGTAAATTTTAGTTAGTTCTCAAGTATGAATCCCGAGCCTTGTCTTCATGTTGTAGAGGAAGTCTGGTAGTAGGAGGAAGGCTATTCAGCTGTGTCCCTGAGGGTGTACTGTGCAGCCTATGTTTTGTTTACATTAAAGGTATGCTGACAAAGCTGCTGGCTCTAATATTGGACTTAATGGTTTTGTTTGGGTTTGCAGCTGTGTCTCGCTGTCCTTTCACTCTGCCTGCCTGCAGCTCTTCACAGAATTACCCACTGCAGCAGCAAATCCTGCTCCAGTAATGCTGCTGAGGCCAGGATTCTGGTGTATTTCTGTATTGTCCACAGAGTTTGCCAGGCAGGTTGAAAAGATGGTGGTAACTGGATGGGCATCTGTGTGCTCTCATTGTTTTGTGTCCATTTAAGGATCTGTGAGCCATATGACTCTTTTTCCTTCAGCCTTGTTCTTGGGAAAGTAGGATTGAGGAGGGTGAAAATAGGGTTCCTCTGCCTTATTCAGCTAAGATATGTGGTTCAGGAAAAAAAAAGAAAAGGGAAAAATTTAAGAGCTTGGAAGGTTAGCTTTTCATATGGAATATGGGAAGAAATCCCAACCCTGAAATACTGTGACTTCGTTTCTTGAAAGACACGTTAAAAATTCAAACACTAGTTGCTAAATATTTATATTTTAAGAAATGCTACAATGGTAAGAGATTGTGTTCCTGTTGTACTGCCTGCCATGGAACAAAATCTGTACCTTGTGCAGTGCAGAGTTCTGCTTTTCAGGACCTTGCTCATGCAAAGCGTGTCATCTGTGGGGAGTTCTTCTAAAGGCAAGGTCTTAAAAACGTGGACAAAGGCTAGAGAGATAATGAAAATGATTAGAGAGAGGGGAACTCTGGCTTTCTGTGTACTGAAATACATATTGACTTCCTCCAAATTTTATTTGAATGAAGGTCACTTCTTGTGAGAATTCTAAGTAATTTTTCTCTTTAGGGACATTTTCTGTAACAAAATAAATACTTTTTAAGTAGAGTAAAAAAGTTGT
The DNA here is from genome assembly GCA_035047865.1 of Dendrocincla tyrannina. Lineage (NCBI taxonomy): Eukaryota > Metazoa > Chordata > Aves > Passeriformes > Dendrocolaptidae > Dendrocincla > Dendrocincla tyrannina. Next base: position 26,145,289 of record JAWWMP010000132.1, on the reverse strand, counting down.
TCCATCAGCCTCTCATGTGAGTCATTTGACACTACTCAAAGGAGGTCTAGTCAGAAGGTCAGAACAAAGCACAGGTATCTCCATCTACCTGTGTGGACCACAGTGCAGAACAGACTGAGGTCACCAGTGAAAGCCAGTTTGCAAGTCCATATCCTTAACTGGTGGTTGCAAGTCACTACTCTTGTTGAAATACAGTTTCCTGTTTTGGAGTGTATATGATTTCCCAACATCTAAATAGATAGGAACTGGATATTACAGGGAAAGGCAGTGGTGTTGCCAGAGAAACTACACTATGAGTAGCTTTCACTTGATCAGCTCTTAGTTTCCATCTATTGCTGTAACTCCTGGAACTTTGTATTTTGTCCTGCTCACCCTGATAGATTGGCTGTTTCGTGTTAGTCTTTTTACCTTGGTCGTAGAGGAAAAACAGATTTAGAATTTGGGCACTGGAAGAACTTCAGAGTCTGCTTGTTAGTTTGCGAGTACTTGGTCTCTTCAGCTTAAGTTCATTTCACTTCTCTCTGTTTCTTTTGGGTGATAGGTAAAATCTCTCAGGGGGACAGAAACAGAGAGAATGAAGAGATTGGGACTCACAACCTCAGCCATTGAAGTTCAGCACCCAAATCTGATATAGTAGGATTCTCTTCTGAATTTCCCACAGGGTGTTCTTCCGGCCAGCCTACATGTGTATCATCGGGTATTGCAGTGGTCTGCCTCGGTCATGTGAAGAGTAATCTGAAACGTGACATCTCTTCAGCTTGGTAAATCTATTGACCAACAGTGAGACTGAGCTCCTCAACACTTCTCCAGTTTTTGTTGCCACACCCCTACAAGAAACATGGCATAGCTGACAGCTGGGTTTCCTGTGTGATGGCTGCTGTCTCTGCAGACAGTTAAATAAGCCCAGTACCACAGTTTTTCAGCTGTGTGTTGCAAACAGAATGGCTTGACTGGCTTATTATAATGGTAGGTAGTAGGGAAATGACACAGGTCCTTCTTGCTCCTCAGTACCAATGACATTGGTTCTGACCTTCTGTAGCGCAAGGAGTCTACCTACCTTCAACATTGTGACCTCCCCACCTGCATGGGCACAGCCCTCACTCCTCATGGCCGAGCTTCACAAGCTGTACTGAAGCATACTGAATGTGGGCTCTACAAAAGCCTTGCAAGGCATGAGGTCTGCAGTCCTGCAATGCCTTCCAGGTTTAATTTTCTATCCTGCTATAATGGCATGAGCTGCAGTTACCACTTAGAGATTATTGCAATGCAAAGATGACACTACATTTTAATGGCTGCTCAGCTGGCATTACTTGGAAAAACCCCAGTGCTGAACTGAGATTGGCACCAATTTGTACCAGTTGTGGACTTGGCCACTGTGCTCACTCTGGCTTTGAGCTGGAAGCTGTATGAAGTGTGTTCTTTTCAGATTGCAAAGTGTGGCATTTCTCCGTATCATTAAGCTTAGTAGGTCTAGTGGGTAGAGCTGTTTAAAATAGCTGGAAATTTATGTGGAGAAGATAGGTTCAAAAGGTCTGCAAATACAAAGTAATGGCCCCTTGTGGTTTTCCTGTGTAATAGCACTATGTTTTCCTCTGTTTAAACGATGGGGAAAAACAAAAGTCAGGCTTCAATTCAGATGACTTCTTAAACTTTACTTCAAGCATTAATTTTGAGTTTGTTCAGCAAAACCCAGTTCTTTTTCAGAAGCTCGGGTTTTGGAAAAGACTTGCATGAGATGTGTTGTAGAAATTTAGAAAAAGATAATTTCAGAATTTCATAACAATAAAGATGCCTAATTTATTAAACTTACAGAAACATTTATATAATTCCTTGAATTTGCTATACCAGCTTTTTGTTCCACAAGGAGCTTCTCTTAAAGTGACTAGGGGTTAATATAATACTGTGTTATCAAACTTCAGTAGTTACCTGCCTTGACAACTAATTCAGCAGCTTGCTTCAGTTTGGAGGTGTGCTTAATCACACTTAGAACCATAAGTAAATCCCACTGCTGTTACTGGGTTTTCTACTACTTGTGAACATTACCATGTATTATTTGAATTTACGAAGTTCATTTATTTCTAGATATGTTTCTCAGAGATTGGGCATTACCTCTTCAGACTGCAACATTACTGTTTTGGCATGGGGAATTTTTCAAAAGCACAAGATATCAAGCACAACATGAATATTCTGAAGGAGGAAGACTTTTTTTTCCCCTTGTAGTACAGTAATGTTTCCTGTAATGAATCTGCTTACCTGGCTGTTAAACAGATGAAAAGTGCTATGACTTATTTTTGGCACAGGCACAGCATGGTTAGGGGTACTTGAGTTGGCATTATGACACTCTTTGGCTGTTTTTGCAGCTTTGATGGGATCCAAACTTTATCTCAGAAGGAACAGTTATACCCACTGGAATTGTAATGGAGCCCTGTTGTTTTATGTTTGCAGACAGATTGAAGTTTCCCTCCTTGTGTAGCTTCAAAGTAGGAGTAACAGATAGAAGGGCAAGCCATTACAGCAGGATCAGGGAATCATAGAATATGACCCATTAGGATTTTCAAATCGAACTGGCCCTGAGCAGGACACCCAGAGAATCACACCGTGTGCCTGAGAGCATTGTCCAAATGCTTCTTGAACTCTGTTAAGCTTGGTGCTAGGACCACTTACATGGGGAGCCTATTCCAGTGCTCAGTCACTCTTTGGGGGAAAAACCTTTTCCTGATATCCAGCCTAAACCTCCCCTGACTCAGCTTCATGGCACTTGAGTGCTGTCATTGGTCACAAGGGGAAGCAAGGAGATCGGGATCTGCTCTTCTGCTTCCCCTTGTGAGGATGCCAAAGACTGCAATAAGGTCTCCCCTCGGTCTCCTCCAGGCTGAACAGACCAAGTACCCTCATGTGCTCCTCATACAACTTCCCCTCAAGACCTTCACCATCTTCGTTGCCCTCCTTTGGACACTTTTTAACAGCTGAATACCTTTCCTATATTGTGGCACCCAAAATTGACACAATATTCAAGGTGAGGCCATCCCAGTGCAGAGCAGAGCGGGACAATCCCGTATCTCGACCGGCTGGCGATGCTGTGCCTGATGCCCCCCGGACATGGTTGGCCCTCCTGGCTGCCAGGGCACTGCCAACTCATATTCAACTTGCCATCCACCAGGACCCCCAGGTCCCTTTCCCTGGCACTGCTTTCCAGCATCTCATTCCCCACTCTGTCTGTACATCCAGGGTTGCCCCATCCCAGGTGAAGAATCTGGCCCTTTCCCTTGTTGAACTTCATATGGTTGGTGATTGCCCAGCCCTCTAATTTGTTGAGGTCTCTCTCCAGGGCCTCTCTGCCTTCGAGTTGTGCCTGTTTAATGTTTCCAACAGCATGCTGTTCTACCTGTCCTAACTGTGACTTCAGTATTATGGGCAGGCTGTTGGAATACAGTGTTTCCGAAAATTCAGAGGCCTAACTGGCTATTGCATCTCTCAATGCTATTTAGATATTCAGCCTTAAGCTCTCAAAGTACTTGCTCTCAAGAGTATACAGATTTCAGTATTACAGGAGGGAAGAAATTTGTCTTAGCTTGTGGGTTAGGGATGACTAACATCCTATACTGGTAAACCAGAAAAAAAAAAAAGCCCTTATCCAGCACTGACTGTGCATTTCAGCTGCTTTTCATATAGCTCAATGTCTTTAACAGATGCTTATTTGCAAAAGGACTAGACAATGTAGAAATATGTCTCTCCTACTTGCAGATAATACTGTAAGCATGTGCCTAGTTGGAGCCTGTGACAAGAGAGGTCTCCTTACCCAGAACTTATACCCAGAAGTATCCCTGCTTTGGAAAATCATCTTGTACTGAGTGTGAAAGCTGCATGGTGAAGTATGGCCCTGAAGTTGCTATATCCTGGTCCTATTGAGTTTTCCAAGTAAGTCTAATTTTTCCCCAAAGCTTTGACATTGAAGTCTGTCCAGTCTATACGTTGTAGTTATGAGTGCTTTTAGTGTAAAAGTACCAGTACTACACTTCTATACTAGACACCCAAGGACCATGCAGGAGAATTACTTTCTGCTTAGCCTTGTAACATGGCAGTAAAATTGGGCTGTGGTCCTCAGGCTACATGCCAGTACACCCATTTTAATCCAGTGCCAAAAAAGAAAAGACCCTAGGCTGTCTTACTGATAAGCTTCTGAAAACACCACCTGACTTGCAGAGAACAAGTATTTCAACAGGTATTCTGAACCTGTTAGTACAATTTCCAAATTGTTTTACAGGAATGTGAGAATGCTGGTTTTGTTGGTCTTCTTGGCATCCTCATATCGGCAGTCTTCTCTTCATCAGTTTTCCCTTAGTACAACAAAAAATCTGGCATGGTATTTAGCCTAACATGCTTAATTTATGAGCCCTTACTAATTAAGCAGAAAGTCTGACAGCTTTTTTTTTATTTGCTTTTAAATAGCTGATGCATTTCCTTGTCTCTGCAATGGAACTGTCATGCTGAAAATGCCAAACACACAAATTTAGTCAGAAAATGAAGTGGAGTCTACTTTTGCATTTCTTTCATAACAAGGATGTGATTTTAATGTGGAACATGACCAACCCCATGCAAGTATAGAAAGGGCAGGGAAGGCTACAGCCTTTGTAATTAGCTCAGAACTTCTGGTAGGCTCCCTGGTGATGGTCTGTGGAGCAGAGGTTAGCACCTAACATGCAAGATAAGGTTCAGAAGTCTTGAAGTACTAGTAGATGCAACAATCCAACATTCTGTCTGAACTGTGCCCCTTGCCCTGTTATACATGCACCTTTGCTAAAGAGATGGAAGAAGAGAAAAGGAAACATATGTAACCATTAGGATTTTTCTTTCACTGTTTTTAGGTTTTTAGCAGATGTGATGCCTAAATAGCAGGTCAAGTCTTAGAGTAGCAGAGAGGGGGAAAGAGTTCTAGTATGAAGGTGGTACATGAAAGTTTGAAACAGGATTTAGTTTCTGAAGTCCTAAGAAGCTGTAGAAAATGCTTGGGATTGTGACAATATATGAGTGGTCTTGGATGACCATGATATAACCAGGATGAGACCATCATGCATATTTTAACCATATAGGGCTTTGAAATCTGTAGTGCTGACTGGAGCTCTCCAAACAGTTGTTGGGTCAGGTGCGGCTCAGGCCAATCATGGCAGGTTGCATGGAGAGCAGTCCATGAGGTGGTGGAAGATGTTCTTGCCTGTTTGGAGGAATTCCAAAATAGCTGTCCAGCCCATGAATCTGCTAGGGTACACGTGGTGACTGTTGCCTTGGGTGGTGTGTAAATGCTAACTTGCAAAGAGCTTGTTTGTAGGAGGGCGGCACAACATGTTCCTGGTTTGTCAAAGAAGACATTTTCTGTTGTAATTATAATAATTTTCTAATGGAAGCAGCAAGTTAATCAAGCTGCAACATATTTAAAAAAAAAAAAAAGGCTGAAGAGTTGTCAAAACTAAGACAAAGATTCCTGGAAAAAAAGGCTGTTTCGTAATTTGTGGAACTCTGAACACACAGACAGTTGTCAAAGCATGGCATGTAGTGGAAGAAACAAAACAGACTGCAAACACTTTCTCTTTTAATAGAATGTTGATTCATTGACCATTCTTGCTGTTCCCACTGAACTTCTGTTGTGCTACCTATTCTATACACTCTGCCAATCTTCTGTGGCATGTGGAAAGATTGGAGTAGCTACAAAACTCTGAACAGTTATTTGTCCCTGTCTATTAAAGTGTCTAATAAAATTGCAAAGCTTGCTATACCTGAGGTAGGGTAATTAATGGAAGTATGCCAGACTGATGCTATTCCAACATGTAGTACAGAGATGCTGAGAATGTACCTACATACCCAACAACGTTGTACCAGGGATTTGCATCATCAACTCCAAAGCATCTAAATACAGTTTTCTGTTCTCCAGAGGTGCTGTTAACACTGGTTTTCAACTTAGAAATTCTTCTGTTGGTGCCAACTGTTCTGAAGAATACAGCTGATTTTATTCGAAGTTTCTTCAATTAAAAATTGCACAAGTTCAGTGTATTAAACATTAAAAAGACCTCCAAACAACCCACAAAAAACCAAAACACAGAAAACCTCAACCTCACTCTTATGTTTAAAACGCATTTTAAGTTGAAAAAAATGTCATGTCTTGACTGGACTTTCAACAGTATTTGGGATCAACAGACTTCAACTCTTGCAGTTAAGGGCGGATTTGTCAAAAATACTTGTGTGTAGGAAGGCAGTTAATGGAAGTATTTTCCAAGTTAGACTTGTCTAACTAGTTTTAAGGACTTGAAGTAGTGGCATACTGTGGCATGATGGGACCTATCACAAAAGCCAGTGTCCTAAATACCTTTTTCTTTTCTTGTTTTGAAGCAGTTCTGATTCACTTCTGCCTTCCACGGTGGATGGTGTTGATGATGTACTTCTGCAGATGAGCTAAAAGGAAAATAAGGATACGTATTGTCTCTGAAAAATTTCAGGCCATAAATTTAGTCAGCAATGCCTTTTATCTTTGAAAGAAAGCTAAACTTTCACACAAATACATGAAGCCTCAGAATCAAGAATATATTAAATGTACTTAAAACATTATAGCTGGTGTCATCAGTCGTCTTGATGCGAATGAAAACGAAGTTTTAAGTGGCTTTGCATCTTTCCTTTTTCATTATTTATGAACTTAGGTCTGATGATGATTTTGCAGTCTGTGTTTGTAGTAGATGCCTGTACATTCTGCTGGCACCATCATTAAACAATGAATTGTATTATCTGGCACACCAAGCTCTGAAGTTTTAAATTATTCAAAAATGTTTTTGTTGTGAGCGGGCACATTCTCATTAGAATGTATCTGGTCAGCTAGGCTGAATCAGTCATGCAGGGAAAATTTGCGAACTGCCAGGCTTGTCACCTTCTGTTAACTCAGAAAAGAAACTTGGCCTGAAATAAGTCTGGATTGGGAAGTGTGTGGACAGTATTGATAGCAGATGGTACCCGCTCCGTTAACTCTGAAGGAGTTCGGTTACAAGATGATTGGCCAGGCTGAAGAGCAAGGATGTGGTTAGAAGATGATTTTGTTACTTATTCAAATATGCAGAGATAATAAAAGGAGAACTTGCTGCCTTGTATCGATGAAGAATAACTCTCCCAATTTCAATATGTAGGCACCTCTCACTGATGGACTGAATGCAGTGGTACTGTGGAGAAGTCATGGGCACAACTGTGCTCCATGTACCTAATTCCTCCTTAAAATAATTTTCTGGAATTGAAGAGAATATTGCTTAGTGCTTTTATTCCTTTAAGTATTAAAGGGATTCCTTTTATTCTTGTAACTTCTATCTGAAGCAAGCATTTACATCTTTGCATTTGGCAAGGAGACAAGAGCTCAGTAGCCAAGTCTTTAATTTGCATGAAAATTGAAGGCATCACAACTAGGAAACAAACAGCAAGGCTCTTTTGCCTTGGTACTGGCTTTCATGATGTATAAGAATATTGATACATATGGTATATAGGATGACATTTTGGTTGTCTTGAAATCAAGAGGGTTTTTACAATGATTTGTAGGTGTGGAGAAATCAGAACTTCATCCCAGAGATAATTGTCCCCCAGACCTCCAGGATTTTCAGCTAAAATGAGTTGTAAGGATGTTGAGAGAATGGTGTATGTGTAAGACATGTAATACTATAGGATATAATCATGCTTTTTGCATGGTATTTTGGTCTGCTGTGAAGGAAATTGTGGAGAAAATCAGATTTTTTTTGTATACCACATCCTTTTTTTTTCTGCTTCAAATTTCACTTGGTAAAGCTACACCTGCAAATAACTGAGACTTAATGCAAGTTTGATGGCTGACTCTGACAGAGCTTGATGTTTTATCAGCAAATTAAAGCATGAAATTTAATCCTTTATTTTCCTTCAGCAAATAATATTTCTGTGTTGCAGAGTTTGTGGCAGCTGCCCACAAATGAATCTTTGGTCTGTTGTCTAGACTTTTCTTAAGCTTTCTTTCAGGTTACATATGGAGCAGTTAAATGCTTTTTTCCTACAGCAGTAGCAGGAACTATAGTAATTTTTCAGGACCCTGATTCATGTCACAGGAGACTGAAATTTCTTGCCTGTGATACTTGCTTCTATTCCTTATTCATCAGTTATAATACTGTAAATAAACTGAATGTTTACAAAGAAACAGCCAACTTTGTAGTTGCACTCTTCTCTTTACATTTAGTATAGCCCAACAATATTCTAGGTTTCACTAATTTCTTGGGTCAACTAGCAAATCTATGTACATTACTATACGTAGTATTACTATTTAAAAGAAAAAAAAGTATTCAGGTTATTTTGCTGATGAACCTTAGGTGCTTTTTTTGCTGTACCCAGAAGAGAGCATAGTCATCACTTCTCAGACACTGCAGGTGAACAGCAATCTTCCTGAGCTGAAAAAAGAAGAAAATTTCATAATGGTGATTGGCCTGTCTGAGGTAACCTCAAATCTGAGCTGCAAACCAAAGTGTGGTTTGCACTATTAAAAAATCCTTTTTAATAGGAGGATTAAAATTCAAGGCAAAAAATTAGCAGAAACCTTGTATTAGGTGTCCGTACCAGAAAGTGTGATATTGCTGATCATAATTGTATTTGAAAGTAAGTATACTATTGCTATACTGAAAGATAATACT
>JAWWMP010000132.1:26069538-26136517 GCA_035047865.1 Dendrocincla tyrannina | reverse complement strand
TACCAGAAAGTGTGATATTGCTGATCATAATTGTATTTGAAAGTAAGTATACTATTGCTATACTGAAAGATAATACTCATAAATAGGAGAGCATCAATATTGGTTCAGTCACTTCAGCCTAATCTAGTGGTCACATATTTAAAGCCATAGATTTGTGTTGCATAGTGCTGTTAAATACCCGACTAATGTAGTCTGTCCCTATGACTTTTGTACAGAGTGCTGAGCAACTGATCACCTATTTTAGCTTCATTGCCTTGAAATTAAATTAATGCTGGCAGATGAGCTAGCAAACTACTTCAGAAAAAAATTGCATAAGGACTTTGGTTTTTCTCATCCCACTTTCTGTCCTGCTTCTAAGGTCTAGGAGCAGAATCACCAACTACATCAAGGCAACAAATGGTTGTTCAGCTGAGTGGAGAGAGTAATGTTCTCGGTGTGTTTCAGGAGAGCATTTGTTAATGTTTTTCTACGACATCGTGCAATGTTTTTTCAAGGACATGTCAGTAACTTCACATGCAGTAAACACTGTCAGCTGTTCTGCAGCTCTATAGAATGCTTCCATAGCATATGGATATTGAGGAGACCTTATAACATGCACTTACCTGTAGTGATGTGTGTCCAGGTTTTGGTTTCTGAGAGCTAAAAAGGCATGTTCAGGATTAATTCCAAAGGGTTTTAAATTAGAATCTGTAAGAAGTTGTGGGTGCATTTGTCTTATTACCAGTAACCATATCTACAGTATCTAGTGCTGCTTCTTTCAGAGAAGCATGAAATTTATAAAATAGGTGTGTAAGTACTCATACAGGATAAGGACTAGGCTAAAAATCAATATTGTGGTTGAACTAAGTAGCTCAAGTACTTAACAAAGGAGGTATGTTACCATTATAAAAATGTCATGGATGGCTAAATCTTTATTGGATATGGGAATACATAAATCAGAAGGCTCCTCTGACCTTTAGTTTGGTTGTAGACCTTTTTGTTATATTAAGAATAAATATATTAACAATATGGAGAGAATAAAGAAGAGAGAACACACTTTGATACATAAAATAACATGACTTTTTCATTTAAACATCAATCATTCTCAATGCATTAACTAGATTTTATCAGATTGTTTGACCTTTGCTGTCATGGGAGTAAATGTAATTTTGCTTCTCCATAATGAAAATAACATCAGGAAATATATGCAAGAATGCATGTTTAATTTCCTCCTCCCCACATTCTTCCTCTAGAAAACTATGAACTGTTGTCTCAGTCCTATGCAGCATATTTTGCTTGATTTTCGCTTTAACATATCCACATCAGAATAAACCAAATTAAGTTGGTTTTAAATGAGGTAAACAAATTTGTATTTTTCACTATTCATTGAGTGGAGTTAAGCTACTGCTTAATCTTATGATTAGTGTTTGTAGATTTATGTGTGTCTGTATATGCATTTTATCTCTAACACATTAATATGAACAAGATTAATTTACATAATGGTAAATTAAAACAAGTGATGATTCTGTGTTCTAGAGCTAAGTTTCTGTTTCTCCAAAGAGATATATATGATAGAACTAGAGAGCAATCTGAGAGAAGATGAAAATTTTTGTCTTGGAGCAGTTGAGAGAATCCTTAAAGAAAGATAAAATTAAAACTAAAGGAGAGAATACTGGGACAGTTTCAGGCTGTTTGGAGAAGTGAAGTGGGAAATCTGGAAGAGGAGATACTTTTGGAATAGACAGAGTTAACACTAAATCTAGCTAGTGATAATGAGCAGCAGATGTGTTACCAAATCCTGATACTGTATGGTCCATCAAAAGTGGAAGCAGTGAAATGATCCACATCACCCTTCCTCCCAAACACCTGCTTGGAGAGTGGCTCTTGCAGTACCAGCTAGTTACCAGGGAAGGCAAAATACCTGATCACTAAACATGTTGCAGATATATGCTGGGCAACTTCTGGTGCTAGCAGGTAAATGAAGAGTGCAGGAAGAACAATTTAGATCTTGAGAGAAAGTTTAGTTCTGTAGTAAAATGAAGATGTTGTAAATAGAAGTTTGACATGGTGATTTAATATTAGTTGTCAAATACACAGTGTAGAGAAGACTAACAGCTGCTTAATGTACAAATGCAACGTATCCAACAGAGCATATGACTAAGAAAAATGTAAGAAAATGGAAAACGTAGAATGAACAATTAATATTCTGTCTAATGCATCAAGTGATCGGATAATCTCAGTAAAGCCATAGAAGTCTTGTATTACTGATTGTGGTGGGTTAGCAGAGAAATTTCACACCTTGCCGTATTCTCCCTCGCTCCTCAGTGGGATGGGAAAACTAGGAAACAAACAGAAATGAGAAAACTTGTGGGCCAAGATAAAGGCAGGGAGATTTCTTACAAATTACTGTTATGGGCAAGACAGGAATTGACTTGGCTATAATTAGCCTGCTGCCAAATAAATTTGATTTGGATAGTAAGAAACAAATATATTTTAACCAACCCCTCCTGTCCCCCCCGATACAATCAACTTCAATCCTCTACCTGGCCGAGGTGGCGCAAGTGGGATTTAGGAGGGGATATAGTCAGAACATAACAGTTCTCTCTCTCCTGGGCTTCCCCTCACACTTTTCCATACTGCTGGCATGGATCTTCTCCGGAGGCCATTTTCTTCAGGAAATATCCATCTGCTCTGGCTTGAGGGTCCTCCATGGGCTGCTGTGTCAGTCTGCTCTGATGCCTTAAGCACCTCCTCATCTTCCTTTGGCCTGTGCTCGGTTCTCTGTGTTTGGACTCTATGATCTCAGAGGTCTTTTCCAACTGAAATGATTCTGTGAAATTATCTTCTGAAAAACTGGAAGGAAATATGCAATAGGGAATAGAGATGTTTGTCTTCAGTACTGTTTTGGATTTTGTTAGTATACACCTATTTTGTGGGTAGGTGATAGAGGGTGAAGGAAGACTTGTGTCAGAGGGGAGAGAGTTTTTATTTTTGTAGATATGAGATAAAGCAAGTGGTTTGGGCTTTGTATTACTCTATGCTTTACTGTTTTATTCATGACAGAAGGATTCATAACTCAAGAGAAGTGTTTCACCTTAAGCAAGTTATGTGGTCTTATGGTCCCTCATGCATGAACTGACAAGAGTGAAAATGTTGACTTGGAGGCACTCACCATTTTATTCTGCTTGTCACTCCAGACTCTAATGCTCCAGACACTGCACAAAACTTTGAGAAACACTATTTTCATTTTTAGGGTCGGTCAGCTTCTGTCTAAGCTGCACTTTGTAGACAAGTTTTCAGTGCAAAACGATTGCTCATGTGGCAGCAAGTTTCTGAAAAAGCTCTGGCTTATGGACTTCATTTTTGCCTTTCTGTAGACACTGAGCTGGAGGAAACATGTAGAGTGGTTTTGTTTTGGAAATACAGGAAGCGTTTATTTTTGTCCTAATCTCCCTTATACCAGTAGTGTAAACGTTCATAGACCAGGAACCTGCCAAGTAGGAACAATCCAAGGCAGGGTGCTGAGCTTTCCACTGCTCGTTCTTCCTTTTGTGTCATTAAACTAAGAGGCTGCAACATAGTATGATCTCCGCCAGCTTTCCTGTGCTGCACCATGCTATAAGCCCTGCATGCCCTCTCTCTGCATCTGTACAGTTGGATGGTTCCATGGGAAAAGAGAAATGAGAACAATTACATGGTGGTAGAGACAGAAAAAGCTTTCTTAACAAGAGCTTCAGAGGGTATTTAGTTGTATATCATTTATTGTGGTTTAATTCACAGTGGAATAATCACATTTGTAGCTCTAGATGAGTGCCTGTTAATGATATCATGGAATTATATATAGTTCATAGCTGTTACAAAATCTCCCAGCATTTCATGGATGTTTTGTAATGGGACTATTTCTTGTGTCTGGCTATAATTTATAAATTAATTCAAGACAGGGCAAAGTCTCTACTTAGTTCTGTAGACTAAAGATTCCTCAGGACTTAAGACTCTTGTTCTTTTTATACAGATTAAAATCCTGAACAGTTTATGTTCTGTAAACAGTGATCAGCATCTCAAGAAGCTACGTTTTGTGACCTTTCCCCTCTTTGCTGTGGAGACAGATATTTCAGGCAGAGAAAACACTGGGTTTTTAGTAAACCTGCAGAAGCACTTAGTGTGGTCTTTATTGTGAAATGTGGATGTAGCAGAGAGCAGTGTTCTAGCAGGAGAGTATCTGTGGCTGGGGCTTTATGGTTTCTGTTTTCAGAATTAATTTAGACTTAAAGGTTTTTCCAACAGAGGTAGAATAGGTTCAGTAAATTGAATCTTTGATGTTTTCCCTCTACCTGCTAGATGGTACATGATACATATTCCTTCGTCAACAGTGCAGTCTGTTATCTGATGTACATTGAGAAGAGATTACTGGATGTGAAAGATGACTGTGCCAGTAGCCACTTCTGTCCCTGCTGTAATACACCCAAATAAACCCAATTAAATTTAAGAAGAAAAATATATTGGTAAACTAGAGCTTAATAGTTCAATTGAGAGCCAGAAACAGAAAGGATAACAGAGTGAGCACTCTAATTTTACTGACTTTAGAGTCAAAACCAAGGCATGCAAATGGTGCTATCATTCACTGAGAAAGGAGTGTGTGTATGTAGGAACTAAGGAAGTGCATTGGAACAAGATTGGCAAAAAGAAGCTAATGAGTTACAGCTGTATTTAAAAGAAAATCTTTCAGGTTTTGAAAATTAGCTAGTGATGGATGGATGGAGGCTGTGGCAGTTGACATAGCAGTGGTGCCAAGTGAAACACATTTGTTACCATCAGGGAATAAAATATATGCTACTGAAACCTTTTAGCACAGCTTGTAACTTAATATAAATAAAGTATATTTTAAAATTATACCGACAGTCATTCCCAAGAAACAATTTCACTCGCTTTGATTCTTTTTTGCCCACTCCATTCTGCATCAATTTGTGCATACATATGTGTTTGTGCATTGTTTCAATAAAGAGCTATGTTCATATTGCTAACTCTTACATCCAGGCTGAGGAGGCACTGCATTCAGGGATATGCCTTAGATATTCATTGAACGTTGAGGCACACAAGCTCTCTCAAAGTCCTAAATCCAGTTGGTTGTGGATTATCATTAATAGTCCTAATAATTTTTTTTAATTTTTTTTTTTTAATGTAGAAGTGCCTAGAAACTCTAGTTATAGGCTAGCAGAACTCTGTCAGGCATGGTGTGAACGTGGCACAAGGAGATGGTAGTTGTCCCAGAGAGCTTACAATAGGTGTTCAATCCTGCTGTGTTCTGTTTGTTAGACTTTTTGGTTTTTTTACTAACAAAGGGGCATCTTGTATTGTATTTTGCAGAATTCCTCTCCCACACCCATCTGCGCACCCCCAGTCACTGTTTCATCACAAAGTCCATCACTGTCGCACCTAAATTTGGTGCACTGTGGCTTGAAAACATGGATATAGCAGGCTAAAACCAATTAAGGAACACATTCAATCTCCAGGGCTTTGGAGAGGGAGGAATAGTAGACAGAAAGGAAGAGAAAGTGTTTTTTTTCTCCTGTACTACTTGATGGCTCTTTTCATAGAGAAAATACATATGTAATTGAGGATATAAAATAACTGAAATCTGACTTCAACTCTTTAAGAATCGATTGGATTTTTAAACTGCTGTGACACATTCAGGTTATGTCCAGTATCTGTAGTGAAAATGTGAAAATCAGGACCAAAACCATAGCAATTATTATGGCAGTTTCAGAGGCTTTTAAAATCTTACGCCATGGTTGGATTCTGTGTGCTCAGCAGCTGAGATTACTCTTTTGGTAAACACATGTTGGATTTGAATGGATTGATAAAGCTCATGATTAAGTGCTGCTCTGCTATCCAGCAAGTTTCATGTGGAATGCTGTCAACAATATCTCTCTACTAAAGCCTGTTAAAATGGTACCAATGTATTTTCTCAAACACATCCCTTAGCAATATGAATGGGTCTTATGCTCAGCAGACATTTAAAGCAAATCACTGATATATTGAAACCTTTGAAGAGGTATGACTAAGCCTAGTCTGCTGTAAATCTTTATATTACTTAAGCTTTACTTTTACTTTGAAGAGGCTTATTTTCTGATTAGAGCTTTGGATTGCTATTTTACATCTGTGAAAGTACTACATAGGGTACTGATTGCTGTAATAATACAAATGATCCCTATTTTTTGGTAGAATTTACTTAGCAAGAAGATAGAAGGAAATACAGTTTTTAAACAATGAACATGTCAGATGACCATGTGAACATAGGATCTGGATATTGTGCTGGCTCTAGATCATGGGAATACTGCAGACCTAACACATTTAGCATATTCGAGCTATTTAATGAAAGTGAGCTTGAAAGAATTACATACGAAATTTAAAATGAGATTTCAGTTCTTGGAGGGAATACAGAGAATGATGGTGAGTGCCCCTAGTGTGATTCAATAAATGTATCTTAAGGTTTGTATAAGGAGCTGTAAGAATTTGGACTGAGAACACTCTTGGGAGGACAGAAGTATCTAAGAACTTGAAGTTTCATTTGAGATGCTATTCCTATTATTTTAAAAGTTCAAAGGGGAAGAGGATGGTTTTAGGCAGATGCCAACTTAGATGGTTGCAAGCTTGTCATAGTGTCTGCATGTCAGCAGTTCTTTGAACATTTTATACCTAAAATTGGTGGTGGTTGGGAAGAAAGGCTGTGATACAGGGCTGAACAGATTTATAGCCATGTTCTGCCAGCATTCGTCCGTCATGGTAGTAGTTAATTGTATCTGCTGCTGTATTAAAATAAATGAACTGGTTCACCAAATGAGCCATAAATTCTGCACCTAGAAAAGGTAGAGGATGAAGAGAAATAAAATATCATAAAATGCAAAATGTTTTATGAAAAAAGAAGAGTAGCTGATGCTGCTACTGAAAGCAGAGTAAGATGTGTTTTGTACTGCCTCCTGTCCTTATGTTGTGGCCTTTTTGCAGAGGGGAGAATTTTAGACACTTTCAGCACTTTGGAACAGCGAGTAGGAAGTCAGTCCACCAACACTAAGAAACCAGGTGGTAGAAAGAATAGTACTGAGTAATGACTCATTGCAGTTGAAAACAATTCTGACATTCTTTTTCACTCTGAAGCCAGTTTTTATAGAGCAGTTTTAATCCAATATGTGAGCCAGTTCATATAGGCAGGTTTGGAACTACAGATGCAGAAGAGAAGCAGAAAATGTCAGGAGTTTAAACTTTTATAAAGGTTGACAAGATGGAGAAGAAAGAGCAGTTGATAAGGGCGGCAGTTGAGAAAGGGAACTTCTTAAGCAAAGATTTCCTGAAGATAGTCCAGAGATAAAAAACTAATTATTAGGAATAAACTCCAAACCATACAATGAATAAATCTTTCTGAAAGGAAAGAAATGGCTATTTTTACCTGCATGTAAGCACAAGGAAACATTTGCACTTTAATATTTCCATTTTCAGTTTGAGTGATTATGCATAAAGACACTACAATTGCATTAGCAATTTAAAGGTTCAGATTTCTAAATGTCACTTTCCAGAGAAAAGAACTGCATGCAAGGACTTCGTCTGTTATTAATTATTATTAATACCTGTTACTTAATTAGAAGACTGTAAGATGTGTCTCCTGACATTACCTGTAAGTACTATTCAAGATTAAATAAAATTAAAAAAGAAAATGGATGAACTATTTTTTGTAGTATTGTCAGCCTTTGTCCCACTCAGATCTGAGTGGTCAGCTAACCTATACTTTTGTATTATGTACTGCTTAGCATTTTTCTGGGAGAGCTTATTCACTGTCCTCGTAGGAAATGAAGTACTGAATTCTTGGACTGGATGCAGTATTTTATGTTTCTGTATTCTCACTTATGCAGGGTATGGATTCTATGAAATTCTCCATGTTACCTTTTTAAAATTGGTTCTAAGTTGTGGAATTGCTAACTCAGAACTGCTATCTCCATGGATATATGCAAAAGAGTATTACTAGTGGCCTTTCTGTCTTAAAAGTTTAAATGAAATATTTGAGTCTTAGATAAGCAAATAGCAGGTGTCCAATCATACTAATATGTCCAGCAGTTCCAGAGATTTGCTACCAGATTTGGATTTCTAACAGATTTTGCCCCCTTTTTTTTTTTTTTTTTTGATTTCTCTGGGGATATATTCCTTCTGATGACCTGCTTAAAAAGGAAAGGTGTTTTGGGAATATTTTTGGATATGGTCGTTAAGTGGACTGTGGGACTCTTGTTGTAGAATATGCTGTCTGACAACAGTTATATTGTTCCATAAGTGGGAGAAATCCTGACCTTATCCTAGGTCATGAAACCTTTTAATATGCAGTCATCCTGTGACCTGGTGTTTCCTTAAGGCTGACAGGTGCTCTGCTCAACCCCTGTACTGAAAAAGATGCTTAAATAATTGTGAACAGAAATTTGTCAGACCTGATTCTGAAGTCCATTATACTGAAATAGAGCAGATGGGAAGTACAGCCACCCATGCAAATTTAATGCCCGGTGATTCCGTATCTAGAAGCTGACTGTCTTTCTGTTCATCAACACGTGACATGAATTCTACAGTTAACTGGATAATTACATGCCAATAATATGTTAACTTTTAGTGACTAGGAAAATCTTGTGCTTTACTAGAATATTCGGGGCTTTATCTCTTAAGTTTACTATCCCTTTGCAGATTGGAGAAGTTATGGTCTTGCCAGCAAACTGTCACTTAATGGTAACTTTAGCAATGTCCTGTCAAGAAGTTACTGATTGCTTTCTTGTATTGTGAATTTGTGAGCAACAATATATGTAAATTTTGCCTGTGTTGTCTTAGAATAAAGGTTGATAATTCATAACATTGAATTGCTCAGTTTTTGGCATGGCAAACACTTTGGGTTCGCAGAGCAGATTGCTAATGCCTTGAAAACAATAAGAGGCAATTGTCTCACTCAAGAAGAACTGGAGAAAGCATGCTTAATTTTCTAACAATTGCAGCTTGGTAATCTTTTCTGTAACATCTTCCCTGGAATGCAAGCTTTTGTAAGCGATACTGGGATGCTACAAGCAAAACTTGCTAGTTGGGACCTGAAGTTCAGTGTAACAGAGAGTTATGAGAGTCACCTCTGCTTTGCAGGTAGAATGTATTTCAATTATGTGTATACATTTATTCCAAGGAGTTTAATTTGTATTTCTAAAATACAATCTGAAATATTTCTATGTAATTCCCAGTTACAGTAAAGAGGATTATAACTTGAAAAGTTACCTGATATCTGCAGGTAATAAAACTAACTGCTTGGGGCCTGAGGGTTTTTTGATTGAGCAATTACTCATTTGGCCTAGCCTGAGAAAACCATTAATCATAATGACCATTTTACCATGCCTCCTTTCCTTTATGGGCTGGACCGCAGAGGTCATCACTTGGTCCTTCAGGTCAGTGGAAAGGCCACATATCTCCCTTTGCCCAACTAAGAGCCCAGAGTGCAAGTTGACACTGAGTAAACAAA
This sequence comes from Dendrocincla tyrannina, assembly GCA_035047865.1. Taxonomy (NCBI): domain Eukaryota; kingdom Metazoa; phylum Chordata; class Aves; order Passeriformes; family Dendrocolaptidae; genus Dendrocincla; species Dendrocincla tyrannina. The sequence goes on along the minus strand of JAWWMP010000132.1, from coordinate 26,127,012 downwards.
CGGCCACTCTTCTCCTAATTGTAGGAAATGTGGCCAGATTGTACCAATGAACAGGGTTCAGACTTACATGAACACCCAGGCAGTGGCTGGACCTGTGGCTGAAAGCTAAAACAATAGTGGAAGCCAAATGAGTTTCACTCTCACCTGAGCAAACCTAGAGTTTCCTAAATTACATATTGTTTGGCAGTTGCTTCATGTTTCATATAAATATGGTACAGAGAGAAAATACTAATAACAATTCAAGTTGCTCATAGATTTGAGTTTTAGTTTGTTTTGAGACTCTGATCCCTTGTAGATTTACATGTCATTATTTAAAAACTTTGCTAAATCATGTCATTAACAAAAATTGGTTTTACACATTTATACTGTGTAATCAAATCTGGTGTATTCATCTTAATATTTTTATAACAGTGTTTAGTTTCAGTAATAGACCTTAGAAGAGTGTATTAGTCACACAGTAATGATGAGTATACAAAGAGTAAATAATACATTATAAGCATGATTCAAAAGAAAAAAGTTGAAATACTGCATGTTTATGAACTTGTATCAGAGATGCATAACTTCATGTTGGTTTTCTTTAAGCTTCTGACTGATAGAGACATATGGTGGGACGAAAAAAGCTCAAGATTTTGGGTCATCTTCCCAAGGTTGATTAGATGATCCCTAATCCCTAATTCCCTTTATCATATGTGTGCCTATTGGCATGTTCTAGGAATGCAGCTTTCCAAAAAATACTCATAGTTTGTAGAGTCAAATGCAGAGCAAAGTAATGTGGGAGCTTGGAACAGCCGTGTTAGAAATGTGTTGTAAAACCGGATCTTAGTGCCTTGTGTGCAGTGTGCTAAGGTGGTCATGTAGAGGCAGTGGGAATTGTTAAACATGTAGATAGAAGTGTTGTCAGTATGTGGTTGAGAACACAAATTCTATCACTGATTGCAAGTCTCCTGGTCACGTGGTCAGTCCCAGACATGACTTGCTCAGGACTTAGTGAGAGCTAACTGTGTGTCTCAGTGCTGGTGCACCATATGCTGCTGGTTCTGACCCTGTGACTCCCGTGTTGCGTGCAGTTTTATATGTACTTGGCTTGTCCTTTTATTCCCTGTACAGCAGTTGGCTGATAGTTAAGACTGAATTGCAGTTTAACTTATTATACTCTTTGGAGAGCAAATACAGTATCCTATCACCTGTAAATTGCCTCAGCATGATGCAAGTTGTCAGTTCAAATGGAAATTTTCCTATCTGAAAGGAGTCATGTGGATTAAGATTTCTTTCATTATCTCGAGAAACTTATAAAGCTTTTTTTTCTGTAGTCTACAAGTCAGGCCCTGCAAGGAGGAAATACATTTGCAGGAAAATAGGCTGCAGACAATGTAGGATATTGGGTGCTTTGAAGCATAAAAATAGATTTGCCAAGATGTATGTGTGCGTATGTATATTTGCCTGTCCATGTATGTTTATGTGCCTATGAATCAGTCAGTGTATTTGCATCTTTTAATAACCTTGCAAGCTTATTTTTGAATTATAATCTACCTTCTCTTTCTGATATTTAAAGATACTCGTGTAATTCTGTGAGTTTACTGGCTGGTCTGACTGGCTTTCTCTTCACATCTGTTTGTGGCTCTGAAAAGAGCAAAACAGTACTATTTTTGCTTCAGTGAAGCCAGCACAAGGCAGAAGGGCACTGTAATGAGAGGAAATGATCTTATGCATAGACTTGTGATGCGAGTTTTATGCAGATAGGTTAGACCCTGGCTCCTATCCAAAAGCTAGTGATATTTAATCTGTGCTTTATGGAAAAGCTAATTATTTTTCTCAACAAATATACACACATCAGCTGTTTTTTTTAAAAATCGAAATAAAACCCCTGTGATGTTGGGCACTCATTAACATTCATGGGATGCTATAAATGTAAAGCATATTTAAGGAATCAGGGGGAGGGAGCCTACAGTTTTTTTCACAAACTAATTCATTGCTTTGTGGTTAATGGCTAACTGAAAGCTTTTCCTCTGAGCAATCCCATAACTTCCTTTAGGCAGGTGTGTGTCTCAGTGAAAACTCCAGATCTTAGATCAGAGTTGCTGCGATTTTAGTATTTTCCATAAGAAGTCATGAAGCAGTTCTTTACTACTTTTCCATCCCCAGCATATCCACATTCAATGACTACTACTTTTTTTTCTGTGCAGAATGCATTGTGTATTATGTATTGTATTAAAAACATTTTTATAACAAGTGAATTTGACTTGCTTCTCAAACACTGGTATGCATGAATTGCTCTCTGCGTGTGGAAAGTCTGTGGTTTTGCGGATTTTTTTTTTTGGATGGGAGGGGTGAAGTGGTGGGAAGGGCTTTATTCTGATCTTTGGTTTTGTAGTTTTCATACCCCTGAATAGACTCTGTCTTTACAAAAGTGTTTTCACTTCTATGTTCTTTTGAACTCATAATCAGACTTGGAGTCTCCCCTCTTTACCTTTGTTCTGGAAGTACCTAAGTTGGAGTGCAATAATTTTGCACATGACTTAATTTATATCTAGGCTTCACAAAAGATGATTAATGTAGCTTAAAATCTAGCAAGCTGAGTAGAGCGGTCTGTGCTCTGCCGCGATGCAGCTTCAGTCGTAAATAAATAAATAAATATACCCTCAGTATTTAGTTCTTCACTACTAGTGCAAAGCTGCTTGTATTTCCCACTATTGTCTTCCTTCTTGTCCCTCCTTCTCCAGTACACAGAGGCATCCCACACTGTACAGCTGCCATCTTTCTTTTACTGCAGAAACAGGGTGAATAGGACCAACACTCCATGACTTCTTAAATGTTACTGTTTCTTCCAGTTTGTCTCAAGCTGCTTCTCTGCTTTCCAGGTCAACTTGCTCCTAACTTTTAAGAGTAGTTAGTGTTTTGGTTCTGCATATTTAATGGTAATCATCTGCCAATAGTTACTAGCAGATCCACTTCTGAAGGTACCTCAATTGAGCTTAAATGCCTTCTTCTGTAGTGCTGCTCATATACTGCAAAGAAATTGTAAATCCCATTCTGTTCTGGACACAGATTATAAAGACTTGTACATTCTTACTGCATGTATGGAGAGTCAGCTAGAAAGTCAAGGAATACCATCTTTCAATTTAATGCAACCAAGTGTGTGTGCAATTAAGTCCACTGTTAGAAAGAACGAAATTCCTAGATATGCCTGCATTTCATTGAAATGAGGCCATTTGTTAAAACAGAGATCTTTGAGATTAGAATGCAATTAAAAAGGTTAAGTTTTTTAAATGTGGGTTTGTAATTGGATATACAGTCTTCCACTCCTGGGTCACCAGTTCAAATCTATCCCAGGTCAGTAGTCACTGAATCCTGGTACTATCTAACAGCTGGTGGTTTATGTGAAATGAGTAGCCTGTCTTACTTCAGTTGGTAGTGAACAGGTGTCCACATTGCAAAAAAGTTACTACAATTGTTAGCTTAGCTGGCAGTCTTTCTATGGGACCAAAAATCTGGGGTGTTGTATAATTAAACTGCACTGCAGCACTTAAAAGGGATTTCTCCAAATTGACACTGAAATTTATTAGTGGGCAAAAGGATATAGTTTATAATTCTCATATTTTTTTCTTAAACTGCAAATAAGGGGAGCTAGAACACTTAGTATGGTAGCCAAGATGTCAGTGTCAGAAACTCCACCTCTGTAAAAAAAAAAAAAAGACAGCCTAATATAAGTATCTAAAGTTCAGAAAGCACCTATTACCAACATATAGATTTTTTTAATGCTCTCCAATATTGTTATTAACACTTGAAAAAGCCAGTGAACTAAAATTTAAGGGGTTTCCTTGAAATTGCCTTCTGTTCAGTGTTGTAGTTCTCATCTGGTATTGTCTCCCAGATCACTTTTCACAATCTCAGTCTTCCATGAGAGCAAAACTACGGTGATATTTCAGCGCGCTGAAAAGCAAGTACAGAACATTAAAATCTGATATTTTCAACAGGTATATACCCTGCCTATAGGTAAGTTTTTGGCAGATAAGAATCTGAAAAAATCACAAAATACTTAGTTAGAGAGATAGATAATTTAATAGTTTTGTCTTAGTCACCACTGTCCCCCAGCTTAGTAATGTGACGTATGGCCTATGAACTTCTTTAGAAGCTTCTGTTCCAGTAAAGCCCCCACTACAGTAAGGAGCCTCTTCTCTTTCTTCCCCTATCATTTTGTCCCATTGCAACAAACACAAAATCCAGTGCTGAGGGGAGAGCATGTGGTGCTGCTGGAAGGGTTGGCAAGATCTGTGTGTTCTCAGGGAGCGTGCCCTGGCTGAGTGAAGCAATGTGCTGCTCAAGCCAAGGCCATTGCAGGGTTCCAGCAAACATCACCCAACTCTGCCCTGCTTCGAACACACAGCCATGGGGATTCACACACCAGGACTGGTGTGCTGGGGAAAAGGAAAATTGTCATGAGGACATGCAATAAAAGGTGGCCTCACAAGGGCACAGTGTTACTCAGTTTTTCTTCAGCCTAACAGGTGGCTTGTCAACATAACTGTAATTTTATATAGAGGTATTCAGAAGCTTTAGAGACATAGACTATGGCATTTCAGTTATGTCCATGCCTTTGATACTGGCGCTACAGTGTTGGGAATGGTATGGCACTATTTAAACTTGGTGTATGACAGCGTTGGCTACACGGTTGTGTGGCTGGTGCCAGCTCAGTAATTTCTTGTGTCAATGACTGCTCATGCTGTGCATGTGAAAGGCAGCTGGAGTAGTAAAGCTTGGGTTTCGCAGATTTGTTGATAATATGGATGAACACCATGTTACAAACATCACAGTAAAAAGGCCTCTTCTAGTGCATGAGGTTCCATCAGCTGAACACAGGAGTTTAATAAGTAGAGACATAATCACCCATAGTTTAAAGTGTCACCTTTGTTAATGGTTCTGGTCCATGCGGACTCTATGAGTGTGTGCTCTATTTTTGTTGTCTCCCAAGAGGTGCTATATTACATTCTCTGAAAACTTTAGGAAGAAACAAGGGCACTTTTTATTTGAAGAGTGGCTTTTAAACCCCTGGATTATAACAAGCCAACTAACTTGAAATCTGTTAAGATTTCTTAAAATCCATAAATAATACTGTCTTTTTTTAGTTTTTTATTCTGACAGATGATTTCTTTCTCATCACATTGAGTCTGAGTTGCTCTACTGGCTTTCTTAATTTGTGTCAGTATACATGAACGAAGAGCATGATAGCAGATATGTACTTTCAGTTCTGCCACATTTTCACTCCCATGATAGCACCAGGAGTCCTTAATGTGTTTATAGTCTGCTTACATCTCTATAAAAGGAATCGATTAGCAATGAGCCTGATTTTGTTTCTTTTAAGGTGAATAGAGCTTTTTGCTGATGATGTCAGAGGCACTTAATACAGGCTGTGTTGCTGTGCTGTTTATGAAGAAGAAACTATTAGATTTATATTCATTAAACTCTGCCCATCAGCTGGAAATAAAATCATGCTAATTTCTGATCTCTGCCAGTAGGTGAAAATGGAAGAGGAACAAGCTCTGATAACTGCTCATCAGTATTTCTATAGCAAAACCAGTTACTTGTCTTAGATTGAAAATTTTCATTTAAATCTGAACTGTCAATTGCCTTGGTTAGGTGAACATTCCCTTAATTAACATTAACTTAAATTTTTGTCCACTATTTAAGAGATCTTGAATGGCTGTTGTAGCCTTAAAATCTCATTGCATCACAGAGGAGCTAACCTTCTATAGTAACATATAAATGTAATAATGTTAGATTGCTACTTCACAGTCACTGAAATAATAAGTAATCAATTCTAATGCTTAGTTTTTTATTCCATTTACTCTCAAATTTTGCTTTGTGGGTTACTGGTGGTCTACTGTGTACTCTGTAGTTTCTTCTCCCCTTTTCACTTGGAGATGCTTCCTTTGATGCCTTGAAAGCTGTAGGGAAAAGACAGAGGAGTGATTGGTTAGATTGTCCCTAGTGGTGCTTGGAGCCCTAAGAGCAGGAAAGTGGCATGGGAAACATCACCAGTTTGAAATGGAATAAAACCAAACACTTATTATCAAGTTTGGAGCTTCAGAGAGGAAAAAAAGACTGGCCTTTCTTTGGATATGCTAAAAGCAAAACAGATGTGGGGAAAAAGGGCAGTGTGAGGGTACATAAATATAGTCAGAAAAGTCAATCATCCTCACTGATTAGGGCACCATGATGTTTCATCCTGTCTGTTTAAAGCACTCTATTTAGGAGCAGGAATGCCAAGAGGGAGAATAAATGAGCACTCTAAGTCTGTGCAGTGGAGCAGTGCTCAGTGCTGTCTTCTTACACTCTTTGTTGTGCAGATGCTCAACAGTGCGAACCGGAGGATGCTGAGGTTGCACCCCTGACAGGTGATACTCATGTCCCACTGTGTGGAGTGGCCCGAGTGCCCAAAGAATCTGAACTGCTGAGCAGGAAACAGGACAAAAGACTCATTTTGACCCTTATGATATATGACAGGATAGTGATAAGTTCTCGGAAAGCCATTTGCTTTTCCAAGGTAATGTTGGAGAGTGTCTAGTGTTTGCAGTACAATGAGTAGGATTGCTCATTGCTATGCCAGTCGGACTTCTTTTGTCAGAAGTCTAGGCCTATCCTTTCCCACCATAGCCACTGGATTCTGGACCTTTAAGTCAGCAGAAATCATCATTAATTTAAGAGGTTAAACAATATGTCAGTTAACTGATTTGGGTATTACAAGAGCAGAATCATAATTTCATAATGGTGCATATAATATCAGCCCTTTAAATGGAATAGATATGATTTTCATAGGTGATCGCCACTGGAATTACTGATGATGTTCAAGAATAAAACTTTGGAGAAAAACTGGTGTTTCAGTATGAGAATGTATGTTTTATTGAAAGTTTTGTGTGTTTTTTGTAAAGACAAGAGGAGATATGGGCAGGTCTTTATTGTCTGTTTAAAGTAAAGATGTGGAGAGTTACCTACCTAATCTCAGACCCTTTAGAAAAACAAAAACCTTTAGGGACTGTTTGTCTCTTGTGATAGATTTCTGAAGATGCCTCGGGAAAGAAAGGCTTAGTTTGCTTACAACAGTTGGCAATGTTGCATAATATCCTTAAGGAAACACTTAAGGATGGAGAACCGGCTGATCAGCAGATCCCAGAGAATCTAAGGTTTAGGTGGAGATCTGTCACTAATGATATCCCGTGGGATTCAATACTGGACCTGGTATTGTGTAACTTACCCATCAATGACTTGGATGAAGGGGCAGATGCCTCCTCAGCAAGTTTGCTGACAGCACAAAGCTGGGAGGAGTGGCTGATACCACACAGTGCTGTGCAGCCCCTCAGAAGGACCTGGGCAGGTTGGAGAGATGGGCAGAGAGAAACTCCCTGAATGTCAACAAAGGCAAATGCAGGGTCCTGGGGGAGGAATAACCCCAGGCACCAGCACAGGCTGGGGACTGACCTGTTGGAAAGCATCTCTGCAGAGAAGGACCTGAGTGTCCTGGTGGACACCAGACTGGTCATGAGCCAGCTGTGTGCCCTTGTGGCCAAGAAGGCCAATGGTATCCTGGGATGCATTAGGAAGAGTACTGGGGTACTGTGTCTGGTTCTGCACTCCTCAGTAAAAGAGAAACATGGATCTCCTGGAGCAAGTCCAGTGGAGAGTTGAAAAGAGAATTAGGGGGCTGGAGTATCTCATTTAGAAGGAAAAACTGAGGGAGATGGGCCTGTTCAGCCTCGAGAAGGGACAACTGAGAAGGGACCTCATCAGTGTCTCTAAGTATCTGAACGGAGAGTGTCAAGAGGACAGACTGAGATTCTCCTTGGTGGTGCCAAGCCATAGGACAAGAGGCAACAGGCAAAAACTGTTGCACAGGAGGGTCCACCTGAGTATGAGGAACGGATGCAGGTGACTGATCGAGGTATTGGAGTCTCCCTCACTTGGAGATACTAAAAACTGGTCTGGATGCAATCCAGTGCAATGTGTTCTAGGATGATACTGCTTGAGCAAGGAGGTTGGACCACCTGTTGTGGTCCCTTCCAACCTGACAAATTCTGTGATTCTGTAATGCCTTTTGTTCAGTCAAAAGTGGCTCTATGCATGCACCAAATCTAACGTATGAAGAATTATCACAGAAAGAGGTTGATTGCTGTGTTAGTAAAATAATAAACAGCAAGCTAAGAAGTGGTAACTCTGTATCTGCTCAACGGATTGATAAGGACTTGTGTAACTCTTTGATAATGGTTAAAAGGATGGTAACACCCAGTATGTATGTATGCCATTCAGCTCCCTCCACCTCCAACAGTCCTTTCATCTTACACATCTTCTTAATGAAGGTAGGAAAAGGGGTTTACTCTTTTTTGTCTGTATTATGTGTTGGGTTTGGTATCCATGCTTGAAAAATCCCGAATAATATAGGGCCCGTTGTCTCCTTTTCTGTGAATGCAGCATTTCATATAGACTGGCTTACTTAGTACCTTATCTCAAACTGTATCAACCATGTAGACTGTTCTCAGTTGGGATCGTTAGTGGATTACATTGCCATAAATCTACGGTAGCAAGTGTTTCATGTATAATCACTGGTAGCAAGTACATCCTATACTACTGTCAAAGAAAAAAAAAGTCTTATTTTCATAATCCCTTTAGCAGAAAAGGAAACTATTAAGGTTTTTTAACTTTAGTATTTTTAAAGAAGACAAAAATTTACATTAAAAACTTTGAAAACCATTTCATGTTATTTTAAAGGCAGGGAAAATACTGGGGAAATGCACTTTTTTTTTTCTTCAGTGAAAACAATGGGTCACAATTCCTTATGTAATTGGTTAATACATACTATCATATGTTGAATATTATATGGGTGAAAAATGATAGTGTGGAGGGACAGAAGAGAGGATGGTTGTCATCACAGCTCTTAGCATCTGATGCATTTAGCTTTTAATGCAATGTCTCCAGATCCATGTGTTTTACTGAGGATGGGGAGAACCTGGGTGTGTCACTAACTCCCATGTCAACCCAGGAGGCCACTGATATTTTATTTATCTTCTGATATCAGTGACCTAGCTAATAAAAATTTCAATCTGCGTGACTATATAGTTTTCACACACTTTTCTTGTCTTGCTCATATCTGAATAGCTAGGAATTTTGGATCTTATATTCATCAGTGCCTTTAACAAAGAGGATTTTGTAAACAAAGCTGTACTTAAATCCCCGCGGCAAACATGAATGAATGCTTGAAGCGGGGATTTGACTGGAAGGTCATGAAGACATTTTTTGACTGCTGAACTGCATCAAGTAATCTGTGTAGGTTTTTGAAAGATGTCATCTGTGCAGTGCTTTCATCTGGTAGTCATGTTAATAGTGATAAGAATATTACTGGGAATAATTCAAAACAGGAAACTGAAAATATTTTGGAAAAAGAAAAATTAGGACTAGGAATGAGTGTGTTAACTTCTTAAACATAATTCTCACTGGCTGCCTGCAGTGTAGTGTGTATTAACTCTTGCCTTAAGAGGTGCGTCCATCTGATATTTTCACATCAAGCTTCTCTCATTGAAAAAGCTTTTCCTTGTTTGTCAGGACTCAGATAAAAAGGCATACAACTGAAATTTTATATGCTTCATTTTGTCTTTTACTTGTTTACATATGGAGTCTGCAGTTAATATGGATAGTGTGCAAAATCCTTTATTATCTTTTGTAGGCCAACTCTGTGTATGATATGATTATTGGTGTGTTATTGCTGGCAAGATGTTTCAGAAAATTGAGTTGAACTGGTATTTATGTCTACAACTCTCTGGGATGCCAATATTTCACATCAGAATATGAATATAATCAAGTACAAGTTCAAGGTGCTTGGAGAGAGATCACAGATTCACAAAGATGCCTCACTGCATTGTTCCTTAGTTGCTTGATCTTTAAATACTTAGAGGTCAGTGGAAATGAAGATATGTTTTAATCTTGTCTGTGTTTTAGTCTTGGGAAGCCCACTTCAAAAGCTGGGTCTTAAGAGGTCTTTGCTTTTATCTCGAACACACAAACCCCTTTAGAAATTTCTTTATCTTTTTGTTTCACTTGACACCTACGCATTAGGTTAGCCAGTGTACTAAATGGTGGTGTCTAAATGCTTCCTTCTACGTGTTTCTAGTTGTATTTTTTTTTTTTTCAGAAGGGGTGAATTGGAGCTTGCACACTCTGAGCTGTGGCAGTGACTACTGACAGGACCAGCCCAGTTCTACCTGTTCATGCAGACAATCAGAAAAGCATTTTTTTAAATGTAATCCCCGTAAAATTTTTTACTCTGCAAGTGCACCTGCTAGACATATTTGTGTACTTTCCCATGGACTGTTTTCTTACCTTATATTTAAGGGCTTTTGAGTTTTTTGTCCATTTGGTGAGATTATAAAAAATATGGTGGGTTTTTTAAATAAAATTTATGAGATTAAATGTGTGTGTGGGGTGTGTGTATGAGAGAAAAAAAATCAGAGAATGGAAGGAGCAGGAAGTGGATAGTTCCCTGAAATTTGTAAATGTTTTCATTTAGCCTCATACAGAAGTTTAACTTTTTTCCTGATTTACCTGTTTTCGTACTGTGTTACCATACTAAGCAGAATTAGAGTACCGTGAATGCATTTTCTGAGCAAAAGTCACAGTATGCTGTAAAACATTAGACTCATGTATATTAGTTGAACAAGTCCAGAATTAGCATTCTAATTCTTATGCAGTTCTAGGATCACTTAGTGGAAAAGCAGTGGAGTTTCTCCAGGTATGGAAAGGGAGAACTAGCAGTAGAATTTTAATCTGGAATTCATTTATACAGTAGTTTTGTACTTCAGTATATGCCTGAAAATATGTTAATGGAACTAGAGTAATAGCTGTAATAGCTGGTTCCAAAAGAGCAGGCAGAGTTGATGGAATGCTTTTTTTAGTCATATCCTGTTAGTCTTTATGATATTGTTCATGTAGGATCAAAATTTTCTACCAAATACTGCTTCTCTTTTCTCTGTAGCAAGGGCACTTCATTTATGAATTACAGCTGTTGAAACCAGCTCTTACAGTACCAAATTTGGTGGGGTGGTACAGTGTTTAAAATTGATACCTAAGCCTGAATAAACTTTCTGGAGTTCTAAAATTTTTACTGGATTATAACCCATTGTTTTATAGCATGGAAAGTAATTTATGGCAGTTAAAATAAGTGGGGTTTTGGAATGTGCTGCTTTCTCCTAGTAGGCTAAGGGTTAGATGTGGAGGTCAGACAAGCTGTGCTGGCAACCTTGCCTTTTCTTTAGCATGTCTCAGTGCTTCTAGTTTGAAACAAACCAAAAAACTAAACAGGCCAGTTGTCTCAGAACAATTTAACAAATTGCTTCAAGGGTCATTTTTTTTTTTTTTTTTTTTATTGCTAGTGTAAATTTTAATTTTGCAGGTATTACTGCCTTCTATTCTGAATTTTCCAGCCTGTTGTCTCTAATAGCACCAAAACAACTACAAATTGTGGTCTTAGGTTTTACTCTGTCATAGTATATTAGTTTTCACTTGTGTATTGTAGGAAAAAAGACTATAAAAGCCTCCAAAGTTCATCCTGTGTGCTGTCTTTCTCAGGTGGGTTGGTTCTCTAAGTACATGTTTTCCAAGCTTATTCAAATTGATACGAGTGCTAGACTTTTTTCCATTTTCATTAGTGATGAAAATCCATTCTGTGGCTTTTTCCCTGTTTATCTGTAACCAGTAGTCTTCATGGGTTCATTCTGTAATGATAGGCGTCAGAGAAGAATCACAGACAAACAACTGGAGCAGTTTCTTATATTGATGGAGGATGACTGTGTTAGCCTGCAGTGGAGGTTGGATAGCCAGCCTTGCATCCTGCTTTCCATGATGCAACTAGATATCAAGGAGCTAGTGCAGGCTCTGTGCTCTTGGAAGGGCACATTCATCTGTATATTGCAGAGTATCACATCTAGTGGTACCCTCACCAAACTGCTGAAGGATTATTTCAAGCCTATTCTCCTTTTGGTCTAGCAGTAGTGGCAATTTTCAGACCCTAATGAGGAATTTTGATTACTTCTTCAAATGCAAGCATTTCTGCTTCAAAAAAATACTTGATGAATACTGCATTTTTCTCAATGACCTTTCATTTTTTGTAGGCCAAATGGGCATAAATACTGACGTACCATCATTCTCACTGTACAGATTCTGCAGAGAGAATCTGTTAAATGCCTAGATAAATACATTTGTATATGTTAGGGCATTCAAAATAATATTTCAGGTGAAGTAGCAGGTGCAATTGATTCAGTTTTATTTGTGTTGAGGTTTGAAGCAGTCATGTAATTCAGTTTTTTTTATTCTGAATAACATCTGTGTTACTTAAAATACTGATACTGGGAAGTACAGCTGGAGATGGAAATACTTTATTTAAAAATTAAACAATTCACTGAATTACAGAATTTAAAACTAGTAGTTTCAATATTTTAATAGTAACATTGGTGGGATATTAATTATTTCGAAATGGTATTTGATCTGCTCTCCTATGTATTTGTTATCATTATGAATTCCTGTATTACTTAAGCTAGTGAAATTCTTTGTTCAGCCCTTAAGTGCGTAATGTGAAGCCTGTGAAGTTCAAGGAGTTCCAACTACTTTAACTCTTATCCCAGTGGAACATAATCTCTAAGATATTAACAAAATAAGCAGTGAGGCTAATGAATTTTCCCCTAAGTTTATTATTAAAATGATTTCTTAATTGCAAGTAATCATTATGCAGGCAGTTTTACATATATGATAATTATGCTTTATAGTGAGCTTTTTATGTGTTATAAAACAAACATGCTTCAAAGTATGGACCATCTTTAAATGCTAAATGTAGAGAAGCATCACACGTCGAATAAAGTATCTTACCCTATACAATATTTTCTAATTATATGCTGAATAACCTAATTGCTTAACAAATGTGGGCTGAATATGACTTAGTACTAACTGAAGACTGTTCTCCAAATACAGTATTAACCACCAGCAGAATCTAGTCTTGAGTCATAGATCCTCCGCTATTGTAGCTGGCAATATTTATATTAGAATGCCTGCAGTAACAGGCATTCTGCTTTCCATCCTCCCAAAGATCCTGAAGATCCCATGCATCATCTTGTCACTGTCTTTGTGTTAAAGCCTTTGTATAAAAAATGTGAATTGATGAAGATGTGGGACCTGAACACAGCATCAGGAGGGAGTGGCAGTTCTAGTTTTGCTGTGCAAAATGGCACAGACTTTGGAACTTGCCAGGTTGTGGTTCTTATGAGCAGGAATGACTGTTACTATGGTGGGTGCTCTCTGAGAACATCACCCTTTGTCTGTTCGTGTCTTTGGCTTTACTGAAGTTGAATTAAAAAGAGATATGATAGGACCTGGACACATGTGCTGAAGTCAACAGTCATTTTACCTTCTGCTTATGTGGTTTCTTGAGCAGAGCTGTATTTATGTATTTTCTTAATCACTTTTACCAAATAGGAGCATTCATTGTCAGGACAGGTTTAATGCAGACAACTTCTGCCAGTGTGCCTCAGCTGCGTTGCAGAACCACACTTTCCAGGGCTCTGAGGGCAATTCATTCCTCCCTGCTCAGCCTGCCAATAAACTGCAAATTATGATGGTGGGTTTTGTGAGGCTAACAGGTGTACCCGAGGAATTGGACCACCAAACCATTTAACACAGTAAGGAACAGAAAAGAGTGAATATTATTCTATATGTAAATGTATTGCTCTGTACATTTTGTGTTTATACACCGTATTATGAGTTTTCCAGAGAATGTTTTTAATTGATACACTAAAATGTTGCAGTTGGATATGTATTCTGTGTAAAAACCCTAAGGTTGAACTTGTGTGACAAAGGCTTCCTGTTTGTGAGTAATTTTCACCATGTAGCACACTGCAGGAATAGGTTTGATACCTGGAATGCACAATAGTCATGAAAGGCTATTTTGTGGCAACCAAGCCCTTTCTTCTCCTGAGTTTCCCTCCTGCATACTATCTGTAGAAATGAAGTCCAGTGCATGTGGACCACCCAAAGACATGTTTCTATGAGGTTTCAGCAAAGGGAGGCAGTGCATTGCTGGCCACGTTCTTTCTCAGATTCCTCCATTTTGCCCAAGCATGGGATGGGGGACAGACTGTGTGTGGTGTAGTTTAGGACAGACTTTGAGAATATACGGCCTTGGCCATTGATGGTGTAAACCAACATCTGATAGCATCGTGTTCTAATGTTTGTTCAATTTTATCACTGCATTGCTATGGTATTTTGAATGTGCTCTTAATTGTTCTTACAGCGCTCTCCTGGACCCAGGTTATCACAATGTGTTTACATCAGCCAAATGAACTGCAGGCATGAATGAGAAAAAGTGCCTCGAGTGTTCTTGTCCCCTTGCAGTATGGTAGAGGGAGCTGGAGGAGTCCTCATTTGGGCTTCAGAGATCTGTACTTTTTGTGTCTAAGTCATGGTTGGCCATATGAAGTATGTTGTAGAAGTGGAAGATTAAAATATTTGCTTTTTTAAAACTGTCCCTGTGTTTCTGTAGGTAAGAAATATTTCACAGCCTGACAAAATTTCATTAAAAAATGCAGTTAGTTGACAACTAAGTTGCCATGAACAGCTTTGGGCATCAATTCATAGCTGTCTGGTGACATAAAATGACATAGTATTTTTAATGATGCTGGAGTATGTTTCAGTGAAGTAATTTAAAATTGATACCTATTAAGAAGTTGAACAATGCGTGGCTTAGAAAATAGCCATTACTGAGTTATTTCTTTGGCATTTCCAAATGTACTAATTTGGTTCAAGAGAGTTTGTCCGCTGTTGTCCTCCATATGCCACTTGGCAAACACTTAGTTTTCAGAACGTGAGGCCATAGTAAATTACTTTTCTTTAGTAAGGAAGGAGAAGAATCAGTTTTGCCTTCATTTTACCTACCCTGAAAATTTGCCTAGTAATGCTTATGTCATATAGAACTGGTATATTGCCATAGTTGATAATGTTTTTTTGAGATCTCTGGGTGTAATATGTACTGCATAATGGTATATGGTTTCTAGTGAATAATAATATAAGCATTTATATACTTGCCTGTGACTTCAGCATACTGTGAAGGTTGCTCCTTGGAGGTTTAGTGTAGACTTAAAGAAGTTGTTTCCTTTTATACCATTTAATTTCATTTCTCCTCCTCAATCTGTCCTTGAACTGAATTATTTCTGATGCATGCTGTTAAAATAAATTAGAAAGTTAAAAAGATGTTTCTGCAAGCATGTATATTTATCTTTTTGCCAAACAAAGTACTGTTTCATAGATTCACTCCTGGGTCTTACCCACGCATAAGGACTGGGTCATAATTCCTTGAGTACACTGAAAATGGGATTTTTAGATGTCTCAGAAGAACCCTTAGGAGGTATTAGTTGATTAACTGAGTTGGAGAGAACTGCCAAAGACTTCTGAAATTCAAGAAGCCTACAGTTTTGGGTTTGGTTTTTTTTTTTATTTTTAGAACTGCACTGGGACAGCCAGTTTTCAAAGTATTTGCAGCAAGACTGATCTTGAAGTACATAGTTATATTATCTATGAAAGAACCTTTGTTTTTCACAGCTTTTTGTATTAGGTTCTAGTTTGAGATGAGCAGAGGCTATATTTCCTTGTTCCCACCAGAATTCCTCTATAAATGAGATTGCAGCTTTTATTCTGACAAATATAGAATATTGTTAAATGGAGGTGATTTAATGATAATTTCATCATCTTGTGAAATAGTTAAATGTTCTAGGTAATGCTTTGCCTTTTTTTTTTTCTTCCTAAAATGTAGAATTCGACTAACAGAGATACAATTTAAATGTTGCAGTGCTTTGTTACAAACCCTTTATCTAGTGTCTCACAGTATCTTCATTTCAGATTTCTGTATGTGTAGCACAGACTTATGTGTTAGGTATGACTGCTAGGCAGTGGTTTGTTACCCACATACCTGCTGTCCTCTGTGAGATTTAACAAGGGAAGGAATGTTTTGAGTGGACTATGCAGCAAGAGTGCTGAATTTTACGCTCAGTGTTAAAAATCTGTTTGGTCACTGAGGTGCATGTACCTAGAAAACAGCAGGTTCCCATGCTGGAGGTACTTTAGTGGTGAAATGATCGATGTCTGGAGCTATTAAGGGACCTTTTTTGATTTTAAGTCCACACTGACTTAGCTATGTGAAGTTCAACAGTATATGGAGGTGTTTATTCTCTTTCACTTCTTCTCCTTGTCTTTTGTACTGTGCATGGACTAGGAAAGCTTTTCAGCCAGGAAACAGACCACCTATGTGTGTGTCCTAATGTTCTTTTTCTGCATAATCTCTGATAAGAAATGCTGTTTCTTACTATCTCTCTCAAGCCCAATTCAGCTACTCAAGCTGTACGGAGTACGCTAGACTAGGTTTGTTTGATTTCTCTCTATTGCAACCTTCCTTAAATGTTGCCTTCTGCTTATGCCACAAAATAGTTGCACAGACAGCATCACAAAGGCCAAAAAGAGGCTTGTTCAGAGCAACCTATCCCATGTTATTCACGCACAGTATATATGAGGTGAGCATATCCTGGTGTGCTCTTTTAATAGATTTTGAAAAGTTTCCCCTAAAAACATCTGAGGAACAGAAAAAGAATGTTTAAATAGTCAATGTAATGGACATGGGAATTCCAGAAGACATTTGAGAGCTTACAATTTTGTTAAAAATCACCAATTCACGAAGTTCTAATATTTTCTTTTTCTTTCAAAATAATACACCTTTGTTTTTCTTCTGGGATCCATTGTGGCAATGTGATGTTCTGACCTCAGAGCCCTGGTACCTCAAAGGACAATTTGATCTGTATGCTATTAGATACTTCTTCGCATTCTTCTCATATAATAGACTATTGCAGGAAGTACTGGACTCTTTAGATCAAGTTGCTGATCTGAAAGGTGACTGGAAAATTTTCTTTACTTAAAAGGAAAAAAATAAATACCTTCCTTCAACCAAATAATCACACTGAAATGTTTTAAATAATGTATTTTCAGTATCTAGCATCTATTTTCTCATAAGTGTATAAAAACTGCACAGACATCCTTACTCAGGATTTACTGTTCTTTTTTTAGTACTTACGTATCTTAAAATCTGTATACTTCACTGGCTTTAATAACAATACAGTACTTCAAGTTACATTAGAAAATGCCTTTTTTTATTGTCTCAAGTAGCTTTACAAGTAGTCCATGGTCTGAGCATCACTCTATATGTTACAATTCATCTGTATACTTGTTCTTTGCCTCCCATGTACACATTTCCAATGAACTTCTGAAGAGTAAACCAGTTTCATTATTTTTGGTTAGGATTTGAATTCTCAGGGTAGCACAATTCACATATGGTCTTGTTTTTGAAGCTGTAAATCTCTCCGGAGTGATCTGGTCTCTGTGGCTTTCACCAACTGAATGGAACTTTGTTTCTTCTGAGCACTCCTTTGTGTTGGTTTTATCATTATGTGCCTCTTATTTTTTAAAAGCTTCTCAAACACAAAAGGGGAATTTTGTCCGTGGGACTATTCCATGTGTCAGAAATCATTGATGAGAAATCTTAGTTTGGAAAAGTGTGCATATATTTTAAGGGAAGCAAAATGAAGGAAATTATTAAAAGAAACCCTAGGCAGAGCAAGTACGTGGAGAACTCTCTGTGTATTTAAGGGCAACTGTTGTGTCGGGACATGGTATGCATCACTGCTGCCTCTTGACAGGTTCACCGTGTAGAGACACAAATTAAATTCTTTCAGTTGCAGTTTTGAAGCTAAAAGTGTTTGACTGCTTCAGCCCCTGAATGGTGTTAAGGAATAAAGGGAAAAAGAGCAGGAAGTTCTAATTGGCAAATTACTTCTTGTTATTTAGTTTGGCTTCCAAATTGGAAATTACGATAATGAGGAGCTTTGTGGGGACTTGCCCTTGAAGAGGACCAGGCAGCTTTTTGTTCAATTACCATTTAATGTGAAGATATTCAAGGAACATATTGTAGCATTTAAGCCATCACTTTCTATTAAACAAGTATTCTAAAGTAATGATTTTTAAATCCCTCTCTGTGGATGGCTTTTGTGATTTTAAGATGTCTAAGTGAAGTGTAGATTGCAAACAAGGGCTAAAAGGATTTTCTTGTTATGTAATATTTGCCAAAGTGACTTTCCATATATTTCTCAAGATGTAATAAAGAATACAGTGTTGTATGCAATGATGTGAGGACTTCACATGAACCTTAATCTCAGTAACTGTCAAGTTAAATATATAAATTTTATATGTAACTTTCAGTAATTCTAATTTTTATTAGTTTTACAATTTCTTAACAATGTTATAATTTACTGAAGCCAAGATTGCTGAGAAGAATCTGATCCTGAAAATACGTATGTTAAATTGCCATTGACATGTGAATTTTACCTTGCAGATGGAAGCTTAAAATTTGAACTCCTTGGTGTTAAGTATATTTATAAACACAAGGGAAAAAAGTCTTGAAAGTAACAGAGAAAGGAGGTATAAAACCTTAGTCCTCTGAGAAAATACATTGAGAATTCTTATTTTTTTAAAATGTGCTCCTAGTAAAAGGTTTGTAGGTATTTCTCTCTTTGGAACAGAGAAAATCCCATTTATGAGTCCACAGACAGTGGACTGGGATTGCATTTCATGACCTGCTTTCATTCTCCCTCTTTTTTGCTTTCTTGGTGCAAATGACTCATTCCATTTTTTATCTTTGAAACATCTATCTTTGCGATCTTGTCTACATTTTATTCTGTAAAGCAGGCTGCAAACTTGCTTGGTAAAAATCTAAAAGTTTTACCTCCTGAGCAAGGAAATGTTGTAGACAAATCAGTTACCAAGGTTTGTTCAAAATCTAAAGGCAAAAAGTGTTTAGTGATGATGCGTTGAATGGACCAGTAAATAATTTTATGCTATTAAGAACCATTTCACAGAGTCACATATTTTCCTGCTTATGGTTCTGTAATTGACCCCTCTTGTTAAGTTTCAAGCTCAGAATAAACAATCCTAACTAGCTGACTTTTCACTTTTCAGTGTTCACATTAATTAAAATGGTTAAGTAGGATGCTGGAAGAGAGTTAATTTGTTCAGCATGTTTCCTTCTCAATTGGTTCCTTTCAACCCCAAATTTAGCCTAAAGCAAGTGCACTTTATGCCATTTTTTAAAACCTCTTAAAACAGAGGCATGTGATAGGAGCACAATTCCTGAACTCTAGCAATGATGCTGGACACTGTTCTCAGACTGTCTATTATTGTTTCAGTATGAGTGGATGTCCAGTGGATGATTCATAGTCTCACCCTCCTGTCCAGCACAGAGAGTTGTTTGAGAACAAACCCACAGGCAATTTACTCCATGGTTTTTCTTTGTCTTAAGCTGGTCCAGGAACAATAAAACCAATTCTTTTAAAAAAATTACAAAAAAAGCTTGTTGTGTATGCTCTTTTGTTACGTTTCTATGTCAATTCATGTGAACATACAACTATAAATGGATATACAGATTCATATGTACTCTCATGTATATATACACATATACGATCCAATAAAGGAAACATCAGAAGATTATAGTAACAAAGTACTTAATTTTCGGCAATAGTAGCCAAAAATATTCTTTGGAATTAGCTTCTTAAAAAAGATATGGTACTTCTAGATAACCTATGCTGACCTGTGCCTGTATATCACAGAAAATACATTTTAACCAGAGGCCATAATGAAAATATTTTTTTCCTCTAGAAACCGCAAAGCAGTAAGCAAGAGAGACAAACCTGACAAATGTGAGAGGTAAATATTTGAGCTCTCTGTATTGTCCAGAATATATCCCAGTGGCCCCAGGGAAAGCCTTTATTATGTCTTGGAGGAGAGAATAAGGGAACAAACCAAAGGCCCTTGCTCATCCAAAACAGGGGAAGAAGTCTTTTCATAGTGCAATGGACTGGTGATCAGTAGTGCCTTGAACATGTGAACTGGTCACCCACCAGTCAGGTATCTCAAAGGCGGATTCCTACTGCAATTTTTGAACAGTGGGTCACTTCATCTTCCATCTGCTTTGAGCCTGTGTCTAGTCTCTGATCATCCTGGGGAAGGCCTGCCCAAAGAGAGTGAACTGACCTCGCCAACATCTGGCTGAAGCCCTGAAGCATGAGATTCAGCCTCACTGAAGGTTGCAAAGTGTTTTGAGCATGTGGAGGTCAAAACAGCCAATCTTTTTCTCCCCTTTTAGCACTTGCTAGACAGAGATAGGCAGGGTATGTCATAGATCATGAAGCATCAAAGCTTCAAGTGTCCCTGTGCTAGGGCCCTTCACAAATAGGCCATTGTTTGCTTTTGGTACTTTTTTTCCTTCCAGGAAGTAGAGGGTAAAAATGTCTTAGATATTGAGTCTTAAAAGATTCCTGCTAAGGTCTTACAAAATCTAAGATGAATGCAGACAAAAGTAAGGATGGATTTAAGTAGTCCTTGTTTTAACATACCTAAGATGGAGAGATAGTGTGTGGGTAGTTGACAATTGAATTTATCTTGGCAGTTCTCTGTACCAAATCTTAGTGCAGTCTTGAGTTTGAGTATATTCTGCTAGTGGAGCACAGTCATGATTAACCTGAATGACACTAAGGACAGAGCATAAAAAATATGCTCAGTTCTTCCAACAGAGACATTACTGGATCAAATTCCTGGTGATATGGCATTTCAAAGTATTTTTTTAATGGATTTATTAGTTTTCATTTCAACAGAAAGCACCCTAAATAGCAGGGGTATGCATATGTGGGTTTAAGTAATGCTTTATTATGCTTTCTAAGCATAACTGGTGTAGACATCTTGGATGGTGTATGGAATACCATGCAATCAATAAACACATGGAAACATCTTTCCTGTGCTCTCAGATATCCTTGTGACTTTTGCTAAAGGAAGAAGATTGAGAATAATTCTTAGAACCTTTTTTGAAGAAAATTTGTTATGTACTGAGTGCCTTTTTTTGTAGACACAAAAGGAAGAACAAGGGCCAGTGATGGTTAGTATCACAGAAAACTGAAAACAAAGCATAAAAAAAGAGAAGCTCAAACTTTGGTGCTAAATGCTTTTAAGAGAAATGGTATATTCTATTGCAGTTGTCTTTTTATGGCTGGATGCCTGTCAGGAAAATGTCTTACAGTGAAACATGTTGCCCAGTGCAGAGGGAGATCATGAAAGGAAGTTATCCAAAGCTGAGTAATATGAAATAACTGTCTAGCTTTAGCACTTTTGAAACATAGTATGCATAGTTATTTTTGTTTTGCTGTTTGTTTTTCATTGTAACTTCCTTTCAACACAAGACATGATTGTAATGTGCCTTGAGAGTAAAGTAGGAAGGATAGAAAATTGACGCTTTATTCCTCTATTTAATAGTCACTTATGCCTCCTGCAACTTTGGTTCTTAGTTTTTCTTCAGAACTGATGCATAAGGAAGATGGAATATTTCATGGTTTTGCTGAAACAAAGGTGAAGTAGTTAGATCATTGTCCTCCTGGAAGAGGATTTCATGTCTCTCACATAATTCTGAGATCTGAATGCAAAATGTAGCAAGCAAATCATCATCACCTGTCATTGTGGTGCTGTCTTTGAGAGGTTCGTAAAAGAAGTTAGTACACTTGACTAATTTAGATATCTTTGTCTTGTGACTGTTATAAATGAAGATGGTTAATTCTTCTATCAATAATCCTACTCCAGCTCTAAAAGCAACAGCATCACAAACATTATAAGTGAAATTTCACAGGGGCAGTGAAGCAACAGCAGAGTCTCGTACAACAGCCCTGTTATTAAAGTGAGAGGGCTGTCACTTATAATGTATTAAGTGAAGCATGCCACAATTTTGGAGTCAAGAGGTTAGTTTTTTAATACACCTTTAATGATGCTGTATCATCCTCCATAAAATTGTACCATTTGAGCTGTGATGTGCTGCATAAGCTTCTGACAGGGAGAGAAGGTGTGAAGGAAGGAGGGCAACACATTTTGTGCCTCCTGTTCTGTGTAGTGCACATGTAGTCATAAGCTGGTAAAGAGCTAGATGAGAACAGCAGGGGAGTGGAAATTGTGTAATAAGGGCAATGTAGTTAAGACAATTCCTTCTTTAGGGCAAATTAGGTCAGAGGGGCAAATATATACAGAACTTTGTTGCTGTAGCAAGAATTATGCTTCAGGCAGCTTGAAAAGTACTTACTGTCCACTCGCATCTCAGTCCTTAATTTTTTTTTTAATACTGCATTTAAATATTTTTAAAAGGTTTTTAGGGTTTTTTTTAATGAAAGCAAAATATTAGGCATTTAAGGCATTTTAGATGTGCTTTGAATTATTGTTGTGAAATTGATGCTAACTCTTACTTACATTCACGATTGAACTTTTCTCCCTTGTGCTCTCATATGGATGATGCTCCTTGGGATGGCAACAAGGGATGTCTCTGGCATACATGGAGACATTAAAACTACCATTTTCAGCTGCCTAAATTTTCCCTTCTGTGGAGGTTATTATTACCACCATGGGATCAACAGGAGGACAGTGAATGAATCTAGTTCTGCAACAAAACTGTCTGCCTTAAACTACTGCTGAAGATGGGTTTGTGCAAAGATTGTGTCCACATAATTACTTCATGTTAAGGTTTTTGTTTTGGTTTGTTGCTTTTTTTTTGTTTGTTTATTTTGTTATGAATATTATGTAATTTTTATTTTATGTGTGTTTAATATTTTCATGTATTATTTATTTTAGGATTTTTAAATTTTTCTGTCTTATTTTTATTTCCTGTGTCGCTGAGAGTAAATTCCCCCTTCTTTTTGTCATATATCTTCATTGAGTTTATATGTCTAATAATAACACCTGAACACAGCCATAGATTATGGAAAAACCAGTTTTCTTAATAATAAAGTGGCTAAAGTTTAGTCTTGTCTTTCTACCTATTGCTGTTACACTCTGAATATACATATTATATGAAAAGATATACTAACCACATTCCAACAAATCAATATCGGGAATAAAGTTTTACTCAGGTTTTCTATCGTAAGTCCTAAAAAGTTGCATCATTTGGTCAGATAGCTTGGTAGATGGAAGGAAGAGAAAAGAGTATTTTTATCTTATAAACCAGGAAGATAATACTGAATCACTGCCTCTATAACTTTTTTGGAGATTATTATATGTGTGTGTAAAAGAGGAGGAGAAAAGCAGAGAGAACTGCAAGAATTGTAAATTCCATTGGGAACAGTCTTATCCTTATTTCCTGGAGGTATGTGGCAGCAAAGGAAGTCATGAAGCTGAAGCACAGCTGTACTTTCCCAAGATGCAGAAAGCAAGAACAGTACAAACCCCCAAACCAAAATGGTATATACCCTGTGGAGGAGTTTACTTACAGGTGCTGCATTTCACCTGTGCAGACACAAAGATGTCACAGATGTAGGGTGCCTCCCAGTGTTATCACCACTTGAGTTTTCATCCGCTTCTGCTGAACTTTATGTCACTAGCATTGCCTACTCTTCACGAACACCAAATTCCTCTTCCTCATCGTGCTTTTCTCACGAACCATAATTAACTAAGGAGTAAATACCATACAACGGGGTAGTCCTTTGACTGTTCTTAGTCCTGAAGGTCCTAACTCAGCCCTGAATTGCATATATCTATAAATTTGAAGACACAATATAATGTTAGTTCTCCTGTGCTTTCCTGCTGTCTTTTAAAATTTCTTATTTTTGATGAGATGTATGTTGTGTTGAAGGTATTCCCTGGATCAAATTTTTGTATCCTCGAAGAACGCAGCATTTCTATTCCATCATTTTTTTTCCTCTTAAGATTACCATCTGATTCTCTGCCTCGCTTTCAGTTTTGGCAGACTTCTCAAGAAAACTCACTTTTAATTTTTCAGTCACAGTGTAATGCTCTCTTGAATGTTCATTGTTTTGTGATTGAAAAAAAACAGTAAAGGAAATACTAAATGCCATACAGATATACAAAAATGATGTTTTATCAAACATTAAGAATATTAATTCTATGCAGTAAAATCTCATCATTTTTTTACAGTGTCCTGTACAAACAACAAAAACAAAACAAACCCCCCCCCCCCGAAAAGCAAAACAAACAACCCCACAACCCCCCAAACAAACAAAAGGCATGTATTTTAAAGAGCCAAATAGGGCCAAGTAGGATCTCATGTTTGAGAATATATTTACAGCATTTCTTCAGTCTCCTCAACTTAATTTTTCCATAGGAATCAGATCAAAAGCAATCACATTAGCTTTATTTTTTAAATGTATTATGCTGGGTTTTGCCATCTGATACCCTCTTTGGCAGTTTTTCTGAGTAGTAGGGATTGAGAGTTCAAAGGAAGATAGAGCTATTTTGTCAAAGCAGATCTTAGTGATGCAGAAGGGTTCAAGTCTGAAATAGTTTTTCTTTCTCCCACTCTAATGAAGGCATACAAACTGTAGCATGCAGCATCCTGAAATGTCACACAGCTTTGTGTTACCTTGTGATTATTATGTTAAACTGGTAAGAGAAAGGACCCTTTGACGTTAAGGATCTTACTGTTCACGTTTTATATCTCTGTTACGTTGTTCTTCAGGCCAGAGAGTTTTGTAGTGAGCAAAGTTTGCAAACTTTGTAAGAGCTCTTTAGGACTGTTGAGGTTTTCTGTGTGTGTGTGTGTGTGTGTGTGCATATAGAAACACCTTTGCTTATTCTCATCTGTGTGTCAGTACTTCAAAGTGAAATTGATTTTAGACAGAATATAGATGAGATAATGGAGTTGCCTTCTTTTTTTTTGACAGCTCCTCACTGCTGTGTAATTGCTCAATACCCTGTGTTGATCGATTTGCAGCCTGAAGTGAAAATGTCACTATGATGTGACAGCTGTGTAAGTCCTTAGGTGGTAAGGACAGTTCTGTTCTTCTGGTAACAGACCATAAAGCTTTGGCTGGTAAATACATATTTAGACACTGCTTGATGGCTAAGTGTACCACATTAAAAAAAAAACAAAAAACAAAAAACCAAACACAAAAGGTATGTCTTACCTTTAAGGGTTAATTAATCTCTCTTAAACATTTATACTTCTACCTTTTTCACAGCTCTTGGTTCTAGCCATGCATTTCGCTGCTAGAGTAAATGGCTGTCTAATCTTAGGAGTCTGTTCATGTGTAGCTACTTATAAACCATAATCAGGTCACATCTTAACCTTCTCTTTGATAAAATAAATAGATTAAGTGCTTAGGCTTTTCACTCTAAGGCAGATTTCCAAATCCTGATTAATACTATTTAGCTGTTCTCTGAACTGTTTCCAAATTGTCAGATTCACGTTATGCTAGTACTGACTCCTTAATTTCAATGAGGATCTAACTAATGTTGTAAGAAGTACAAGCATTACCTCACTGTATGTATAAGCTAGAATTGTTTCAACTGCAGCATCTGAGCTCTTGGCTCCTCTTCGCTTCGTTAGAAACCACAATTCCAGTGGCCTCTTGGAATTCATGGCTGTCTGTGATAAGGTTACCCCATCATAATGCTGGCCCTCATGCTTTGCTCTTGAAGACATGACTTTGCATTTGGCAGTGATCCAGATTTTTCTCAGGAAAATTTCTCTGTATACAAGAGTTAGTTCAATCTATTTTCACTCAGTACCTGGGAGCTAAAACTATGTCATAACAGTTGAGGCACTCCCGCTGCTGAGTAATAGTAACAAAATGGTTCAGTTAACTCCATAGTTATATTTTTGTTATATTAAAGCAAACTGAAATATAAGGCTAACCCCCACAATAGGAAGTTCTCATTCCTAATTGAAAGGGCTTTGTTGTTGCTAAGTAGCAATTCTAAATGAAGTTCATCAACAGTGAAAGAAGTTTGCAGATGCCTCATACTGGATATTCTGAAGCTTTAGTGTTGACCTGATTCTGCTCATACGGGGTTTGTGCCCAGCTTGAGAGATGCTCATTGTAGTCAATGGCAAAGGCAATTCATCAAGTTCAACATGGAGCACCCATCCATGACAATTTACTCTGCTGAGAAGTGCAGAGCTCCATGCCAAGAGGGCTGTATGGAGTCTTACACCCACAGTGGATTGACTTAGAGCTAGCTTCTGTATCTCTACCACATACATTAGACTTAGGTCCCACCTGTGCTGTAATTTGAGAAGAAATTGTTTCTCCTTGCATTTGGGTAATGCTGAGTTCTTTAAAACCTATTTTAAAATGTTCAGTGATTAATAAAATTAACCTCTTTGAAGACTTAGTATTGATGCCAGGTGCATACTTCTGCAAAACCTCTGCTTTTTATAGCCAGTAGCATACCAGCTTTCACTGAGCCATTATAATACCAGTAAGTCCCACAGGCAGTCTTCTGTGGAACTGTTATTGTCATAGCACTGTGATTATACTGTATTTGATATTCTCGGTGTGGGCAGAGGTGGTAATGACTTTGAAGCAAACACTTACGGTGTTTAGTCAGCTGTGTATTGAATGTTATGTATCAGCATACTTTATTGTTTGAAGATTTACATTCTTTCTGGTACTAACATGCAATGGCTTGGCTTTACAAGGAGATACATGTAAGCAAAGCATATTCATAGCTCAGAAGTGGAATATGTTGTGAAATACTTTTATTCTTTTAATTTGTTGGAGGAGGAAAAGAAAGTTTAACAATTACAGTAGATTCACATTAATAGGTCACAACAGAGTCCAGTATGAAACTGTTGGAATGTAAAACTGAAAAAGATAAAGGTAAATGTGTTGATTTGTTCAAATTTAATCATCATGCAGAATTGAGGCATGGGACTCTGCCTCCCTGCTGCTAGGATCAAAAACAGAGCCAGCAAAGCTTCTCATCATCTTTATTGAAGGATTTGTTTGTGTTGTAATGCAGTTTCTCTAGTTTTCCCTGAACAACTGGACTGAAGGATATGTTTTCAGTTATGTAGCTAGTAGCAGGGAAATACCAGCATCAAGAGTATCAACACAGTTTTGAATGTGGGTGCAGTGATCTGTGCATTACCTTGATTTGGATGGAAACTATGATTTGGGGTTTTTTTTAATTTTATGTGAGTGTACTAAATCCCTTGTGTGTAAAACTGAGTATCTAAACTATAAAATGACTGCCTTTTAAAAGTCCTGCAAACCACCTTTCTCATGGCAGCATAGGAGCACATGTTCAGTAAAACATGTACCAGGTATGAACACTTTATTCTGATCCTCAGCTATGTACCACATTTTTTTTCTGACAGAGATTTCCATTACAGTGTTACATCCCGAAGGAATGTGCTCTCTTCCACTGAGGGTAAGGTATATGTTAAATAGATTATAAAATCTATGGGAGTAGGTTTCTATCAGTGTGTTCATTAGGCATCAGTGTCTTTCCTATAGTGGATAGCTGCCTGTTTTCTGTCTTACTGCTTAGGAGTAAGCAAGGAAAACATAAGTTTACAAACCCTTTGAATATAGCTTATGGAAAAGAAAAGCTATTTCCATCGACTGTACTTAAGCTCTTCTCAGAAAGTATGATCAGCTTTTTTTTCCAGCCTTTTTTGTTCTCAACAGGATACCTTTTGCTTACTTTATCCTAAGTATAGTCTGAACTGTAATCACTGAACCATTTGTTCTGAGCAGCAGTAGTGGAGAGAATAATATGACTGATTTACACATGGATTTCTTACTCTTTTTCTCTAGTTCTACCAGTTCACTACATTTGAAATACAAGTTTTTATAGGGTCCTTTATGAAGCACCTGGACCTCTGGATTTGCTGAAAAAAAAAAGAAAGCAACTACTCTTCCACAGAAAATTTTCTTCCTCTGCTCTGTGGTAAACAGGCATATATGAAACACTTGAATAATGTATACAAATGCTTAAAAATAATCCCTTACATAACTATATTTTCTAGAAGAAAAGGGGCTTTTTGAAATAAATATGTAAAGTAAAAGAATAACTCTACTAGCTTTTGGTTAAGTGTTCCTTGGCTTATATAGGTTTCTCTGCTAGGAACCTTTCCCTTTTTGTAGTCATGCTCATCATCATGATAGCTTTTGACTGTACAGATATAAGGGATATGGCACCTTTTTTTTTATTTTTAGTGTGGAACCCAAGGCTAATGTCCTTGGAATACTACATGAAAAAATAGTAGTAGTAGTTGTGATTATGATAACTCTGAAGGTTACCATAAGGTTTGATACTTTGGTAATATGGAGAAGAAATAGTGAACAATTTCTTTTCCTTTGTGCTTTGACATATTACTGTCAGCTTTTAACACACTGTTCCTGAATGCTGTTTTCATTCTTATTTTAAAATTAGAAGATCTGTAAGACCAAGTGTAGTAACAGTAATAATAATAATAATAATTGAATAATTTTATTCAGATTTAAGTGGCAGTTGGCATGAGGCAAAGTCTACATGTTTCAGTATGAAAGTTGTTCTTATGTGCTCTTAATATAAAATACTTTGCATCACTTAAGGGGCTCCAGAGCACATGGTGTATGATCATATATGTCTTACTCCAGAACTTTATTCTCTGTAGAATTACTTAGGGCTTTTCTACACACTCTCTCTAAAAAGCAGGGAGCTAAATAGTGTACTGCCCTGCAATTAATTCCTTATCCAAACCATAAATATTGTTCTGCTTCTATCACTGAATGGAGAGAAGACATTGGACACATTATAGAGATCTGCAGCTGAGACTTCCTGTCTTATTTACTTACTGCTGTTGGGTCTTCACGCAAAGAAGTGGAGCTTGCAGTGCTACCATGGTCTGACTGGCCATACCTGCTAGCATGCAGGATGGATAGGACCACATCACACTTACCTGTTTGCTTCATGTACTGCAAATAGCCAAGTCAGAACCATTACTTGGCACCATGAATTACAGCTGTGGTCTTCCCTAATCCTTTCCTCCCTTCTCTTCTCCCCTGTCTTTTCTTGTGGTGTATTTTTGATTATTCCTAAATAAGTCTAGCACTGAAGCTGAGGAGTTAAATACTTTGTTGGCAATGAGAGTTACGTTTTCATACTCTCTGCCGTCTGCAGTTGTATGGTGGGAAGGATGATGGTCAACATCTTCCCAGGTACACAGTAGGGTTTTTAGAGAGAGGTGCTGCTGTGGTATTGTGAAAATTGAGAAGTGCTGAGAAATCATTGCTTCCTGAAAGATGGATAAAATATCCCTTCATAAATTGGCAATAATGTGTTGATGATCATCCATTTCTTTATTGATCAGAAGATCAGCGGTGAACATGAACCCTTGAAGCGCAGGCATAAAAGAGTAGGTTTGAATTTGAATTGGTCAATATCCAGGGCTCCAGAGTGAGGCTTAATATGAATTATATTTTCATTATGAGGTGCCACAGCCAAATGCTACTGAAGTATTATCAAAATGTGTTTTATTGCAGTGCTTCAATGAAACATGGAAATCCATGCATGTGAGTATCCTTCCAAGGATAGAATGTGGTCTTAGGACTATGTACACATCTTGGATTTAGAAATCACAACCTATTTGAGTTTTTAATTACATTGGGTGTAATCAGATCCTCTTGATGTGTGTGCATGTGAACATATAGTTTGGATTTACTGGTGAAGAGAGTATACTCTCCTTGCTGCATACATCTGCTGTTATGTCAGTGAAAGCCTTTGTATAAGATGAGTGGAAAAATATGAATCATAGTTTCCTTTTTTTCTGCGTATATATACCCTGTACAATACTAAGGAAGGCATATCACTGTTTAATATGGAGTACTCTTTAGAGTGGACATCCTTTAGTGTATAGCTTCTTCCTGGCCTTGCTGCAGTGTAAATTATTTCATCATATTATCAGAGGGAATATGGAGGAAATAAACTAGTAATGAAACATGTAAGTGATGATTTCTGAAGTATGTTTTTCTCTTGCCATGTTTGTAAGCGGTAAGTTGTAGCCTCCATTCTGTAACACCGTATCCAAGTCACTTGTTCGATCTCTATTTTAGCCTAAAAAAGGGTAAAGGAAAGCTTTCTACCCTTGTATATGGCTTTATTATTTAGTCTCAGCTGACTTTTATGCCAGTTAATCACAGGTGATGATCTTTTAGGTGTCAATGTATATTTCAGATGCTTATAGATTTTAGCATTTATACTGGAGACTCTTCTTTCTTTATCAGTGATGACTGTTTTCTAGCCCCCTCCCATCTGTCATGTGGATTTTTATCCTACTTGACCATGTCCTCAGAAATCATGCCTGATGCTCTTTCAGAGGAAAGAAAATATTCACACACAGTTTTTTCTTATGCTCTTATGTCAGTCATGACTTTGTGTCAAATTTCTTTTTTGGAGCTGTAAGAAGAGACATTTTTCATTCACATTTCAGAATCAACTGAGAGTTGTTAAAACACCACATACAAATCTCTGTAATTATAGTACCATGGTTCCCTATGAATATGTACAAGAGCAAAGAACAAAAAGTATTACCCAAAATTACCCAAATTATTCCTGTTAGGACTAAAATTAGTTCTTCCATCTCTTTGCATCAGAACGAATTGTAATCTGTGTGAAAAACCATATGCAGGAGTTGAGCAGAGCCTGAAGCCTCCTATGGCTCAGACTCATTATCTTTGATGCTCAACTTCTGGCAGAAGAAATCAGTGAAAAACACTGCTTTGTATGCTAATGAAAAATATTTTGCAATACGTTTGAAGATAGATCCATCAGAGGCTTTTTGAGATATCCTCAGGTTGTTACTTAGAGTTTAAGTCATCGTTAGCATCATAGGAAGCATATTTTATTTTTTCTGAGAAAAGTGTAACCTGAGGTACCACAAATATGGGTACTTAGTCTTATCTACCCAGTTTTCACATGCAAGAAAATTAAAGATAGGACCAAAGCCAGTGGTCCTTTCCACTACAAACTTTACATGAAAGGCTTCCCATGTTTCTATGTTTTCATTACACATTTTCCTTTAAAAAGCTAACATATATCAAATCACAAAAGAGTGTAACTAATACATTGATATTTTCATATTTCTATGTGAATCAATAAGCTGTTTTAAGACCTATGCAATGATCTCTCTAACAGAGTTTGCTGTCATAAACAGAACTGTTTTTTGGTGATGAAAAGGGAAAGGCTGTAGAGCAAAAAACCATGAAGGAACTTGTTGCCTTTCCACTTTCTGTGTTTTGGTGGTCACTGGGGTAAGTGCAGCTTGAGGGCTGTAGGACTTTCCACTGTAATTTGCATTCTGGGGAACAATAAAGTTTTCCTTGTTTTTCCTCTCACTTCGAAACGTGCTTACTGGATGGGAAGTAAGAACCCAACTCTAAAAAGCCTGCATGGATGCATACAGAACACAGACATAAAAAATACATAATGTAAGTAAATGGAAGATTTAAGGAGGTTTTGATGATGTAGCAGTTACAATTGCAGTAAGTCTTTTACTGTTTTTTACTATACATGCATAAGATTTATCATTAACTGGAAATGCTTGTTAGACTTTAATGTTTCAAACCCAAATTATAGGCTCTTTATTCTTAGTGTTGAATAGAAAATCACTGAGTTGAATGATTTAATTGAATGTGCTTTTGAGAAATAGACTTGAAAAAAGAGTTGAGAAAATAGTAACAGACATAATATAAATAATCATCTTGTGTAATATTGATCATTTTCAAAGGAGTTTGTTTAAAAATAGAACACTTTTTTTTTTAAATTGAGGTTTGGTTGAGTTTTTAATTTCTTTTTCTTTTTGTGACTGAGGAATTAAACTGAAAAACAGATAGATAATGTTTACAGGTTGTGTATGGAGTTTTTACCAGTAGAAAAGGACACTTCAGTATGTAGATATTTTCCATAAAGTGAAAAACCTTCATATCACCAAGGAGCATGCCAAGGAGAAACAAAGCTATGATCACAGAGACTTCAGTGCTGTAGCTCTGGGTGATACTGCGCGGGAGAGATCTGTTTTGCACATTCATGGCAGATCTCCCCCAACAGCTATGAAAAAACTTGGTTCTTTCATCAGGGGGTTAAAGAAGCAGTTGTCTTCCTGTTCTGTTCAGAGAAGTTTTATCCGCCTTTAGTTGTTCAGGGAAATACATCATAGGAAAGAGATTATTCACAGTTGTCCAATACTGCTGTTACATTTCCTTTTAAAAATTTGTCTTTTTATTTTCTCTGTTCATCCAGTGTTAAGAAAATATGGAACTTGAAATGTCATCTTGTCAACTCATTTATTTCTCCTGTCTTGCTGAGCCATTTCTTATTCGTAGGTAAACTTGTGAAATCATTGGACTGAAAGAAATGGGACATTTTAGATTAATGTGGTCATCAACTGAGGGACATAGTTCATCATGTGTCTTGACTAAATGCTGTAGTCTCCAGACTTTGGACTTATTTTAGATGTGTGTTTATCTTAATGCACAGCCTGAGTAAAGGATATTTGTGAAGACTTCTGTCTGGCATTTTGGATACGCCTTCAGTCCCAGTAATTGAGATATGATGAGTCACCATAGAGAAGACTATACTCTGTAACGACGTTTGGCAGTTGATAAAGCAGAACTTTAGGATAAGAAATTTTTAGTAATTTACAGATGTCCTTTACTACATTGGTTGACACTTCCTTTTAAAAAAAAAGGAAAGGGAAGGTGGAAAGAGACATTTTGTTTTTCCATTATGGGGCTTCAGACTCTCAGGATTAATTTCTTACAGGAAGCAGGAGTAATTTCTTACAGAAATCAAGATTCAAGGGCAATTATACCTACCTAATAAGTCAAAGAAACTGATTACAATGTTGTAGTGAGCTGAGAAATTAACTAGTTCCAAGTATTTCTTTTTTGTTAAAAACTACTGTTATTATGTTTATCCTAGGATCAACTGAGACAAGGGATGTGGGAAAGGTGAGAGAGTGGATACTGGTAGCAGAACAGGGCCAGCAGCTGCTGGACTTGCTCAAATGGAACTAAGAAGGAATTCTTTTTTGCCACCAATATTTTATTTTAGGAAAAGTGTTTCTGGCCTGTTACCATGAGAAGCTGTACAGCTTTATGTACACATAGCCTTTGATGGAATTGAGAAAATGAGCACTCATACCTTAGGAGAGATTTTATAACCACTATGAATAACTGTTACTTAAAAGATCCTCTATGACAAGAATTTTTATTAGTCTGTTTCTTCTCATAAGACCTGAAGTGAACTTAAGTATATTTTATCCTAATATGCTTTGTGTGTTTTAATAGATGAGATTTGATTTCACTGCCCTTTTATTTTTATTTTTAAATATTAAACATACAACTAGAAAGCAACTAGAAAAATAAATTAATGAAAAGCTTGAAGTGACATTTCATTTGAGACAGTACATAATTCTTTATTCTGCTCTGTTTTGTTTCTTACACTGACTGAACTGGCATGACACCTGGATTCAGGTTAACTTTTCTTGTCAATAGCTTGAATATGGTTTTACTGATGTAAGGCAACAGTGATACTGCTCCCCCTACCAAAAATTGAACTGCAAAAAAGAAAATTGCAGTAATTGGTAAACCACCCTTTCTCTCTGCAGAGAATTTGGGAAAAGTACAGGGAAGTAAAAGATGATGGGAGGTTACCACCAAGAAATATATAAGAAGTTCCGCTCATGCATGTCTGTCTGGGAGTTCTGGTATGGTGGAAGGCAATGAATATACAGGTACTCCCCTGCAATTTACCTTGTGACAAAGCTGGTAGAAAATACTTGGTAATCTGCACTGATCCCTTATATTAGTTTTGAAGGTGTAGTTAGCAGTCATACCCAGTGTTGTGACAACTTCAGATACTGAAGTAGCACATCCGACAAAAGATTGGTATTGAGTGACAGTCCTCAATGATCAGGTATGAATGTAAGCACGGACAGGAATAAAAGAGATCTTCTTGCCAGGGAAGCATTCTGTGCATCTTTAAAAATTGCATTTGTAGCGTGTTCACTGCATTTTCTTAATCTATGCCAATTCAACCTCTTTAAAATCTTATTTTTAAATTAATATCTCTTGACCTGTAATTTGATGTTCCAGTTATTCGTTAACTGGGTACATGAACCTTTCAGTGCCTGGTTACTGTAATGTACAGGAAAACATAAAATAGACTTAAATCTTGTAGATATCACCCGCCTGGAAAACAGCAGAAAACTGTCATGCACTGCATCTGGAATGGCCTGTTCCCTCAAATTTTTATGTGGAACAGCGTATAAATCAAAGCTATACAGAATTTTACAGCACTGACAAACCAAAGAATGTGTAACACAAAAGCTACCTGAATTCATCATGAGGTGTTAAAACCAAAGGTTTTGTAGAAGAATACTGTGGGAAAACAAATCAAGAGTTGAGTATCAAAAAGTTGCAAAAACCTGAATGTTTTCTTCAGCCTAATTTACTTGCAGTTTCAGTGACTAAGCTATAATTTGTTGTTTACTGGAATGACCTAAGAAAGGAAGAGGATTATAAATACAAGTTGAAATCTCTTTTCAGTAACAATATTGGCTTGTCAAGCAGTAAGTCTGTATTTATCACACCTTCTCCTTAGAAATATTATCAGGGTGCTGCAAGGTACTGACTTAAAATTTTGCAGAAAAAGACTCGACTGGCATTTTAATTAGGATGAGTAGTGGCTAATTTTGTGAATAGGAAAACTACTAAAAGCAGATTTCCAGTTGGATATTAATTTTTAAAAATACCATTGTTTCTTTGAAGCTTGTCTTTATTTTGTAGAGAAGTGACTCATTGATATAATGTACATTTGCTAGTTCATTTTTTCAACTTAAGTTGCCAACAACTGTACCATATAAGTCGGGTGTGTTATTTGTGATTATTCTTAAGGTTTTCCAAAAAATAAGCACGGAAAGTTATACAGATTGGGTTTGCTTTTTTTTACTCTCTGTCACAGAATAAATTTTCATGAGGTATTGGAAACATTTTGAGCATATTTTTTCTGGTAATTGAGTAAACATTTAGGATTCTCATCCCATTAGTAACTGAAAGACAGTAATGAAATGTAATGTGACAGCTTAATGAGGCAGTATCCACTTAGCTTCACCTGCTAATAATTTCATTCCCCATAAAAACATCGGTAAGTCTCAGACTTCATTCACTCTTTGACAGCAAGCTTTATTCATGTGTTCATTCAGTTGGTAACAATTGCTCAAAATGTCAGAGAAAAGAAAGAATTAAGTATTATTTATGCTATATACTACCTGTGCTTTTTAGGAAAAGTACTTTGTCTTTTTTAAGCTCTTCACTAACAGAGTTTGAGCATCAAAAAGGCAAGTGTGTGTGGTGTACTTCACATGACGTTTGTAACAGGAACTAATTCCTGACTTTTATTACCTTTGAGGTAGACTTGTCTTGATATTTATCCTGGATTCAAGTGTTTTGGTGTCTGGATTTTTTTTTGTTTTTAAATGGGTGGTGTAATCAAAAGTCTGTAAAATAGAATTCATGATTTCTGAATTACATTATTACTTTTTCCACTCTGCAGCAGAAAAACTATTAGTTCTCAAGTGTATTCCATAATGTTATCAGTCTTGGGATTCTTTATCTATTGATAAAGCATGAGGTTTGTGTTTGATTTCCAGATACTTAATACTTAGTTGGAATGTAACACACCATAGGCAGCAAGCAAAACATATGTTCCTGTGCCTTTCTTGCACAATATGACTTCTGCAATGTCTGGAGGTGATTAAGAATATGGAAAACAAGCTCTCATGAATATGACCACATCTGCCTTTCTAACCAAATTCTCCTATGGGGTTTGAAATTCCAGTGTTCTGAGCTCCTTAGAAACCCATTCAGTAACTAAAGGATTTTTCAGAGCAGTACTTAATGGGTTGTGTTTAAAGAAAACGTCATGTATTGTGGCAAAACAGAAGGGAAATTGTTTCTCATTCATCAGCTACAGGAACATTGGATGCTTGCTTTCTCAGTAAAATCACTTGTGATTTTAACTGCAGTTTTCCTTTAAACAGATATATCCAGTTGCTTGATCTTTTTTCTTTCTTCTTTCTCTTTTTCTTTTTCAAAGGCCTAAGATTAAATAATTTCTTAAGTCCAAGTTCTTGTTATTTGTCTAAGTTAATCTGTGACACTTGGGTCAAGTGGAAGGTTAACTTCCACTATGGAATTAACTATGCTATAAGACAGTGTTACAGTGATTAAATACTACTGTAGGTTTCTTCTATTTGTGCCCTGAAGTATGTGTGTAAAATAAAGAGGTCAAGTTCTGCATTAATTTAGTATTTTTATTTCCTTGTAGTCATAAGAGCTCCTGACTGGATGGATGGGCTGCAAATATAAGTTTACATTGCATCTGTCTTGAGTGGCCAGATACTCTCTTGGTATCATAGCTGTTTGTGGAGAAAAACAATAGCTTGTTTTTCATTGATGGATCTGCCAGGGAAGGCTGATTTTCTACGGTGTCACAAAACTGGCAGTCAAGTTCCAGCATGGAATTCTGTGGTTCTCTACCTGTTTTCTGCCATTAATACTATCTAGATTTCTTTTGAGTTCTCAGTGAAAATTAAGTAGCCAAATTAGCTTATATCAGAAAATCTAGAGAAAGAATGGACCTTTAAGGTACTGTGGATTTTCTCTGTGGATTCAGCTCTAGGATTTCGCTGAATGACAGAGCGCGTTATTCCACATAGAAAACCTTACAGGTACAGTGGGTAAGAGATTAATGTACAACTTCTGTCATTCTTCTGAACACCAAGGCACTGGTATAAATTCGAGACTGAACTAATCTTATTTGTGGTAGAGTTTAATGCTATTATAATTAAATGTATTGCTTTGAATTAATTTCCTTATGCAGGTGTATAAAGGAGAACCACGTGAAACTACGTATCTCTTGAACTTTATGAAAAGGGCCTGGATGTGCCCTGGTAATGTTCTTCAATATAAGTGAGACTGGAGCTTCTGGGACTGTTACTGGTCTTTGATAATAGTTCTTCTAAAGATTTTGTTGAAGGAAACAATGCATATTTTAATAGTACAAAAGGGCTAGGTTTCATGTCATTTATTTTTAAAAATTGTAACAACTTCAGCATACATTTTCAATAAGGTGAGACACAAAGAGCTGCTGGTTATAAATTTCTCACTGGGGAGAGAAAAGAAAACTCTATCGGTAGCTCAGTCTGCCTAGTGTATATGCAGGAAAGGCCCAGGAGAAGCAGAAAAAGACAGCCAGATGTCAGCTTGCTGGGGAAGTTTTTATCCATTTCTGTTCAGGTTATGGGCTGTTTCATAGAGGGAATTGTAAACATGTGGAATAAATTATGGGGAAGTTATTTTGAAGCTAAAAGCATAAATGAATTCAAAAGACACCTAGACTTCTTTCTAGAGAAAGGCAGTATTGAGGGATATTGTGAGAAAACAGGATGACTGCGTTAATGCCTTCCTAAAGTAAGGAGATACTGAGGGCCAGGTGGCCTTCTAATCATAATGTTTCTGCATCTTTTTTTTTGTGGTGTTGTTTCTTGAATACTTGTGTTCTGAAGTATCCATCTCCAGCCTGGTTCTAGGAAAACGAAGTTAAAAGATGGGTATTACAGCATTGCTGGTTTGGTAACAACTGTTGTTATGGACAAGAGAACAGAGAACTTCTTGCTGCTAGTTCACGTTTTCATGGTCTGTTGAGATGTCATGAGCTGTGATACTGATTTTAAGATATGACAAAACTGCCAAGTTAACTGAGGCTAAGGTTATTGTCC
Source organism: Dendrocincla tyrannina (assembly GCA_035047865.1). Lineage (NCBI taxonomy): Eukaryota > Metazoa > Chordata > Aves > Passeriformes > Dendrocolaptidae > Dendrocincla > Dendrocincla tyrannina. Next base: position 26,089,304 of record JAWWMP010000132.1, on the reverse strand, counting down.
TTAGGCAACTGAAAGGCATTGCCCTTCACAAATAGAATACCATTTCACATTAGTCAGAGTGGTATGGGGAAGATTGTGCTGTATGGGGTGGCTAACTAAAATGCTCAGTATTGTGATTAATTTATTACTCAAGGAGACAGTAGGACTACATTTTAAAAAGCTCTAGTCTGTTATTTTGGTCCTATTTCAGAGGCTACCTATTTACATATTCCACATCTTTGACATGTTTACATATAAAGGTATTTTGGTGTGGCTCTACTCTGCTGGATATAATTAAAAATAAACTGACATATAAAAGTAATTTGCTCCTGTCTGAGATCATCCAAGACTTGTGCCTTAATTGTACATTGTTATAAATGTGATGTGGTAGAAGTGAGACAAAATGAAATATTCTCCTTTCCTGCTTAGGGACCATCTCTCCATGATGCTATATGTTTCCTGATTTAATTTTCAGTAAAATTTAGTAGGGGGCTTAGTAGTAAAATTTAATTTAGTAGGGGGCTTAGTTTGCAATCAGGCCCTCACAGTCCTGTGTTCACTACAGAATCAAAGAATTGATTTAGTTATAGCTAAGAAAAAGCTCCCTAAGTGTTACGACTATACAGCATTCTGTACTGTAGCTCTCAGATAAAAATTGTAGAAAAATAGTTCTCTTTTGAACTAGCGCAAGGGTAATTGAATCAGAACAGTTCATTATTGCTCCGATGTCTCTGCTTTTATTGGTTTCTACCAGAAGCTTCTCCTGAATTGCAGTATTTACATTCAGAACCTTTGCTCACAAACGAAGACTCGTCTTAGTAGGCAATCATATACTTGTCTGACTGTGCTTTTGCACTGGGAAGTATGAAATAAAAGCCTTAGTAAAAATAAATACACTTAGTATTCATTGTAAAATCAGGAAATTTATGTTTATGCTTAAATACTAAAAGATCTTGCTGTATAATTGCTTTGAAACAGAGTGAGGAAAACTTTGCGTTCTTGTGGACTACTGTATCTGGCCTCTTCTCCTGTCTGGTCTTCCTTCCTTCAGTCTCATACCCTCCAAGAGCCTCGCACAGTTGATTTCCTTGCATGTAATCTGGCCCTTGAGCTTTATTATTTTAAATTATTCTTCACTAACACAAGTCAAAATCTGGAATTCCACTTCCAGCTGTTTTAGATCAAGAATGAGAGATAGAAATAACTTCCTACAATTCGAAGGTGATTGTGCAAGATCTGGAAACACAGCTTGGTGGTAGTGGAAAAAAGCCAGCATCTCACTGCATTGTGAGCTGAAGCATCTAATTGTAACTAGAGGGGAAAAGTAAGTTAGGTGTCAGAATGTGTTTAATATTTCTTTTTGTTGGTACTAAGGCAGCAATAAAAGATGTTGTCTCACATGTTGATAGGAGAATCAAGCGTGATCTTTGGTGCTTGTTGACTAAAGCAAATAGGATTGGAATGAAGGTATCTTCCTGGCAGGCAATTGTTTAAATGCTGTTGGCACCAGAGCTGAATCATCATTGTAAGCCATTATTACCTTTCCATCATTGGCAAAGCACTCCAAACCTCCTGGTCATATCAGTCATTTACTGAAGGTACTTAGAGGCTGCCTGTAGCCTACTGAGGTCATGCATGCAGCCCATGCTGGCATCATATTTGGGGATGCTGTAGGCACACGGACACTGGGAGGGTCAGATTGCCTCTCTTTTCCCTGGAGGAGGTGGCAGCTGGGAGAAGGTTGCCAAAGGTCTGGTTGATTTGCTTCTCAGCCCACTGAAATGTAAGCCTGAGGTGCCTGTGAGAAGGTGATTCTGTATGAGAGGGCAGGTGGAGGGCAAGGTCAGGCAGTTGCTGCTGTGCCAGCTCAGCCAGTGGGGCTTGGGTGTGCACTCATCAGGCTTTGGAGTGTGTGCCTGTCAGGCTTTGGAGTGTGGGCTCATCAGGCACCTGCTGGGGTGAGCACAGGCACGGCAGTGCTGACAGCTGGCAGTGTGTCATGGCTCTGCCCACCAGAAAGGCTGGAAGCTGGTCCACTGTAGCATCTCTGAAACATCGACCTTCTGAATCTCAGTGCCAGTGTTGTACATACTAACAAATTTTTGTGGATGGACAAACACCGCATTAGCAGTACAGACTTTTATCCTAATGGCGTGGCAAAGGAGAACAAAGTTGGAAAGTTCTAGAAATTAGTGTTCTCTTCTAAGAAGATTTCTAGTATCAATCGTGATTTTTCAGTATCTGATTTGTTTACTGGTGGTTTAAATGGAGAAGTTTTATTTAAGTTGTTTTATTTCCCACAATGATGCATCAGAGCCCATGGTATGGGTCAGATTTTGCCACAGCACATATCTGAGCAGTCTCTGATTGTTGTCTCTGCTGCAGAAACCTTGCAGCTGACTAGTGTTATGGTTTGTGCACTTCTGTCTTCATCTAAACCCATTAAGGAATAGGTTCAGTGCAGGTAGCTCAGAGTGCAGCTGCAGTGCCAGCTGCAGGTTGTGCTCAGGGTGCAGAGCCCTAGGCAGGAGGCCCTGAACTGCTGACCCTTTGCATAACAAAGTGGCCCAGCCAGGTGAGCCAACACTCAGACACAGCAGGAACCAGCACCCCAAACTCTCCCACACTTAGGCTGTGAGGGTATAAAAGCCCTGGAGTTCCCTTGGGGTCCCTTCTCGAGTCACCCAGCTCAAGCTGCTGTTTTGTTATTTAGTTACTCCACCAAGATTAAACTGTCTAAATGATGTGGATGTCTCAGACTCTGTTGTGGGAAAACCTGGAGTCAAGCTGGTAAGGAAACTTGGTCTGGCTGTGTGAGTGTGGAGTGTGTAACTGCGAAGGGACCTCAGTCCCAGCTCAGGTGGTGTGAGTGTGACTGCCAGAGTGGCTCCTGGATGGTCACATGGGGAAGTTGCCTTAACAAACCTGCACTATGTGCCTGTTATTCCTAGTCACAAGACTAATGTGCACATGCAAGGAACTGAAAGCCTTTTGTGAAAGCTGAAAATGTAAAATTCAGGCCTTTCAGGAGACAAAGGTTTATATGTGAGCGTGCTGAGGTGCTGTGCATGCAGGAGAGCATCTCACCTAAGAGAAGGCAACAAGTGAGACCCCAAAGGAAGCTGTAAATCTCCATTAGCAATTCTGCTTCTCTCAGAGCTAAGGACAAGTTAGCCGCCCTCCCGGGTAACTCCTTTCCCCATCCTTCCTTTGACTTTTGTCATGGTTTAAGTACAAAATACCACTCCTTTAGAGGCTTGGCCTTGGAAGAAGACACAGGTTGAGGCTGTACCTGCAGAAGTGAACTCCTACTCTGTTAAGCACCTGAGCAAGTAACAGTCCCAAGCAACCCTTAATCAATTAATACATTTGATATTTTTCCCCTGTAAAATAAACCGGTTGGCTTGATTCCCAGTCACTTGGCTTTGATCATTAAAACTATATGCCTTTTTTGACATACAAGTCTGAGTACCCTATGACAGGCAAGCCAAGTGGATCAATGGAGCTGTGTGTTTTCTTAAAGTCTCTGTTAAGCTGTGGACTAAAACACAGCTTATTTTGAATAGAGGGAAAAAACGTACATTTCTCCTTCACAGCAATGAATGGAATTGAGCACAGGTTTTGCTTTCAAAAGCACTCCTGCCATACTTCGTACTTTTGCCGGTTTCACATGGAACTTCCTGAATTTCTCTCTCACTATAAAGTAATATATAAGTGGGCTATTGAAATGTGGTTAGAGCAATAACTTTACTGAAGACTAGCATGGCTGTCTTCATGAAATGATCATAATAAGCTAGCTTTGCATGAAAAGCTTGTTTGTGTTCCTTTTTTTAATGACTATATATACAGCACTAAAATGTTGCATCTCTATGTCTAGACATCAAAATATTGGATTTGAACACCTCACGCTAACACTAAATTTCTAGAATGAGCTCAGCATTGCCTATCCAATACGTTGGTAATCTTTTTTTCTGTTAGGTTTACCTTTCCCAGCCAGGGAGTAAGGTCCTTTGAGATCAAAGTGAAACTGTTTTCCTACTGCCTGCCTACCTTCCCCCAGAAAGGGAAAGTATTTCCAGTAGAGCAGTATTTCCAGTTACATAATACCCTGTAGACAAAATACTGGAGGCGGCACATTGTTCAATAATCTCACATGCTCCTTTGCCAAACAGTGATTTCCATGAAAACACTTGTTGGCATAAGGAATTTGGTGTGTCATGTCACTTTATCCATGTTTCTCCCTCCCTATATGTATCAAATTTCTTACAAACAGGTGAAGTGATCTGAGTGAGATTAGCCTGTGTTCTAAGTTTGCTAAACAAAGAACTGGAAACAACAGGAGTGCTTTCAAGTGATGGTGATGATGGCTGGTGTAAATTTGGAATCAAAGCTAGTCTCATGCTAAAAAAATGTTTAATCATTATTCTGGAAGAAAGAGAAATGAGAAAGAATACCTATACTGTCATGCCCAAGGTAATTAAATTGGATTCAAGTATACTTGCTTGCACGTTAGGAAGTATTTCACTAGGTTAGAGCACAGCAGGTGATTCCCCATGTCTTCTAAGTCATTACCTTTGGATGTGTGGGCTTTGACAGTATATTTTGAGAGAAAACACTGGCAAAAGGTGCTATGTTTCAGCAGCAGCTAGGTCTCTGTGAACTGTGGGCATCCCAACGTTCCTTTTATTTCCTGTGGTCTTCCCCTGTGTTAAACCAACAAATTCCATTTCAGCTACCAAGTGCCACTTTCTCTGTGAACAGACAGACTTCCTCAGTTGCTTGTGTCTTGCAAGGCAAATATCAGCTGCAAGAAATGAATCAGCAGTGCATCTCCTTTAACAAAAGCAGCATGCTGTACGTCTGGGAATTATTTCAGGAAGCACGTGATTCTAATGAAGGACTATAAGCTACTGTCTGAGGCAATGAAGGCCTTGGTGTACATTCTGCCAGAGCATGATGCACTAGGACTGCATGGAGGAGGTCTTGAGGAAGTCAATAGACCATCTGTCCCGCTGCGGATGTTGTTTTCTCATTGTTTCAAATGAATTTCATTTACTGCTTTAAGAATGGCATTTCTTATTTAGTTAGTATAATATAGTACCTATTTAGAAGGTTTGCATGCCAGCAGCAGTCGCCCTGTGGTCAGAAATAGCTCCACACTGTGAAATACTGCTGCTGTGGTGGCAAATTCCTGTGCAAAACTGCAAATAATTTGAATGGTAATGAATATCTTACGTAAAGTCTAAGAACACCTAGAAAGGAAGTGCTGCCATAACTCACTAGTAAGTTACTCTCCCTGCATATTGTTTAAAGTAAAATGAGTGAGTTTCTGTTTAAAGTTATTAGATCAGGAAAACAAGTGCTTGTCCTCAGAAAACATACTCGCTAGGAGACTTTTGGAGAGAAATGTAAACCTCGTTTGTACCTCGGCCTCTTGCCTTACGGCACAACATCCCATGTCCATCATATTTGCCTGTCAGCCACTCTAACCTTTTTGTCATCAAAATCTGATACAATTTTCAACGTTTTCCTCTTAGGTGTTGAGCTATTGTCAGGCAGGGGTTGATTTCCTCTTCTTAGGTAATTTGGCTTCCTTCCACAGAGACTCGTGCACCGTTATGGTGCTGGATGCCCTTTCTCAAGCTTCAGCTGTGTGAACAGAGCGAGTCCTACCTTTCCACCTTCATCTGCTCAGAGCTTTTTCATGCTCAGAACTCTCTGTTTCATGTGGTATTTACCTTGAGTCCAGGCTCTGTTCTTACCAGTTCAAAGGATTTTAGCACTATTAACTTAAAGAATTCTCTCTCTAGAGGGTATTTTGTAGGATTTATTTCTTTTCATTTTATATTCTTGATGCCACCTGGGGTTTTTTTCATGAGTCTTTGCCTAAAATAAAATTGTTTCAGAAGGTCTCCAAGTTATGAAAAGACAAAATTTTGAGAGCCTAGAATTAAAATAATGCCAGACTTTTCTTACCATTTTACCTGATTCTCTGCATATGGCCAATGTAAAACCAAGCTGAGTAACATTTTTTTATTTCTTCCCTCAAGGGTCTTGGTTTGTGAGAGATCTCTTGACAGTTTTAAGTTCTTGGTTTTGTCTAGTTTGTTCACCTGACCTTATAGATGAGCCACCAAATTATTTTTTTGGGTTTTTTTTGTGTGGATTGAATTAATAGTTCAAAGCTTGCTTTCCCTTGTGCCTTACTGGCAAATTAACTATCATAATATGCATTCAGAGTAAGAGTTAATAATTCTGTCTGACTATTCTCTGAACTCTCAAAGCTTTTCAAACAGATGGCATGAAATGTATTGTCAAAGCCCATGCATTACTGCTGTGTGATGTAAATTATTTAACTGAACTCTGACAACCTGCTAACCAAACCATAAACTTTGCATCATGCACTAGGTACGTATATGGATTAAAATAAACTCTTCTGTAAGTAATAATAAATGAAAAAGGATTCCCATATATGTAGAAAGGAAAATTGTAAAAATACACTGCTGATATAATTTAGAAACCAGAAAATCAGTTGCTACTAGTGTACCATACTGAATATAAATGGTCCAGCCTCAGGCAACCTGCTCAGTGGATGAGGGAGGGGCTGTGTGTGTGTCTATCCAGACTTTAGTAAAGCCTGTGACACCATTTCCCATTGCATTCTCCTGAAGAAGCTGGCAGCCCACAGCTTTGGAGAGGTGCACTCTTCATTGGGTTAAAAACCTGGTTGAACAGCCATGTCCAGACAGCAGTGGTGAATGGAGTTGCATCCTGGTGACTGGTCACTAGTGGGGTTTCCAAAGGCTCAGTGTTGAGGCCAGTCCTGTTTAATATCTTTATTGACGATGATTTGGATAAGGGGTTTGAGTGCACCCTCAGTCTGCAGAGGACTACCCAAAAGGAGGTTGTAGCAAGGTGGGGGTTGATCTCTTTTCACAGAATCACGGAATGGTTGGAGTTGGAAGGGACTTCTGGAGGTCATCACGTCCAACCCTCCTGCTAAAGCAGATTCACCTAGTGCAGGTTGCACAGGATCGTGTCCAAGCGGGTTTTGAATGTTTACAGAGAAGGAGACTCGCAACTCCACAGCTTTTACCATTCAACCTCTACTTTTCCTGGGAAACAAGTGATAGGATGAGAGGAAGTTGGAACCAGGGAAGGTTTAGATTGGCTGTTAGAAAAAATTTCTTCTCCCAAAAGGTTGTCAGGCATTGGAACAGGCTGCCCAGGGAAGCAGTTTAGCCGCCACTGTTGGAAGTATAGATGTGGCACTTAGGGAAATAGTATAGGGGTGGACTTGCCAGTGCTAGACTAATGGTTGGTCTCAGTCTCAAAGGTCTTTTCTAACTTAAATGACTCTATTATTCTAAGTTGACATTGCCTCAGTAGGGGCCTCCTTTTTTTTCTAGAGGTCTTTACATGAGGTATGTCATTTATGTAACCTTCTTGGTTTGTATTTATGTATTAACTAGTTAACAGTACAATAAGAATATATTCCTGTAAGGTGAGAGATAGCTGTGTTAGCTTGTTATGTAACTGACCCTGCAGTAACTACAATGAACAATTCAGAAAAAGTAGGGAATATAAGTTATGGGGTGTCTCTGTGGGTATGGCAAGATACAGTTTTCATGCATTAAGTGAACAGTTGCTGAACATACAGACTCAAGCTTGTTCACTGAACAGTTTGGTTGAAATAGCTGTTTCTTTACTTCTTGACAGGTAAGGTAATAAAATCTGAGAACATGATACATGAATCCTGCTATGAAGAATAAATAAAAGGAGAATTGGAGCTGGACTTTTTATAACCTTTGGATAATTGCTTTCAAAACCAGGAAAGCTTTTAATTCATATTACTCAGTGAAGACTAATGGCGCAAAGATCTATCCTGTATTGGAGTGTGGTATTGGATGTTGTGGGTTGCCTTTACACAGAGCTGTAATTTTTTCTGAAAATTCTTCTCTTCCTATAGCTACAGTTCTTCGCCTCTAGACGTGCCATTGTGCCTTCTTTTCTCCCAGCAATGCAACCTTATAGCATTTTCAACTCAATACCCAGCTTCAGCTACACTAGCAGGTAACTAGAAAGCTGCAGTTGATAAAGGAGGAGAAATGTAATAGCAATCGCAGCGTTGACACAAAATAAATGAAGGGCACAATTTTCTAGAAAATGGAGTCAAGTAATAGCAAGAGGATTAGAAAACAGAGGGACATCCAGTCTGCAGAGCTACCCTATTTCTCTAAAACTACTTAGAGAGATGAGCTCTTGCTTCCAGCCACGTTCATGAGGATTTTATGAATGCTTAAAATGCCATTATGGAGGAAATTAACCTGGAAGCATAAATAGTTTATGAAACAAAAATAAAAGAATAAAAAGCAGGTTCAAAAAAGAACTTGCCAGAATCCCTCAGGTACAAGTTAGGCTATGTCTAAAGCAATATGAATTTTTCTTTAAGGTGGGAATTAACTTATCTTTTCTTCTTTTCTCCTTGACTGAAGGATATTTATATCTCATAAAGTATTTAAAAGATAAACAGATTAAATGCAAGAAAATAGTTTTTTAAATTCACCTTTAATATGTTCTTATACTGTAGGATGAAAGAGGATAAAATTTAAGTCTTCCAGACTTTTTGACTGTGCTGCTTTGTTCTGTCAGAATAGTGTTAGATACAGATATTTCAAAGCATAAAATCTCTGTATACAACCTTGACTTTTTATTGAAACTCCTCTTTAGCCAGTGGGTCAAAAAGCGTGTTAAGAGTGTCTAAGATTTGAGCATTAAAAGGCAAGTATTTAATTTTTTAAAACTATTTTTAATTATTTGTTGCCTCTCTGTAATATTGCTTCCATGAAATGGTGAATACATTTCCAGAATGGGCACCTTGGAGAATCTGACATATACAGCGCTGAAGCTGAACTGGGTTTCGTGGAGAAATGAGTCTGATGCCTTAGTAAGTGTCCAAGTTAAGCACATATGCATGGCTACAATTGAATGCTGTCACAGGACAGCTAGGGAGATCTGTCGACCCTGAACAAAAAAATTACCCAAAATACAGAGTGCATTTGGTTGCTTAGCATGCATCACCTTCTTTCCAAGATTTTTTTGTGTGGTTTTTATTTTTTTTTTAATCTTTGACCTCTACTGCTGTATCACTGTGAGTAAATCATTCCTTACACAGGGAGAGAGAGAGAAAGCATGCCAGTTGAGGCCAGAATCAGTTTCTCTTAAAATGCAGCACAAAGTAAATTCTCTAGAGAAATTTCTTATGTTATTGTGAAGCTTCTAGAACTCATAAAATAGCTCTAATAGCTCTAGGTTCCCAAAATAGCTCTACTGTGAGACTCCAAGGTATCTGTTTGTTTTGTGGGCTAGATGCCAGGTTATTTCCGCATAGAAACACATTTGAGGAATAACTTCATACACTTTCTTAGCCCTCACAGGACATTCTGTGTAAGTAGTCTGCTCTCTCTCCATGTTTGTTAAAAATGCTTTTGGTTGACAATGAAATTATTTGCTGAATTTAGCGGAAATAATTTACTTTTCATAAAAAGAAATGATCATGTATTTCTCAAAGGACAAGCCTGTCCAAGTCCAGAGAAAGCTATCAGTTTTCACCACTTGGATTGCTGTCTTTTTCCCAATAATGACACTTCAGGAGTTCTGCCCACTTTGTACTGGGGAGCCTGGTTAATCCAGGCTAATTGTAGTACAGATGCGTGACTGTGCCTCATTGAAGCTTTGGTTTGGCTGTTTCTCTGGAAGGCTGTAGGTAGCTTGTCTGCTGAGTTATCTGCAAGTTGTGTAAAACCAAGATCGCATTTTTAGTTGGATTGATTGGCAGTGGTCTGTTGGACTGTCTAGGCATCAGGAAGGATGGATGTCACACACCAGCAAAGAGCTGGGTGGCACTTAGCTTTTATTGGAGAAAAAAAAAAAAAAGCTTGTCAAGGCTGGCTTTAGCTATAGTTTTGAATGGAAAGTTATTTATTATGCAGGTTTTGAATTAGACTGTAACATGGTGTTGCTTTCAGTTTTTTGGATTTGTCAGTGCTAGTAATCTCTGACACAATTGTAGAGATTGGCCCTTTTTAATACAAATTATCTCCCAGGAAAGATAACATTGCCTATTCTAAAAACTTTTTTCAGAGTTAGTGGTTTCCTCTTCTGATAGCAGTGCACTCTGTCATTTTTGGTTGTTTTTGTTTTTCCTCTTTCTTTTTTTTTCTTTTTTAAATCAGATGGGAAATCTTGTTAATACTAAAGAAATATTTGTAATAAATAGAAAAATCTGAAATTGTTGAGATTTGTTTCTCAGGAGGGCATAGCCTTTATCATCAGAAAACCACCGTTTGTATGATCTTTTGTTGACTGTGGAACCATTTCTGAGAGTTTACCTCCTTCTGGGGACTGACTGTCAGGTGTAGCAAAGCATTGAATGGGAAACCTCTCAAAGTTACTAGGCAGCAAGGGTGGTAGAGTAAGTGGTGTTTAATTGTCTTAAAGCAAATAAAGAGGAGGTTTGGTACTTTATGACGTCTCTACACCTTCAGATTTGCAGCAGAAGTACCTTTTGTGCACTGGCCTTTGTCTTCACTGAGTGCAGATGGAGAAAGATTCATACAGTTATGGTTGTCAAAGCACAAAATGTTCCAGCTGGGGTTTGCAGACCCTGCCTCAGCTGTGACACAGCCAGTGAATAATGTGTCAGGAGTTGCTGAGGATGAATCTCCTGAGTGAATGGCGAGTGTTTTGTCAGAAATCCACCATGTGCTGTTTCATTGCTTCATGTGAAGACTGAGTTTTGCACTAATACTTCAGTATTAGTAAACTTTGCTTTTACCCTTTGAGCAGGCTGATGCCTTTGCATATTTTATATAATTAGTTTCTATGAGATGTGCCAGCTGTGTCTGTAAAAAGTTTTCTGTAATGATACTGTGAAAGAAGAAATTAATCAAAGGATGGGATGATATCAAAATAAGGTTTGGTTTTTTTTTAAAGTAATGAAAGAAACAGTGGTCTGTGAAGATATGATGAAGGGAATGCAGTGACAGCTGATCACGAAAACTGGGAAAGTCCAATCCTGGTTTTAAAAATTCAGCTCATTGTCCTAAATGACCAAGTTCACCTCTCCGTAAGTGCTTTGTGTTGAATTATATGACCTTATTCCATGCAGTCATGAAATTCTTTAATTCCAGCAAATTTGGGGAACCCCTTACCTTCAGGAAAAAGAAAATATGTCAGTATCCTTAGTGTTAAGAGCTTTTTGTCACCTTCACTCCTTTTTTTTTTTTTTTCCTCTTGTCTGGACTGGGAAAGGAATTGAGGTCCAGACTGTGGAAATCTGCGCTGTAAATTTTCTAAAGGAATGTTATATATAACATGAAAATATCCGAGAAAAATTGGCTATGTGGATTATCTCATTATTAAAAAAATATTTAGAACTTGGGATATAGTAATATGTAATAGGAGAGTCAAAGTGAAAAAAGTCTGTTTTCATAAAACGTAGTTACTTTGTTCTGTGTTTTTTAAAAAAATCTCTAGGTATGGAAGTTTTGGGTTTTGTGCTTTTATCCTGGTATAAATCACCTTCTAACCAAATAGTTTGCCAAATATAGTTATGTTTCCATAACTGTATGGATGTGTGCCTAATCTCTTCTTCACATTTGACTCTTGATTTTTACAGAGATTGACATCAAGAGGTGTTTTTGAAGTACAGGAATGTAACTGATATCCACATTTCCTCTTCATAGGCTGTTAACAGCCAGGTGAAGGGTTTATGTCAGTAAGCAATAACCTGAGACATTAGGTTCTTTGGTCTATATTTGGGCACCTAAATAAATACCATGTCTCTCTTTACCATCAGGGGTTCATTAGCTTTCAGTGTTTCTGTTAGCAAGTGTTCAGATTTGGGGCTTGTTTCTGATCTAAGATGTTCAACAGCAGAGTATAGTCATTGGAAAATGTTGTACTCTGCCTGCTACGTGCACGCCCAGTGACAGACTATTCACGATAAGCGTTGAAATGCATCAGTCTGTTAGAGATTGTAACTAATCTAACTTCATCTATTAAAATAATGAAATTGGTTAAGTGACTGTTGTAGCTAAAGAATTGCCATTTGTTACAAAAGATGGAGTATTTTGCTACGCATTATACTTAGGCTGTGAAAACGTGACTCAGTTGACCCTACAACAATTTGTTGATCTCAGAAAGGACATGAGAGCTCTTCATGTCCTTTTAAGGCTGTTAATAATGCACTCTGCAATTGACGAATTCTTTTCCTCCACAACATTAAGAAATTAAGAAATTATTCTACACACTGGGCAGTGCTGTTATAGAAGGTATTAATATTCTTAGATTTTTTTTTGTGTTGTGGGGTTTTTTGGTTGTTGTTGTTGTTTTTTGGGGGGGTTTGGGTTTTTTTGTTTGTTTGGTTGTTTTTTTGCTAGTATGTGTTTTTGTATTTACAAATCTTCAAGAATACCATAAGTGTTTCCTGGGAAGTCCTGTTCTCTGTCTGTCTGCATCCTTTTGCCTTCATCACTCAGTACCTCATATTCAACCCAAAATATTCACTCATTTGAGTGCTATTAGTTTTATAAACTCAGATGATGTTTATTGAGAAAATAAACTTTCAAGTATAATTTCAATCTAACATATTATTCTGGACATTCAAACTAAAGTGTTAGTATTTTAATTGAAAGTGACAAGGAAAGTATTTCTTTGTAAAACTTAAAAATATATTATCATTATGGTAACACAGCAAACTAGAGATGAAGGAAAGTGTTCATTTACATTTCAGTACTTGGATGGTCTATATTTTAGTGGTTGCCACATATGCCGGAAATGTACCCTTTAATTTACTCTTAAGTAAACAAAGATTCTGTAATTTCTGATGAGCACAGTTAAGTTGGGATGATGGACATGTTCCTTACTGGGCTAATCAGTACAGAAAATCACTTGGAAAACTAAAAAGTAATTATGTGGGGGAAGAATATGGAAAGGAAATAAAGTAAATCTGTTAGTTAGGAAGCTGTTTGAAGATTAAAGCTGCAGATTAAAACATTCATGAATAAATTATCAAAGGCTTTATCAAGTGACTAAACCTTGGAAAAAGCTTGACAACTCTCCTATGTCTGTTTTCCTTGTTGGTCTAGAATGCCTTCTTTATATAACTGCAAAAAGACTTTCTTGTTCAAGAGAAATCATTTTGTTTAAAAACATTCTGACTTTCTCCACAAGTGATTTCTGTCATTTAAAGGAAATTTTTGTTTTTAAGAGCATACACCTGGCATGTGTTCAGATGTGAGGCACAGGGCTTTGCATTTTCTTGCAAGATTTTTTGTTATTAGCCTTTCCCAAAGAAAACATGATGTTTGTGCAAACTTCAGCTATTCGATTTTTTATGAGGTAATTTAAATACTATATTTTCCTTCCTTTTTTTCCCCTCCTGGTTTCTTATTTCTTCTAAGAACTATTCTGAAGCAGTTCTGAGTCTTCATATTACTATAGTTAGCAATGCACTGATTTGGTACATGTTGAAATAGTCATGGGAGGTCAGTGAGGTGTCCACTGGAAGAGAATTACACCCCATATTGATGTATAATCTATAATGTATTTAGCTATCAAGAGAGATACCGTGGGTCAGAAGTGATTCCTATTCTACAGACAGTCATGCATCACAAGTAAGAGCCTCAGTCCTACATTTTGGACCTGTCTGGTGGTGGGGAATAGGATACTCACTCAACCAGGTGAAGCGCAAGGTGTGTGAATCACAGCTCAGCTGCTACATGTAGACATTGTTCTCATCAGACTGCACCTTCTGTGAGATACTTGAAGTCCATGTATCATGTTGCTCCGCTCTGACCACTCTGCCTGCCCAGGGACTATTGTCTTAACTTTTCATTTCTCTCTGTGTTAGGTCACTGGAACAGTCGTATAGCCCCAGGCCAATCTCTCAGACTTCCTCCTTCCTTGAGTCTAATTAGTGGTTTCTGCTGTGGTCTCTGTCACCCTCTGGCTGTCCACCTGTATGTGATGTAAGAAATGTTACCTTTGTTATCCAGCACGCACTGGATTCATGTAGTCAGTTTGAACTGGACAGGCTTACTCAAGTCTCATTTCTTTAGGCCGTTCCTTGGCTACATTACACCAGGTGTTGTGTATTATCTACATGAGACTTCTGGGCAGAATATTAACTAGAGAGGCTAATGGTGGCCCCACAATAAGGTGTTGTTTGCAGCCACCTATTTGGTGGTACAGTTGCTCTATACTTACGAATATGGTAATAAAGGGGGTATTCTGCACTACCCGTTGGTGGTTCTTACCTCTCCATCCCATCCATGCATACATTATCTGTCCTTATATGCAAAGGAGCCACAGAGCTCAAGTAGATGAGTAGTTAGAAATTGGATTTTCAGAGATGTTTTCTAAAAGCTTTTTACTTGTCAAATGTCTGTCTGAAATATAGCACTTCTCTAGCGCCTGAGTTCTGGCAAGGTGAAAGTGTGCCTAAAAAGCTATTCTTTTACTTCAAGGCCAACACTGAAAGCTAGTTTTGTGTTTTTCAATGACTTGGATAAATCTAGAGGGGTTTTCAGTGATTTTAAATTTACTCTTTTTAGGTAGACAGCAACTGTAAGTTGGCAGAAGAAGCTGCAGAACATCAGAGAAGAGCAGTAGCTACTAATTCAGTGGCCCTTGGCTGAAATTCTTTCTAGGACACAAAACAGTATCTTTCAGTGCTGACTACCACTGTACTGCCAGCCTGTAAACTCAGTTTCTCAGGGACCTTCTTGCTTAATGGCAGAGACTTAGTTCATTTGTTCTAAGTGTATAATAATGATCTGAACACCACGGTATGCCCTATCTTTTTCCTAACCCAGCATTAAACATATAGTATATAAATATTGCATTATATGATTCTATGCTAAAGAAGCATTTTTACATATTTCTACTGAGTCTCAGGTTTTTGAGACTTACAATGATTTAGGAAACAGGTGTAGAGTTGTTTGACCTTTTTGCAGAACATCCCTCTGCAGTAGGTACCAGAAATCTTGCAG
Source organism: Dendrocincla tyrannina (assembly GCA_035047865.1). Taxonomy (NCBI): domain Eukaryota; kingdom Metazoa; phylum Chordata; class Aves; order Passeriformes; family Dendrocolaptidae; genus Dendrocincla; species Dendrocincla tyrannina. The sequence continues at coordinate 26,074,269 of JAWWMP010000132.1, read as the reverse complement.
GTCACATTCAAGAAAACATACGTTTAAACTTGGTGGAAACTATCCTAGAATAAAGCTGACTTTAGAAAGAGACAGAAATCATGTTTCACAGGGGAACTCTCAAAGTCATGACTAGAATTTTTTTTTCTCCTGTAGAGTAATGTACTGAGGGAAGAGAGAAAATTCAACCTTTTGATTTTAGTGGGAGTCTGCATCCAGCTCTTGTAATCCTTGTCTGTAGGCCTGTATAAATGTTTTCCTTTACTTTCTTTGGAGATGCTGAGGAGGAAAAGTAGAGAAGAGGGCCTCTAGGTCTTAACCACACATCCTGTACATGACAAATGAGCATCACTTACGTTATTTCCATTTAGTCTGCAGTCCTGTCCTGCACCTGTGCAAATGATAGCTTGGAAGCTGGATGTGGAGTAATGCACTGGGTCAGCACGTGGCAGTGCTCAGGCTGGTATTACTCAGACAGTGTGTCTGGATGTTTCGCAACACTTTTGTCTGAACTGATGGTTTGATTTAGAGATACCAGTTCAAATGCTTTTCAGTGTTGGAAAGCTTTAAAAGTGAGGAGAGTTTTGAGTAGTCCTGAGGGACCATATTGAGTCCATGTATGTGACTCATACACTGCAAGGTTTCATAGAATTTAAGAATAATACCCACAGCATGAATCACTAATGCCATTGCTGAGTTGCTGGGATCTAGCCACGATTCCTGCATTTCTTGAATGTTGCTACTACATCAGCTTCTCAGGACATTTTGTCCAAACACCAGGAGGTTGACAGACAGGTCCGTGTTTGGCCTGCAGCATTACTTACACTCTGATGCTGTCAGTGATGAAACTGTATAGCATAGGCACAAAGCTGACTATAGGTGACAGCAGGTGTCCCATTACTCACTGTCTGATAACCCTTTTCTTGCCTCAACCCCTGCTGACCAACACAATGCAACATACTGTTCCAATGGACCTGTGATTGAATCTGTTTGTGGCACTCAGATAGTGCTCTGTAGGTGCCTGAAAAATTCTGTTGGGGCTTTTTACTAGCTCCTTAAAAGAGCCGTGAAGATAGTGTGATTTTCTGTACTGTTTTGCTAAAACTGGATTCCCAAGCATGGAGCAGCAGAGAATGATGACCTACTAATAGTTTGCTCTTTTGCAGTATGTTGATCAAATATTTCAAGGTGCTTTGCACACATAATTACCAACATTATCCTGTGTGTGGGGTGGTTGTACCTGAGGCCTGGAGAGGCTTTACAGTGGTCTAGAATCACAAAGTGCAAACCCAATATGAATCTGGAATTGTCTCCTTCAGGGATATTCTGGCCTCAGTGTGTGCTAACAGCACATTACATGGATCACCTGCAATGAAGACTTTGTAAAGGTAGCCCAGTTTGTCGGTGTTGCACGCCACAGACCTTTACAAAGGAAGAGGAAGCACTCTCTTGTCTCATTGTGAATCTCTTTCAGGTGATTTTAGACCCTGTGAGCAGGGTCTGTAGCAGAAAGTTTTGGAAAGCCTTTATGGCTATGGCTTTTCAAAACATTGGTAGCTTCTTCTGTGCTTACCTTTGGAATAACTGTTTTAAAGCTGTTTGTAGGTAGTTATATTTCTGCAAACATGTATACTTCAAAATTATATAGAGTAATTTTGGTGTTTCTTTTTATATGGCTGCACATTATTTTTTTTCTAAAAGAATTGGTGTTTCTTCATCAGGGCAAATTTGCATGTGCAGTAGCTAATGTACAGTGTACATCTGTTATGGTCTCAATATTTATGAAAAGTTCTACAGTGAGTCATATTTAAACAATAGATTTCAGTTGGGATGGGAGGCACACAGAGTGGATTCTTTCTTGCTCTTTATTCAGGTCTGTTTTCTAGAGTATTTTGTATTGGTTGTTTTCCCCGTTTTGTGAACCAGACAAGATGCTGTACATTTCATATGTACAATCAATAGGATTGTTTTGGTTTTTGCAAGAGGAAAGAATCTTGCACTTGGCCTTGTTGAACCTCATGAGGTTCCCATGGACCCAATTCTTGGGTCCATCCAGGTTCCTCTGGATGGCATCTCTCACTCAGGCATCTCAGTTGCACCACCTGCAAACTTACTGAGGCTGCACTCAATTCCACTGTCTGTGTTACTGATGAAGTCACTGCAATCAGCTACTTAATGTTCACAGTCCCTTTGTCTGGTGTACGGAGTATTACAAGCCTTATTCAGTCTGTAAGTTCAAGTATTAAATGTTATATTTTACTTGTGGTACCAAATGTATTTTATTAGTGCTGCGCTAATAAAAGTAAGCATTGGGAAAACATCTTGGATCATACTGCATTCTGTGGTGGCTGAGTAATAAGAAGATATTTGGAAGCCAGAAGGCTTCTCTCCAGTTGTGAATAGAACTGGGAACTATTGCTGAGAATTACTTTTGGCTATTGTTTCGAAGTTTAAAGAACTTTTGCCTTTGTCAATGTAGTATGTAATCCTTGATCTAATAAATGAGGTGGAATCCTGTTGAGGGGCCTGTTAAACTTAATGTGCCATTCTACTTGCATGCTACTGTTGTTTTGTCAAGGGATTGGCTGTTCATATCTTGATTTTCTCAAAAATGTTGCACTGTAATAGTCTGTAAGTTTGTTAAGCACCTGTTCGGGATAAAGTGCTGGCAGGGTACACGATAGAAATTGCTTTATAATGTGACCTATGAAAAAGGCTGTAGAAACACATTACAGTACTTTGAAATTGGCACAGTCCTATGCCATTCCAGCGTGCTTCCAAGAAAAAAATACCATTGACTCTGGCAAGATAATGTGCCCAGATATGAAATCCATCACCTTAAACAATGAGAAGCTGACATAGCATTGTAATCGTACCAGCGTGGGCATTACGCCCAGCTGGAGATGTCTTTAGAGTTCATTGCTTTAGACAGGAATAAAATCCCAGTCTGCAAGTTTGCACGTGGCTGTTGTAGAGTTGACATGAACTCCTGAAGAAGATAGTTGACTATTAAAACGGTTACACCTCCTGTAGTGATAATGGTAAATCACTGATGTGGAAACATGCATAGCTATCTGAGCTGATACAAACTATTGCTCTGGAGTAGGTAATGCCTACCTAAAAGGTGTGGCCTTTTAAAGCTCTTGCAGCACTTGCTAAATGATCCTTCTTAGTAGAAGTAGTTAGTTTTGAGAACTAAGTCTTGACCTTGAAATAATTGAAAAATGTCTTTAAAAATATTTTAATTTTGAAAAAATAAATTTTTCCTGTAGTGGTTGGGTGTTTTGGTTTTGGGTTTTTTTGAAGGGGTTTTTTGGGGGTCAGCTTTGAGTTTTTGATTTAGATCCATTAAATACCAATATGTATTTCTTAATCCTGCCATTGCAAGACTGGACTTGAAACCTGTACTAGAGACTGCTGTATTGTCTGCTGTGATAGAGTAGAAATTGCACATTTTAATTTAAGAAATACCCACAATATTGTGAGGAGATAAGTATTTTCAGGCTTGAAATATGAAGTAGTGTATTAATAGTATGAACATTCTAGATACATAGGTGTTGACCTTGCACTGACAGAAACAGTAATAAACATAGTAATGTAATGCTGTTCTCATACATGATAATACTATTAAATAAACATTTCAGGTTATTATGATTTGTGAATACAGAACATTTAATCTCTTCTCTAATGTAATAGTTTGGATATTAGAGGAAGTAGAATCAATCCACATTGGAACAGAGAAAGTGAGTTAGACGCTTTTAATGTTACTTGGCTAAGATTTTGCAGTAGATGGCTGACCTAAGAACTGTTAGTAAGCATCCTGTCTTCATGTGCAAAGCACAGCAACTGTAAATACTGAGTAATTCAAGTTTTAGTTTTAGATTCTACATTTTTCCAGTTCACATGGTGATGATGTGAATCTGAGAGAATCCTGATAGGAAGAAAATAGGAAATTAGATATTAGAGGTACTGAAAAGTTTCAGAATGTTCACATATACAGCAGGATTCTAAATAAGTACCATTTTTATTCTCAATCTCTTTAAACTTTGAAACTGAGTTTTTGTGTTGTCTGAGAAAGTAGTTTGAACTCCTTTAAGAATTTTGGAATAATCCTTAGAATGCTTTGTCACTGTGTTGATGCAAAGATAACAGAAATAATGTTTGTGTGCTTTTCAGATTTTCATTGCTTTAATAAAGAACCCCAACAAACAACTATTAGTTCCAAACACTGTGTATTATGTCCTTTTATCAAAAATTCCTGTTCTTCAAGCAGGTATTAGCTGAAAGAAATTTTCAACATATGGTATGGAAATTAAGGCAGCAAGTCGACAGTTACCTGTGACGTTCTACAAAATGTGGGCACAGGTTAAGAAGATTGCAACTCTCCGTCTGATTTATTTTTGTAATTGATATACGTGACAGCATCTTGAGGTTAGAAAGTTAATTATGTAAAAAAGGTGTGATAACAGGATAAATGCCTGGTGTTCAGCAACTCCTTCAAGGCCTTCCCCCCCACACTTTGGCCTTCCAGAGGGAAGGGAAAAAAACCCAGCTAGGAATTTACGGCTAGAGATAACAACCGAAAGAGGAGCTTTGATTGATACCGCGGGCAACGCAGAACTTAGAATAATGCTTAAATTTATTACTAACAAAATAAGAACAAGAAATAAAAACTGGTTAGAAACACTTTTCCACCACCACCCCTCGGTCTGTCCATGCCCCCTCCTTCCCCTGATGGTGTGGGGGACAGGG
>JAWWMP010000132.1:26022726-26069438 GCA_035047865.1 Dendrocincla tyrannina | reverse complement strand
GCAGGGGCATAACTTAATGGTTCAAAAGCAGGAAGTTTTCCTCGGAGCTGGCCTTCATTGGCCCTGCTCTATAGGATAGAGGGAAACTTCCAGAGGCTTCCAACAGAAGCCAATCTTCCTCTTATTAAAAAAAAGAAAAAAACCTAATCAGAAGAACCCATGACAGATGCCTATGCACTTTATTGCCATAGGATGTGTTGAGAGTCTCATGACATGGTAAAATTAAATTTGGAAGACTAGCCAGCATTTTCATTCTTTATGGAAGTGTGCTATAAAAACTGTTTGTATATAGACTGGTACTCTTAGGTCTCATGGAAAGCAAAGAAGTATCTAGAAGATGCTTCTACACTGGGTAGCAAGCAAGAATGAGATAGTTCAGAAAACTGAGACTGATCTGGAGTATGAGTTGATGCTGGATGCAGAAGGCTGTGACAACTGTTTATATTCCAGGAAGAGGGAAGAACAGAAAAATACTTGTACCTTTACTGTAATGAGGGCACTTGGTGCTGCTGTCTGATATTTTCTACCCTGTTCTGTCCATGTAGTGCAAAACTTAGTGGAGCAAAGATGCTTTCATAGTAATGACTGAAGTTTTCAGCTCTCTGTGATATATGAAAAACCTAGTGATCAAAATTTTACGTTACGTGCTGAGCAAATGACTTAGGTACCAGTGCTAATTCAGGACATCTTGATTTTCTGTGTGATAGATTCACTGTCTGGAAGACAGCATTGAACAAAGATCCCTTAGAATCATTTATGCAGCTTAGAAGACACTGGAAGGTAATTTCATTAATCCCCTGATGGTCCTGCTGTGAAAAATCTCTGTTAGCCAGAGAATGTAAATGCATGAAGCTTTCCAAAAGCTTCACATACCTGCAATTTTACTAGTGCTAGCAAACTGTTTTCCACATTCAATCTGCTTCTTCAAGCAGAAGTAGTAACCTGATTTCAAATACCTTTACCACTCTAAGCTGTTCTCAAGTATTTACATAGGTTGCATACACTTGCATACTTTAACATAAAAAATTTGGGATGCACGCTTCATGATTATGAAGAAGAAATACATTACTTAATAGCCATAACATCTATAGCAAAACTCTTCAGAGTCAGTAAGAAGCTTTCACTATGCATGGCAGTCTGATAAATGAGGCATCTACTTATGAATTTGTTGTCTCAGTTGTGGGGTTTTTTTTACATCAGAGGTATCTATTTTTACCTTACATTACTTTTCTGTGTGTTGAATGATGAAAGTTACATTATTATGCTTCAGAACATTAGCTCTGTATTATTTAAGATGGACAGTGACGCTGCTAGTAATGGTGCTACTGACAGTAACTGGCTCTTTCCTAAGCATTTTGTTCTCTAGACCTGAAGTGCTTTACAGAGGAAGTTATAATAGCCTGTGCACTTAACATATGCTGTTTGTAATGTGCTGGAAAGTTTGTGGCTTGTGAGGAGAAGGAGAGGGGCTTATACTGTGTGAATGCCATTGAAAACCAGCCTTTATTAAATTGACTGAAAGGGAGTAGATGTTACATTAAAGGTCCTAGCCAACCTCATGCATTCATTACCTTAACTGTATTTCAAAACTGGGACAGCTGAGGTTCGGTGGAGGTCATTTTAGGCAGGCTTTAGGCAAGGCCAAGAAAAGGCATCAGACTTGTGAACCTAATGAAATTTAGTTCAGAGACCTTCTGAACCAATCAGCATCAACTTGGTTTTTTGGCTTTTGTCTTTGTTGGGTTTTATTTTTAGGGGAAAGTTTGCTTATGTCTTGTTATTAGAAGAGGTAAAATGGGAAAATCTTTGTGAAAGCCTGAATAATCAAAATCAGGGTTTGATCACAGGGTGCTAGTTTCATTTACTGGTTGTTCCATAAGTGAAGAAACAGTCTATTCCTTTGGCTATTGTGTTATTTAGATCCCAAAAGGCAGAAAACTTCTCTCCCTCCTCCCTTTTCCCACTAAATGTTTGGTTTTAATAGGTAAGAACTACATGATGTAGTATCTGGATGTCCAAGTACTCCTCATGATGAACTCAGCAAGAGTTCCAAGAGCTTAGAAGTGAATAGACTGCCCCTACTGAGCTCCTCGTGAGCCTCTAAGTGACCCTGTTGCAGATTCTTGTTTTCCCATCTCTCCTCATGCAAAGAGCCACTTTAATGGTATGTCTCACATCACGCCAGTATCTGAGTGGATGTTCTTTTGCACAGGAATTAATAAAATCTTTCAGAAGGACAGATTGATAGCTAGAGGTCTGCCTTTATCTAATAAGTGAATGTTGCCCAAATTTCTAATTGTTTCTGTATTTGTTATCTTTCAGTTTTCTCATGACAATCTCTCAATCTGTCATTCAATTAAGATTGGACCTAGACTAGAGACTCATATTTACTAATAATGAAATTCGTGGGTTTTTTTTTTTCCCCCCTGAATGTTTTTAGTTGTTAACTTGGGCAACATGAGTTGTTTACTCTCACCAATAAGATTGTGTAAGTAAGGGGTTGAAAATGACAACAGTAAAAATCCTTTGTTTCTCAGGATTTCTTTCTGTGTTATAGTGAAATTGCTGAACTTTGTAATAATGTGGTTAGTATTGGCTCTGTGGTCTTTTATTTGCGTGTTACTTAACTGAAGACCTGGTGGGCTTTCAGATTTGGCATTTTGTGGACCACAGAAAAGGGCTGCCTCCCTTAGGTCTGTTAAACCCTTACGTCTGATAAACCTTGCTTCCTTTGCTGTGAGTGTTTGTGCACTCTAGCACTGTCTGCTTTGTGGTTGTGTTTGAAACAGGTGGCTTTCCATTGTCTTTTCAGTTGGGATAGGCTTTTGGTGATTGCATTCACTATCACTTTAACAAGGGTTGATATTGTAGCCTTAATTTGGCAGTGATGTTTGGGTTTTGATATTCAGCAGATGGTTGTGACCCTGTACTAACATTCGAGAAATATTGCCAGACCCCTAGCATGCTTGCTCTTGAGTGACATAGAGGAGTTAGTCTGTGCCTTTATCCAAGAGAAATTATTCCAACACCCTGCTGTCTGTCTTGCCAAGTAGGTTTATATGCAAACGATAACTTGTTCCAAACATCATTGCCAAGTTAGTATTTTGTTCGGGAACATATGAGTTCACATCACTGATTTTGGGATCTAAGTAAAGCTGTAGACTTCTTTGCCTGAGAGATTTGCACAGATGTTTTCACAAGAAGAACACTGGACACTTTTATCAGGTCTTGTGACCCTTGCTAGGGTATAGTTTTAACTGGGAGGGGGTATGAGGATGACTCACTTCCCGATTCAGATGGTCCTTGAAGTTTAAACTTTAAAAGAAGATTCTTTGACTAATGCTTAACCTTGACATATAACTTCCCATTATACAATGAATATAGCTTTTCCCTGCCTCTAGTAAAATGCAACACTTAGTCATAGCAAAGTGATAATGTTTAACTTCTTGTAAATTCTCCTCTCAGGATATTTAAGTACAGCACCGTATAAATTTATTAACGCTAGATGGCATTTTAGATGTAATACAGAGCCTGGTGCTTTTCATCGTCCCATTCTTTGGAGGCTGTGTTAAGTCATGCTGTCCGGTTTTGCTAAGAAAGATGTTTGTAAAAAGTGGTTTATTCCATTTGTGACACATTGCATATGTCACATCTGGACAGGTTAAGAATATAGCTCTTGCGCAAACATCCGTACGAGCCTTCCATTATGGTCAGCTCCCTGAAGGTTCTGTTGTGGTGCTCAGAGCCAGATTTTCAATAGTTCTGCACACAGAACATGTGGCTCCTTGCAGCTTGACTTGGAGATAAAAAGCCAAGAGCTTGCTGTTTCCAAGCTTGTTATGAATTGCTGTCATTTCACTCCAAATGTGCTTTTTACTAGTTGTGGAAAGCTACAGTTGCGTTTTGTAGATGGAAGACCAAAAGCAGATTGCCCTGTTGACAGTGAGGTGTTGTTTTCTTTGCAACTGGCTTACACTCATACCCATTCATTCATGGATACAATCAGAAACGTATGTCCCTATCTATGAATTGGATTAACTTGATTGACTTAAGTACCAGCTTTGACTCTGCGTTAGTAGTAGGTATGTAAAAAACATTTCTAATGTCTTTATTTCACTCTCTGAAAATCCTGTGAATAAAGTTTGCACCTAATCTTCCTGCATAAATTATAACAGGTTATGTGTAACCTGTGTATTACTTGCTGTCTTATTTACACAGGAGCATGTTAAACTATTGTAAGAGGACAGCTAGTTCTGTAATATATTATGAAGAATATCCATTACATTGTTTTTTTTTTCTTTGAAACTGTGCCAAATCTCAAGATGTTTCTTCTATATTCAGCACTTGTGCTCATAAAAGCCCCACAGCTTCAGGGGAAGATTTGCCTCAGTCAAAGCTGATAAGGCCCTCTGGAGTTGCCTGGTAGTAGAAAGCTCTTTTCTATGTCTACTTGACTCTTGAGTGTATATTTTTGTGTCTGGCAGTCTAAAATGATAGATCAACTCCATGTGCTGTGCTTGAGATGGAATTTTTTTACTTGTTTGTACTTCTAGTCCAGTTGCTTTGTGTGGGTAAAGGATGAGCTATATAAATGAATGTGAACAATCACTAGATTTTTGGAGTCTCTATTATGTCACGGCAGAGATCTTGATAAAAGGAAAGGGCACAGGTTCCACCTGTGAAAAGGCAATAATAGAGTGGATTAAGTTCTATAAGTTCAACATGGGGTTACAGTTGGCTGACAAAGTTACAGCATTGGATGTTTTCCAAGCTACCGTAGATACAGCTGGTCACAGAGAAGCAGCTGAGAGCATCCATTCTCTTGTGCGTCTTTCTGCAAGTTCTCCATATGTGGTACATGTACTGAGATTTACATTTATGTTGGAAAATTTTTGACACTTAAAAATAATTGAAAAAAATACAATGAAACAAGTCGTTATAGCAATATAAGAGACTTTTATCCATTAATTCTTTAATCTTATTCTGAGGCTGACCTAGTACAACTTTCCTTGGTTATCCTCTTAAATTATGAGAGACTTGTACAGAAAGAATAATCCCAAGTTCTGGTTGTTTTGGCATCTGCTGGAGTCTTCTTTTGTTGTCATTATGCACTGCACTCACATCTCAACCTGAAGTAATGTCCAATGAATCAAAGACAACCTGCTATATTGCATGAGCGTAGTCTCAGGAGAGTGTTTAAAACATGGGAGATTGCACTTGCTTTGAAGATTTTTTTATTTTTTTTTTTTGCAGGGTGAGGAAAGTTTGCTATTTGAAATAATCGAGACTAAGGAGCAGGATGTAGCCCAGGATAATAAAAATGTTTTACTGGTCTCTGTCAGGTTGAATATGTTTCTCCTTAGGAACCAGAGCCTGTATCACTGCTGAAGTTCACAAGCAGCTGTAAGATGTAAACCAAAGTGAATATATTACTTCCTCTTTGTTATTTTTGCTGTTTTGCAGTTGTGTGCCTCCTGTGTTAATTTAGACAAAATACTTTGAAGAATTTGTGTGCTGTTTGTCGTTTTCCCCTTCTACAGGTGAATGGTGCATCAATAGAGGGAATGTTTTTATAGACTGTCCGGAAGAAGCTGACATATGGAGTTTGGGAGTAAGGCAATCGTAGGACTATTTTTATTTATATATTTACTTTTGCTTGTAAGCAGAAATTGTGCTGCTTTGCTGCTGTTATGCAACAGAGACTTATTGAACCCCTTAAAGCCACTTATTATTTTTTGTAATTAGAACTAACTTGTGCAGCTGTCACTAAGCTCCTCGTCAGATGATATATTTATTATGTTAGAAATGAGAGGAGGCACGTGAGTAAGACTTTGAAAGGAATATGGACTGCTCAGGGTAGGGTTTTAGGTTTAAATGGGTGATCAGCATATGTGTGAGACCAAGATGATTGCAGTACCAGCGCCTGACTAGTTATGTGCTGCTTTTAATCCTATGATATTGTATTTCATTGTCTCCCAGTACACTACTGTCACAACTGAAATAAAACCCCTCTAAATTCAATGAACACTTTAATCTGTCATCATAATCACGAACTCTTGTCAATCATGGCTTAAAAGTTAAGCATGCGGATCAAATCTGTAGTAAGAGGAGACACCTGGACTCCACAATGTAAGTGGAGATAGCCTAGGATGCTAAATATTTGTTTCATTTGTGTTGTACAGTTTTAACTGAATACGGTGTTGATGTTGTTCCACATCTTCAAAAATCTGGAAAGGGTATTATGTGACTTTTCAAGAAAAAAAATTTAAAGTAAAATGAAACTGACACAACAAATTATGTCTTGGGAATTTTTACGTGTTTATGTCAATTCTTTGGATTTTAAGTTTGTTCTTGAGCTGAAAAGGAAAAACAGAATATGTGGAAAAGCTTTTAAACCTTAGAGAAATATGTTAAGGTAGATTACCCCTGGTTTACAAAAGGCACTAAAACCGAAAGAGAGTGTAGTCACTTAAAAGCACTTCTATTAATTTAAATTGATACTTGTTGAAAATTGTAGCAAAACTTCCATCCTTTGACGTGCATTCAGAGAAATCTGAATGAGTGATCTGTAGGTAATTTTACTTTCATTACTGCCAGTGAAAATAACATGATTGACTGTGATAAGGGTTGTGAGTCACTGACATATTGTTGTTAGCATTGCCCCTCTGTTGTCATTTTGAGACTCGGTTTTCAGTGGCTTACCTTCTTGCCAAAAAGTAATTGCAGTCTGTTGTTTTTCCTTTGTAAACAGGACCAGATGTTTAAGAATGAAAGTTAAAGGAAACATATTCTGGCTTTACCTTTTCTTTGTGAATTAAATCTCAAATATCCATAATTTGGAGGGAAAGAGTGAGATATAACCTTGGCTGATATCAAGTCTGTATGACCTTCTGCTATTGTCATGTGTAGGGAAAAGATGACACTCAAATTTCATGAAGTTGTAAGCCTTGGAAAAATCATCCTTTCCATATGCTTAACACAGCCCATGTTTGCACTCAGGTGAGCTGTCCCCATGCAAAAGGTCCAAAGCAAAACTTAACAGTCTGTGTTTCATCTCCCAAGGTACTGAGAGTGTGTCTAATCCTGACGTGGCTGCTTGAGCAGGACTTTTCTCCAGCTGTTGCACCACGTTGCTGCTGTACTGGGCCTGGCAGCTGAGAGCCATATGGCCAGCAAGGTGAAAGGATGCATTTTAAAAAGGAAAACATGAAAACTAAATCAGATTGATGAAATGTGAAGGGAAAAAGAACATGATGTATCTGGTGAGAAGTTATAGCAGAAGGAATAAATTGATATAGGACTTGTGAGGAAATAGAAAAAGCCATTTGGATTCTAACATGCTAAAGGGATTTCAGCCCTGATGTGGCCCTCACATCTAAACCTGTGTTCATACCACCGTGGCAAGGGTGAGGTGTCCTTCCTTCTCGAGAAGAGGAGAGAAGAGATGTACGCCTGTGGTTGCTTGAGGAAGGTTTGAGGTGATGGGCTTCCTCAGGTCAGAATGAACCCTAGAGAAAGGAATGACCAAAGTCTCCCATGCACATGCAAGGCCATGTGCCTAGATGAAAAATCACTCAGACTGAGTGTAACTTGACACAAGTAACATGAAAGCCACAGCCAGGATAGATGGCTGCGCAGTGCTTACTACGTGGAAGAGTACCTGCCATTTACTGGGGTGAGGGAGAGAATGTATTGGCTGACACTGAAAAGTTCCTATTTCTCAACTAGACTATTTGAACTTCTGTCCTGACCTATAGCAGGTGTTACTGTGTAAATAGTAGAGAAAGATTGATTCATTCTTGGAAATTGTGACTGACTGTACTTGAGATCTAGTGTGTTCAAAGCTCTGCATTTGAGAAAGATAATATGCTTTACATTGTTGTTGTGATTTGTCATTTTCCTGATGGCAGAACTGTGACGCTGAGATATAATAGGACTTCCTAAAGGTGGATGCGGGATTAGGTTTTAAGGCCTTCTAATTCTGAGGATTTTGCTTTTATATGACTACAGTTGTACTGTGTAGTTACTTAACATCTGGTATGACTGTGTGTTCTCAAAAAGTGTCTAATTTCTTCCCAAAGTAATTTAAATTGTGTTGAGGCTGAAGAATAATTCTGATACCTTATTTCTTATTTCATCTATGTTAGTATCTGAGAAAAGTTAAATGAAGCTTAAATAGTTTTTCTCAATATGACATATGCTTTTTGCATCATAGAGCCAACTATTGATATGGCATGATAATAATACAATGGAATGGTCAGTTGAAATGATAATACTTTCATACCATGCTAGTATAGAATAGCTATCCCTACATGCTCCAGCTGTCCCTCAGCAATATTTGTCAGCCAGGTGATAGAAGCTATTTCTGTGTTTCCAAAGATGACCATATGTGCATGGAGTGTTGTATGTTCATTAAAATAGTTTAGCAGCCTTACTGATAAAATTTAGTCTGCAAGAATCAAAAAACTGTTTCAGCCCAGGGTATTGGGATCTATTTCAGACTACCTTAGCAAAATAGATCATAATTATATCTGGACACATATGCTTGGATCTGACATGCGTCATTTCATTGGTTGCCTTATAAATGTGAATCTTAACCTCTGACAGTAGTTTAGATATCATGCAGAGTTCAAGAACTGTGCTGTTCAGTGTTCCTAAAATGAGCTCGCATAAGCAGCATTCTTTTTTAACCCTGTCCTCCTCCTACTGAACAGAAAAAGAAGGAGAGAAAATATCAATATGATTAAATTTTGGGACTGTAACACATCACAAGACTCCTGTCAGTGAAGTTATGATATATGTATGAATAGGCCAGTAAAGGCCCTCCTAAAACTACAGCTGCGGCCAAGGACATGGCCAAAGTGCCAGAGTATGTAAGGGTGAAGAATAATACAGAATTTGTTGTGGCTCTGTTAGGTATTCCAGTGTTTCCACTTTTGCTGGTCACTCGTAGAACATGAAAACAAAAATAATGTAAAAATACAGAAAAAAACTGGTGAGAGGAGGATTTGTAGACAGAACAACTTGCTCTCACACACATTACCTGGGTTAATAAGGTCATGTGTGGTATCTGTAGAAAGCAGTTAACTCACTTTATGTTGCGGCATTAAGAGAAGACACATGTACCTGATACTTTATGTAGTGTTTAATGAATCCAGTCTTCAGATTGGGATGGGAACTGATAGCCAGCAGAGCACCTAAAGGGAGAATATCCCTTAAGAACTCAAGCATCTAGCCCCAGGGAGCAGCACCGAGCAGCATTTGCAAAGCCCTCAGACAACTTCAACCCAGCTATCCGTGGACTCGGTGGGGACTTCAAATACTCCCAGTGCCTACATCTGAATAGGACCAAACAGGTGAAAGAAGTTTGTGGCAGAAGACTGTATCTTTGGGGAATGCAGCTGGAGGGAGAGAGAAGTTATGCAGTGTTTGGGGAATGCTCAAAACCCAGGGTTACTGTGAACCCTCTACTGCAACTGTTAAGAAGGAAAGTATCTTTGGTCTATTATGCTAGGTGGAAAACAAGAAAGGGGTCCAGTGGCCCAGTGGTTACCCAGAGCCAAGGACTGAATTTTATGTACATATTTCTTATCAGGGCTTGTCTTCTACCCTATAGTTGAAGGTACTAAGTTTTGCATAATAAATTTTTGCCCTTGATTTCAGTGTGAGCCAGTGTGATATTAGGGGGAAGGATGAAGCAGAGTTAAACTTGCAGATTTAAAGTGAGCTGTCTTTAGAGAAATTATAGAAATAAGTTCTGAGTACAGACAGTGCTTGAAAGAAGGACTTGCTTTTGGAAAAGTACTTGAGAACCCAAGGCCTGGGAGATGCTTCTTGCCAGGCTCTGCAGGAATGGCTCCTCCTGTAGAAGTCATGTTGGAGTGAGAGCTTGAGACTGCGAACAAATCTCTATGTCAAGGTGGAGACTGGTGATGAGTATTGACCCTTGCAGCTCTGTCCTGGGACTGATTCTCTTTAATATCTTTATCAATGGCACAGGCAGGTGCACCCTCAGCAAGTTTGCAGATGACACGAGGCTGAGCAGTGCAGTTGGCACAACAGACAGGACGCCATACAGGGGGACATAGACAAACTTAAGACGTGGGCCCACAAGAACCTCATGAGGTTGAACAAGTCCAAGTGCAAGGTGCTGCACCTGGGTCAGAGCAATGCCAGACATGAGTCTCAAATGGGAGAAGAGCTCACTGAGAGCTGTGTCCTGCAGAAAAAGACTTGTGGGTTATGGTAGATGAAAAGCTGGATGTGAACCAGCTATGTTCTGGGCTGCATCACAAGAAGCTTGGCTTGCAGGGCAAGGAAGGGATTTTGGCCCCTCTACTCTGCCCTCGTGACACCCTATCTGGAGTACTGCATCCAGCTCTGGGACCCCTAGCACGAAGACATGGACTTGTTTAAGTGAGTCCAGAGGAAGGCCACCAAGATGATTGGAGGACTGGAGCACCTCTTCTGAGAGGACAGACTGAGAGAGTTGGAGTTGTTCAGCCTGGAGAAGACAGAGCTCTGTGAACACCTCATTGTGACCTTTCAGTACCTAAAGGGGACATATAAAAAAGAGGGAGAACATCTTTTTTTTTTTTTTTTTAGGCAGATAGTGATAGAATGAGGAGGAACAGTTTTAAAGTAAAAGACAAGAGATTTAGATTAAATGTTAGAAAGACATTCTTTTCTGCAATGATGGTGGAACAGGTTACTCAGAGAAGCCATGGATGCTGCTTCCTTTGAAGTGTTCAAGGCCAGATTGGATAGGGCCCTAAGCAACCTGATGTGGTGGGTGACATCCCTGCCCATCGTAGGGGGTTTGGATCTTTAGGTGATCTTTAGGGTCGTTTCCAACCCAGGCCTTTCTGTGGTTCAGTGAATATATATATATGTGCGTGTGCAGGTCTGACTAGTTAACAATGATGATAATGGGATTGATTCTTCCTTAGTAGTATCTGGTACTAGTGAAACGATGTTAGGCTAGATATCACTAGTCAGATGGTATTTAGCATGTACAGAAATGGTAAAATAATCTGACTTTAGGAGATCAGGTTTCTTTGCTGTGGGGATCAGACAGACTGATTTTGGCATTTCCTCAGCCAAGATGCATAATAGCCTCTGACATGTATCCAAGCTCTGCAATGCAATGATGTTTCATGGTGAGCCAAATAGATGATGTACTGTGTGTGAAACAATGAATGTTATTTATCTAGCTGAGGCTCGAAATGAGATGGATAGTTTTATGAGGTAGGAAATTCAGGCAGGCTGACCCAGACAGAGGTACAAAGCAGAAGACTGACATGCCAGGTGGAATGATTATGCAGAGTGGGAGAAAAGAAGAATCCAAGTGTTAGATGAGTTAAAAAAGCTGAGAAAACAGAGAAGAGCATAAAAGGCTGATGAAGCAGCCTTGAATAGATCCATGCAGTGTTCATTAAGAATATGCTCAGCTTTGGAGATAGAATTCTTCCCATTCTTCCCTATTTGGGATGGATTTGATGACAACGTTAAGACAAAGGACCACGGATGTGTCTGTTGAATCTCATGTTTCCCAGACAGACATCCTTTGGGTTAGTGCTCAGCTCACTGGGATATTTCAGTGCTGTTTGCTGGAGCTGGTGACCATCCTGGCAGGAGGAGGCTAGCAGGGTGGGGCACTTAGTCATGCAGCATTAACTGGAGTCCCAAGCTGCTCTGCTCGTGGCATGCCTATGTCACAGGAGGAGGTGTTATGCTCAGAGCTGCCACTCAGTCTACCTGCAGTGCTCCCTGCATTGTCACTTGGTGCTCCTGCAGCTGCAAAGCAGAGAGCTGTCACTTTGCTGGGGAAGTGGCCCTGTCCCTGAGAGCAGTGAGGGGTTGGCTCTGTTCAGTGCTGTACTGCAAGTCCTTTCTGGGTTTCTTTGGCAGGGAGAAATGCAAAGTGGGATAAAATTACGACAGCTGGGTTTGTATTCTGGAAGTGGAAAGGAGAGAGTTGGATCCATGGACAGCTTGGGGTGATGGAGCTTGAAGTGCAACCAACAGCAGTTATTTTACCAGTATTAGAATTGAAACAGAAAGAACAGTTTGGGAGGCTTGCTTGGGATAGTTCAGCTGACTTCCAGATATTTAAATCACATTCTTTCAGCAAGGTTGGCAGTTTTATGCCTGATGATACTAAAGTAATTCTACTTCATACAGTTGCTCAGGATTTCCTCTGAGAATGTAATTGGGTCAGTTCATTTTTCTGACTTGACAGGCAAAATCTTCTGTTGCTCTAAACTTTTTGTGAAATGGATGTCCTTCAAAATAGCCAGGAAAATATTTTTCTTCTTTTGTGCTCATGGAATGCTCATTACCTTTAATGGTAGCTATATATGTGTGTGAAACAAACATGTGAGCAATGTCCTGGTCATCAGTAAAACAGGGAACAGAATTCTGAACTCTTCTGATATTCTTAGGTTGGTGCATAGTGTGCTGTAGGAGCTCTTAGTTGAAGTGGTGATGAATAGCTTTTGGAGTTTGGTATAACCCATGATGGGTATATCCTTCTTTGACTTGATAATGCCGCTGTAATTCTTTCCAAAATTAGGAAAAACTTTACATTCTAGATAAGCCAATGACCAAATGACAGAGCGGGACTCTAGGGCTTATCCACCCAGTGCAGTAGTTTTTTGAATTTATTTTTTCAGTCTGCTGCTTTGAAATGTAGAATTTGTATGCTGTAAATGCATCAATACAAAGAATAAGGTGAATACAGAATGCAGGTGGTTTTGCCCGTTTTGTGTGGGGTGGGAGGATTTTCTGTTTACTTGTGGGGCTTGCCAGTCTCCTGTGGATAGTTTGCCAGTCTGTTATAGTATGTAAGAAAGGCAAAACTTTTTGAGCAGCTCTCATGTTGTACTTGAGAAGATAAATTCAAATAAGTAATTGGCTTTTAGTTTCAATTGACTTTTAATCTTTTTCAATTCCAAAATTCCCTTCATAGATATGGAATAGCAGTGACATTAATATTTTAAACACTTGAATGAAAAAAGAGTCCTTTCTAAGCCTTCTGGTTATAAAACTTAAATTCATAAATGGTTTTGGAAGACACAAGTAATTTCAAACATTTTGAAATGAAACAAAGTTAAAAATTAAAACCAGCTGATCTGGCATTTTACTGTCACTCCCTACCTCTAGGTAAATGTAGTGATCTTAGGAAAGCAGTGTGTTGGAAAAGTGTCTACTATAAACTAGCTTTTGCTTCTTGCATGGTATCATTAGCCTTTATTAACTCAACTCACTCCACTGAGATTCAAACTTCAATTTTTCTTTCTAAGTTTTGTATTTTTAATATGAAAATTATTCAAAATAAAATGCTTTTAAAATACTCTGGATTAGATTCAATTCGTCATGGATGTTTCTGATACTGTTAAAGAGAGATTGTTTTTTACCCCAGGCAAGAAAGTCCAGAGTGGTTGTGTCATATGTTGAGTATTTTGTGCAAGCTGTAAAAATCTGTGGACTAGATGTAAGCTGACATTGTCCATAGTATAACTTTATTCACTGCTTCTTCTGATGAGTCTCCACCAAATCCTCCAATTAGTGCAAAGTTAAAAAATTACAGACAGATGGAAAGTTAATATTTATAGAAAATTGCCCAAGGTTTTGATAACTTGAAACTGTTGGAGCTACAGATGATGTTAGCAGTTAAGATTTAGAGAAAAGCAGCCTGTTCAGGGAAATATGAAAGCTCATGTACTTTCTGAAGTAGCAGGTCATCTAGTGATGACCATAAATGTCAGCATTAGTGTTTTGTGAATTGAAACCATCTGTGATTGACTGTTTAAAATAAATTAGTGTGTGTTGGTAAAAAGTAAATATGCAGATAAATATATAGAAACTGTTTCCACAAATGGTCACCAAAACTTTGTAGAAGTTAGCAAGATCCATCTCTCATCTCACAATTTTTATGAGTTTTGCAAATATCACCACCTTGACAGAGACTTGGATAGTGCAGAAATCAAAAAAGCTTTTAATGAGAGGGAGCAGTGGTACACATCACTCTATGGCCCTTAGAAGTTCTTGGTCTGATGGTCAGGGGTGTAGTATGATTTCATTAATACTCGGAGGAATTTTCCTGACCTCAGTAGTGTGGTTACTTTGGAAATATAATCATTACAATATTTTTTTCTGGTGATTCACACTTACATCTAAATCTAAAAATCTTAGAATAATGGCTTAGAAGGGATGGTATGGCACAGGGGAGAGAGCTGAACTGCAGTCTGTTCTTTGCCGTTGCTGTACACAGCTACTAAACTGGCAACTTAGTGCTCTATGGAAGTTTGATTTGCTGGACAAATTCCACTCCTTCCTAAAATTCATAGCTTGAAGCAACCTTCATGATTTTCTGTTAGTGAGTTTAATGCCTTTTGCCAGTCTGTAGCTGAAGTTTTCAGTTTCAAAGTTCTGTTCTTTTCCCCAAAGGAACCTGGTAGTAGACTGGTTTGTGTATGTGCACATGCACACCTATAGCACAGTTAAAGTTTAATAAAATAAAATGTTACCACCCTGTTTAGCAGTATATTATTGCTGTATGCTGAATGAGATGGCATTACCTTTTAAGTTTCTCCTGCACATCCATGTGTATGATAAGCCCAAATTGCTGCACAGCTGTGTTGTAAGATTGGGGTCAGCTCAGGGAATCTCCACTAGGCTACTGGTCCCTGCAGGGCTATTTACATGCCAAGGGAAGTTTCAATGTTGGTTTCGAGGGGAGAAGAGGTGTGTATAGAAACTTACTATGTTTGTAACGTGCCATTTCCTGTGTAAGAAGTTTCCATAGATATCTCTTGCGGAGGCTGGAGAGTTTCAGGAGGAAGTTGCAAGGTTCTCCCCATACTGAAGTGACACTTTGGCTATTTTTTCATAATACCAAAATATTATTGTCTTGTTAAGTATAGTGTTGATTATGAATAGCCTATGTCATTCTTGTTTTGTATAATATTATTTTAAGCCTGTGTTGTGTTATGCCACTACCATAATTATTAAAACAGAAGAAAAAGGAAGGATTTTAGTGAGTTTTGTAGTAGTCTGATAGGAATAAACCTTTTACCTTCAAGACAAGAGCTGCTTTTCTTGTTTCTTTTTGTCTCTCTTATTTTCTTTTTTTTTTCTTTCTCCTTTTCCTCTTTTTTCTTTTTTTTTTTTTTTCTTTCTTCCTTTTCCCTTCCTCTCTTTTTGAATCAATCGTATTTTGTTTCCCTGGGAAACTGATGCACATACTGAAATTATATCACTAATGTTGCTTTTCAGCATAGTCTTTTAAGCCAGGTTGTTGCAAAAGCTATTTAAAAGCTGTGGAGCAATAGTTCAGATGATTTGTATAGTTTAAAGTAGCAGACAGTTGCTTCACTATTTGCACAAAACCACCTGTGCATCTAATATCCTTTACAAACGGTGAGATACAGCCACAGCAGAGGTGCTTGTGCTCCTGCACGCATCGCTGCTTTTGGAAATTCCCTCTGTGTGCTTGCCTCTCTTCAGCAGCTTTGAGAGTCCCACCTGTGGTTCTCTTTTCAGAGCAGCCACATTTCAGTACTCTGTGTCATCCTCACAGCTGCTGCGTCTCCTCCAAGCAGAAGTGCAAGTGTACTTTACCTGCGTTTTCAGGAACAGTATGTCAAGGTCACCAAAAAGGGGTGGCAAACATCTGCAGTCTGACATCAGATGTCTGCAGTTTTTACTAAAGGATATTGAAGGCAGAAATGAGGGGCAAAAAGGATTCTTCCTTTTCTTCAGAGTTGGCAGCAGATGTAAAGATTTGTGGAGGAAGGGGAACAAGAAGTAAAGATTTCTTAGCAAAAAGCATACAGTGACTAGGCTGTTGTGTTATGGCTAACAAATACAAACTGGAGGCAGAGACCCTTAGACTGTGTCTGACAACACATACACTGTTGTTGAATGTTTGCGGGATGGCAAGCCAGATGATGCTTTCTTCATCTTGCATGTTTTTAGATACAGGCTGAAAGTGTTTTCTATGGGATTTGCTCTTATAAATAAATACTAATCTTTGGACTTGAATAAAGCTTAATGTCCCATGGTGTATGTGGTTTAAGGTGATTTAAAGAGTGGTGCAACAATTCTGAGGAATACAAAGACTTTTTTGAGAAAAGAAAAGGGACAATTTCTTCTCTGTCGTTCGTGGTGGAAAGCACATGAATTGATGGGCTTCAGTGCAGCAAGTTGGACATAAAGAAAAATGTCCCACTTGTCAGAACGGTGAAATACTGGGGAGGAAAAAAATGCCTCTGGAAGTTGCAGTAATAATTTAGATGTAGTTAACTTTTTCCTTGAGAAAGAGGGGTGAACTGGGTGACCTCTAAAGTTTCTCCCAGACTTTCTTCAGAGAGCCTATAGTGGGTAACATAGCCGTCAAATTTATCTCCAACTTCCTCAGTCTTATTCAGGTTATCTTTTACCCCTGCTCAGCCAAAGTCTCTGAACTTCACATAATACATAACTCTAATGCCCTTACATCCAAAAAAATCATAGTCTACATGTAATTTCAAGAAAAAGTTACAATCCGCCATCTTCTTTTTAGGTCCTCCAGGGAAAAGAGGTAAGCGGGGAAGAAGAGGAGAGACAGGTAAGTTTTCAATTTCATAAGATCCATGATGTCTGTGTTTTTGTGAGGATGCAAACGTAGCATGCCTTCATTTTTAGTTGTATTGCATGTGTGCTCTGAAAGAGAATTCTGAAACTTCTCTGGTAAAGAAATCGTGACCCTTGGCATATATCTGGCCTTCCAGATACTTTTCCAGTCTTGGATGTCATTAATTTATAGGCACATGTCATAATACTTGAGATGGTAACTTTGGTAACGCATTGTAATTGCCAAACCATTTAAGTGTCTTCTCACACTTGCGCAAGCTAGAATAGCTCCATGTAAGTCAGTAGCTGGAGTACTATGTCAGTGTTATGTCAGGCTCCCTTGGTTTGAGGTGAACAATTTTATAGGGAAATAAAGAATGAAACAAAATTCCTTATTTCAAGAATGTGCTCAGGGAAACCATGTGGTAAGTAGACAGAACGAGAGAAGTTGTTTACTAGAAACAAATAGCAGTTAAGTTCTAAAAGAAATAAGAAAAAACATTTGTTGCTTTGTTACCTTGCACCAGGGAGGTTGCTGTTGATAGTATCCTGCTGGTGGTGTGTAGCTTGAAATTTCATTTGACACAAAGTTGTCAGATGCTAAGCACCTCTTCCTGCTGACATCCACAGGAACTGAAACTGTTGATTACCTTGTGGGATTGAATTTTTCATCAAGGTGAACGTTCTGGAGACGATGCAGTAGAAAATGAACATTTCTATTCTCTCCTGTCTAATCTGGCAGCTAGGAAGAGCTTCCAATCAACTTGATCTCTGTAAACCTTCTGTAGCCTTTCTTATCTATGTATATGATAATTTATCTCACTCTTAGAAACTATTTCTGTATCTCCCTGAATGAAAAAACTGAATCCAAGCCCTGCCGAAGGTTGATAAAAGTCACCTTGGTGTTTCCTTTCAGGGTTGGCTTAGTATTTACTTCAAAGAAAGAGGCTATGATGCAGAAGGAATTTCTGTGGTTGAAGATTGAATTACAAATGATCCTGGCAATTACTTTGTGGGATGCTTGTCTGTTCATTTTACATCTCAAATAAACACATATTAAACTATTAATAAAGGAAATTGATCTCTCTTGTTTAAAAACAGACCTGCACCTTAAAATGCTATTTAGGAATGTTTGCCAGGATAAAGAAATTACCTTAGTTGCTGGACCATAAAAATTGTATTGTTAAAACCAAAAGGCTGTCAATATTAAAAGCGATCTCAAAGTACAGCTGCTGCTGTTTTATACTCCTTTTGCACTTCACTTTATTCAGAAATTAGAGAGAGGCATAAAAGCTTAATGAAATGCCATAGATTTGGGAGCTGCAGCTGCTCAACTTAATAAGACTGAAATAGTAGATTTGATTTGTGGCCCTTTGATAATGTTTCCAAGAACTGCTATACAAAAGTCTTTGAGGTCTAAATAATTGAAAAAATGTGCAAATATCACTTCACGAAGTGTGACATTTTAATGGGGAGCATTTTATATGTGTGCCTTGAGAGAGGGAGGTGATGAAAACAAAGTTCAGCATTGTCAGGTGGCTGCTGAAACCTCCCCTCACAGGCAGAGTTGGACAACTGGAAGATGCTGGTACACGTATGTCTTGATGAGATGCCCAGGTTAAATGCCAAGGGTACTTTGTGCAATTTTGCATCCAAGTTGTGATCAAATGCGAACTACGTGGTTGACTGAAACTGGTGATGTGATTAAATATGCTTTGTGTGGAGTCTGACAAAATTAATTGTAGTCTGTGACTGGCATTTTTGAACTGGCATGAAATTGCATGGAAATGGATGGAGAAGCAATTTTCGTAAGATTGCATGACTGTAAATGAAGAATTGGTAAGGTAAGTGCATGCATTTAAGCAGTAGTCAAATTTACAGGTTTCAGAGCACAACCAAAGCTAAAGATTACTTGAATGGGAAAATGTGTACAGTGTATTAGCAGTGCTGCTCACTGACAGTCCTGAGGCCTTGCGCTTGACTTTGTGCATATGTGTCTTCTTTAGTAACTTCATAAGCTTACGTGTTCTTTTTCTCTCTTTTTTTTACCCTCTTTCCCTCTCCCCCACCCCACAGGACCTCCTGTAAGTAAAGTGACACATTGTTGGTTCTTCCAGAATCAGGGAGAAATCTCTTAGACCCCGTTAAGTTATCACCGTGATATATGATGATATATGATCATGCATAATCAAGAGGGAATTCTGGTATTTTTACAATACAGTATCTTGGAGCAGAATAATTTAATCAGAAAGTTCCTTAAGAAAAAATGTCTGTAAAACAATAAAGCTTTATATTCAGCACTCCAGATAACCATTTGGATCACAATTCCATGTAAGTATGTTATGTTCCTTTTGCTTCTGACTTGATAACAGATACTTTTACTGCAGTATAAAAATGCGTGAGTATCCTGTCTTAAGTCCAGACTGGGCTACCCACTTTTGCTGGGTAGTAACTTTCTCTTCATTTATGACAAAGTCTTGAGGTACAAGCTCCCTGTTCTTTGGAGGTATGCAGGCTGTCCAGCTCATTTCATTGTAATTCCTACTGAAGGCAGTAAGTGTATGTGTAAAATTAATATTAAATAGTACTATTCAGTTTAGTAAGTTGGTTGAGTCTTGTGCTAATCCTTGTAAGAGAACAGCTTCTCTCTTCTGGAGTCTTGTGGTTGTTTTGGTTTTTGCTTAAGTTTTTTTAATTTGTCTTTTGTTTGATTTGTTGTGTATTCCCAGAGTAGGTCGAAAGTCTGACTTGAAGGACAGGACTAAGCACGTGTATCTCAAACATTTGTATTTGTCATGCCATCCATGTTCATCATATGGTGTAAGAGCGTGACCATTGAAACAGTATTTCTTTTACAGTTTGCAGACTTCTATGTTTTCTTCATTAATAGATGTAGTATTTCCACAACAATTTCAAGAACATATTCTCTGTCTATTCTATGCTATATGCATGCTTAAGAATTGTGAATTAATCTGTTGAATTCATGCTGTGGCCTAATGATTTTACTGTAAACTGCATGTGCTGAGCAGTGATATTACTTATCCTTGTAAGATCTGGACCATGCTCAGCAGTACATAGTGACAATTTAATAAGCCATCAATGAAGAGCCAGGCTTAATGCATAAAGATGCCATTTATTTGAAAGAAACACTGGTTTCCCCAATTTATTTTGCAGTTATCCTGTGAAAGACAGTGAAGAAACATAATCATTATATGAGCTATTTTTCTGTAGCAAGGGAACATGGCAAGAGTTCACTATGTGCCTCATTATGAATGTCTTTAACTTCAGCTCCCCGCTGTTTCAGTATAGGTACATTAAAAAACCCCAAAACCCAGAAAATAAACAAGCAAAAACCCCACAAAAAAGTCTTACTTGTGGAAATATTAACACAAAACTGAAATAGCTTCCAAAACTTAATAATTTTAGAAGTGTCTGACTTTAAATTCCTATTGTCATACTCAAAGCTTACAAGACTGCTGACAGGCAGGAATGATTTAGGTTGTTAGGAGGCATTAAAAAAATGTAATATCTCTTCCTAATTCACTTTTATATTTGCATGGGCACTGGCTAGGGGCAACTGTTGTGAACTTAATTATTATTTTCACCTGGGAGATTGTGTTAATAGTTTTCATTTAAAATATGAAATATTTGTATATCTCACATAACACTGTATGGAATTAGGTGCATGTTTTATTTCAAAGTCTGCTGCAGTGCTCTGTTTATTTTCCTTGTACATGATTACTGAGTGTCAAAGGCTGGGGATTTCAAATTTTTTTTATGATCTTTTTGAACAATCTCAAATTTCTTCTTCGGCATCTGTGTTCTAGTGGAAGCTAATACTTTCCTACCTAAGCACTAAACCTGCACTTCAGTCTACATGGATAATTCTAAAAAATGGAATTTCAGTGAGCATCAAAAGTAGCCAGTAGCCTTTTAATTAGAGGGTTTATTTAAGTTAAAACATATAATTTACATTGCCAAAGCCTCATTTCTTCACTGTGTAGTACCTATCTCATATTTATTGTTTTGAAATATCATCACATATAAAAAATAATATGCAAATTATAATTTACTAGTAATGTACTCTGCATGTTTGTTATGTCATGTGTCATGGCAGTGTTGTTAATGTTTGTCCTACCATTTCATCTCATTCAACCAGGGTCTACCAGGGCGAAATGGCTATCCGGTAACTCATCATATATTTATGATAGCGATTTATGATTACTCCAAAATCCTGTTGCTGTATTTTGGTTTTTCTTTGCTACTGTCAAAAGGACCTTTTTTTTTTTTTCTGTTGTTTCTCAGATGCTTAGAAAATGTAGGACTTTCCTTTAAAAACAAAGCAAAATAAAAAATCTTTGATAAATTTTTGAAAATAGACTATTTACAATGCATAAATGAAATGCACAGATTGTTTGACATTGTACATATTTTGTGTTTCTGCAGTCTTGCATACAAATAAATTTTTTACTGTAACTTAAAAAAGTAATTAGTAAGATACTGCGTCTGAATTTTCCATATTTGAAATTTGTACAGTTGCCATATGGAACCTCTGAGTCTTTTAATTCTGTCCTGTTTCTCCTAACTGCTTTATTCAATGCATTTTGAGCAGAGTAAAATGCTATGACAGAGGTCCTAGCAATTGGCTGCATATCCTATCACAGAGTAATTTTCTGATAATGGATGCAATTCATTTTCCTGTCAGTTTCATTCATATCTTTAGCATTTATTGCCTAAATACATATATATGAAATAATGCATCTTTCTAAAGTCTGTTAATTAGATATTACTTTCAAGTAGTCAGGCAAGTTGTTTGCAGCCTTCCTGCCCATTCAAGGAAAGAAGTATATGCCTTCTGTCACGTGGGTATTAGAAGTGGAGTGACTAAATGTGTTAGTGGATGCATTTCAGAGACAATATATGAACCCACCATTGTGACTGTATTGTAGAAGTACAGTAATGATCTTACTTAAAACACTTGATCGGGTAGCTTGGAGCGCCCTCCCATACTGATTTGCCTATGTATTTCAGACAAAAGATAATTAATTTTCTAAGTGAGTTTTAAAAATCTTTCCGTTGGTAAATATAAATTGCATACCTGGAAGTAGAGGGCAATTTCGTAGAATCACAGACTCTCAAAGTGGTTTGGGTGCAAAATGACATTAATGGATCACCTAGTTTCAATCCTTCTGCCATAGGCAGAGACACCTTCCACTGGAACAGGTTACTCAAAGCCTCGTTCAGCCTGGCCTTGAACACTTCCATGGATGGGGAATGTTTCTAGGGATGGGGCATCCATGAATTCTCCGGGCAACCAGTATTTCACCTCTCTCATCATTAAAAATTTCTTTCTTATGTCCAATCTGGACTTAGCCTCTCTCAGTTTAAAATCACTGCCCCTTGTTCCGTCACTACAGGCCTTGTAGTGAAAAAAAAAAAGTTATTTCTTCACCTTTCTTACTGGCCCACTTTTCAGTATTGAAAGGCCACAATAAAGTCTCTTTGAAGCCTTTTCTTCTCCGGGCTGAACAACCTCAACTCTCCCAGTCTGTCTGCTAGAAGAGCTGTTCCATCCCTCTGATCATCTTTGTGGTGGTCCTCTGGACTTGTTCCAACACGTCCATGTGTTTCTTATGTTACAGGCCCCAGGGCTGGACACAGTACTCCAGATGGGGTCTCACAAGAGTGGAGCAGAGAGAAATAATCACCTCCCTCGATCTGCTGGCCACGCTTCTTTCGGTGTACCCTTTATCAGTGCTTTTATCAGGACATCTTCTGAAGTTGCAGAGTAGTGTTACCAGTGGATCATTATCCAATGTCTCTCTCCACAATTACAAGTAGTTAATAGACAGCTGGTAAGGAATTGGTCATCAGGATCAAGAAACCTGCTTGGATGTACTGTAACCATAATCAGGTTTCTAAGTACACATTCTAATATCTCTTACAGTGCTTAATCTGTGTAGGTGAGTGCACAAGTTTGTTTTCTTGAAGAGATTTGTTGTGGGATACGAAAGCAATAAAGACTCTTCAGAGCCATGTTACTGAAATTGCTGGTTCTAATAGTGGTCTTGTTATATGCAAAATTCTGTCTGTGTTTCTCTGCGTGTGTGCAGTCATCCGTGTGTGCATAGGCAGATGTGAGCCTTCAGCAGTGCTTAGCTCTTGATTGAGTGCTGCTTCTTCCTGCTTGAAAATGACTGGGAATAAAATCTGGCTTTGCTTCTTGAAAGTTGTCACGTGGTTGGATGTTTTGATCTTTTCAGTTACAGTCATATCCTCCTGCTTTGAATGGGAAATATGTGACTGCAAGTGCAGTGCACTTTAAAAGTTCTTATACAGCCCTGTGGACCTTTATGAAAAGGCTATTATTGTTTAAAGTGATTTCTCTAGAGTCCTCTTTAACTCCTGTAGAAGCCTTGCTGCTTTTATCTGTATTGGATTTTATAGGATATTCTGTGAACATAGTGAGGTATATCTGCCACATATAACCTAAAAAAGCTCTCTGCTCAATAGGCTGAAACCTAGTGTTGTGATGTCACAAAAGCGAGTGTCTCTTTTGTTCAAGACTTAATTTTTCATTGCCTTTCATTCTAGTTTTAAAGTTACCTTAAGAACTAATAAAAATAACAGTAAAGGCAGTTACAGTGAGAAGGAAGATACAGTATCAAAAATCAAGAAAATAAGCTGGACTTGATGTTAATGAGTATCACAGTTATAAAGGGATTTATAAGACTGTGATTAAGTGGTTATTATTTAAGGCATCACGAACACTAGAAAAAGTATACACTGATACAACTCCTATTTTTCCTTATTGAAAGCTCTGTATAACAGACAGTGACCAAATTCAGAGTTGTAACTCTTTCAACTTGAATTTAAAATTGGTACGGGCTATCACGTCTCAAATCAAAGAGAACAAGGAAATGTACAAACATTAGAGAATGAGGTGACATGAAAGGCATTTATTGCAGGGTTTTGTATGATGGTGTCACTTTAGAAATAATGCTACAATTTGGAAAAAATACACCCTTCCAAAATAAAAACCAAACGCACACCAAGCCTCCTCCACTCAAAAAACCCAACCCTTAATAACTCCCTCAGGTTGTGAACGCAGCGAAGAGGCCAAATACACAAACCATGTAGTACTCTGCCAAGGAAAAAGAATCTTACAAGCTGGGTGAATGGGTAACAGTTACTGTTTTCCATTAAAATACTGAAGCAAACATTAAACTTTTCCTACAGCTTTTCCCAAGCTGGAGTACAGATCAAGCTCAACGTCCAAATAAACTGCCCTGGAAGTTGTCACATGTATGGTGGGAAAGCTGCACTGTCTTCAGGCCTAAGTGTCAGAATATGAAAATGCCCGAAGTATTGCTTCATAAAAGAGAGGACTGGGGAAATTTCCTTTGCTTCTCTTCATGATACCAGTCTGCAGAGTACCTGATGTGTTCACAAGACTTTTGGGAGCTGTGGAGGGTCATAGCTGCTCCCAGGTGACCATGTGCCCTGTATTAAATACTGTTTCTCCTAACATCCTTGTTTCATTCTCAAGAAATGTAGACAGATTCCTCTCTTGCAGAAGAGGATGTGACTAAATTGAAGATTGTTATTCTGTAACTGTAAAATATCTTGGCTTGTTAAAACCTGTCATTTGATTTAAATCTTTTTTAGCTCATGAAAGA
The DNA here is from genome assembly GCA_035047865.1 of Dendrocincla tyrannina. Taxonomy (NCBI): domain Eukaryota; kingdom Metazoa; phylum Chordata; class Aves; order Passeriformes; family Dendrocolaptidae; genus Dendrocincla; species Dendrocincla tyrannina. Next base: position 26,045,142 of record JAWWMP010000132.1, on the reverse strand, counting down.
CTTACCTCAGGATAACAAAGTGACAAATCTTAGGACTACAGATAGAGAATTTCAGTTATTCTTTAGCCTGATGTGATTCCTTCTAGATTAGAAAACATCTTTATCATTATGCTTTGGATTTTTGTACTCATAAAAACTTACTCCAATATACCATAAGAAAAGCTGTTATCCTGATATGTAAAGAATTTCAGGTTGCTATTAGAAGGTTCTGATTTTGCCTCACCTCCCTTTCTGTTCCTGTATTACAAAAGGCAAAAAGAATTCTGGGTAGAACAGCAAAGAGCTGTGAGGCATTTAAGTTGTAAGAAATAAGCCTGGTGGGGAAGACCATGAAAACCACTGTTGTAAGAAATTAGGAAAAGGGATTTTATTACCCTGCTGTGTTGCTTTTTCTTTGACAGCGCTATTTTGTTTTCTGCTGTATCTCTAGTTAGAGATCGGGGTTGTGTAGGCAAATGTATAGTAAGTATCAGTGTCTGCAGATGCATGTAAAATTAATCCTATCCAAATGCAAGTTTTTCAACCTCAGATACTACGGCAGCTCAGTTGCTGTAAAACAAATGCAAGTAGATAATCAGATGAAATGAGCAAAGATTGTGAGTTCTCTTAGTTAATCACAGGCTATGGCAATATTAAGCATTCTTGCAGCAGCTGTCATATTTCTAGTAGCTGGTCAAATCTCTTTATTTTTCAAAGTTGTGCCAAAATATAAATGTCTAAGGTCAAGGAACAGCTATCTCAATTCCTGACCTTCCCCTAAGGATTTGGCTTGGTGATCCTATAGAAATTTCCCACTCTATAGCATGTTTTTTATTCAATAGGTGTCTTTGCAGACTACCTTTTGTTTTTGGCATTTTCCCAAAGTAACTCTTAAACATATACCAGCAAAACTTATGCAATAAATTTCAGTGAAACATTGATAACTATTTCAGGTTTAAATTTTTTTTCCCTTTAAATGCACAGAAAATTTAAAACATCTGGAATCTCAAAAACTTCTTTGTACTGGGATTTTTAGGATGTGTTTTCTCGGTTCTGTATACTTAATCCTTACATTTAGTGCTGATAGAGGTAATTGGCTTAGGAGACATGAGGTTTTGAGTCAATTCATTTGCCTCAAACTCCTTGCTTCTTCCCAGGGAGTGGAAGGAATCCTCTACTTTCCTCAAATACATACAGTTGGTCAGCTGTCCATCTTAAAAGGTTCCTGGGTTTGCAGATTTCTTTGTTTGAAACCATGTACTCCTTGTCCATTGTTCCAAAATAGTTGCCAGCTGATATCAGTGCTTTAAATTAATCAGAAAATGAGTGACTATTCAGGATGAGTATAAATTGAGCCCTTAGACCTTTTTTCTTATTTCACATAGTATCTTTCCATTAATACATTCACCGCAGTGTATCAGAACTCTGGGTAGTCTTGCCATGGTTAACCAAAATTCTGCCTACAAGCCATTTGTTAGTGAGTCTTCCAAGAACTTACTTCGCCTCACATGGAGTGTAACAGCCAGTGCCTAAACTTCTTTGTATGGTGGACACAAGTGCTACGGTTTCATCATGGAAGCTTGTGATGAGAGTTGGACTTCTCTAGTATAGTCAGGTCAGCAACTGCAGGAATAAGAGCTGGGAAGATAAGGTATAAGGATAATATATAAGGTATAAGATAAGGATAAGTTCTACTCTCACACATGAAGGTAAGCCAGTTTTCTTCAGCTGCAGGCAGAGGATGTTTTCAGTTTTTTCCAGGGATACATTTGGGCTGTGGTTTATTCCCAGCCAGCAACCAAGTACGATGTAGTTACTTACTTGCTCCCCTGCTCAGTAATAGCAAAAACATCTCTATTATTACCACTATGTTCAGTACAAATCTAAAACACAGCCCCATACCAGCTACTGTGAAGAAAATTCACTGTACCCCAGCCAAACCCAGCACAATCTGTTAAGTCTGGTATTCAATGGTACTTGTAGCTACTGAAATGGATTGTTCTAATTGATGGATGCCAGTATGATTTTGTCAAGCCATGACTGTTATATGATATGCTCCTTGAACAAAGGTCCACCAGAGGTAGGACAGTTGCGTAAGTAATGGATTTTGCTGTGATATCAAACCATTGATATGGTCCTCATTGCAGTTTTTAACTGCAGCATCAAAAATTGCATTATGGCAGTTAGCATTCTGATATGTAGGAGGAGAGAAGGTCCACTCTGTAAAAGAAGTGGGTTGCACCTTTGCTACTTGCAGTTGTTGCCATCCTGTAGTGTTGGTTGATAGGCGTGTAATGGCAAGGTTTGTCACTTTGTTCCTGGAAAACTTCAATGACACCTCAAAAATTTTCTCAAGTCATGAGACAGTGTATCAGAATTTCTTAATAATACAATAGCAGTATCCTCAACAACCCTCAACGCTGTTCCCAAATAGATACTTTGGTTTTAACAGATGCATTGTATATTTGCTGCCAAGCAGATTAACTATGTAGTATTTCTATGCTATGAGAACCAGAGGGAGGCTGTAAAAATGTAGTTTTTAGACAAATACTGTAGCTGAGGACACACTGATAATACTCAGCAAATCAACTTCCACTTTTTCTTACAAACTTTGGGAGAATCGCTTCATTTACATGGCTGAGTATTAATAGTGGCCTTTGTAACTATGTCTGTCACACTCATACAATAATGGTTTTTTATGACCTTTGGATCTACAAATGATTTGTAGTACAATTCATCAGCTTGCTTTCTTTGTAGGTCAGAATTTTTACAGTGATTGAAGATAATCATAAAAATTGAATCGGAACAGAAAATTTTGAGACCTCTTAAGATTACAGTTGCTATTAATTTTGTGTCACACATATGAAACTACACATCAGAATGCATTTATTAGCTTTTTATAAACGAGTTGCCATTTGGAAAGAACCATGGGCTGAATCCTTTAGTTTGTTACATTTGTGTAATGCCGAATGCATAAATATGAGCAGGCAGTGTTTATTTCTGTATCTCCCTGGAGGAAACTCAGAGTGCCCCAAGCTATTCCATATCTGTGACTATGACAGTGAAGGAACAACTGCCTCATCTGCAAAAGCCAGCACTATGAAAAGATACTTCTACTCTTTACCTCACTTAAAATTATAAAAAGAAATTTCCATAGAAAGGCTAAAGTAAAAAGTTCACATGGTGACTTAAGAAAATTACTTGTGCTGCAATAAATGCTTTCCTACAGAGTGTGTCCTTCGTTAAACTCATTAAACTTTTTAAATTATTTTTGTTCCTTTTATACATAGCACTATGAATAAGGATGTAGAAAACTAATGAAATAGTAAAATAGCATGATAATAGATAACCTCAGTGTGTTAGTAATACTGACAATTGTTGCCATATGCTAGATCGACCAAGACCCTCTTTAAACCAGCATTTTCCATCTCAGATGCATGGCCTCCAGTATTGTGAAATCCACATCTCTGCATGGGACTTTCTAGATGTCAGTGTGTGATTAAAAACTGAGCACAAAATGCTAGGATACTGAGAGCTAGCGTGAGTCACTACAGTTTTGATTCATGGCTGACATCAATTCAAAATGACACAACCCCATACATCTATCAGATAAACAAAGATTTATAGCTGATGGTAGAGAGACAGGATAGGTGTAATTTAAGAATTAAATGTATTTTTTCAGTACTTTTCTCTGTAGATTTAGTAATTGCCCTCTTTCATAATAAAGCGTGTGTAGGTAGAGAAAGAAATTAAGCTGCTTTGTCATTTCTTTGACAGCATACATACATTTCTGATCTCCCTAGGCTACTCCACTGAGTTCAGCTTGGCAGCTTAGCAGGTGCCATGCAGAAGGCTGTAGTTAAGATCTTCACATTTTTGCTTTGACAGGCTTAATTAATGCTTGAACTGTACCTAAAAGCATTTATTCTTGCTTTTTGTCAGGCATGCCACTTGAAATTTCCCAGTCATTTCCTCCCAATGGACGATGTAGCTCTGCAGTGTAACAGAACAGGCTTTATTTATGAAAACAACTACCTTGGAGCAAAATTTTGTGTTCCAAAAGAATTTGAATTCTAGGCCTTGTTTCTTAATTTGTGTTTAACAGTTGCATGTGAACGTAGAGTGATTAACTAGTAATGCTTAAAAATGCCTCTTACAATTTGCTTGAACCGTCACCTTCTCACAAGAAGCTTTAAAATTCAAATATAAGGTTAAACCAGTTAGAGTAGAAATCCTGTATTTAATTACTTGATGATTGGACTTCATGATCTTAGAGGTTTTTTCCAACCTAAATGATTCTATGATTTTATTTATATCTGTCATAAATGGGAAGGGAAATCCTAAGCTATTCTGTAAGAATCCTTAAGGCATCGGTTCTTTCACTTAGAAGGATGGTTGCAAACACGATCCTATGATTTTCTTTCATTCTGTGTTTTTTATTTGAACTTATGATACACTGACTGATATATACAACTGTGTCACCCATACAGCTCCCAGATATATATTCCCATGTGGGAGCTTAAGTGCATTGTTAATCTCTAGCTCAGGTCAAATGATGTAAAATTTCACTGGAGAAACTTGTTCCTAAATTCCTAGACTAGGTGGTTGGATTTTCAGAAAGTGCAGGGAGGAAATGTTTTCTTGAAGCTGTTTGCACCCCTGCTTCCCCCTGCAGTCAGCATTCAAATCCCATTTAGGAGAGAAGTGATACGAGGAAGGGAACATCTGGAGCAGGCAGTCACCTGAACTGGTTCTTCTATGTAGAGTTGCCCTAGGAACTATTTCCTTATCAGGAATCAAATTGTTGTTTCATACACCTGTAGAGGACCCCACACTGCTTAGCATCATCCCATAATTACATCAAAAATGATTTGGCTGATGTTTGTCAAGTGAATAGGGTTCTCAGCTCCGTGTTTTTTGGATTTCTTTTTTAATGCCAGCAGTTGGCTAGTAGAACAAAGCCATGAAGTCCTATTTTTTCCATTCTGGGGGTCTTTGAGATGGGCACATTTAATGTGCACCTCTTGCACCACAGGGAAAATACTAGGGATTTGTTTGGACTGCTCTTGTTTTTGTTTTCTCAGCTATATCTGTGTATGTCTAAATCAAGATTAGTTAAAGATGTTTCTGAAAGCAAACATAGTTGTCTGGTAGGAATGATTTATACGAGCAATGTGGAATGTCAGTTGGAAGTTTTTTCCATGACTCTGTAGGATACAGATCATAAATCACCCTCACAGATTTTGTTGGTGGTGGTGGTGGTTTTTTGTTGGTTTTCCTTCTGCTCCACCCCTTGCCCAATATTGCATAAGGTATAGCAGTTAGTATTTATTATTTTAGCTAATATTGAGATCTGCACAGTACTAATAATCTAACAGGATCATTGAGTTAAAAATTCTTTTTGGATTATTTTGTGCATGCTCATGGTAGCTATTCCCAGTGTAAATGAGAGGAATTAACCCTTTGCTGCTTTGATTCACAAAAGGAGCATGATGAAAAACCATCATGTGCATGAGCACTCATCAGTTGAAAAGAATATTAAGTTTTTGATGTAGTAATCAGGTACTTTCTGCAACATGATATTCTAACCAAAATAAACTGCTGTTGGAAGGCTGGAGTTCCTAGCAAGTGAACAAACCTGGGAGATGTTTGGAAATTTTTAAAAAGTCACACTATTCTTGCTGTAACAGTTCCTCATTTTACCAGGTCAGTTGCAAGAAAGACAAGCAAAGTTAAGGGTAGTTTCTTCTACTTTTTTTCGTGCTAAACAACACTTACTCAGAGAAGTATTGCTTGCTATGGGAGGGCTAAGTGAAAATGGGACAGAGAAAAAAATAGGAGACAAATTGTGGCTGCTAAAGAAGTTCTTTGTTTCTCTGTACACAGTTTTTTGTGAAACAGAAGTTGTGTTGCAATACTGGACTTAAACTTACATCCCATTTCATATTTTGATTCAGTTGTATTAGGCATACACACTGAGGTTTTGGACTCCAGCAGTTGAAATGATCTTAATTTGCCACTTACAGTTAGTTTCAGAGAGTGATATTGATTATAATACAGTTTTCCATAGGTGAGAGTGAACGTTGAAAGAAAGTGCTCCAAAAGAACCAAGAGTAACATACAGCAGTTCAGTAACTTTTGTTATGCATAATGTAGTATTTGCATTCCTAATCATTGAGAAAGTGCAATTGTAGCTTCCTTTTTTTTTTTTTTCAATAGGAAAAAGGCCCAAGTGAGGTCTGTGGTTTGCATTCAGGTACTCTGACTGATCAGCCAAGTCTCCAAATTAAAAATTACCTCAACATTTCCACTTCCCGCTGTGTGGATCAATTATCCTGATTTTTTTTAATCCACTCTGAATATGATAGGATATCTCTCATTTTAGGTCTCTGCCCTTAGGGTATGTTAAGTGTAATCTGTTATTGCCATCACGTACAAATTGTTTCCCCTAGATGGGAATACAAAAAACCATTGTTTTTTCTTCATGCTGTCACCAGCCTCTGCAGAAATCCTTTTATAATCCTGAAAACCAGTTATGTCAAAAGAAAGTAATGAAAACGTTTTATTTGGACGTATTCATGTGTGGATCCACAAAACTTTAAAGAAGAATAGAGGGTGAGATTAAATGAACTAATGAGATTGGTAAATGCTTGGAGATTTTAAAAGCTGTTTCACTGAACTGTAATCTGTCTGTGGATTCACCTGTTCAGCTCTGGTGAACTTCAATTTAGCTTGCATAATTTGACTGAAGTTAGGAAATGGGTGAGAGAAGTGTATGATTTGCTGGAGTATGGGTTAGAAAAGCACAGATATGGCACGTTTGGATTTGGGAATTTCCTTGGCTGGGGGCGGGGGGTAGCCCTTCTATTGTAGGTTGGTCTGATTTCAGTAACTTTTGTTTCCTTGGGTAAATGTTTTGCTGGTAGAGTTTATGTATTTCTGTTTGTGCTGCAGTTGTCAAGATTTCTGTTTGACTGTGCAATGAGGCACTGGCTGTACTTTGAGCTTAAAGGGCATTTAGAATCAAAGTAGAAAAATTTCTCAGTTTGTTTCTACATAGGGAAACTTCAAAAAGCAGATGTATGAGTATGGAGAAACTTAGTAGCTTTTTTTAAATAGTTTGATGGGGAAAATGGGCACCAACTCAATAGGAAGGTTTTGTAGAAATTTCTCTACAAAACATTTTGTAGAACGTTTTGTTCTCCGATGTAAAAAGTCTCACAAACAAAAAAAAAAATAAAAATGAAGAACAAACAAACAGAATCCCATAAAACTCAACGAACCAAAAAGCACACAAACTCAAAACCGTCTAATAAAAAAACACCACCAGTAAAAAAAAACAACCAAAAAAAAATTACAAAAAATAAACCGAAATCCTGCTCCACTCCATAAGAAGAAATTCGGAAACTTTAAAAGCATTAGTGCAATTTGCCATAAAAGAAAAATAATTGAAAGAAGAAGTTGATTGGAAGATGGGCCTGCAGAAGTCCTTTCACCTACATAAAAGAAAGAATTGTAGTTTGAAGCAGTATTGCTGCTGAGGCTCTGAGTAAAAATGATAAGACTCTTCCAACATCCTCTCAGTAGCCTCTCTTGAGCCACTTACAGTCAGACCAAAATTCCCTTCAGACACTGTCTGGCTGATGAACATACGGCTCCAGGCTTTCCCCTTCATGGTTACTTTACTATATTCTTGATTGAATTTTTCTTTCTGTCCTGTCTATTTCTCTATTTCCTTACCTGGCAATATGGTTTCTAGATCACTCAAATCTTTTGGGGGCAAATATGGTGTTGCATCTTTACTCTTTCAAGCATCCGCTGACTTCCAGTAATACTTCCTACATTATTCATGTGAGACTCAGCATTTTTCACCTCCTTAACCCCCTTGATATTTGCTATTGAGTGAAATGTTGAAAAGCAGAAAGTTCTTAACTTTTCTCAATAATTCAAATAAAAATACTGGCCCCAACAGAAAGGCTCATTATCTCATATCCAGTCATTATTCATTGTCATCTTCCAGGCATGAGTTGCACCTGATCTTAAAGAACACCGAGCTACTCCTCTCACTCTTTTTCCTCATCCTCCAGACTTGTGAATGGGTCAGCCTGACCATTTCAACCTGGTCATGAGCCTCCAAATGCACACTTTCGGTTTTAATTGTAATATCCAGTGTTTTGTGTAAAAGGCCACTAGGGCTGATGTCTTAGGTCTGTGGGACAGGATATTAAGACCGTGAATGAAGTACCATGCAGATCCCCAGTTAATTGATCTAATAAAAGTACAAACGTGCAAATAAAGATGCAGTATGCCCACCTGAGCACTTCAGATGCTTAATGATTTCGTTTTTGAAATCACAGTAATAGAAGTTGCTTCTGGAATCTGGTCATGATTTATTTGAAAATTTTTCTTCAAGAACTGGAAATAATCTTTTTTTAAAAATACAAGTTCTTTTAATTTTCATTGCTACATCCCTTTTTTCTTGTTAAATTAGGGAAATAGAACAAGTGGTGCATCATTAAAAATTGTACAGGGAAACATTTCAGGAAGAAAGAGTTATATTGCATCCCTGAATTCTGTTTTATTTCCATCAATAAAATAATCTTTTAAAGTGTGCTTCCTATAGTTTTTTCCTATGATGCTTTATGCTTTTTGAGAGTTTACTGGTTCCAAGTAATTTTGGAGGAGCCATAGTTGTATGCAGCACTAACTTTTAACACGTGATTTAGGTTGTACTGTTTTTAGGAAACAGTAGTGTCTTTACATTAGCTGCATATATATTTGTGCCCAGTGAATCTGGTAGATTCATGTCAGAAGTATCTGAAGGAGCTTGCATGTGCAGAATTTTAGATTCCAGTATTTGACCCCGTATGGCAGCTCACAGCTGAAAGCACTTGCTTTGGAGTTTAAGTTTTAATGTAGTGTATCTGCATAAGTGTTTTGGTTTTTTCCCCACTGGAATTCTTCAAACAAAACTTGCCTCTTAATTTGTTCTCTTTTAAACCCTTTGTTGTAACCATTTTCTTTTATGGAGATGCATCCACTCTGGTTGATGTTCTTTGCTGGAAGTCAAAAGAGAAGTAACTCTGTGGCATCTGTATTTTTTTCTTAATTCCCTGGGAGACCCATTTTAAATATGTGCCTCTATGGACAGATAAAAGCAGCATGATGGTAGGATTCTTCTATTCTCAATGGAGCAAAAGTCATTTTATGTTCCTGCTCCTGAGTTTGTTAATCATCCAAAGCTGATGTTTCCACTGAGGGAAGGTGAAAAAGTAGGTCTCTGAAAGTTAATTCTATATGATACTGTGTTAGTTACTGGAAGACTATATTTTTATTTTTCCTTAATGGACATCATTCTCCCTGAAAAGAAAACATTTGTGGAAGCCAATAAAAAAGAGTTTGACTGAAAGAAGTGAAATGGATATTTTTTTCATATTCTGTAAAGCCATCAAAACACAGGTAATAAGAAAGATCTTTAACAGGGGTTCAGTGAGCAAATGGATTCACTTCCATGATAGTGTGAGGAAACAGATTTTTCAGAATTATTCCAAGAGAACAAAAATCTAATTCATCAAAGTCATCGTGCCACAGCTGTTACAACAATCTATCTCCTACTGAATGCTAGCCAGCTAATTTTTGAGAAGTGACATTTTTCACAGTTTATTGTTTTCTCATCAACATGGCACCAACCACATCAAATATATTCACACAGTGATGTTGGCATTGATGAATTAGACATGTGCTTTCTATTTACTGATACAGGAGCTTCAATTTCTTTAGGTGAAAAGAGAAGTTTTAGGTAATGTGTTATCTCTCTGGTCTGTGTGTTTTCCATGTTCAAGTACTTGTTAAGCCGTACAGGAAATCAGCGGGATAATTATGTATTCTTATGAAAACACATCATTCTGCAACCCCTCACAAGATTGTTTTTATGGACAGATGAAGCATTTTGGCTGCCTTATTTACTGTAAGTTGAACTATGTTGCTCTTACTCTTTCTGGGATCAACAGTAGTTTCCTTTTTCAGTAATTTGTCATACAGATATGACTGTACAAATGCGGCAGACGCTGGTGAGATGTATAGGCTACAAGGAGGAAATCTGTCTGGAAATATTCTTCCAAGCTTGATATATGAAGACAACAAAGATGTTCCACAGTTCGGGGTTCACAGTCATCGTTGGCCCTTTTTTCATACACGTTAGGGATGTTGGCCTTGAGAAACAGAAGGATGTCCACCACAGTCTTTGCGAAGAGTTCCTTCCGACTTAGATCTGCCTAGCTCTTTCTCATGGTTTTTTACATATATATTTCAACAGCAAGAGCAGTCATGGCGTTCAGATACTCAAAAATGCATCTTCACAGAAAACCCCTGCCTTTCAGGTCTCCTGCATAAACCATAAAAATAAAATGTATCTTGGCAATTATTTTTCAGCTGTGAAATACGCTTTTGTAAAGCTGTGACTGTAATTTTTCATGCATAGAACTCTTTGTACTCCCTTATTGTTACCATATGCGGAACTTTTTTGTAGTTCAACCACTCCCTGAATAGTCAAACTCTGAACAATTTTTTATTCCTTAAATTGATTACTTTTAGACCTAACCTGTCCATCTTATAATTGCACAGAAGCTATTAGATTATTCAGACAGCAAGAAGGGCTCTAAGCTAAGAATTTTGTAATGTTGCTCCAACAATTACAGGTTTTGGAGTCTGTACCTGGCACTTCTGGTTTTATTTTGGAATATTTAAAACTGTTCCTCATTTTCCATCTCGTTCCATTATTGATAATTTCTATCATCTAATTGACATTAATATGGACACTACAGTCACTTCATGAAATTCAGAGCTTCAAGTCAGCTTTTGTTTTCTGAAATTCAAAGTTACTAAAAAGTATGAAGAAATGCAAACATTTTTTCTGTAACAAGAACAGCAAAATATGTGCTAGATTCCTGCTGGTTGCACTCAGCAGATAACTATTAATGTTGGCTTATTGCTTTACACATGTATGCTGCTTATTTCTCTGTACAGAAGGCACTGCACTAGACAGCTGGATTAAAATATAAATTGGAATAAGTTCTGATTGCCTTTATGCTCATTTAAGAAATCCCTACCTTAGAACACAGTTGCACTTGCTTTGCAATCTCCAGGTGATGATCCCTCTAGCTTAGGTTTATGTCTCAGATGGTAGCTAACGTGAAGTGCTTGAGGGAAGAATTCAAAAAACTCTAAAATCGACTGTTTTGAAAGAGCCTTTTAGTGCTTTTTTGCAGTAATGGGGTTTTAGAGAGACTCAGCTCATCTTTCTTATACTCTTGCAGTTCGTTCTTTTTGCAGTAAATTTTTCTCCTGCCCAAATGATCTGGATTATTTCATTTTGGGTGGGTTTTTTTCAGTAATTTCCTGATTGCTGGCCAGAGAGACTTGTTGCAGGTTGATTTAGTGCACTTCTTTTTCTCTCAGAGTGGAGCAAGCAACTTTTGTACCTGGACTGTTGGCTCACGTTGCTCCTAGCAGCAATCATTTCCAGTCACTGAAAAAGAACCAATAATGTTTCATCAGTAGAGAAATTCAGCTTGTTGATGATCTTATCATGCTCATTGTTCACATACGCTCTAAGAAAAAATTTCACTAAAAAGAAATCTCATCAGACTTGCAAGGAATAGTATATTAAATCTAAAAAATTCAGCCTCAATAAACCTGTAATTAAACAAAAGAGAGAAAAAGAAAGAAATGGAGACCCATCATTTTAATGGTATCATGATGAGGAAACCTGACAGTGGTGGGTTTCTTGACTTTTCTCAGTCTTGAACTTAAATAGATGATTTGAAAAGGCAGTATGTCATCTTTCACCTTACCTGAACTTGGTGGGATCAGGCACAAACCTACTGTTTGAGGCAGATTTTTTTTCCTCCATGTAGGTATTTTTAAACTGTCTGACAGAGTAACTGGCATGCAGCTCATACAGCTGCTGTAGAGTTGGATTCCTGCTTCCTTCTGAATCTCCTAACATAAGAGATTTTCAGGCAGTTGCAAGTAACAGTCTAACAATAAAATTCATGGTAGATTGTTTAGAATGTGGAATAATTTAGTCACATAATTTTGTCAGGATAACATTTTCTGACTTCTGAAAAAAACCCAAAACAAACAAGCAAAAACCAAACCAAAAAAACCAACCAAACAAAAACCCCAACAACAACAAAAAAAACACAGCCAAACAAAAGAAGCCCCCTTCCTTTATAGAGAGTGTGTTTTCTGTTTATTATGTATCTCCTGGTTCACAACTCAGTGTTCTGAGGAGTATTCCTTAAATGAAAAAGATCCCTGAAGGATGAGTAGAGAAGTTAAGAGGAAGATACTCAATACTTTCCTCTTTTTCTTTCCTCAGAAGATTCTTCTGTCACACAGTAAATTTCAATATGTGGTATCTTTTTTTATCTTCACTTTTCAGTGAGAATTTTCCAAAGAAATGAGTATCTCATTAAAGGTGCCTAAAGTAATAATACTTGCTATCTCTTTGACATAAACTCTCTAAAGGTTTCTGATGTGCTTGTTTACATAGTCATTTTCTAACAACAACCCCTAAAATCTTTAAAATATTTACCTGCAGAGTAACCCATATGTAAAAGGATAACTGCTTAAATGGAAAACTGATTTTGTGTAGCACTAAAAATCTGATTCAAAATATTTTTTCTTTGAGGTGCTTTATACTTAAAACATTCTTGACAAGTGGAAGCTCCTTTGCACAAAACCAAACTGAAATTGCGCTTGGATTCTCCTTCCCCCATGTGTTGTCTCTGTCCATAACAGGGTTGTTAGACAGGTAAATGCTACATAAATAGTTGGGTGCTATTTGGAAAACAGAAAAATCTACCGTACAAACAACTTTGCTTTTGGGGATTCTGCCAGAAAAAAAAAAAAAAAGGTGTGTATGTAATACTGCAGGTAAATGGTAAATATCCAGCGTCACAGTCCAACCCCAGCTGGCAACGCAGCCCCACAGAGCCACTTGCTCACACTTCCCCAGTGGGATGGGATAGAAAGTCAGAAACATAATAGTGAGGAAACTCCTGGCTTGAGATAAAGACAGATTAATTGTTCAAGCAGAAGCTGCACATGCAAGCAAAGCCAAACAAGGAATTTACTCACCACTTCCCATGGGCAGGCAGGTGTTCAGTCATTGCCAGGAAAGCAGAGTTCCATCACATGTAATGGTTATTTGGGAAGACAAACACCATTACTTTGTAAACTTCCTTCCTTTTTCTTGCCCAGCTGTATACACTGAGCATGATGGTATGGAGTATCCCTTGGGTCAGTTAAGGTCGGCAGTCCTGGCTTGTGTTAAGGTCGGCAGTCCCAGTGTCTTGTGCTCCCTCAGCGCCCTTGCTCGTGGGGTGGTGTGAGAGGCAGGAAAGGCCTTGACTCTGTGTAAGCACTGCTCAGCAGGAGTAAAAACACCTCTGTGCTATCAATGCCACTTTCTGCAGAAATACAAAACACAGCCCCACGCCAGCTACTGCAAAATCCAGCATATCCAGCCATTCTGTGCATTTGAAAGTCACAGTGGAAACCTAGAGAGCAGATGCATAGTGCAGCAGATGTATTTTCAATACCATCTCCTAGATCTACAGTAAGCAATCCAATATTTAGTGTATGTGTGTTTTATAAACCTGCTCATCCCCTGCTCCTTCATGATTCTTTATGCATCTGGTTTTCAAAAATTTGTTACAGAGGTTGTGTTAGGGAAGACCATGTATTTGGTAATTGTCAAAAACTACTTGCTAATTTGTGGTAGCAGTTATTTCATAGAACAAAGCAGAAAGTAGTTTGATCTGTATAGCACAGCTCTGAAGACATTCAGTTTTGAGTCAAAGGCAGACTATGGCTTGAATTATTTATCTAAAAATGCATGAAAATGATGTAGTAGTCCACAAGACTTCCAATGCAATCATGTAGTGGATTTAATAAATATTGTCATATATAGGATATTTGTCAGAGCATCCTAAAGTGAAGTCATGTACTGTTTCAGCTCATCTTTCTCATCCAGCCTGCATTGGTTGTAGAGATTCTAATTTTTTCCATTTTTGAAAAGTGCTTTTTCTTTCTAACACTAGGAAGCAGTAATTGAGGAAAGAAGGAAATTGCCATGGTTTGCTGTTAAAGATTCTGTATTTTTATAATGAAATAATATTATTCTGTTTCACAATATTTTTTTTTTCTTCTGAAGGGCAGTATGTCTCAAGTAAGTTTCGCTTTCTTCTCCTCTTCTACAAAGCAAATCCCAGAAGGCGTTTTGAGACTTCAGACCAAATAGCCTGATACAAATGGAGTCATGGGAGAAATTCCTATTATTTTCGATTGTGAGCAGATGCTTCTCTTCAGTCTACTGGGAATTTCTAATTCTTTCTGAGACTTAAGATGCTGAATATAGTCCTTTAATTCAAGTGCAAGAGCTATGTAGCATGGATAAACAGCAGGCAAAATTTAACAGTAGTTAGAACACCTATCATTTTGAGGGAGCACAAATAGTAATTTTTTTTCCTATGATAAAGAAACATTCTCTGAAAACAGGGCTTATATTTGCAATAAAAGCACTGATATGGATGCAGGAGCTGTTGATTGGTCCCTCTGAGCCAAGAGTTTAACCTCGTAATTTTCCTTCTACAAATACTTGCATAATTCTTTTCTGTGTTCATTCATCATAAGAATAATTAAATCTTTTGGGTTAAGCCTGCAGCAGACCTAACAGTTAAACTTAGCTGCTGGCCCATGGAGCCCTACGGGGAACTTTTTATACTTACCATGACCTTACAAGTGAGTGTTTTAGCTGGTAATATCTGTAGTTTATTTTCTAGAAGAAAGTTTATTCATAGCCAGGGTTCAGCTCAGCCTTCATTTTTGTACCTGCAGCAGACTGTGTGAATAGTACGAGAGAAATACCCTGTAGTACCCAGTGCTAGGAAAAATCTGCAAAAGCTAATACCTTGCAGATACCTTAATTTTTGGAGTGTGTGGTACCATATTTAGAAATCTGCTAAATAATTATGAGAAAATTAGTGTTTTATGCTTGCTGTATGTGTGGGATCAAGAGGCACAAAGGAAACATAATAATAAAAGCTGTGCTGTCTTAATGCTTTGGAAAGTGTCACGTTCTTCTTTCCTGCTACAACATTTGAAAGATACTGTAGGTCATCCTAGCAGTCACAAACTTTCCCAGGATATCAGCACATAAAAAGGTAGTGGTCATGCAGACAACCAAGATGCTGCTGACCCACTTTACACTCTCAGCATGTCATCTACTCATGATGTGACAGGAAACCGCAGTAAGAGCTGGGGGGAAAGAGAGGTAAGGCATTTTATTCCTGTAGGGCTTCCCAGACACAGTAATTTGTTATTGGATCTGACAAGTAGGTTAGTGCACAGGCTTCTTACAAAGCCAATAATGTACCAAAAATAACGAGTTTGACAATGTGTACATCCAACCAATGTCCTTGTTCATACTAAGCATGTCCGGAATTTTTGGCAAAGTCCAGGATTTAGGCCAGGAGAGGACAGATAGTTAGGGAACTCACTAGACAATATGGCATCAGTTTTTTGTAGTACTTACTATTTGCTTGATAGCTGGTTGAACTAATTCATATGACTATAATACCTATTAATAATGGTGCAAAAGGTAAGAATACACGCTCCTTGGTGAAGCAGTCAGCAGACCTGCAGACCTGATTTAGACTAAACTTTTACACTGATTTTTGCTCACTCTAAGCTGAAGCAGTGCTTAGAAAGGGGCCAAAAAGCTGCCAAGATAAAATGGATCAACATAAAACCAGAAAATATATTATGCGCTGTCTTCTCAGCAACAGTGATCCAAATCCAGCAGTTTGAGCAGTCAGTTATTTAAAAAAAAGAAAAACAAAACCACAAGCCAGATGCATTATTTCATATGTTTGGTTGTGATGGGCCACTGTGATTCGCCAAACTAACAATTCTTTCATTGCATGTTGAACCTGTCTTTTGTTAAACACCAGCTACAGCCTGGCTGCTTCCCACCATGCTGTTTTTAATAATTCTGTCCTAGGTCTGCTTCTTTTGTTGTTTCTTTTATGTGTCTTCATTCTCAAAGTATCTTTAAGATTTTTCATTTAGCTGCTGACATAGAGTTATTCATCTTCTGAAGTCCACAGTATTCCCAAGTTTGTATACTTTTCCTCGTCTTCAGTGTTCTCTGATTTAACTGTTCCATTTTGTTTTGACTTTTGATTATCCCAGGGTCCGATTGGTATGGATGGAAAGCTGGTAGGTGATTTGTTCAAAACCAGTGTAATTTAGGTCTTGCACATATTCCCTCTTTGCTCTTTTAATTATTCATGCTGAAATGTTTATTAGTCACATACTGGCTTCCTTCAGAATAACTTACTTTGACCCTAGTAGCATGGATTTTTAACAGATTGCTGAGAAGCCACTTCAGTCTTTTGTGTCTGCCCAAGGAAATGGAGGTCAGCTGTGCTCCTGTTTCCTTATCTTTTTCTGTCTGAATTAGAGTGGAAGACACATGTTCCTACTTGGGTACTCTGTCCAGAGAATGCTTCTCAAGGGTAGTTTGGTGGTGCCTTTGAAGCAGCAGGGTATCACTTCTGACCATGTATCTGTGACTCTTCCTGGTTTCCTTTTCCCACAAATCCTTAATTCTTGTGTTTTAGTTTCTCTGTCTGGATTCTCTTGGCTGATTAGATCTGAATAGCCTCATACCTCATAAAACCTGTATTTGTGTGATATTTGAGGTATTGTTTAGGTATGTGCTGCTTGAATTAAGTTAGAAATAACCATTAATTTTATAAAATGCATTTTTTAAATGCATTTATACTTGTATATTTGCACAGCTATATGTTTGTATGTATGAGCCTGGAAGTTTGTATTCCCAGCTCTTTAAAAACAATACAACAAGAAAAGGTGTGAAGATCCAGTTTCTGCACTTTATTGCTCTTGCTCCCTCTCTCTTTTTCCCTTTTCAGGATAGCCTTTTTCACTGATACCCTGGATACATATTTTCTTTTCTGTCCTGGACTTACCACAAGCCCCATTTCCTTTGCAAACTCAACTTACTAACTTGCAGTGTCAGCTTTCATTTTCTTCTCTTAAGACTTTTTTCTGTGCTCCTTGAGCTTGCTTTCTGCTATTAAGTAACTTGTCTGTAAAGTTTGCAGTATACAGTCAGTAGGCTTTTTCTTTAATCTCCTCTTTTAGCAGATTAATAGCTTGCCTTTTAACTTCAGCTACGCCATGTATACTTCCTTTTTGTTTTAGTATCATTTATGTATCAGCAGCTAAAATCAGGTTAAATTGTTAGGAAGGGATTAACTATCACCTGTCTAACATAAGCCCTTTCTTTACTGTAAAATAGTGTATTAAGCTAGTAAATAGTAAATAGGAATACGGAAGGGGAAAATTGTTCTGAAGATTGTACTGAAAACATGACATGTTATGCAACTATACCCACTATAGCAATGCAGGGGAAAAAAAAATCAGCGTTCTGTATGGATAATCAAGTACATGAGCAGTGATCCAGAGGTTCAAAGCAGCAGCCTTGAAAATGCACCTGATCAGTTACTGGTGTTGGGACCGATCCCTAAATGCACGCAAAGAGCAGCAATCTAGTTGGTAACTGCAATCAGTGAATCAATTTTAGAGTATGTAACAGATTTGAATAAAGAGATGTTCATTAGAAAAAAATCAGAGTAATGCTTACTTTTCTTGAAGAGTATTTTCACCCATTTGTTATCTAAAATGTAGAAAAATACTTCCATCTAAAACGTT
Source organism: Dendrocincla tyrannina (assembly GCA_035047865.1). Taxonomy (NCBI): domain Eukaryota; kingdom Metazoa; phylum Chordata; class Aves; order Passeriformes; family Dendrocolaptidae; genus Dendrocincla; species Dendrocincla tyrannina. Next base: position 26,027,358 of record JAWWMP010000132.1, on the reverse strand, counting down.
TTAATCCACAAGTAACATGAACTGGGGGTGATTTGTGCAGGAATGAACCAGAGTGATTTCAGCAGTCCTGGGGCCATTTTGGGAACACAAGCAGATAAATTGAGATAAAGCTTGCTCAAATGTGTTATGATATCAGATTGAATTTATGTTAGAGGGTTTTTTAATGAACACAGAAGTAACTCACAGAGCTTTATTCCTGACCCTTTAAATGTGAGAAGGCAAAATTAACAGCCCCTTTTTGTGTCCCACACTTCGAATTGTTGTGTGACAATGATCCTTTACAGTCAAAAAGGTCAGTATTTTGATGCCTTTCAGCCTGTACCTTTGTAAGAAGAACTGATGAGTTCCATAATTCAGTGTTTGCTGCATCCTCTGGGTAGTATCACTGGATCACTAGGGAGAAGGGAAAATTATACCGGAACTGCAGTGGCTAGTAGGGCAAGGAGTAGCTAAGAGCATACAGAAATATTGAAGGATTGGAAAACACTGTAAAAACTAGAAAATAATTGCCTTCATTAATGCAAAGATCCTTCCATGCTAAAGGAGCGCACAGCCAACAGGTTAAAAAATCCTGCTGTGAGAACTTTTGTATTCAGCATCTGCATTTACAGCTAAATGCAGGATAATTGCAGTATTGACAGCATATATAAACTAAGAGTACTGTGACTGTTATATTCCCCAATATCTCATAGAATTATCTGTCTGCATGAAAAACCATTGTCCTATAAGAAATCATTTTCTAGCTTTCCTCTCTCTGTATTGCAGACATGATAGAAGAGCAATTATAAGTGCACATTAACAGAAAGGCAAACTGGTAATGTTGAGACTGAGAGTAGAAAACACTTTCATGGGAGCAGGATTCCAACCCTCACATTCAATTCAGGATATGTTTGTGTTACGTATATATGTTTCTTATACCATGAATATAGCATGTACCATGCAGATACTTGGCAGTCTATATGTCTTGCATTTAAGACAAAAGTCAATTTTCAAATCTCTTTGTTTATATGTATTGTCTCTATGTATATATTCTGGTTATTTGCTTTCTATGACTTTAAATCAACTCTTTGTTGCAGCATTTTGGAAATTTCAGACCTTCATTTACATTTTGGCTTTTCTAATATATATATATATGTGTGTGCATTGGAGACAGTCTTTAGTGATTTGGCCAAGATGTATTACAGCTTTAGATTTACTTGTGAGCAAAAGTATTGTGAGTTTTATATATAAAGTTTGCATACATAGGCCCCAGTTTAGAAAATTTAAATGAATTTAGGGTACTGGCTGCCCAGTACTGGATCAGTAAGCAATTCTTGATTCTAAGATCTGGTATAGCATATAACAGATTAAAACCTGCTGTGATGGGAAGATTGAGGTAAAGTCTTGAGTGCTGAGGAGTCTCAGTCATATTCATTAACCCACTGTGATGTGTAACTTCAGAGAACTCACCAATTCAGAAAGCTTTACTTAATATTAGAAGTGACAAACCTCAGCCAGTAATTTTTCTTTTTTTTAGCCTCTATGGTGCAGTGTTATTCTAAGGAACTAATACAAAACTGCAGCATCTACAACAAGGAATGCTTTAGGCTACATTTAGTGTAAAGATTAGATAACCACAGTAATTCTCTATGTTAGCATTATTCCTCTGTTACATAATTTTCAATACTTCTTACATTTAAAAAAATATTTTAAAATTTTCATATATTTTTTTTTTAATTTAGCACAAAAAGCGTTATTAGTTACCAAAGAAAGCATTTTCGTCAGCTGCATTTCTTGTAAATAATTATTTCCAGGTGAAATGCTTTTGCCCCCATCCCCCTTAAAATCACACAGAAGCACAGGATAGTTGAAGGGACCTTTGGAAGTCATCTGGTCTAACCTCTCTGCTCCAGCAGAGCTGTCTAGAGCAGCTTGCCTAGGGTTGTGTCCAGATGGCTTTTGAATATCTTCAAGAATTAGGATCTCTGCAGTCTCCTTTGTGGAGATGCTTGGGCATCCCCGCAGTAAAAAAGTGTTTCCTAATGTCCAGGCAAGAAAAGTTTCAACTCTGTAGCAATATCTTCTAGCTAAAGCAGATTGGTTTTAGAAGACTCAGAAGTCTCCATGCTCAGTTTCTGTCAACGGAAAGAAATTTAATTTCAGTTTAACTGAAATATTATTTGTTATACAACAGCAGAAGCTAAGCTAGCCCTAAGAGTTTAATGCAATTCTCTCTTTATAGAGAGAAATATATAAATATTTGTCTCTGTCTTACAGTGTGAGCTGATTGTCTGGGTGATGTAGTTCATAGTTGCTGCTACTGTACAGTTTGATAAAATAATTCTGCTTCATGCAAATAATTAGTGGGCTAAAATAACTGATGCCTTTCACTGACTGTCCTAGGGTAGGCACCTTACTGATAGGAAGCCTTCTCTGTAAGGGTTTGCAGCAACAAGAGATACATACAGCTCCTCAGTGAGCAAAGTGTACCACTTCAGTTTCCAGGGGTGGTCTAAAGTGAATGTTGATAAATAAGAGAGAGGAAATGCTTCAGCTGTCCCTTGGGCTGACTGACAAAGGTTCATCTGCTTCTGACTTGTTGGTTTAAATATTGGTTATACTTTGTGGTGCTGGCAGCAATGGCAAAAAGACTATTGTTTGTTCAACAATACGTTCCTCTAGTTTTGTGACTTTGTTCACTCAATAAGCAGTAATTAGCACCTCCTTGAAACATGGAGGTAAGCAATAAGAGAGGAAAAAAAAACCCAATACCTGCTTCTAAATCAGCTCAGCAACTGTGGATTCTTTCTCACTTGAGAATTATTAAATTAGGTCTTTCTATAATTTCTAAATTGTTTTAAGTATGTAAAATATGAAGTTTATCAAATGTACTTTCAATTATGTGTTATTGCAATTTATTTCTGAAATCAGTTGCAAGAAAGTTCATCAGTTTGAACTAAAACATTCAAATGTAATATAGACTCGAGTTCAAAGTCTGGCTTCAATACAGTTATTGTATTTTATTTCCTTATTAAAGAGTACTGTAACTATCTACTATTTAAGGAGTCAATCCTTGTCATAACTATCCATAACCTTTTCTTTTTCTTGTTTTTTCAGGGTCAACCTGGTCCTCAAGTAAGTGGCATCTTATATTCTACATAAGTAATAGCTAGATTCAGGGTCCACCAAACTCAGGTTATCTACAAAGTATTTCAAAATTGTTTTAAAGCCTGCTGTAATAAGCTAGAAACTGGTAACCATTGCATAATTCAGTAAGGCAAATATTTCCCAAGAGAGAAACAGCCCCCCTCTCCTGATACGCTTGAATTCCCTCAGCTGTTTGACCAGATGGTGGGGTTAACAACGTAATACTGAATAAAGCAAATCTCCAAACTATGGCTTGAAACTTTGCCACTGAACTTTAAAGCAAGATAAAATAACTTAGCAAATGTGTAGCAAATGTAATACTTCAACTGCTTATTAATCACATGCTAATAATGTTGCTATAATCCAGGCAGCCCTCAGTTATTTTAAATATTGCACTCCTAGCTATTTTGATTAATTATATATACTGCTTTGAATTAGTTCTGCTTTATTTAAGAACAGTAGAATGTTGTCTTGTGAGTTGTAATTGAAGACGTGAAAATCTAGGGACCGAACTTCAGTTCTACAGTAGAAATAGACCAGCAGAAAGGACACATTATGTATAGCGAATATTAAATCCGAATTATTTGAGTGAAAGAGTGCTATAAAAATGAACAAGGAAATAGGAAACAAAAAGCCAATACCAAAGGCCAACTTAGTGAAATCAGTTGAAAACATCAACTTTTATGTATACTCCAGATGCTTTGTAGGAAGTAAATTTTGGTCTGTGGGACCATTTCAGCACTAGTGAGTTGCCTGAGGCAGGATTTCTGTGAGAGCCTTTTATATTCCAGAATCATAATTGAAAGTTAAAGCTTTACCACCTTTTTGACTGATATTTAAGTTTCTTGTTACAGGAAACAAGCATTTTCTTCACATTTTTTTAGTTAGAATAATAATTTTCTGTTGAAAGACAGATTGTGTTACAAAGCCTCCAACCACTTAGCCTGAATGCCCACTATTCTTCAGTGCCGGGCTTCATTTAATAGTATTGTGTAAGAAGTCTGTATGATATTGGAAATGACCACTGCCCAAAGCACTTACATTCCTCAGTAGGCTCTTGATGTGTGGACTACACAGAGAGAGAGGTATCTTCAACCTCTGTGCTGCTGAGGGTTGATGAAGAGAGATTGTAATTCTGTGTGGCACTCTAGTTCTGAACAAGCTCTGTTGAGGACCTGAGGCTTAGGCTTACACTGAGCCCATGGGCTGCCCTCTAGTTGACGCTGACTTGTGCTGCCACCCGTGTCTTTTCCTTCTGGGTTTGGACCCCACCTCCCACATTTCAGTTGCTTAGAGAGTGTCTCTTGCTTAATGCTTGTAAACAGCTGCTCAGTCTTTGGAACTCGAATCTCTATACGAAATGCCCTAAGGTAGCTGTAGGCAAAGAACTATAGTGGAGATGGCAGTATTCAGTGCAGTTTCAAGGGCAGAAAGGCAGAGAAACCTTGTCACGATTTTAAGAAAAGTGAGGTGCAAGCCATAGGAAAATCTCTCTCAGCCGGGGGG
>JAWWMP010000132.1:25941505-26013988 GCA_035047865.1 Dendrocincla tyrannina | reverse complement strand
TCACAAACATATTGGCACCCTTCCTCCCCCCCCTTTTCCCTCTCTTTTTCCCTTTCCCCCCCCCCCCCCCCCCCCCCACTTTGTCCCAAGTTCTTATTTGGTTTTGGAGCATGTTAATTGTTTCCATAAAGTAGAATGTTTTAATTGGGTTCAAGGCACAATACTTAATGTATCTCCCTAGACTGGGATGCCAGAAGTATATGAGCACTTTTGAGCAAAATAGCTCTATATTTATACAGTCTGCTTATTGGCTGCTTATGGGTACAGTTTTCACTGGCGAGTGCAGAAAATTCCTCTGGAGTGGCACTATGTCACTCTTATTTTAGTAAATGGAGATAATTAGGGGGTTACGCAGTGGTGGTTATTTTTTCTTCTTCATTTCATATCCCTTTCAATGTTCAATGCAAGATAAAAGGTATGAAATCTATAGCAATAAAAACCATTTAGAGCTATAACTTTTGCTTCAGTAATGACACAGAAATAATGCAGTTCTTCTGAGGAAAAGGTGAAGCAATTTACATTAAAAAATCTCTAGTTCTTTTTACTGTAAAATTTGAAAGCAGCCTTTCATTCTACGTTGTCTTCCTGTTCACGTTTTTTTTTTTTGGTAGGTGTTTAATGCATTGCCCCTTGAATTTCTGTGATATCATTTCTGTTGATTGCAGTGAATATTTATCAACTATGTTTTTCTTTTATTATTGAATCCCATCAATAATGCCATGACTTACAATAAATATTTTCTTCTATTGACAGCACACTCATTTTTATAGCTCTTATTCACAGCTACTATGCCACATATTAGCTTTTCTGTCCCTTGTGACATAACCACTCAACTACTGAGTCAATGCTGATATAGAGATGCAGTTATTGTTTTTAAATTCCACCACCAGCATGATCACATATGTAGGCACTCTTGTGAAGACACACATGTACATTTATATGTATATTTCTATTGGAGTGGGGATAAAAAAAAATTTTGCCACGTAGTAGTGTAGTACAGGTTGGAGTGGGACTCCAGGTGTCCACTCTCAATGCTACAAAAGGAAGAGAAGGTAGAAGTAGGGGAAGGCTCTGTGAAGGTAAAGGAGTGCAGAACAGCCTGCCTGACATACTGGAGAATGAGGAGTTTATCTTATTCGTACTGTACTTTTTAGCAGGGACTGTTAAGGTAGGACAAGGATTACAGGTTTTGAACTAAAAGAGGGTAGGTTCAGACTAGATAGGAGGAAGAAATTTGTTGCAATGAGGATGGTGAAACACTGGCACATGCTGCCCAGAGAGTTGGTGGATGCCCCGTTCTGGAAACACTGAAGTCCAGGTGGGGCAGGGCTCTTGTTGCAGGGGGCTGGTCCAGATGACCTTTAAACCCTTCCAGCCCAAACTGTTTGATTATTCCAAGGTAGCATGTGTTGTTTTTTCAAGTCTCAGGTGGACATGTAATGAGACAGAGATCTGCTGGAGGACTGGTGGAAGAGAAGGAAGCCTGAACCAGTCTGTATCAAAAACATTTCTTATTTTTGTAATGTTTTATATGATACTGAAACTGATATTCTGTTGTACTGTCATTAAAAACATTCTTAAAAATCATAGACTGAACTCCACAAAATTCTGAGACTGCTACAGAATAAAAAATGTAACAGTAATAGTAAAAGATCTCCCTGTTGAGTCTGTTTTGTGAATGGGTTCTATAGGGCACATGAGTTGTTACCAGAAGCCATTTTCTTGTTTTTAATAATATGCCATTTTTTTCTGTCACCATGTAGGTGGTCCTACTGGCACGTACAGCAGCTACTTGATTCACAGAAATTTAACAGATTCAGATCATAAATTTGCTTAAATTTATTTGTGGAAATAGTAAAGCCGATCCTTTTTTTTTCATGCTCAGGCAATGTATACATAGTCATATACCCTTCCTACCTTAAATCTTTATAGGACTATTTGTGTTGAGTTTTGTAGGTTTTCAAAGAAAAACATTATGTTTGTCTGTAGAAGGGAGAATGGGGGAAAGGGTGAGGAGAGGATGACAGTATTATTGATTAATCAAAGAAAGAAAGTATGTCTGAGAAAGGAAGAGGAGACCTACTCTAGAAGGCTCTTTCTTTGGACACTGAGCCTTATGCTTCCTCCTGGGTACTGAATTAGTCAGCAGTGACCCTTTTGCAGCTTGTGATGTGATCTGATTATTTTTGTGATCAACGTTATAAAATTGAAAAAAAGCACCCATCCCAATCTCAGCAAGAACATTGCATGAGAAATGAATGTCTAAATTATAGACTAAATGCTTTTGTGACGCATTTTGGGTAGATAGTGTTCTCTTGCCTGCTGTTTATGAATTTGCCTGATTTATATATTGGTATAATTCACTGTCTTCTGAATACGGTTGTATGGACTTACAGCAGGAGTCACACTTGTGTGAATTGTTGTGAATGCTAACTGAGCTGTTTATCTAGATTGCTGTATGTATCAGTTTTATGTTTCTCAGACTAGATCATTTACATAATGTTTTTTAAGTCAGTCACCATTATTGTGTCAAATATTCAGATTACTTTTTCTTGCTTTAGGATATTTTTAACAAAAACTTTAGAATATAAAGGGGGCAAATGAAAGATTGGTAAGAGTCTTTTGAGTGGTGATTGTATTTTTTCTTTAAAGTTTTCACCATAAATCAGTCATATCACAGGGAAAGAATACAACGTGTAAAAAAGAAGGGACTTCAGCAGTAGAAGCTGTTCAGATTCACTAGAAGTTCTTGTGAGCGCTTGTAAAATAGATGCAAGGTGAGATGTTGGCATTGTAAACTAGCACATGTAAGCACTGGCTGAGAACATGGCCAAGCTTAGCAGATGCCAAAACCACATTGCTCCGCAGTTCAGGGCTTGCATAGTGGGCGCAAGACTGAAATTAGAGTAGGAATTTTGAAATAGTTATGAAACACAACTGTGCTTCACAATACACTGTATAACTTCTTATGATTCAGCATATCTGATCCTCATATTTTGCAGCAATTATAGGTTAGACTGGGGACTGTTGTTCAGATGGGTTCTGGTAACTCATGGAAGTCCTGAGTCCAATTTCAAAGAAAGAAAAGGTTTGACTTTTGTATCTGATTATTTTGTTGTTATGTGTTGAAGCCACCTTTTACCCTCAAAATAAACTGCAGTAATTTAATTAACTTAGGTGATACATGGCGTGCCATTTAGTTGTGCAAACACAGTTAAGTTAGGAAATTGATTTCCTTCTTGACTTGGTCTGGATGACATTGGACTATCTGGTTCGCTTTTCCACACATCTCTGCAAGGCTGCAGTCCCCTTATGCTGCCAGTCACACTTCTATTGTGTGTTTTGGAGCTGCTAGTAGGGATGAACTTTTTTTATGTTCTTTGATCTCAAATGAAAATGAAGGCTGAATCTTGCAAACTACATTCAGTCCTCTAGCTGTCAGGTTGCCTTAGCCTGTGGTTATTGTGGTTGAAATGTAGGAAATCAGTGACTGTCTCAGAAACACTATTACTTATATCTTCTGTAGTAGCTCTGTGTGATGGGAGCTGCTGAGTTTGACATCTTAGGATGATCCCAGTCGGACCTGGGACTGTCACAGTTCAGTTGATTCTGATTGGTTGGTTGATTGTCACCAACTTGTGACAGGTCCTTTATACAGTGGCATCATATGGACTGTTTAAGTCACAAAAAATCCGGATTCCTCTGTCCTGACTGTGAAGCTTTCTGCAGAACCTACAGCATTGCTGTTTCTTTGTTTACTGAGAATCCCATATTATTTTCATTTCTACTATAGCATGTCAATGCTTGGAGCCTTTTGGGTTGAGCTTACAGTAGAACTAGATGTATTATGGTTAAAGGCAGATCTGTAGCAACCGGAATGTTGAAAGAATATATCTAAAAGAGAATTCTGATAATTATGAATATGAAACCAATATAAGTCAAGTACTGGCTTTTTAAGAGGCCCTCTGAATGTACTATAAAGGGTGGAATACAAAATTAGCATCTTTGAGGGAATGGATTATAAAATTCCAGCTATAGGAAAAAGTCATGCTGCTTACACTCTAGTTACCCCTAAGGGAATATTGTCCAGATAAAGACTGCAAGGATCAGTCTCATGTTTTCCAGTACTGTGTTCTCTTTCCCTTCTGTTGTTGTACACATATTTATAATACGGGAAAATCTCATCAGAGAATGAAAATGGGATTTTAATAGCCAAAAAAAAGGGGTCACCTGTCAGTAATCCTGAATGTGGCTATTGAATGGATTTGATCCTGATTTCAGCTTTGTTCTTGGCTGGCAGGTGGTTGGAGGCCTTTCAGTCTGCTTTAGAAGGTCTCTGTTTTAAACCCAGTAGTATTTATCGCCTAATTATGAATGCAGATTTTGCATGTGTTTGAAATTTACAAGGCCTTGCTTATGTGAAACAGGCTACAAACTCTCCTTGGAAATGTATAGTAGTCTGGAGTAGATAATTACACTTTGAGAAAAGAGCCTCTGTTTCCAGTGAAAACACTGTAAAGTTATTTCAGAAATGCTCTGACCTCAGACGTTTCATATAACTTACACAAAATGCTTTCACATTTATTCAGCAGCTAGTGGCTTGATCTCTGCCATCTCATAAACGAAAGCACAGAAGTCTCCCTGGGAAAAAAGCAGCATGTCTATGCTGTGGCGTACAAAACTAGTGTTATTTTACTCACTCTATTCTTTGTGTCTATACCCTTAAACAGAAGAAACCTTGCCCTTCTTTAAACAAATCTGTCTCCTAATCACACCCCGCCCCCGCAAACCCAACTTTCCCTCAGATTTTTCTTCCTCCCTGCCTCCACTCAGTGTACACACACTAATAAATTCTGCAGTAAAAACCTTGGGAGAATTTCTCAGCACAAATGGAAAGAAGATGTCAAAGGCTGAAGATAGGAATTTTCTGTTTAAAGTTGCAAAAACAATAGAGGGCAATTGAAACAATGGGGGGAAAGCTAGAGATGGGTGAACGAGCCATGAAAGTATTACATTAATTTTCTTTTGAAGGAACCCCACTGGTTCGCTTCACTTGCATCCAGAAAAGCTATTTTTGTTTGCAGTTGTTTGTTTGTTTTTTGAGACTCTTGTGGAAAACAAAAGCGTTTCAGATATGAGGAAAGAGATTTGTAAGAACATTCACACCAGAAATGCTCTTGTGGCCTTTTGAAAAGCTGTTTTTAACTCCTGGCACATGAAAATTGTCAGATACTTATGAATACTTTGTATGAAAAAATTGTGTGCTGGAGGGATGACTTGATAAAAACAAGGGCGTGTGGCACTCAGGGAGTGCCAACACCTAAACAAACTGGAATTCTGAATGTGATGTGGACAGGTAATTTTCAAAAAACCCTGTGCAGGAAAAGGAGAACAAAATTTAGTTGAGATTAAGATTCAGTCCTATTAAAAAAGCATGTTTGGGTGTGGATGGTGCTTTCAGAGAACTATTAACAGAGGCAAATATGCAGGGTAGAGGCAGGGGCCACTTCTGCAGCGGGAGATGGCTGAGCGTATTGCCAGCAGCTGTACAAGGGAGGCAGTCTGGTAACCTCGCAGGTCTGCTGGCTCAACCCCTCATGTGACCACACTCTAATTCATTTCTGTGCCAGTGAGCCAGCTTAATTCAGGCAAACTGATGTAATCTCTGCTGTCTTAGTTTCTTCCAACAGGCAGAACTGTAGTAAGCACGCCTCAGAAAAGTTCTGAGCCAAAAGCCACCAGAAACAGGGCCACCCCTGGGCGTAAGAATGGCATTGAGCATCTGAATGAAGGCAGCAGCAACTCCCACAAGTCAACATCTGTCTACAGTCTCAGTCATGTCATGTTATCTATAATTTCATGCCTAAGGCCCAAGAAACAGGATTCTGACTGTAGCAGATAGGGGTCATGCTATTTGCAGTTTGCAGCCAGTAAGATATTCAGAGCCAGTAATAGCTTGATAGTTCAAGGAGTTGGAACACATGAGCACAGCCCTTCGCTTGCGCTCAGTGTGCACTGTGAAAGAGGCAATAACAGCCAGCATTGACTGATTTATTTCCTCCCATCATGCAGTTACTGTGTTACTGATGGTATGAGTTCGCAAATTCGTCAGTTTGATGATATATATGTTTAAGTTTAAAGCAGACCCGCTGAAAATGCGCTCTACTGTAATGTCATGTCAAAGTACATATATGTGGATTCTGTAGCTAAAAGTAGACAGTGCTGCTTGTAGTTTTCGGTATGTATTTGTGTGAACATGTGAACTGGAGAGGGGCAGTAAGGGCTAAAGTATAAGAAAAAAAATAGATGGAGGGACCTTAGAGGTGCCGCAAGGTTGTATCTATTATTTAAATTATTTTGTTTCATTTTTTTAAAGAGGCCAAGTACTTGCAGGGCACCATAAAGTGGGCACGGGTCATAGTTAATTGAGCAGATAGTTTCCACTCAGTTAGCGGTGAGCACTGTCCTTCCTGAAGGAGACATGGGGATGTCAGGAGGCAGACTTGTTTCTGTGTCCTCTGAAGCAGACAGAAGATGGCAGGCTGTGGAAGCAGAGGCATATGCTTTACCTCCTTGAAAGATTTAGCAGCAGATGCTCATCTCTGGCATGCATCAGAAGCCCTTAAAACTAAGCAGAAAATTGGCTACAATAAGGATTCTCAAAGACTTGCCTGTGGTTGATCACATCTTTGATACACAGCAGGCTGACCTCCCTTCCATTGCATTTATGTGAACCACATGGATTTTTACTAGTGTTGTTGGTGACCTTTTCTTGTTCTGCTTGTGTATGCATATACACACACACTCTCTCTCTTTGTGTTAAAACAGAGGACCCTGCAAGCTTGGATGGCTCCTTCTCTGTTTCCAGCTGCTTTCATATGTATCTCAGGTTCTTCTTTGTAATGAAACACCTGAATATCTTTCAGAAAGCTGGAGGTAGAGTCTGTACATTGTAAGTGGCCAGTTCTCTGCAGACTGATAGCATTTTTATTCACAAGATACTAACCTGAAAAACTAACATTTTAGAAACCTACTAGTAGCTTTTGGAAGGTGCTCAGTGAAAATGGAATAGGAAAGGACCTCAGTGTTTTGTGATTCAAACCTTATTGTTTGTTGGGTGGTAAGTGACAAATAAGCGATAATTCTGCAAAATCATGTTATACAAAGAGCTCATTTTGCCTAAAGCAGTGTGCTTGAGACTAAACATCAACTTCAGTATTGCCAAAGAAAAGAATGAAAACCCTACTTGTAGATTTCCTAATCCATTTTTCTTTGGCAGTCTGAGATAAGAAGGATGCCAAAATACTTGACAGATTTATATGTCTCTGAATTTATTAGCTGTCCTGCAAAGAAGTTTTACAGTCTTAGAAAATTTTGGTATCTGACAGGAGATAAGCTATTGTCCCTAACTGAAATCAATAGAAATTTTGCCATTTCAGGCATAGTTTTGCTTGTCTAAGTAGTCTGAGTCAATGCATACGGTTAGCAAACTGTTCAAGTTTGCATAGTGCCTATTATTACACAGTGAAGAAGCCATGTCTAGAATAGCCCTGGCATTTGGAGTGAAAAATTGGAAGGAAATACATTGGTGGGAAGAAACTGCGAGTTGGCACAGACCTATTTCTTGCTGTGCCCCAGGACTTCATCAATATGAGTAACTCATCTTTGCTTTTGTTTCTTTCAGGGCCCTCCTGGTCCGAAAGGCGAGAAGGTGAGTTGATCTATGGGTGGCTCTTACAAGGTGAATGGAAAGCCCTCCCAGCATGAACTGAAGAGACCACTTGTATTGATGCAGTGTAATGTTAGATTATATAAGAGAGCTGGGTAGCACACAGATGCTGTGTTAAACCTATCATCTCATCTTTCCACTTTGCAGGGAGATCAAGGTGATCAGGGCCCTCGGGTAAGCATCTTAAAAAAAATGTTACACTTCCCCTTCGCTCAATAGGCACTTAGTCCTTAGCGCAAAACTAAATGAAATACACTGTCTGAGCTAATTATGCTTATTAGCTGCATTTACCCTGCATGTTGAAGTAAGTGTCTGCAGGACAGTAATACTGAACATGACCAGATAGTGTCTGGGAAGATTTGAGTCATGCAATAGTAATGCATTAAAATACACAATTTCCATTATGGGTGGAAGCAGGTTTCTCAGGGATCTTGCTCTGCTCTGTAAAAGCTGGCTTTCCTAACCAAAATGTTTAGTTTCCCCAGCACTGTGTTCACGCCATGCATGGGCTTCCACTATGCAGAGGGCCAATGGGTTTCTAATAAATGTCCTTCTAGATTTCATGCAAAATGTAGCTAATATTTAGTGAATTATAAACAAATATAATGTATGCATGTATCAGCTCTTTTTCCTGACATGTATGTATTTAATATTTTTAATAATAACAATATTACCACCTGGTAATTTTATCCAGAGAGTTAGAACATGGTTTAGTTTAGGAAATGTAAAGGTTCTTTTAATTTCTAAATATCATGTGTCCTTTAACAGAGAAATGGAGAAATACAGGGGGGATGGTTAAGATAGATTGGCTGTGCTACTTCCCTCTTTTTTACATCTGTGCTTCATTAGCAAATGCTTGGTTGCACTGTTCGGATGTTGCAGTGACTCTCTTCGGTTACATGTTTATAAATTTTTTCATAACAGTGTGTTCCATGGATTATTTTTTTTTCTGTTAACTATGTTAAATATTTTGAATTTACAACTTTATTTTATTCTACTGTTTTGTTTCATATAATTTGATATAACTGAGTTTTACTTTTTTCAGTCAGTAGTAGTATCTGAAGTCACAACATGCTTTTACAGCTGATTTTGATGTTGGTGCTACCAGTGTTAACTACCAGGGTGTCCTGTTATGCTTGGTGATATGACTGCACTTTATCAAGACAGTGGCCTAAGAGTGAACAGCTTTAAATATGATTTCAGTTGAAACTCAATAAGAATTGGAAAACTACTTAAAGAAATAAAGGAAAGGAGAGGGTAAAAGTGTGAAGAACATGCTGTGCCTTTTTGTTAGCTAACTAATACATGGACTAAAGGTTCTCAATAATGTAAAACTTTCCTTTTGAGTTCTAAGAAAATTTAGTATCATTGAGAGGCCATGCCGAGCTGTGTATTTTGGCTGGTTCTGAGCTATGGAACTTCGTGGGAATAGGAGGAGAGAGAGGGCAGGGGAGGAGAGCGGAGCAGTGCCTGTGGCTTTGGAGTGTATGCTCCATTCATATGGCATAAGTCAGACTGTGTACTGTTCTGCTTGCACTAAGTGGTCTTATCTTCAGAAGAATTTGTGTTTTTACATTCACATTCACAACTGTGACCTTAGATTCTACAGAACAGGAGAGCAAATTTTATGGAGGTATTGGAGGGGGATGCAGTAACAAACTTGGAAGAGCAATGCTGTAAACAGTATTCCATAGCTGTGGATAAGACTGTGGAACTAGGAGTGTTGGAGAAGTTTCCAGGGAAAGACCCAGAGGTCTGAACACGTGAAAACAAATGAAGGGGTACCAATACAAGGGAATAATGATGCTGAAATCTTGGCAAAATGTTGGAGAGATGTGAGAACTAGGAAGTGGTTAAGTGTGTGTGGTTTTCAATCCCTGGACTGGAAGAGTTACAAAACCCAGTTAGAAGATGTAGGTTTATTCAGTGTTACGTTGTAGGTAGAACCTGCAAGGACTGCAACGGGATATCTGCTTACACAGAGGCTGTTGCATCCACTTCACCAGGATATATCCCCTGTACTGGACGGCACTAGAGTCCTTACTGAACCATACAAATCATGGTTATGGTTTTGGTTATTTGTGATTTTGGTAACTCAAGTGCAGATAAAAAGCAGAAAATATGCAACGTAAGGAATTCATATATAAGGACATCACCAAGTCGTATCTGCAGCAGTAGCTGTCAGCTGAGACTGAATTCTGTATGTGATTACAGAAAAGGAATTCAGTAATGTTAGCAGTGGAGAGGAGAAGGTGGTGAATAGCATCTTGTGGCCTAGCTGAAACTTCACCTGTTCTTTAGTCAATGCATGTTGCAGTAATGGACCTCCTTTTTAAGTATATAAGTCTAACATGGGTAATTCGACCAGTGTTGTTGGTTTGCCCTTTATCTTTTTGAATGTGTTCTACAGCAACATCTCCTTTTTTGCCTTATGTAATTCACGAGTAGTAAGTACTGTGAAGCCTCTGCGTATTTTATGTTTCATGGTACATCAATTACCTCCTCTGATGACTGTCTTCAGGGTGAATGTGCTCAGCTTGCCAGGGGATTTACAATATGATTAATGGGAATTTTTTGTGTAAGGCAATCATGCACCAAATGAAACCAAACCCATTTAAACCTGGTTAGTTACCTTTGCACCACCTATATAGAATGAATGTGTTTGGAGGTAATACCATACAGTATTATTCTTGAGAAATATTGTACCTGAAAGTAACTGGGCCATGACATTAACACTTGGATTGGACAAGTTAGCAGACATATTGGATATAATATCTGAAAGTGGTGAACTTTGTAAATCTAATTAATCTTTTATAGATAAGGTGCCTGAAGTTCATTGAGTTTATGTATTGGTTTGAAACAAGCATTTAGCTTAGCAAAGATCTTTATTGTTCCAAGTAATTTTTATCACTGAAATTCCAATATGACCCTTATTCTTTCTTTCTCTGCTTTCTTTCTTCCAGGCATTTTTATTAGTAAGAGAACTTAAAATAAAACGTAAAGACTGTCCATGTCAAGACAAAATCTTAAACTTTTAAAATTCTGCTGAAAAGAAAGAAAAATATTTGTGAAAACATTTTGTGAGAAGCAAAGATGTTGTTTTCTGTCCCATCCAAGTTTTCACCTTGGGCCTTGAGATTTTTGAGATATCCTTCTTTCTGAATAATTTCAAAAGTGTAAAAACAGTAATCAGATATCTCCAAAGTTCTTGTTCACAGTCACTGGATATGCAGAATGTATACTGAACTGCTTTGAAGTTCAGGGTTTCTTGAAAATATCTTCAATGAATTTGTACAGTAAGAACTTAACCCTGCAAATACTGCGCAGAAGTCAGGCACTTTTTCGAATAATGTGTCTGGGTTTTTGTGGGATTTTTTAAAAGAATCTGAGAAGTTTTCTTAAGCATTCAGAAGTAATCTGTGGATGAACCTCCTTCATCATACAGAGATGGCATAAGGGCTCTAGTTCATAATGCCATGTGGCTTAATCTGCTTATGCCCATATTGCCTGTAGAAAATGTGAGCCAAAACAACATTCCAGAGATTGAAATTCATACCCTGAGTGTGAATTTGAGCAGCATGTTAGTAGAGCTTTTAGTCACATGAGACCACAGATAAGGTGGTGATGGATCCATTCAGAAGTCCTGATCTTATTTGAAAAACATTTTTTGAAATCTTTTTATGTATTTTTATATCAGATCTCTTAATTACTCAAAAGTTATGGTTGAGTAAACATTTAGGTCAAATGCAGAACTAGCTTTCCTCAATACCAGTGTAAGAAAAGGTAATGTTAGTAAATCTTTTGGATGCTCTTCTTTTTGCAGCGGGCAATGCTTCATGAAATGTCCATGGAGATTTGCTCTACTGAACTGAGCCATAATAAAATTAAAAATAATGGGGTTTAGCCTGTGGACTGTTAGAATAAATGTCGATGTCAGGCTACTGCTCAGTTCCAGTTGCTCCTCTCTACTCCAATTTAAAAAAAAAAAAATCCTTTGAAGATTTCATAATGGTAGGATTGCGAAGAATGTATTATCCATGTAGAGATTGTACCTTGATAATGGATATAGGTCCTCAGAGGTGAACGTTTGGGAACTGAACTAGCTAGTACTGAGAGTCTTCTTGGATGCAGAGGGGAACGTTGTAATCAAGGGTGATTAAAGGGCTGAGATACTTCATGCCTCCTTTGCCTCAGTCTTCAACAGAAAGACTGGTTATCCTCAGGGCAGCCAGCCCCCTGAGCTCTTAGACAGGGATAGGCAGCTGAGTAGACCCACCTGTAATCCAGGTGGAAGTAGTTAGACCTGCTGTGCCACTTAGACACTCACAAGTCCGTGAGGCCGATGGGATTCATCTGAGGGTACTGGGGGAGCTAGGAGAGGAGCCAGTGTCCATCATTTATCATCAGTCCTGGTTAACTGTGGAGGTCCCAGGTGACTGGAGGTGAGCCAGGTGACACCCAGCTACAGGAACGGTCAGAAGGAGGATCTGGGGAACTATAGGCCTGTCAGCCTGATCTCAGTGCCAGGGAAAGTTATAGAACATATCATCTTGAGTGCCTTCATGCAGCACGTACAGGACAACAAGGGGATCAGGCCTGGCCAGCATGGGTTCAAGAAAGGCAGGTCATGCTTGACCAACTTGACCTCCTTTCGTGAATAGATGACCCACCTAGTGGATGAGGGAAAGTCTGTGGATGTGTTTACCTGGACTTCAGGAAAGTCATTGATACTGTCTCCCAGAGCATCTTCCTGGAGAAGCTGCCAGCCCATGGCTGGGACAGTGCACTTGTCTTTGGGTTAAAAATTGGCTGGATAGGTGGACCCAGAGAGTGGTGATGAGTGGAGTTACATCCAGCTGGAGGCTGGTCACTAGTGGGATTCCCCAGGGATCAGTGTCGGGACCAGTTGTATTTAATGTCTTTATTGCTGATTTGGGCAAGGGGATTGAGTGCACCCTCCTAAGTTTGCAGATGGCACTAAGTTGGGCAGGAGAGTCGATCTGCTGGAGGATAGGAAAGCTCTGCAGAGAGATCCTGACAGACTGGGTTGGTGGGCCAAGGTCAACAGTCTGAGATTCAACAAGGTGAAGCTTCAAGTCCTGCACTTGGGTCACAACAATCCTATGCAGTACTGCATGCTTGGGGAAGAGTGGCTGGAAAGCTGCCTGGTGGAAAAGGACCTGGGAGTGCTGGTCAACAGAGGCTGAATGTGAGCCTGACCATGTGCCCAGGTGGCCCAGAAGGCCAAGGGCATGCTGTCTTGGATCAAAAATAGTGTAGCCAACAGGAGCAGTGCCCTGTACTTGGCACTGGTGAGGTCAGACATCAAATCCTGTGGTCAGTTTTGGGCCACTCACTACAAGAAAGACATTGAAGTAATGGAGTGTGTCCAGAGTAGGGCAGGGGATCTGGTGAAGGGTCTAGAGAGTAAGACATGTGAAGAGCAACTGAGGTGGTTGGGATTTTTTATTCTGGCTTAGAGAAGGCACAGGGGAGACCATATCGCCTTCTACAACTACCTGAAAGGAGGTTGTAACCAGGTGGGGGTCGGCCTCTTCTCCCAGGCACCTAGTGGCAGGACAAGAGGACATAGCCTTAAGCTGTACCAGGGATGTTCAGGTTGGACATCAGGAAAAATTTTTTCATGGAAAGGATAGTTAAGTATTGAAATAGGCTGCCTAGGGAGGTGGTTGAGTCACCATCCCTGGAGATGTTTAAGGAAAGACTGGACATGGCACTTAGTGCTATGGTTTAGTTGACATGGTGGTGTTTGGTCAAAGGTTAGACTCGATGATCTTGGAGGTCTTTTCCAACTTTACTGTTTCTGTGATTCTTAATCTTTTCTCATCCTTCTGTAAATGACATAAATATCTTCTGTACTTTAGTTCAGATACATGAGCGATTCCTTGCTTATCAGGGCTAGAAATCATTAGCAAGCAGCTGCTTTTAAATTGGTTTTGGTCTAGGTGAAATAAGAAACCACCCAGAAGCCATACTTAATTATGTCCATAAAGTTATTTTCTTGTTTTGGTATGTTTGTGTAAATTTTCCTATTAGCTGGGTGGGCATAGAACTGATAATATCTCTGAAATATCTTCAGCAGGAAAGATGAAGTTCTAGAAAAGAAAGGAACTCAGAAGTTTATTTTATTGTGTTAACCTTTATTGACTTGAAGATTAAAAACATTCCTTGGGTCCTGTTAAAGCAGTTAGGTTTGGATAGGGATATAATGTTCTTTTCTATTTAACCATTTCCCTTTCTCTGTTTACTTCTAATGTATTTGCTACTTATCTGCTGTCTAGTAGAGAGAAATCATTGTCTTGCAAGTTCTACTCTTCAGTGCTGGCAAACTATTTAAAAATTATCTGATATCAACAGAAACAGTCTTGGAAGCACTCTATTTACTGAAATAGCTAAATGCAAATGTGTGTGTATATATAGATATAGACGATCTTTTAAAACTGAGATATTGCTTCACTTCTTACATTATAGACATAACTTTCGTAAAGTGTCCCATTTTAAAGGGAAATTAAAGATATCCAAGCAATAAATTTTGACACCATTTTTTTAAAAAAAACAATTTTAAAAAGTCTGGTTTTAATATGTGTGTATTATTACTAGTTAATAAGTTTCTAAGAAATATATAACAAATATTTTGAACTTTCTCCTGCGCGTACTCACAATGCATGCAAAACCTATGTTCATGTCATTAGTGTCAGTGCCTCCATCATAAATTAGAAAGGACTAGTTACTGAGTGATGAATAAACCATGACAATTAACTTTCCCCTCTTTTAAAGCCGTCTTATTTTGTACTGTGTGGGTTCTTTTGGTTGCTTTTTGTTGTTCTTGTTGTTTGTTTGTTAGTTTTTAAGAGTGGAACAGGTTTGCTTCACAAAATAGATAGTAATATACAAATTGATCTAATTCCTGTGTTCACCAAAAGCAAAACTATTTTTGAAGGCATTGCTAACTGTAACAAATGTAGGTAAATCAGTGATTTAATAGGAAGCTTTGTTTCCAAAACAGTGCATGCTGATAATTTATATCCTCATTCAACATCTTGTCAAAGTGAAAATGTATAGTACTAGAGTCAAAGTATTATGTTAATTAAATACAATTTTGCATAATTTAAACATATTCTCTGAATTATTTTTGCCCTTGATGATTGATTTTATCATACTAAAGTTTCTCTTAATTTTTTCTGTAAATATTGCTCAGGAATTTTATCTGCCTTAATAGAGGGACTGTGTGGCTTTTATTAACAGAACTTAGTGTTGTCCCCAGCTTTTTATTTTCTGATTTAATACACTTTGGTGTCATTTATATGACTATACTGTCAAAAGCTGCAGCAGAGATGGTGATATAGTGATAGTATCCCCTCAAATTATATTTTTATGTATGTATAAAAGCATATTTTCTCTTTTATGGTGTGTTACTTCAAACATATAGCACACACAGACTGCTGCTTTTAATTTCTTACTATACCAGTATGATTACCCTAATAGTTGTTTCTTCTGTTATTAATTGTCCTGTGTAAATCAAATTATAGTTCAAGCAACCACTGTTTCAAAGGGTACTTTTAGTGTGCCACAATAAGAAGGTTGAAAAAAGTGTTCATAATTCCTTCTGTTAACCCACCTTTCACCAAAGCAGCATCACTGGGGAAACTGCTGGACATCTGGTTTAATGCAAATTTCAATTCTGAGACTTAGTTTCCTTATCTGCCAGAAGTCAGCAGGGGTATTTACCTATTCCTTTCCTGGGACTAATGACCTGTTACACTTTACTAGGATTGGGCTGTTGAGACTCCCCTGTTTTCCATTAAGCGGAAAGTAGGGTAACAAATTGGAGCAAGGTAACTTGGAGCTCTGTTCGTAGGAGAGATTAGGAATGAACTCAGATAGCATTGGCTGCCAACTTTGTCTAAAGCATTGGGACACTCAGACTTAAGATGTATCTCTTTTCAAAGGTCACAGAAGTGTCCTTTTGGCTGTGAATGACTCTCCAGGGCCAAGCTATGCCTTTGATGCTCAGCTCCTGAGGTGCTCTTGGGGAATGCAGAACAACTGTGACACTCCAGAGAGAGTGTCACATACCTGCTCCCAAGACGAGGATGTTGTCATTCCTGTCTTAAGAGCTAGGCAGTGCTTGTCTTCAGTGGCCACCAGTTGGTTTGTGTCTTGCCCCTTTTTAGTAATGCCAGAGGAATGGTGAGGAAGGAAGTCTCTGTACATCCTGTTCCTTTTTCTACAGCCCTGTGCTGTCACTGAGAATACATCATGTAGTTGCATTATCTCAAACTGCAGCTGTCACGCAGAAGTGCTGCAACACTGTACATTTGAGTTAGACCAATTTGATCAGAAACAACTGTTACAAAATGTCATCCAGTCCCAATAAACATCATGGAAGAAGCTTGAACCACTTACCTGCATCACATAACTGCAGAAGGTACAAAATTTGAAAAGAAACATAACATAGGACAGAATTTTTTTGAGAACCAACTTTATTATGGGGAGGACCAACTCATCCTGCAGTTACTGGATGCCTACCAACACTTTTAGTGAGAATAGTGGGTTTGCCTTCAGGAAGGGTATTTTATGTAGGTCAAATGGTGATCGCTCATCAGAACTCACAACTGAGTTGTGTGGAAAAGATATTTGCTTCACTGAAAATTCATCTAATAATAGGACCAAAGTAGAGGTGTTGGCTTTTTCTGGTTTTATTAATTTTGAGTGCAGTGTCAGGTAAAGTTCACTGTGAATACAGAGGTCATTATAGAAAATAATGCTTTTATAGTGATCTGTTTATGCTAGGTCTTAAAAACTACATTTTTATTATTTTAGTACAAAGTCTGACTCATTACATAATTTATTCAAATCAAAACTCTATGCAGAATGTTTGCATAAGTGAGAAGAAATTCCTGGATCCTTGTCTTGTTGTGGTGCACTATTTTTGTTAACAGATTTGCTGATGGAGAAAGCAGCAGTTATGATAAAAGAGATTATATTAAAGAGTTCCCGCTGAGAGTCCATGGCACCGTACAGGGTTATACCAAACCCTGTATTCCCCAGGGCAGGTACAATAATTAGCTGCAGGACTGGCACTCGTCTGAGGGATTAATTAGAATTGGAGGTGGTGTTGGGGGAGGCAAGGCGTCCATAAAGAGTGTCAGGATCACTCTGGCTGGAAGCCTGTGTGATTTGATGTGAAATAGCAGCAGCTGGCTGTAACCTTAGGAAGTGCAAGAGAACAGCAGGTGGTAATTCCTGTCTCATTTACCATGTCTTCACAGGAACATGCAAGCTTGTGTAGCTTGGGTTTATTGGCAGGTCAGAAGGAAAATCCGAAGGAGGACTGTGACATTTACTATACTAAGCAAATGCAATAGTCAAAATGGAGTGTATGCAGCATACTGTAAAACCAGTAACACAGTTGCTGAATGTTATTATACTTGCTACATGACAAGGTTATGATGATCTTATAATATTGACCTCATATGGACCAACGGACAAAGCTGAATGTAGTGTGAAAAATCCAGGACAACTAGTGAGAACTACATCCTTGAATGCTGTGATGAATGTAACAAGAGAACTGTTCGATCGAAGTAAAAAAATCAGACAGAGGGAATGATACGATGCTCTGGCATTCTTCAGTTGTCTCAGCAGCTATTGTATGTGGACAAGTAGGCTTTACCTACACTTTCAGGTCGGTAAGCAGGACACTGTGTAACATGGTGGCTGTTAGCCTCCTCCACCAAGCGGCATGTTTTGCTTGGCATTTGGGCAAAAATTGCAGTGAGGTATGCAACAAATGTGCTAATTTAGAAATTGTAACCAGCTAGCATTTCAGTGTGAGCTTGAGTAGCTGTCAGCAGAGGAATTTAGTAGACCAGTGGTTGCTGTTGATGACTGTAGTGTTTTGTATTCTGCTAGGGCCTCCCAGGGTGTAAAACAAGAACCCTTCCTATGTGCAGTTCAAGAATCAAACCAAATAAAGAGAAAATTGAGTAACTTTGAATCTGTTGTTGAGAACAACTTTAGATAGAGAAAAAATAAAACAGATCTAGGGGATATTTGTGGCTATATTTATAGCAGAGTGACAAGAAAGGAAGAGAACTCATTTTGTGGGAAGGATAGCTCTTTTTATGCTTTTTTAGAAGTTCATTGTGTGCCAACATTATCTTTCATGGATGCCAGAAGATGCCATGCCTTCTAAAGCCTCCCACACATGCAAAAACTATGGACCCATTGTAGTTTCGTTGATGGATTCCATTTAATATTGCCATGTTTCTGGCTCTCTCCAAAGATGCATGTTACTTATGGGGGGTGATCCAGGTCCAAACTGGCATTGCATGTACCTGACTGCTAGGTCTAATATTATGACCACTTTGGGCAAAGGAAAGAAAGCTTTGTCCTACTTTGGAACAAGCTGAAAGAAGTAGCTAAAATGCAGATGGAAGAATGGGTTTGTCCCCTTTTCTCATGTGTTCTTTAAATAGGCAAAAAAACTGCAGTACTAATAGCTAATATTAAACTTTCCTGTGTGGTGTTGGGAAGCATTGAGAATGCTGGGGCTGGACTGTGAAGTGCTGTATATAAATGATTTTGTGTACAGCTACACAAAACTTTCCAAATATTTCATTTTTTTTCTCAAAGAAAAACAATCTTTCATGACAAATCAGTATATTTTATGATTGAGCTCCTTTCTTAATTTCCAGTTCTACTTCCTGTTCAAGATGAAATAAATCAAAACTAATTTGAGTTTTGAGTTTCCATATTTTAAAATGTCAAATTGCAAAATATGCTAATTTAGAGGTAACTGAAAATTACTGTGCTAAAGGCTGTTGAGTAAAAATGAAATTGTTTAAAAGTTTTTTGTTTATTCATTTTTTAATAAAGGAATTTTATTGCTTGCTATTCAGATTTTACTTTTTCGTAAGTTTGTTTGTACTCATTTCCATTATGTGGATATTGTAGTTTTATCTAGAAGAGAAATGGACCATATGCACAAGAGGGCTAATGAGTCACAGATGTAAACATTCTAGCTGGTTACTATTGAGCAACTTCTTTAACTTATATTCCATAATATGATAAATGCAACTTTGATACATCTGTTTCCTAAGTGATGTATCATTCCAGTCTTAGTGCTGTCTCAGAAGTTTCTTTATATGTTAGTTTTAGCCTTTTTTGGTTTTGTTTTCTGTTTATGTGTTTCTAAAGAGGAGATTTCAGGTCACTGAGCAATGCAGTTAGCCACAGCACAGTTCATCCAAATGAAGTGGGAAGACTGGTAAAACTGCCACTGGCTTTATGGGACCCACTTAGAGGGTCTCATCTTCCTCATCTCACGGATATGTATCGGGAATAAAGATGCTAAATGCCACTTAGAAATGCTACTGAAGGACATGCACGCATCAGGAAGTTATTCTGCCTCTTTTTGTGAAGACTGGTGCAGTCTTTGTGATCTGGAGGATCTCTGGTGTGATTGCATGCGGAGGTAAACAGAGCAAATATTTGCCACACTAAAAAAATCTGCTGCAGCTGAGAGACTTGGCAGGCATCCCTGGCCTGGTGATGCTCTCCACCAGGCCAGCTGGGCTGCAAAGAGCTCCTGAATTGTGGCAACATGGGCTGCACCAGAAGAGCCTTCACACAGGGCTTCTCAGAAGGCCTCTTGTCCAGCAGCAAGAGCCAGGCACAGCCTTCCCTTTCAGAGGTGCTGAGCTGCAATCCTGCAGCTGTATGCTCCGGACCTCACAGAGGGGCTGTGCCACCAGCTCTGCCTCAGAGAGGTGGCATGTGGGCATGCAGGCATGGAGGGAGCTTAGAGCTACCCAGCTATATTTTATTCTGTCCTCCTCAGCCTGGTGTCTCTCTGCTGTAGAACAAGCCTCTGCTTCAGAAAGCGTGCTACGCTAAAGGCAAGGAGAGGGCTTAGGGATTTCCTTCTCTTTAGGAGTTCACTACTCAACTGCATAAGGTTTCAGCTTTATGAGAAGGTTTAATTCACACCCTACAAGGCAGCATAAGAAAGGTGTTGAACTGAGAGAAAAACTCACCCCCTTGTATTGTGACAGCAGGCTGCAATTGCTACTCATCCATTTTTGTACTAGCACAGTACAAATTCTGCACTTAGAGTAGAATATGAGAGACCATATATGGCATACAGTACTTGAGGGGGAAAAATTTGCCTTGGTTGTGAAAATACTGCCATGTATGTCTTGAAAACTTTGACCATGGCTGTTATGGGCTACCCAAGATCTAGCAGTAGATTTTTGTTCAGTGTTATAGTTGTGTATGTGCTACCAGTTTATGTGCTGAATGTCATATGTTAAACAGAATCCAAGGAGTGGGGTGTTAATTATGCAAAGCATGTCAAAGTATACCATCATTGCTGTCAAGGTCTGCAGCAGTCCAGAGCCAAAGCTTTCTGCATAGCTCTCCTGAAGTGCTGTAGCACATTTTAATTGAAAATGGCTCCATCATCTGCTGGCTGATAGTCTTAACTACTACCAGATGATCATAGCAATTTATTGTAATTTTAAGGAAAGACACCTCCATGGGATTGCTCCTAAAATCTCTTCATGTTCTTGTTGTAAAGTGGCAACTGGCATCTGCAGTGTAGTGCAAACTGAACTGTTTCCCATATGACAGAGGCTGTTTCCTGTCAGTAGGCAATGTGGGGTGTACTAAACATACTGTTTGTTCTGTTTGTCTGTTAGTAAATTGTCTCTGTGGTGTTTGTGT
This sequence comes from Dendrocincla tyrannina, assembly GCA_035047865.1. Classification (NCBI taxonomy): domain Eukaryota; kingdom Metazoa; phylum Chordata; class Aves; order Passeriformes; family Dendrocolaptidae; genus Dendrocincla; species Dendrocincla tyrannina. Next base: position 25,993,512 of record JAWWMP010000132.1, on the reverse strand, counting down.
TGTGGTGTTTTCGTACCATGTTATGCTGTGTCCCTAGGGTCTGCCAGGCTTCCCCACAGTTGCTGCTCTGCACAGTAATCAGATCCTCACTGTCAAGGTTTGTGGCTGACATGTACCTGTTCAGTCAGGTCTCTCTGTATCAGCATAAAAGTGCACATGAAAGATTGTTTTTAATGTGGAATATCAATGGTGGAGCTAAGTCAACTCCTCAGCACCTTTGCATTGATATAAGTACTCCTGATGCAGAGCATGGAATCAAATCTATAACTGTGTACAGTGTTACCCTTGGAAATACCCACATTTCCCATTATCTTGGTCAGTATTTTATTTTCAGATAAGTTTTTTCTGTCATTCTGCTTCCCTGAGGCATAAATGAGTGTGGAAAACGTCAGTGAACTCTATACTGGTTACATGTAGAGTAAGCTATTTGTGATAGATACTAGAGGTTTAATCTGTACATCCATATTTTTTCGAAGTGCATTTGCAAATTAAGCAGGAAGCAATCTGGTCAAGCTGGAACTCCAGTCCTTATTAAAATTATACCATTCTTCATGGCACAATATGCTGGTTAGAAAATCTGACTGAAAGTTGAACTGGTGCTTTGTCTCTAGAAGCTTTGCTGAAAGAAAAACATATAAAAGTATTGATTTTTAAAGCCCAGGTAATGAAAAAACTAATACACATGAAGAAGTTTCACACGAAATCTGGGGAGAAAAACGTTACACAGTTAAGTTGTTGTGTATGATTAATTCATAAAGCAGTATGTCCTGTACATTAGAGATATTTTTTTCCAAAACCGAATGCACAGTTTCTTTCAGGCTGAAGCACCAGTTTATATTATTTTAACTATTACAAATCTAATGAATATGTCTTTATTTCTTTCTCGGGCCTTCTGATGTCTATTCTTCAATTCTCTCATCTCTGATCTTCAACCTTTGACCTCACCTGCCTGATCAGATGGTGTTTCCTAAAATCAATCATGGGTTTCTCTCTGCTGATCAGCAGCTCATTAAACGCCGCCTCATTAAGGTAGTGCTTTATCTCACTGGAGTCTGGTTCTTTACATTCAATTTACTCTTTGCTGTACCTTCTTGTCATATGCCTTCTTATAGCAGGTTGTTCCTATGACAATGTTCTGGAATGGAGCAATTAGTAATGCTATTAAGAGTTAAAAGGCTACGGGTGGCTTTCCTAAGTGATCCACTTTTAAGATGCCAACAGCTTTTCTCAGTAGTTTGCAATGATGTGCTGAAAAAAAACTAAAGCAGCATTTTGGGGTGTCTTGTTTTTAAAGGGAAAGGTAATATGTTTTGACAACTCTCTTGAAAAATGACTTTTACAAATCAATAGGTAAAAACGAAGAGAGCTAATTGTCATTATAAAACAGCCTCCCCAAACAGATGGAAAATTATGTACAGTTTCATGGAAAAGCAGTTATTTTCCATGATTCTTTTAAAAATCTGTCCATATATCATTCATGGGCTTGGAAAATTGCTGTGAAAACTTTATATTCTTAAATCTGACTTTTCTTTGTTGCGATTATGTGAATCATGAAGCAAACAACTGCTTATTGAAAACAGTTACTTGCTCTGGAGAACTAGATAAGTAAAATTTTGCAAGACTACCCCAAATTTTGGCATATGTACTGTGGTGGAGGACAAGCAGTTTAGAATCTGAACCTTCTGCTCTGTGGCTGATTGCACCAGACAGATACAAACTGCTGGTCTTCAAGGCAAAGTGCTACCTCTGCCATAAGCAGTGAAGAAGCCACTGCCCAGCTCATGGCAGCTTCTTCCAGCCTGTCTTGCACTTTTTCTGAGTATGTTGATGTCTTTTTCTGTGGTTGATTCCTCTAAAACAAACTTGTGATGAGTTTTTTGTTGGTTTAGGGGGATCAAGGACAAGCTGGACCCCCTGGACCTCCAGGGCCACCAGGACCCAGAGGTCCCCCAGGAGATACTGGCAAAGATGGTCCTCGAGGAATGCCTGGGTTGACGGTGAGTTAGTCTCTTGCTGTCCTGGTGTCCAAGTTTCTCTCAAGTGTATACCAGCTTTGTTCCAAAGGTGTTTTCTGAGGTAAGACTGGCGAGTAAGACATGTGGAGGCAGAACCACAGGCAGATTTCATGGTGTACCTGAAGTCCCACACACAGAGAGCAATTTCATAGTGGGCAAGAAGTAACACCAAGGTTCCTTGCCTCCCACCCTTGACAGTTTCCCCACACATTCTAAGGTTTCTCAGTTGCTCATTGATGTTTAATAGGTGTATGAGCAGAGTCTGCCCCTCTCCACGAGTAGTAAATATTTCGGTTCAAACATCAAGATAAAGCTGAATTTGAAACACCATAGCATGGATGGACTTGACATCCTAATGGTTTAACCCCAAAAATGAGGGAATAAAGTAATAAACTGCTAAAGGCTGTCCACAGTATGATGAAGTCTGGAGTTAGATTCTGCCATCTTTAAACAAGTAGTACTATTTTCTTTGCCTCATCCCTCCTATTTCATTAGAACAAGAAGCAGAATCCAGTAGATCTTGTATTGTTTGTTTTAGGCACAGGATTAGTCCCACGCTTTTTAAAGAGTTGCATAAAAACATGACTTTTTTTTTTTTTTTAGCAATATATGTGTATGGGTTTGGTTTTATATCTTGTAGCCTCCTTAATTTTTATTCTTTGCGAAGAAGTCTCTCTCTTCTAATCATAAATGCCACTGTGTTATCAATGTGGAAGTGGAATCACAGACAGGAGAGGGATATGGCAACTGAGATGGCACATGTACAAATGCACACACCTCCCAACACCCTTGATAAGTAAAGATCATGGCTGAGAAGACACAGAGGGAACCAGCAAGGTGATGACCAGCACTGGAAAGAGAAACTGATGTTTTAAAGAAAAAGTATAGCTTGTTACATGAGGCCAGGACAGGAAGGCATTGAATTTCCCTGCAGGGCATTTTTAGGCAAAACCAAGGAAGAAAATATCTACAGTCGTATTTGAATATTAACTGTTTAATATAGCATGATGATAATAGTAAGATTCTGCTAGAATTTTCTGTGAAAATCCAGCAAGTCTTGCCACTTGAGACCTGTAGTACTCTAGGGCTGCTACTGCTGTTTTGTTTTGGTTGGTTTTCTTACCACAACCACCCTCATAAGTTCTAGCTCAAGGTTATGAAATGACATAAAAACTCTGTTGCTCTCATTGTGATGCTTTACTTTGACAGCCTGCTCATTTCCTATTAGTTCTGTGGGACATCAGGGCCTTTTCTGGGCCTCCCTTGTGTTCTTTTAATGTGGTTAAATTGACTGTGGTCAGCAGAGTTGCTGCTGGTTCAATCTAGTAAGGGAAAGACTGAAACCAGAATCCATTTCTGACTGGAGTGGTAGCATTTTAATAATTCACATACAAGAGGCTAGCAGAATCAGCTGGTGTTGCTGGTTACAATGTGACTGAGTGTTGCTTGGGGTTTTGTGCTTTTTAGCAGAGGGACCATGAGTGTTTCTCACAACAGGGAAGTCATGCATTTTATGCACTGAAGTCATTCCATTTTATAATAGTTCTGTAGTGATTTTGACTTTAGATGACAATAGAGAGTTTCTTTTTATGGTTTTTAAGCTGTGGCTGTCTTAAGCCCTGTAGCTTATGGAAAATGAGTTCATAAGACTGCTTTAGAATCAGATACAAACAAGCACTCAGGTAGAAACCATCCAGTTTGCACATTGGCCTTTGCTTTCCCCCATGGCCTTGCTTTGTATCCTGAGAAAGTCAGGCAGAAGAGTTAGCAGGGTAGAGGGAGCAACTCCAGGAACTACTATTACTTCTCTCCTACGGTGTAGCAGGATTGGGGAGAAGCCTTTGTGTCCACACATCTCTATCTGTGTCATCACCACCTTGCAGCCCAGAAGTATGCATCCTATTACAGATACTTACAGCTTCTGGAGATGAGAATATGTTGGTTTCTTGGACAGGGTAATCTTTAGAGCTAAGGAGGTGGAAGCATTTGGGAAATGCCATTGGGCCTATTGCCAACAGGGAGAGCACCCCAAAAGGGTTGTGCAGACCTCTCCTAAGCCTTTCTTTGGACATCAACAGAGGAATCTATTGGAACCAGAACATACTTGATTTCCTGACAGTGCCACCTAGGATAGGTGCCTTCTCTTTGCATCAGACACCAGCATGAAGGATTTGAAACTTTATCACCTCTGAAAGGAAGTAAGAGGAGAGCAAGGGGTTTTTTTGCTGGTAAGAAATCAACAGAATACAATACAAACACTTGAAATTATTTCAGCATTTTTTCCCAACATTTATGGAGATGTCTTGATGCTCACTTCAGGCTGTGTGATTGCTGTATATATACGTTAGCAAGGCTTCCGAGTGAGCTGAAAATTCCAACAGGCTTGGGTAATGTGCTGTCACAAACCTGTGCCTACGTGGCTTCTTTCTCATGGCTGTCTTGGTGTGTTTGGAGATGCTGTGTGTTTGCTTCTGAATGCAATGCACACATACCCAGAGAAGCAGTTCTGATTCTTTTCAGTTGCCAAGAACAATGACATCAGAACGGTTCTTGTCAATTTTATGACAGGCTTTCATTTATGACAAAGCTGCTGAAGAAGACCCTGCAGCTGTGCTGATACAATAGCACATGGACTGCCCTGTGCTCTGTTAGGTTTTCAAGGGAGTGATCTATAAACCAGACCACTAAAATGGCAGGAATTATGGGGTTTTTTTGGTGGGTATTTTTAGCCCATATTGTATGACTGATATGTTTTACTGTCTCTACAGACAGATGTATGTGTTCATATGGGAAGAAAGGGGAGAAGATAGATTCTGACTTTATGTATAGGTGTGCCTGCAGAAAGATAATACATTGGAAAAATGATGGGTTACCATTTTGAAAGCCAATCCAGGTATTTAACAGCTGAGTAATTATTGCATGCCTTCAAAATACCAGTATTCTTGGGTTTAAAGGAACGTGGTAATTGGTAATGGTAAGTTATGCCTGCCGAATGAGATGATGAAACACAGAAGTAATCTTGGAATATATAAACTGTAGGATTCAGCACATACATGAAAATAACCTTTCTCTGTGTCCTTTAACACCATGAAATGGAATGTTATGTTTAGAACCAAGGGAAGAGTCAGAACACCAGTACTTAACTCTTGCCTTCAAAACTGTACCATTACGTGATGTGAAACAGTACTCTGCTTCTTAAGCAGAGTCTGTGATTTGGCCTACCAGCTTAGAAAGCAATAAAGTAATACTTTCAATGTGCAGTTTGCTGACATACATTAAGTGTGAAATTTTTAAGATAGTTTATTATTAACTAGAAAACTGGATTCAAGACGTTGCTGAAATTATTCACTCCTTTTTTTATTCTAAGGGTGAGCCAGGAAAACCAGGAGAGCAAGGACTGATGGTAAGTAGTCTTCCAGTTTGCCAAGAAGGTGTAATGCTTACATGACATATACCTTTTAAAATGTGAAATTTCCAAAAGTTTTATAGCAGTGTATTTCCTAACCTTCCTTTGTCACAGGTTATTTGAAGCCTCATTTGTGAAGAAAACACAAGAAAGAAAGAAAGCATCCTCTTTTTTTATAGTCACCTGTCACTTAAGGCCAGCTTCTTTAAGCTTGCAGAAGCAGAGGGAAATAAAAAAATCTAAGGGCATAGCAAAGCGAAAAAGAGCCAAGCCAGGTGTTCCCAGTTCCTGGCCACCTCTTAACACTGTCTCTGAAATTGAGCTGTTTCCACCTTGAGGCCACTGAGCAGCACAAGAACCACCTACTTGTTTTAAGGGCCAAAATCCAAGCTGTCTCTGTGGCAATGGCTCTGGACTTTTGCCTTAGAGAACAGTGAAGACAGAGCACTGCAACTCTCGAATATTCTCCTCTCCTGAGGTTTCAGTTTTTTTCCTCTGTGTGTGTTGAATACTTCCTATTCATTTGGAAGTAAATTGAAGCTCCACTGGTTGTAAATCAGCTTTAGTCAGAGGTTAAGGCATCGTAAGTTTCTGCCTGTCACATATTCCCGGAACTGGGAAACACACAGTGGTTTTTCTCCCTTAAGATTTCCCTAAACACTCATGGTCATTTTATTTTTATGAGAGATGACAGAATTGTAGCCTGTGGCATGTGGTTTTGATTCCTACATGCGTCTGAGGAGGAGGGGTGTGTGATCAGCAATCAGTGCAGATACAGTTGCTATTTGAATTTATAAAGGTTTAAACAGGTATGATGACATTTTACCTTGACAATTTGTAAAAAAGTCTGAATTGACAAAATCCTATATCTTTTGAAAGACAAAAACTAATATTCTGAGACTTGGGAATATCTGCTGTGATCAGGCAGTTAAGAGTCCTGTACTTTTTCATTTTGAACTAAAGGTTTAGCGAAATCAAAATCAGAGCCTCCCAAAGGTACTATCTAATGCTTCTGGGCTCCTTTTTTTTCTGTCCTTTTGGTTTCCAAGGGCCTATGAAAAATACAGGCAATAAGTAGGAAGGGAGGCTTCTTTGTTTGTTTTCTTATATTTGGAATATTCTCCTATTTGACCTCTGGACAAAACTCAGATTCTGCAACAGTGTCTTCTTTCTATTCAAGATGAGATCTGCAGAGCTACAGGGTCCTTGAGGGCTTTTAAAGCAAAAAATAATCCATCAACTTTTAGTCTCCTTGTTCAGAAGGTTCCCACTGCTCTAAAGTAACTATTTGCGTGAAAGAACTAAACTGCTACTGCTCTGTTTCTCTAAATATAGATGTGTTTAGATAGGAAGAAAAGGTGTTTTAAAAATCAAATCAGCAAGCTTGAGTTGGAGAAAGATCCCCTAATATTCATCACATGAATATCCAACTCCAAATGCCTGCTTGAAAAGTCGGTCTGACAGCTTAAACGTTAGGTTGTATATAGATCAAGCAAAAAGCATCAGAGTATCAGGGAGGTAATTAGTTTCCTTTTATTCTTCTTCGTGCTTCTGGCATACTCTTTAAGCAAGTACAGATTTGCAGACTCTCTTTCCTGCGGAAAGTGCTGCAGTTATTCAGGGACTGTCTTCCTGCTTCTGACATCTTCTGTCATGCATTTCATGAATTTCCATATTGGAAATTCAGACACTGCTTCAGGAATGGCTGATTTCCCAACAGGTATACTGTAAAATTGCATCGCTGGAGAGAATAGGTATAGTATGCTGTGAGGGAAACAGGCCTTTTGCTATCTGACCTTCTTCTGCATTTTTCACCTAATATTTTTTTCAAGTAAAGGAAAATGGAGGTCTCTGCCCAGAGAAGCTTCGAGGTTAATTCTGCAGGAATTCTTTTTCAAGGACTTGCCTTTGTTTCACACCAAGAATCTGAAGTCTGAGTTAGCTTCCCCTCTTTTCTTTTTGATGAAATTGAAATCGTGAAGCTGATAAAAGTACTACCAGTCCCGGTCTCCCAAATGTCCCAACTTCTAAACATGTTTGGAGTGTGCTGTGGTTTCCTACTTGCCCACATGCCCAAGGCCCTTTCTAGTTAGAAGCAACTGTTGTGGCATGTACTCTGGTTCTTCCTCCAAGACGGAGGCAGGATACAGCCAAGAAGAGCACCAGATGCTGTGAAACCATATCTACGGTCTTAGTTTTCTATTTTCTCTTCTTACAAGAAGTGGAATAAATTTCTTGAAGAGCACAAGATATGGTATCAATAGTAGATAATAGCATTTTTCAGCTTGTTTCTGAGAATGTACCGCAAGTCTAATACGTTGAGTAACCTGTGACCTACTCAAGCAATGTGCACCTTGACTTACCGAAAGATGAAATAATTTTAATGTATTTAGTATTCTGGTAACATTCATGTTATCCTTCCAGTGAAATAGGAAATCTCATGAAAGGATGGCTGTTTGCTCAGCCTGAGATCTGCTGTCATGTTCTTTGGTTTTAATGAAGTCCTGTGTTGGTAAATATAAAGAAAATCATGTTTCAGGTGATGTTGTGAGAGAGGGCAGTAATAATCTTTCTCCCTCTCAGGCAGGAGAGGTTTGCTTGGACCATATGCAGAGAATGACAGTGTTTGAGTTCTCTGACATGAGTTCTGCTTTGGCACAAGGCAGCTCAACCTTCAAGACAGGGAATAGCTTTCCCTATTTCCAGTGTAAGAATTTGTGGGTTATGGCACGGTAGTGGAAGGATTGAGGAGGTGGGAGATTTAGTTGTTTCTTATGGAGGTCTCTCATTCTTTGTTAAAAATCTTTCCAGATTGTCAGAGTGCCAGTGCGCTTCTGTTGTTCTTCTGTCCTTGTGGTTGGGATGTTTGAGAGACCTCTTTGCAAGGGTTTTTTTGGCTCTATATATTGCGGTGTCACGAAGAATCTGTTTTCTCTTTCAGCCAAAAAAATTCAGTTTCTTTTTAGGTGAGATGGGGGCTTAGGTTTAAGTTATAAAGGTGTGAGTGCATGCATCTTTAATGTTAGAAGGGAATGTAAGAATGACTGGTTACTTGCAATTTGTGTCTGCTTTCCATGGCACTTGAAAGCCCTGCTGATCTACTTTCTACAGGAGTTGAAGGTATCATTTCTCATTTCTCTGTGCTGGGAGGATTAAGAGAATTCAGAGAGGCCAAGCAGTGGAGTGACCAAAGGGATTAAGTTTTGAAATATTATGTGGAACTAGTGAAATGGATGCTGTGCAAGAGAGAAGGCTGGTAGTTTCTTTAGCTTTTCAACCTTTTTAGTTACAGTTGTGCTCTGCCTCTCATAAGTCATCCTGCTTCCCATGCCATTTTTCTGCAATTCTTGGTGATAAGGACTCTTGAATACCATACAAGAGTTCTTCTGTTTTATCTTCTCATTTTCAAAGTGAATAATATATGAATTTCTGATTCCATTCTACCCAAGAGCTAGGATTTCTCATTGCAGACTCTTTGTGAGAGCTTAGAGTCAGTGATGGAAAATATCAAAGGCTGACACTAATAAAGTAACATTTTCAGATTCATAAACTGCAATAGGATAAAGATTGTGCATGGGATGGTTTTGTTTCTGATTTTCATGTGCTTTTATGTTTAAAGTATTTTAAACTAGTGCATAGTAATAAAAATTTGGAATATCCAAATCAGCAATGTTTTTATCTTGTTTTTTTCAGAAGTAAATTTAAACATGTTCAGTGTATGAATCAACCACTTCTTGTCACTGAAAGAAAACCTCCATATATTGTTTTTTCCCCAAAATTGGCTTTAAAGACAGATAAGTAATTTTGCAGATGTTTTGCATCAACAGAATAGTCCAGAATTACCAAAGAACTCAGGTAAAGGTGTCTCTTTGCAAAAGAAATCTATACTATAATGATTAACCCAAATGCAAAATCCCCCTGCTTTAAAATATATTGTTTTCTAGTACTTTTGTGCTTATACAGTCTTGCTGGGCATCCATTCAAGAAAATAAAACTTAATGTTACTGCTTTTACCAGTTACTCAGAATCAGGAGGATGTTCTTCCAAAGGATATAGCCATTTTTTGTGAAAGACAGTACAAAAGCATAACCTTGTAGTTAAATCTGCAAAATGTCACATCTTTAAAATGAATTAATATTATTTTTTCATCTTAGGTTAAAATGAAGAAAAACTCACAGGGACTAGGCAGACCTGTCTGGAAAGTACTTCTGGATTCAATTCAGCCTTTCAGGCCAATGGTCAAGGCCAGATTCTCAGCTGCTGTGAATCTTCATAGCTCCTCTGGGAAGCTGCTAATTGTGATCTCGTTTTCCGCGGCCAGAGTTCTGTAGGCGCCTTCTTTGTTAAGCATGTGGTAGCATGTTCATAGTAAATTTTATAAGGTGTTGTTCTTAAGCTGTTTAGCTGCAAAAGTTTATGAGAAGTATCAGATGAAGTGGAAATTCTCAGCCTGTGCCTTTAACAGCAACTATTCCTTTTTTCCCCAATACAATTGCATTGGGCTTAGCTTGCAGGAAATCTTAGGGTAAAAAAGTTTTGGGCATTTTGTAACCTCTGTGCTTCAGTAATGGGTGCCACAGTGACTAAAAGAATGAAAATAAGAAGCTCCTTTTGAGCACTGATTAGTAGTTATTGTTGCTCTTTTCTTCAGTTAAGGTAGATAGTGTGGGAGGAGGCAGTGCTTTATCAGAAGTTAAAAGAAGTTTTCCATCCTAGTTAATCTGTTTTCTTAGCTGGGCATTCTTATATCTAGGTGATTCATCAATGCTAAAGCATTGTACATTTCAATACTAGTATTCTAGAAACTGCAGTCTTTATCAGGCTCCTCAGCATGCAGGTGCATGTTTTCAGAGTTACACAGTGTTCTTTTTACACAAAGAAAATGGCATCAGTGGGTAGAACAGAGGCTCCACTGAAATGTTGGTGAATGCTTTGTGTGAAACCTGCACTTCCTCTTCATGTACACCTGCTGGTTCAGGTTTCCATCTTCAGTTCTTTATGCCATCAGAATGGTAAGAAATTGGTTGGATATTGGGAAAAATTTCTGCATGGGAAACGGTTATCAAGCATTAGACCAGGCTGCCAAAGAAGTGGCTGAATCACGATCCCTGGAGGCATTTAGAAGGTGCATAGATGTGGCGCATGGTTTAATGGTGGATTTGACAGAGTTAGGTTAACAGTTGGACTTGATGAACTTAAAGGTCTTTTCCATTATAAGTGATTCCATTATTCTATTCTAAGTGCTTAATGATTCTTACAGACAGCAAAGGGGAAATACTGGTTCTCAGGAACAGTCTTGGAACTTCTTTTGTTTCATGGAAATATAGACACAATACTTCCAACAGGCCTTCTAGTTAGAAAGAGCTTTTACTTGACATAGAAAGTATGGAAGTTAAAAAATTTCTTTTGTTTGTTTTGCTGGTTTTTGGTTGGGTTATTTTTGTTCACGAGTCTTTGGAGTAAGAGAGTTTTTGTACAGTGTGTTGCACCATTGTGTCCTATTTTGCTCTATAACTTATTCAGCATACTTATTGTATACTTATTCAGTATACAAAAACGTTCACTTTTTGATTATATTTGTGTTAGGCATTTTCATTTGGTGTTTGTGCTCACTGTCCATGAACTTTGACACCTTGTAAAACAGCCCCAGACCTGCAAATTGAAAATGCCCCAAGTTTTTATTTCATGCATTTCTTCAAATGTTAAGCAATTGAGTCCCTAGAAATTGAATACAAAAATACTTTGAGAGGGTTGCTAATGTATCACACCCTGAATTACTGGTCTTTGAAACAGCAACTTTAACCTTTACAAGGTAGAATTTTCTTGTTTTGCAACTTGCTAAAACACAAGGAACAGATTAAGCATAAAAGGAAAATATAATTGTAACATTAGAAAGGAGGTGCAGGAAGAAATCTGGACTCAGAACTTTTTTCTAACTCCATTTAGGTCAGTCTTTTCAGTTTGGGCTTTTTGGTGGGGTTTTTTTGTTTGTTTGTTTGTTTTTCCTTAGTTTATTCCACATAGTTATTTGTCAAGGCCCAGCTGAAGTGTCCAGCTTCATTCAGTAATTTCTATGATGAAAAGATGTAACCAGATACAGTCTCTGGGGGCTTGTTGATTTTCAAAAATAATGATTGAAGAATGGCATTCATAGTGGAAATATTTTTATCTTTTAAAAACACAGTTGCATAGAAGACTTTTATACACATTTGTTTATCCTTGGTTACCCAGTTTTCCAAATATTATCAAATAATTCTTTTTCTCCAGAGAAACACAGATTACAGCTGTGTTTCTCTGGTGCTACACATCATCTTTTTCCATCTTCCTCCTGTGGAGCTATTTGACTAAGAATCTAATTCAGTGAAGCCCTTCAATAACTTGCATAGCTGCCAGCTAGTTTACTCAATTGCACACGATGGCAAAGGGTTCTTCTGAAGCGTTCGTGATATCTGAGTGAGAACTATTTTTTATTTTCATTATATTTAGTTATCTTCCTATTATGGAAAACTCTTGTAGGCAAAATTTTCAGCCCTCAGTTGGAGCTGCTTGATGAATGTGGAAGAAAAGAAGCATAACCTTCAAAACTGCTAAGCAGTCACTTCATCTGAACAGTTTTCATAAACTTTCTTTGGAATTTTTAAGCCTAGATGCTGCTTAAAATGAGCTTTTAACATCTACTGCCAATGGTTTAGGAGTCAATTCTAAGTATCCTTACATGGGAACTCTGGCAGCTTCCAATGGTACAGGCAAAAGACAGATATTTACTATCAACGTAATCTGCATGGACTATTATGGAGCGATTTTTTTATCAATGAGATATAGCTATATATTTTATATATAGGTAGTTAGAAGAATTCTACAGCTCTTGTTTTAAAAGCTTCTTTTTGGTTTACCTCCTCCATATATCCAGCTGATAGTGGCAGAGACTGAGTGACAATATGTTACCTGTGGTAGTAGATCGAGCCAGTGAAGGCAATGAAGATTGCTGCATGTTCCATATGTGTGTGGTCACTGCAGAGCTGAGGCTTTGGGTTTGAGGGGAGTGAGGTAGGGAGCAGTGGTAGCAGGTCTCTGCACTGGCTCCCTGGACCCAGTGGCAGAATAACTATCCAAAGTGAAGTTTAACTGAGTCTGCATTTGCAAAGCATCCCTTTTGTTGTACTGAGGGTTTTTAAAGTAGCTTTCTGTTAGTTTAATTTCAGATTTTCTGTTAAGTGTCTGCTGGCTTATGTGGGGGAAGGATGGGAGCTGTCAATGGATGAGTTGTTAAGTTTCCAGTGGCTTTGAGCTTCTTTCCCAATACTAGGGAACAGTGCTTTAAAGAAAGAATTGTTTCTTTTCAGCTGTGTTTTGCAGTCTGGACATTCTAAGGATAAGAAGCATGTGTTACCCTGTGTAAATTAGGAAATGTATCACTTTAGGTAAACTTTATTTGCAATTGATTTTCTGAGCATACCATTTCTGAAGGTAGCTGCACTGTTGAGGACTATTCTTGCCATCAAATGGCATGGTAGCTCAGTGGATGTGAGACACCAGAGCTGCTTCCATTCTGAGTAAAGGCCTAAGCACCAAAAACGAAAAACTGTTAATTGCAGAAAATATTTATGGATAAGTATCTGCAGCTTCTTTTTCCTGAATCATTTCTTTTAAAGGCACAATAAGAGCAAGACTATGCTACTGTATAAATATTTTCATATTCAGTAACTCATCTGGAGAAGCTGGAATGATGTCAGGGGTAAGGGGAAAATTGTGGGAAAAGACATTCTCCTGGAGATGTCTGCACAGTCTTGAACTATATCCATCCCACAGGCTGACAGCTGCAAGCACCAGGCACAAAGTTCTCAGCAAAGCAGCACATTTAACAGTTTACTTTGGGCAACGGTATTAGTAAGTGAATTACTGTTTTACCTTCATGTAGTAGTATTGTATTGAGGGCTCCCAAGTGATAATGTAGCTAAATGTCTTCAGAAGGTTTTATTAGTATCTTAAGGAGTTAGAAACCAAAGGGGCAATATCCATTCCTTGGATGTACAAGTAGCCAGCATGAGCTGTGAGGGTAGTCTTCAGTTGTTCTGTATTCATTCTGTCCTGCTGTTGGAGGGTTTTTTCCTAAGACCTGAAATAACCCCAAAATTGCTATGCAAAAGGTCAGCAAACTGATGTCAAGGATGAAGACACTTGGAGTCTGTTTTGGTAATGTTGATGTGAGAAAGCTCTGGTTTGAGCATTAATTTCTTGGAGTTTTTAAGATGGTAGACAAACTTATGTCTTTCCCATGGGAGAAGAAGAGGATGGTGTCAGGTACTCGAAGAAAGGGAAGGAACAATTTATGGAATAAGTTGTATTTATTGTTCCTTACTCAGTAGGTCACTCTTCCTCTCAAGTGAAAACACCTGATTTAGACCGCAAGTTCTGTGAAAGGTGGTGAGCTGGGAGGATTTTTCTCCATCTGAAAAAGCAGATGATCGCTATACTTGCTGCTCTGGTTGTCACCAGTGCTGAGTGCCTGGGTACTTCTGCTTTCTTTTGAAGACAAGGAAGTAGAATTGTCACCCTGCACCTCACAGGTGGCTTTCTGCTATCAAAATCTGTCTTTACAGTCAAAAGGACGTTCTTACAATATCCTAGTTCTGTTAAGATGATCTGGCAAAAGTTCCAAGAAACAATCCATGCTTTTGCAAGGTTTGATATATTATGACTCTTAGACATATGAGTCCAATTCTAACACTGCAAGGCTTTCATCCACATCAGTAGATACAGCATCCAGAATTACCACCAGTGGAGCTTTTCCTTGTTAGCAGTTTAAAGGTGCATTGGGCCAATGTTGCAACAAGCCCTGAATCTACCAACATTCTATCTAACTTCACACTAGTTTAAGAATAAAATCCACCCCAGGTTTTGAAGGAGCAATCCTTTTGTTTGTCTGAATAATTGCAGTTCTGATATCAATCAATTCTTCCTATATTCTTTCTCACATCATAAAGGTTTGGATTGTCCAGTTTCGGTGGTTTCTGTTTTGCACCCTCATGGACTCATCACTTTGCTTGATATATCACCAGCACCTGTAGTAGGAACATGTGGAAAAAAGTGCAAAAGAGCTATGGTGAACATAGTCTGTGTGTTACCAAAACAGACTGACAAAGAGTCAAAGGCATGGTTAGTTGATCTATTTTCTGGCTACTTCTCTTCTTCACTGTGGCCACCTGGGTATTTCAGAGACACCAGATGGGAAATGGGTCCTATTAATATCAATGAGACTTTGACTCCTGTATGACATTAAGCAGCTAAGTTTTCCTGGATTGAGATATCTCTTCCTGCCTTCTCAGGTCATGGGGACAAAATGATTGTTCTTTACTTCCCAAGAGCTTTCTTAATAATTTCAGAAATTAATTCTTAATGATTTTTCTCTTAACTTGCAAATGACAGCACAAATCACATGTTGGGTATAACAGTCATGTGTGCTGATACCTAGAATGTGAGAAGATTTTGAGACCTATGTTTCTATCTTAAAAATTCTTTTTTGCATAAACCTTGTTTTTATGCTGCCAAGATGTATTACTTTGGACACACAACTGGCTGTTAGCTGGTATAAGAGAGAGAAAAAACACAGTCATCTTAATGCTGACAGGTTCGTCAGTACTAGCAGAAGCAGATGGCATGGAAAAGATTAGGAGGGGGAAAATATGAGTATTGCAGTTTGTAGCTAGATCAGTTCCAAAAGTGAAGAAAAAAGATTCATTGTATATTTTGAACATAAAGTTTTGCTCTCCCTGATGTATAAAACATCAGCTGGTTTCAGTCCAGTATCAGAATGCTTACACAATAAGACAGTCTTAATTGGACATTTCAGTTTAAATTGGCTGGAGTTATGATATTAATTGAATTGTTTTCCCTTTGCAGGGACCTCAGGGGCCTCCAGGACAAAAGGTACAGTATAAACAACAATAGTGTGAAAGTGGTTACTCCTCCTGGTGCCAAATTGAAAGCAGAAAAGGTGAATGGGATTAGCTACTGTACACTGCATTGAATCAGTTAGTTTAGGTTCTGAATTTTGGTTTTGCAAATGCAGCCATATAATGTGAGACATCAGATTTCTGATTTCCCCCATCATAGGAAGTTCAAGCAGTGCAGAGCAGACTGTTTTTCAGTCTCTCTGTTTAAGTTTAAGGTGAAAAGGTCACTATAATTTTCTTATTCATGCACTGGTGTGATTAGGAAACCAAAGTTAAAACGTTGTGAAAGGTGGGGAGATAAGGTTTCTGATTAAATGCATGTCCTTACTCAAGTAGATCAGAGCCATATGACTAAAGAATTGACCAGCAGAAACAAAGGACATAGGTGTTGCTGATAAATGGTGCTTGGTTGGCAGTGTTCAGGTGGTCTGCTGGTGTCTTCCTGTTCCTTCAGTAACCTGAGACCTGACTTCCTGCGAATGCTTTCAGCATTATTTACACTCATTAAAGCAGGCTGCCTAAGTTTGATTGAGTGAGTTTAGGATTTATGGAATTGCACCATTAAAACAGTCCTCAAAATATCAGCAGTAACAGCTCTTGAGCGGTACTTTTCAAGCATCAAACCCACATACCACCAAGGTGAGTAATTTTCTACGTGCTTTCAAAAGATTAAAAAGTTGTATGAAAGATATTTTATACAACGGGCTTAATTCGTATAAAGGAGAAGAAAAAGAAAGGAATAAATAGTATTGATGTGAGAAGAATGCCTCTGTTTTTCGTCTTCTGAGATAATATGCCTTAGAGTATAAGTTTGCTTGCATCTGTTAAAATGGAACTTTTTTAACAAAGGAAAGAAAACCCTGTGATATGTAAAAATGTAATCCCAAAGCATACAAATTGGTGGAATTTTGGCAGCTGTGAGTTTTCACAGAGTTTACAGGCTGAAGGAGAAAACTACCTTTCATGTTTGGCAATGCAGGAATGTGGCGTTTTAGACCTGTACTGATGTCTAAGTTGCCATTATAAAATTATACCCTTATATATGAGGAGAATATTTTGCCTGTACAGCATCAGCAAAACCCATGTGCTGATGAGCTTTTGAATATCTGATAAACTTTTACTTCACATGGTAGAATCAGCTTTATTTACATTTTCTAACATCCTGTGTTTCTTAAGAAGACTCATCAGCCGTCACTGAGAGGAGGAACTGTTAGAAATAGAATAGTTTATTCTATTCTAGTCATGGTTTAATGCTCTTCTGAGCTTTGCCTTCTAATTTTCTGGAAAAATTATGCAAAGATGTAAAAATGTTCACTTGGACCTCTTTACACTGCCTAGAAGTCATGATTATGCATCCAGCAAGAAGAGACAACAAGAATTCCAAAGTGGAATTCCTTTGGGAGGAAGGGAAGAGCGTTTTGGGTCATGGAGATAGGCTGGGATGCAGTGTATTATTTCTTGCTGATTTAAAGCTCTGTTAGTAGCTCTTGGAGGTTTTCTGAGATCCTCGCGAGTTGCTTCCTTTTCTTGTATCACAGGATTCCGCAGCTCTATTATTGACAAACATGTATCCATTTTCGATGCATTCCCTTGGGGTGTTGGTGCCCTTTGACTAAACCATTTCTAGTGAAACCTCTAACCAGGATGGATAGAGGGGGAAAATGCCATGCACCAATTCTTTCAGTTTCCTTGCTGAGCAGCACCATTTTTATATAAAAAGAGGAGAATGCTGTGTAAGCACATACATTCCTTATGTCTCATGTTTTCACTGAAATTCAGTACCAAGTCAGACAAGGTCCTTCCAAAAAACTGCCCTGCACCTAGGAACTTACAGTGCGAGAGCTTTGTAGGCAAGATCCCTCCAATGTTTTAAGGCAATGTTAATATTTTGTTTTTCTTCTTTGCTCCTTATGTTTCATCTCTGTAGACCTACAAATTTTGATTTTGGTAAGACTGATGCAATTTAAAAGTGTATCTGTAGTTTGCGCTGTCAGTCTTAATCACTGCAGGTTATCTCCTAAAATCCTTATGATAGATTGGTACTACCATTTATTGAGCTTGAAGTGTTCCTCTAGAAGCATTAATAGTTTTTTTCAGGTGCTATATTCAGTTGCATAGGATCAGTCTCAAAATTTATTGAGAGCATTAAGTAGGGTTGCATTTTAATTCTTATATTTCCTGTGAGCTATCCACAATATTACAAAGCAACCCTCACCTTGAAGCTTATTTCAGGAAGAGGCCACAGTGTCATTAAAGTGTACAACATGAGAATGTCTAATTAGTAAAAAATCTCAACTGAAAAGAGAGCTCAGCTTGGATAAAAATTGGTTTTTGAAAATTTCACCATTATTTCTAAGTACTGTATTAAGAGATGTTTAATTTGCTAAGCACTGGTGTCTGTTTCCCTCCAGGGTTCCGTTGGAGTGCCTGGTGTTCCAGGAAGAGATGGACAAGTGGTGAGTTCTCTACGGCCATTTTTTACATACTGGATTAAAGGAATTTTGTCCTTGTTCACGTGGGCAATATGCAACCTTACATCCAGAGCTGTGGTTTCAAATTAGCTTCATGGAAAAGTCCTGGTTTGTGCTTTGAAATATTTTTTTCTAGTTTTACCTGAACAAGCAGTAATGTAATTAATTACGTTCAAAGTCTGATGTCCAGATCTGATGATAGGTTCCAGAAAGAAATGCATATTAGTAGTGTGTTCCTTTAGACAGAGCATTTACAAACTGGTTTTTTTACTTTTGGTTAACTCTGTCCCATGATGCAAACACTAATGCTGATACTGGGTATTCTTACAGTGCCAATACATTGTTAATTCAACCTATAAATAAAGGGAGACTGGAAACACAGGTGGAGGATAACGTGAAATTGAATTTTGGGGGCAAAAATGCATAGAAATAAACAGAAATGTTCTTGAACACAGCTGGGAGGAAATGCTAACTCAGGCAAGTCACTGTCATGTCTTCGTGCCATCACCAAGCAAACTCGCAGTTTAGAACAGGCCTCCATAGGGAGAGGTCACAATAAAGCAGCAGGGCTGTTTTCACAGCATTGCTAAGGTTTCTTGGCAAATCCGAATGATGAAGTTTAAATAATACCCCTCCCTGACTGTAAACAGTATTATCCATCTGTTGTTCTCACAAGCACAAACGTTCCTAGTGAACTGTAAAAGCACTGGCAGGGGATGCCAAAAGGAAAATGCATGACAGGTTTAAGCAGCAAGAGATGGTAGTGTATAAGGATCGCATTAGATAATCCTCTCTTCTGCTTCCCTCACCAAGAGCCCTAGGAATAGAAGTGCTAAGATGTTTAAAATAATATGAAATGAATTTGCATAAAGATCTCAGATTTTTTCCTTCATATTTTATAACTGTATTCAATGGTAGACAGTGCTTTCCAACTCAGATGCTATTGCTGTACATAGTTCAAGTAAATTTTGTGGCCAAGTCTGAGAGAAAAGCCAGTGAAGATGCACCTTGTAGCATGATTTCCTTTGGGTGTGCTGGAAGATGTAAAAAGACTGGATAGGGTGAGGTTGCAAACCACATTGAACAGAACAGAACTGATGATTCAAGAGCTTTATTTTTAATAGTAATCACAGAAACTCCAGCCAGAAATCTTTACTCAAATGAGCACAAAAATTGGATGGTGAGGAATGTGTCAAATGTGCAATTAACATGTCATTTTGGGAGACTTGGAATTTTTTTAAGGCTGTATGACAAGGCTGCTGCATGTCTATTTTTAGGAGACCACATAGACTTGCCTGCAGTTGTGTTTCAGGGGAACAAAAGAAATATGCAGTTTCACGATATGGGAAGATGCAAACACATCTTTAAATGTTGATTGTTAACTATTTTGTGCTTTAAAAAACAAGTCTTAATGTTTTCAATGTATGTGTTTATGTTTATTTCACCTACATCAACACTCACAACATCTAAAACTTTGGAGACATTTTTAAATTATTGCCACTTCATTAAAGTTATCAGCATGTTCTTAGTGTAGCTGGACTATTTTACTTTTGACCTTTAAGAAAAAAAAAATTACTAAAGTAAAACCTGTGTATCAGGACAAAGGCCATGCAGATAAAAATGAATTGCTGTTACTTTTTTCAGTTTGATTTCTCAACTGCTGATTCATACTGACTAGAAAGCACTTCCTTATGTGCAGAAAATGTGTTATTTTCCTATAACACTAAGCAGATGAAAGTTGAATGTTGCTATCTCCTTTAATAAATTAAACAAGAAATTCTGTTAACTTGGAAAGAGTGGTAGAAATAAAGTCAAACTGAAGCAGTGTTTGTCTAAAGTTAGAAAGTATAGTGCAGCCTAGGACTCCTGTGTTAATATTTTGCTACCAAAAGGTCCATTCTCTTAATTTCTATGGAAAAACAGATTCTCAGTGCAGTGTGACACAGAAGATGTTGTTGAAGGAAGACCAGAGTAGTAATTTTAAGAGCTGGACTGTACTATGAGCCAGCTGTTGGCATTCCTGGCTTTACTCATGATGATTCGTGTTGATTTGCAGAATAGTTGAATTCAACTTGAATGTGTGATGCAAGTCATTCCCTTTTTAGAAGTTATGTAGTTAAAAGACTTTACAAAAGCCTTACTGTCTTGGTTGCCTTTTAATCAGTGAACTTGCTCTGTCAAACAGCAGCATGTGCAGTGCACTACGTTCCAAGTTAATATTTTTTCTTAGTTTAAAAGGCAGTAAGTGTTAAGCACATGCTTAAAATTAAGTGTGTGAATGCTTGTCTCATCTGGACAATGAAATGTTTTTCAGCTAGTGAATGTCAGCAGTGAATTAGCTTTGCTCTCTCCTTGAGCAGGTGAACAATACAGTTAGGTCACCTCTGTCCTCTTTGTGTCTTTGTAATTTTCCTGTCCCTTTTCCTTCACCTCTTCTTTAATGGAAATAGTGGGTTATGGGAGACAACTGACAAGTCGGACCACTAGGTCTGGGAATGAGATCATAAATTCTGAATACACTTAGAACAGTTTTCTAATCCCTTAACATATGAACCACTTCTCTTGGACAATCTCTGGATATTAGAGTAAGTATAATTTTACACGACCCACATGTTTACCCATATGTTTTTTGCAGGACTGTTAACTAGTAGATTTTTCTTGTTTTCAGAGTAGGAAACCATTACCATAAAAACTTCACACGTTTTTCTTTTCTTTTAGGCCAAACCCCGTGAAACATTACAGGTGGTCTTGCAAGGGCATTTACAGTCTTTATTTGTTCCTACATTTGGGAAACCATAGCCAACTTATCTTGTTGAGAACAGTAACTGGAAAGGAGCTGCCTAATAATACCTGCAGCTGAA
Organism: Dendrocincla tyrannina; assembly: GCA_035047865.1. Lineage (NCBI taxonomy): Eukaryota > Metazoa > Chordata > Aves > Passeriformes > Dendrocolaptidae > Dendrocincla > Dendrocincla tyrannina. The sequence goes on along the minus strand of JAWWMP010000132.1, from coordinate 25,972,806 downwards.
GAGAATATTGCTCCTGGGATGGACCGAAACCACCTGAGATAGCACGGGCAGTCTTTTTGAGTGCTGCCTTTCCTTTGTAAATTGTTGTGCAGTCCACCTTAGTGGGTTGCTTTCTAGCAAGATGCTATGGCAGATAAACTTCCCTTTCTCAGTCCCTGGCAAGAGGTCCTCAGGCACTCAAGGAGTATGAAAAAACATTAATCCTGCGCAGAGATACGAGGTGCAGTGATGTAGGGATATCAGGTTCCCCCATTAATCAAGCTGAAATAGCCACAAAGGGCTTCTTGGAAAGTTCAACTCTCTAAGTATGGAATATATATTCTGGTATTTGCTAAGTGGTACTGATTTGGTAAGGGCTCTCAGAGACTGCAGCAGCAACACAAGGAGAAAGTGAAGGTTCCTTAAGACAGGATTGCATTTGGCCTGAAGGAACCCAGTATCTGGAGTCTGTGCAACTAACTCACTGTTAAAAATAGGGGTTTGTCTGGCGTGCATAATCCCCTCCCTGTATACTTACAGAGATTGCTTTTCCTTACATAATACTTGATATTTTGTTGGGGTTTTTGTAAGGGTGTATTGAGAACAGAATGTGTGGTCAGGATAAATCTCTTCAAATTCTTTCAGTAGATTGACAATAACAATTTGATAAACCTCAGAAGAATTTTCCTTCTTATCAGTGCATTCGGAGTACAGGCATGCACATTTCCTACTGCTTTCTTCATGCTTCTTATTACTCTATTTTGCATGTATTTCCCTATTGCTGTGTACAGTACCATGTAGGGAACACATTTTGAAGGTAGCAATATCACGTTCCTTTAGAGAAATGAGAGCGAGTATACATGTACTAACATTTTTTCAAATAAAGGAAGGAAACGTCATAAATGTAGTTCACAAATTCTCAGACAAGTTTGCAGGCCAGCTGAGTCTTGTTGAAGAGCCTTTCTACTTAATTTCAGCTGGTGAGTGGGCCAGGGGAGATTTCCAGTCCTTAAACAAACAATTTCAAGTTACTTTGGAGGGGAGCAAAAAGCAAGTTGAAAGGAGGTAATTCAACCCTGGTTTGAAATGGAAATTATAGTAACATGTCTGAGAAACCACTTTTTTACCCTCTGTCCTTGTCTATGTATTTTAGAGTAAAATTAGACTGGATTAGATTTGGGGCCTCTTGTGTTTCCTTATCCTTAAATTGATTACATTCTAATGAGTGAAAAATATAGCAATACTGACAGGCTTTCTTTTCAGGGTGAGGTGGATATCAACCAGCTGGTGTAGAGAGAGTTATGTATCTCACCAAAACAAAACCTATTTCAGAACAGCAGCCTCCAGGCTGTTTTTCTGTTACAAACAAGAAAAGCTGGGGCCTTCAGGCACATTATTTTTAGCTCATTAATTCTGGATATGAAGGTATATGCCTTCAGGGCACAAAGCACTCCAGTAAGGCAAAGCATGTTTTTAACTGCCTTGACTCCTTTAATATGGACTCTAGTGGGTGATACGTTTTCAGACCTGTTCTGAAGTAGATTTTATGAGTTCATATTGACAGATTTTTCTCACATTACCAGCAGAGCCCCAGCATTGCTCTACACATTTGAGTATTCATCAAGTTCAGATTCACTTCAGTGTAAGTATTAAGACTGCCCCTACCGCGAGACTATCTGAGCAAACTCCTACACCTATTTATTGAACAGAGTGCTGAAGGTTTTTTCCCACAGGAAAGACAGAGACAGTCTACCAGTGTTAATATGGATATTCAGTTACTATAGGCTCAAGAGTGTTAGAACTTGAACCAGGATGTTCTTGTGTGCTGTCCAAAGGAATATCCGTCTGTTTTTTCTTTGAATTATCTGAAAGTCCTGAGTTGAATGGCTGGTTTGAGTATATTCTTGGCATGTTAGTATTTTGTTTGTCTTGGCAATTGATACCAATTGGAAAAAAATAGCCAAACACTTCTGAGACTGAGAGCATTTTATTGAAGCCATTTCTAGAAATTACCATGATGTTTTGAATAGTTAATGAGTGATACTTATTCAGTCATGCCTTGACACTGCAGTTTACTGATGGGACAGTCTTCTTTCTAATTCAATACAGTAGTGACAGTAACTTATTTTGTTAGAGTGCTGCTATTTTTGAGGAATCAAAGTGTCTATCCTCCTGTCAAGGCACTTGGTAGGTTAACATATGGAGCTCCCAATGGCAGCTCTCCATCCACAGGTTTGCTCATGAAACATGTTAAGAACTTTCCTGTTATTGACAGTAAACAAGCATTACAACGTACCTGTTTGAAAATACACCATCATTATTCCATTGATGGAGACCCTTCATTTTCTCTATAGCATATAAACAACAGCAAAACAATTCCACTGTGTCTGCAGCATCTTTCTGTGTAAGTTGTCATCAAATGAATTACTGGCACATTTACGTGCCTGCTGAGTTAAGCTGATCGATTTTTGGGTGAGTGAACAATAGAGTGTTAGCTGGAAATTTTTATTTCCGCCGATCTGAGACCATTTGTGAATTCAGCAAATTGTATCTGAAAAGAAATGGATGCTGGTGGTGAATAACTGGGGATTTTGGTGTCTGTAAGTGTTCTAGTGGCAATGCCTTTTTCTGCAGTAGACAGAAGGCTAGAGAATTACCTTCAGGTACTGCATAGTTTTTCCATGAAATTTGGGAAAAGGAAGTTTTTCTAGCATTTTCTAATGTTTTATAGTCCATTTTGAAGTGGGTCATGTAATGAAAACAGAACTCCTGGGACTGGTCAAGTTACACAAAGACAAGAGAAAATAGCTTTATTTGAAACAGAAGTTAAAGGCTACCTGAACAGTATTTTTAATGCAATATTTGCATGTTTACCAGTTTGGGGCATGACATTTGTGCATCAGGTAGTTGTGTTACTGCTTTGGTACAGCAAAATCTTGCAAAACAATGTATTCAGATAAGATGGTGCTGGTACCGCAGCATCCCCCTAAGTTATTTTTCTTTCAGTCCCAGTGTCGCTTAAGCCACACATTGCTGAGGTGGTGGTTAGAAGTCATAGCACATTTCAGTGCCAGTAGGGGGAATTTGATTTTTGTTCTGGTGTATCGTGGTAGTCACAGAGGATGTTCATTGCACAGGACAGCTTCTGTGGTGTGGTCTAGCTGAGAATAAGAATGCAGAAGGGCAGAAAGGGCTAATAACAATTCCTTTAAATTGAGTACTGAGATATTTCACACCTCCCCATAACATATTCCCCACATTGCATCCCTGTCTGGGAAGAGTTCCAAGGGGTAGCTCTGAGGCTTCACACAATTTCTCTAGATCTTACATTTTTAGCTTGTGTGAGGGTGCAGTTTAGACCTCACTATATCTTCGATTGGGATAATAGGTTGTCTTTTATAGGCACTACAAAGTTTTAGAGCATGATAGCAGTCCCTCTGTCCCTGAGTGGTAATTTCTCAGGAGTTCATGACTGGAGAAAGGCAAGCTATGAACTAAAATCAGATGTACTGTAGACAAAGTTACTCTTTAAATGGGATAAAAACACTGTTGAGGCCACTTTGGCAGTACTATATGCAGTTGTGAGCTCCTCGGTATGAGAGAGGGACATACTGGATAGAATCTAATGGAGGGCCTCAAAGATGAGCGAGGGACTGCAGCATGTCTCCTGTGAGGAAAGACTGAGAGAGCTGAGACTGTTCAACCTAGAGAAGAGCTCAGGGGAAAATCTCACCAATGTGGACAAATGCCTGAAGGGAAGGTACAAAGTAGATGGGCCAAGTGTTTTCCAGTGGTGCCCAGTGACAAGACCAGAGGCAGTGGGCACAAAATGGGCACAATCTGAAATATAGGATGTTCCCTCAGAACAGGAGACACTTTTTTACTGTGAGAGTAACTGAGCACTGACACAGGTTGCCTGGGGAGGCTGTAGAGTCTGGAGCTATTTAAAAGCCATATGGACATGATTCTGGGTGTGCGGCTCTAGGTGACCCTGCTTGAGCAGGGAGAGTTGGATCAAGTGATCTCCAGAGGTTCCGTGTAACCTCAACCATTCTGTGATCCTGTGAAAAAAAATAAATAAAAATATGCTGCCTTGATTTGAAAGCTAGGTGATGTGCAGAAGACAAACTGACCTTTGCTGTCAGTGCTTTTAAAAAGAGACTGCAATAGGCATCAGGAAAAACATTACTCATGGCCTGGTGATTGTAAAAATCTTGACATTAAGGATCTAGTTTTATAATTTCTTTCATTTTATCAAGTTGAAAAGAAGTCTGATTTCAATTATTGCATCAGATGACATTGTTGAATGTCCAGTTTTCCCTTGCATGCATCACACCTTCAACAGCAGTGTAATTGTCTTCAGCCTTTTAAAGGTCAGTGTGCTTTTTTTTCATCTCCAGAACATTAACCTAGGGAGCTCAAGCATACTCATACAGCATTTTTCACTCCAATTTTACTAATGCAGCATTCTGGCTTTTAATATAGGCTTTGAGTAATAAATATATAAATAAATAAACGTAACTAAATGGAAAGAAACTAACTATACTTCCTAATAGAAATACTTTAACGCCAATGTAATGCCAATATGTTCATGCCAAGAATCAAAAACATCTTTTGGGACCAACGTTGCTACAACAGCATAGTATTCTAGTGTAGCAAGGGAAGAGGTATCAGTCTATTCACATTCAAAAGTTAACAGCTGTTTTGGTTTTACTTTTTTTACTTTTGGAATGTCTTAATCGATTAGAGGTCTCTCAAGGCTTTGCTCTTTTTTGTGTTTGGGGGAGCTTTTTTTTTTTCATGGTTTGGTTTTCCTGTTTGTTAGGGGTTTTTATTTCAGGGTTTAATGGAATTGTAAAAATATCTACACATAAAGCCAGACTGCCATGCCTACAAGACATGCTGTGTGAAAAAGAGGTGCTCCCTGGCACAAAGCTAGTTTTGCTGTGAACTGGGAATGTTTATCGGGGCTAGGACGAAGAGTAGCTAATGGGCTGTACATTTTTACTTCACCCTATTACTCCCTAATTCCTTGTAGGGTCAAGAAAATAGAGTTCTAAAGTAGGGAAATACTGTAGGTACGACAGGAAATTATTTTATTTGCTATTCACCTGAACATTAGAAATGGAATGATAATCACTTGAAAAACGTAAAGCCACAAGGTCACTTCTGTGCTGTCCTTCTAGGTTTGCTTTCAACCTTTCTTATTCCCAGAGCTAATTTCTGCAATTCTCATTCCTCTGACTAGTACTTTCAGTGCCAGAAATGTAGTGTTAAGCATAGAAAAATGGCATATAGATCAGAAATGAGACTGTTGGTATGAATAGGGATTTACTGTGACCAGGTGACAGCCTGAAGTTTTCACTTTTTTTCCAAAGAAAATAATTTTCTTGTTCTAGTTTTGCAGTCTCCATTTTGTCACAGTAGTAGCCCTCTCCATTCATAGCACTGATATGTAAACCTGGGAGGAAAGGGCAGGCTTGGAACTTCAACCCTTTGATTAGAGATTTAAGCCCCTGAAAGCGTCAGCCAACAGCAGCTGTTTGAAAATGAAAGGGACAGAAACAAACTTGTTTAGGGTATGGGTATGAGGAGAAACAAGTGTATATTCATTGGTCCCTTCTGCTTCATTTTGTCAACTGGCAGCTTTCTTCAAGAGCCTTTTAGGTCAATCCTTTAGGACACTTAAATCTAATCTCCAACAGCTTCAGGACCTCACCACTCATATATCGAATGCCTGTGCCACTTTATCAGTCTTAGAGCTACTGTAGTACAAAGGAGCCTTGAAAAAGGGCTGACACAAATGGCTATTTAATTCCCTGAGAGCTTAATGGTACCTCACGTTTTTCGTCTGGCTTGGAAAATACCTCACTAGAGTTTTGCTAGAACCTCAGTGGTTTTAGTTTGTTTTGAAGCAACTCTTTATGAAATTAGAATGTAATTAATGATACAGTAGAACTTGCCTTCATAGATAATCAGAGTTTATATATCTGTGATTAAAATCTGGCTGTGGAAGTAAGAAAGAGCTAAGTCCTTGCTTAACAGAAGGCTTTTATGGAGGGTTAGAAAGTACAGGTTGCTGCATTTGAAAAAGCCTTTATCTTAACTCCTCAGTAACTTTTGAGTAGAGAAGTAGTTGATCATGTGTACTAATTTTGCATACTGTAGGAAAATTGTTCACTGAATTTCTGATATGAACTACTGTTTCTAATTTGTGTTGTATTATTGTATTTAACTTTTCCACCTTTTTATACATTTACATAACAAAGGGCTTATTGAAGAACCTAGTTGCAGGCTCTTTCAGATCCCCTTTTTGGCTGTTATTTTAATGTGCTTTGCCATGCCAGAAGTGTGATGCAGTTGTGTACGTGAGGGTTACCAAAGGAGATAGGTATTTCTTGTGAAACTGAGACATACATCTGCAGAGGATTTTATGTCATTAACCATAAACCCTAGGTTTTTTACAATAAAGTCTAACCATTGTGTTATTCTTTTATCTAAAATATCTGTGTTTTACCCAGAAATCTAGGATACTAAAACTAAGAAATGTCTTTCAGTATTTTGTTTTTTCTTGGTTTTTTTTTGTTGTTGTTGATACATTGATTTTTTTGTTTCTAAATTTGGGGGAGGGAAAAAAGATTGAAAATAATTGTTATTTGTTGATTGACTTAGCGAAATCATTTATGACTCCTTGAACTGTAGAAGAGTAATATACTATCTATTAAACATACCCAAAATTTGGAACATTGATGTAATGCTGAACATTTTTAAATTTTTAAAACCACTTTTCAGCCAGTGGTATAAAAGTATCCAAAATGGGCAAGCAAAGTATATTAAAAAATTAAAAAGCTCTCTCTTCTTCCAAATTCTTCCATTTCTGAAATGGGTCCTTCTCATTTTGTTTCATTATCTGCTTTTCATATGAGACCAGAAGCACAAATGTCAAAATCATTTAAAATAAGCCTTTCTTGCAGTATTTCTAAGTGGTAGAGAAGAGGAAAGCATTGGCAGTCTTGCTGGGAAGACTGTGCTATTAAGGTTAATTGGCCAGATTTTCAGAATCAGGAATCACAGATCTTTTTTTCTGTTTAGTTTGACATCTGTGTGTCTCTATCACCTTCAGTAGAATTATTTCTTGTCTTATATGGGTTAGAATTAATCCAATCTAAGTGATGAAATCAGCCATTTTAGTACCCTACTGTAGAGTAAATATTCGCAGAGTATTTTTAAATTTTGTTTGTCATTAATTACCCAATATGAGAGTATTCTTATATTTCATCATGTCTTTCTTAACCTCACTTTTTGTTTTCTTTGCCTTTAGGGTGAACCTGGTTTGCCTGGCATAGCAGGAGAGAAGGGAGCAGCAGGGCTTAAGGTTGGTATTGAAAATGGATTAAAAACAGAAACAACAGAGTATGTGAGTGCATATATAGATGACAGTCATGCTTTCCAACTTGGGTTTATTTTCTGACTGGCTTTTAATGATCTGCTCCCTCCAGTGATCAGTGTTGTAAGAGGCTTTACACATTTCACCATAAAGAAGCATATTCTTTTGCTGTGCATGTTTCATTCCAGTCAGTGGCACTGACACATACACATTCACTGCCAAGTGAATGCAACATGCCTGCAAGTGTTTGGGAATTTGGGGACCTTTTCAGAAAGGCTTTGTTTATGCCCCTTACAATGTGTTTCAGGCTTCTTTTCACTGCTGTGGTCAATTCTTTGACAAATGTCAGGGTTAAGTCTTGAGAGGCTGATCCTGCTATTATGAAAGTTAGCAACAAACCTCATTAGGAGCATGTCTCAGCCTGTATTTGTTACATCAGAATGACTCTTTGCAGCTATTTTATTGTTACATAATTTGTTCTGCTGTTTTAATATTGAGCAAATGAAATGGAACATAAAGCTTATGATAACTTCATTTAAAATAAAGCTGAACGTGTCCAAGGTGGTGGGATCTATGGGCTTCTCGGAACGGGTAACACTGAATTATAATCCTGTCAGCTGTGAGCGTGTGTCTTTGGTGCACATGTGCTCCTCAGCTGATTCTGTGCATCATGCTGCTGCTGACAGACATGCAAGGCAGCCTCTTTCCATTTACTGACTGTCTACTTGTCCATCAGGAATGAAAACAAACCATTTGGGAGCATGACCTTTTCTTACTTTCTATACAGAAGCCAAATTATTGCCGTTGATAGTTAATTCGTATTCACGCTGTAGTCTCTGAGTTGCCTAGCGACTGCCAGCCATCAGAAGGGGGAAATATGAGCCAGAGTGCAGCTCTGAGCCAGAAATGCAGAGATGAGTTGTCAGGGTCGGGCTGGTGTGCAAAAGTGCATTTGTAGTTTCTCAAGCACGTTTTAATTTACAAAAAAGCTAGTGCCTATAAGCCATCTTTTTGTATAGAGATTGTTACAGAGAATGTAAGGAGCACTGAAGGGTCTTTACTCTGAAACAATTAAGTTAGTTCAAAACACTTAAGGAATTTTCTCTCTCTCTCGGAACCTTCTGAGCCATTAACGGAATCATTTGGGATTTCCCTTTGTTCATTCCCAAAAAAAGGAGAACCAAACATCACCTAGGTCCTCCCAGGCCACCTCTCAAAGACATGCACCTGTTTGTCAGTGTTTAATCTTGGACAAAAGGGGAGGTAGGGAAGTCTTTACATGCAAATCATTAAGCTTTTTAAATCATATTGAAGTTGTATTGTCCATCGAGGTCTATTACATTTGCATATTTTACTGTTTATTGAAGATTTTCTTGTTGGGTTTTATCATCTGAGACATTGTCATCAGTAGTGACATAATTGTTAGGAATTGATGTACTAATGGTATTAATACTAATATTTTGATTTTTGCTCAAGTTAGTAACTTATGATATCTTTGCTCCAATTATTTCCATCAGGGTGACCCTGGAGAAAGAGGAGAAAAGGTGAGACACGTTCTACTTCCTTTGTGTTGGTTCTGTTTTGCATAACTGCTTGGGGAATTGCCAGTGCACTGATTTCGAGTTTAAAAAGAAAAAAACACAGCTATGACCTAGAACCTGAGTGTCATTGAGCAGCCTTTACAAGTGTCAGACAATGCCTGTAGTGGAAGTTATTGATCTGCAATTCCTGCAGTGGGATTGGTCGCAGAGAGCAGTGCTTGTGTGTTAAAGGCTGCACAGCTGAGCAGCCATGCAACTGATCCTCACTGTGGTCAGCTTAAGAAAACAATGGGCCTGCCTGAATAAATTAGAGATCCATAGATTTCTCATACCTTGTGTTTGATGCTCTGACAGCTGTGTGGAATAAAGTGATTAGGCTACATAGACTCTAAAGGTTATCTGGGTAACCAGTTCTCCACATGCTAAAAGTGGAATTCTCCATTCGTGTTTGGATCGGTTTAAGTAAGAACAGGGGAATCTGCCCCTGTGATCTTATGCTATAGACTGTCTGGATAGGTACCAGCAGCACAAACTGATGCACTGATGATGCTCCGATTTGCAGTGAGTTACCAAGGAATTACTTCTGTGATGTTCACAGTCACACTAAGACAAGACAAGGTGGTGGAACAAGCTCCATGCTGCAAAATAGGGGTATAATTCTGCTCTTCCAGGGAAAGTAGCCAGTAGGAGCACCCAAATACGCTCTGAGCTAGAGTTGAACTTCTCCATCTGTACACAGGCAGATTGAGAGTAAGGCACAAATCTTATTCTGAGTAGGAATCTGTACACGGCTTCATCTTCTGCAAGTACACCAGGACATGTTTTTAAAAAGTAAGGTACTTGTATAGAGGTGCAATTTGCTCTTGAGAAATACTTATCCATGTCTTTGCAGCTACAATTGAATTTCATTTCCAGATGTCTGTAAATCCAATTCATTTCATATTTTGAAAGCATATAATAAAAATAATCCAGGGAATTCATGAAGTCTATGCACCACATGTAGAAGTATGTAACTGGGAACCTTTTTTCATGTTTCAGTTTCTTCTGTTAAAATTATATTTTTTTAAGTACTTCAGTGATCCTAAGTTTGTTTTCAGACACAAAAGGAATAGCAATGAATTTTAACAATACTGAGTTTGTTAATTAAAATAATTTTATTTTTCCATAATTACCCTTGTCTTTTCCTAAGAAGTGTCATTACAAATGTCCTCAATGTGCTTTATCATGTCAAAGGAACTTGGGATGACATTCGTAACAGTTACTGTTCTGCATTTCATCAAGCCCTTAATTAAAGTGCTGCTAGATTGTTAGCTAGTTCCCATTGTGTCAGTGACTGTGATAAACGAATTTTTTCAGCTTTATGAAAGGGATCACAGTTATAGTGAACTCTGTATAAGACATAGCCACTTCCTGACAATGTAACAGAGAGACTGACTACCTGATTAACAAAATCAACTTGCTAATCGTGTTGGAATGCTGATTCTTCTCTGCATGCTGCATGCTTGCATAAAATTATTAAAATATGTGTTTTAATTATAGGGGGATGCTGGAGAAAATGGACTGAAGGGTGACACAGGAGAAAAGGTACATTACTCATTAGCAGAGAAGAAAATGTGTGCTTTAGGCATGCTTACAATATAGTAAACTAATGAAAGTAATAATTTGATCGAAAGAAAAAAGCATTTTAAGCTGTTTTTTAAAAAAGATGAGTGATTTGACTAAGTTCATTTTTTATGAACAACAGAAAAATTGTCACTATTCTGTTCAACTAAGCATAAGATTTCAAACTTTAAACAGCAGTAGCTTTAGTAGAGAATACATCAGCATGTTTCTAACTAGCACTCCTCTTTCTTGAAATTTGCATCATACAGAAGCTTTGGTCACAACCTGTCAGTTGGAGCTAGGTCTATTGAGTTTTGGCCATTTCTGATATATCCTTTAACTTTTCTCCTTCTGTGTTTCCCTCAAAGAGAGTGACCAAACCAATATGGGACAAAAATTATGGTATCATGACAGGTTATTTCCCTTTAAAATTGGCAACTGGACAATGAAGAGTTGAAGATAAAAACCCACTTTCAATGTATATTCCAAGTGACATCAACAATAACCTCACTTTATTCCTTACCTGCTCATTGTTGCAAAGTACCAAGATGTAGAAATCACCAAAGTATAGACTTTGTAAAAATTTTTATTTTCCTTAGTTTCACTTAATGTGAGACTCATGTTGAATCACTGCAAAAGAAAAAAAATAAACCTGGGTTTTCAATGTTGCTTACTTACACAAGTCACAATCTTTAGCAGTCAGGGTAAAGGCTGTGTTGCACAGGAGAAAGGGCCAGACATATTGATCTCTTCTGGCCATCACTTTTGAACTCACCTCCTTCTAAAACCATTTATTTTAGGGACTGCACTTGGACAGAAGCATAACTTTTTCTTCTGTCCTCACGTGTATAATGCTTAACCACCTTACATCAGTTCAGTGCACGGAGAAATTTATGATGGGTTTGTCAAGCTGGTAAGGAATGCGTACAAATTCCTCAGGACCTATCATTTGAATACAGTAAAGTTATACTTTGAAGAGCATAAGGATTTTATGGAGCATATTCTAAAATCATCAATTATAAATAGACATTAGATTTAAGAGTAGTCAAGTTATTTAATTCTTGGGGAGTTCATTTAAATAATGCTTTATCTGCAGTCATGTATATTAACCCAGATGAAAGTCTAAAGAACCTTACTTAGTTACTTCCACAATGTATGCCAGTAAAATCATCTCGATCTACTTCTATGTGGTTTAAGAATATGATCTGTTAGCAAGTATCAGATTGTTGCTCAGATAGATAGTTCTGCAACAGGTAAATGGGAAGTTTATACTCTCTCTGGGAAGCCTCGTGCAGCTTCACTTGTTGCTTTTCTACTTTACCAGCTGTGAGAGTGAGCTTGCATCCACTAGAATGCCTGTAGTGCCCTGTGATCAGCAGCGTGCACATATCCCTGTTTCTGCTCAATTATAAAGTTTTAAATATTTCTGTGTGAGCTTTCAGCAGTTTGGCAGTCTCATTGAGATCAACTTGTGAGAAGTATAGGTCATCAAGAGACTTCTTATATTGCTGTATCTGAAGAAATCATAATAAACCTCTTCACCTTCTTAAAGTAGAGATCTTCCATCTCTTCCAGGTTTCATAGGAGTTTCAGAGGTGAGGTGGTGACATGGGAATATATTCTGTTTGTTTAGAGTGCATTGTTTTTACCATAACAAGGTTAGAATCCTCTGCGTTAAGTTTTGCAAGACTTAGCAGAACTGACTTCATTGACTTTCATTACATTTCATCCCTTTTCCCTGCCTACAAGGCAATCTGCCACCCAAAAAAAAACCCAAAAAAGATCCAGTTCTTACAGGAGACCTGCAGCTTAAATTTTTTGATAGATAACTCTGCAAACAGCACTTTCTAGAGAGCTTAGGAGAGTGATTTTTGACAGATAATTTAGGAGAAGCATTAAACTTGGTGTCACTTTACACTTGAGCTACTCAGCAGGGTTTGTATTCTTTCCTGTTCTTCAGCATAGGGGGATGTTTTTGCTCTATGATCGTTATGTGTGATTCCAGCATGAATTTGCCCAGCAATTGCTAATCATTTAAGTGTCAGAGGAAATCAGGATGACTATTTCAGGCACAATTAATTAGCATGCTCACGAACTGGACTTGACTTTTTTTCTCTGTTTCTTTTCTATTTGTATTTTTTCTGTATTATGAGACTTAATAAGGCTCTTTTAAAAGTGTGTTTGTAAGAGAGCTGCTGGACCTATTCAGAAGTGAGTTAAATCTAGTATCCACTCAGTTCTCGGGTGTTCAGCCTCATACAACTACAAACCCTTCCTGCTCAGTAAACAAGCCATTAATTTTATGTAAATAAATGCAGAGAATATTGCACTAGATCATAATGCTGTGCATATGCTGAGACTTAATCCATAGTTCATACAACTTAAAAACATTTATTTAAAGACTTCAGTAATGTTTCTGTGAGATAATTGCTAAATTTTACTCACAAGGTGAGAGAGAGATTCTAGGTGCCAAGAGTTTCAGATTTGGTATAGGAGCAGATTCATGTTTGTGCAATTAGTGTAGTTTTGTTTTCTGAACTGCTGTACCTAGTGACTCTCCGAAATGTGGATTTGGGTGCTTACTTCTTGACCTGAGGCTTTAGAATTAAAGGGTTGTCATTGAATTGTCCTACTTTGAAGACAGTGTTAATGCCAAATTGGAGTTCTTGCTTCTAATCTTCCACTGTAGCCGTGGTCCCTGCAAACTACCAAGTATATTCCTTCTTTGCACATGTTCACCTGCTAAATTTTCTTCATTTGTGAACTGTTTTACTCATCAGTGAATTGAGAACATGCTGTACCGTAATTTTTTTCTTTAATACTAATTTTTATTCTTGCATGAAGATGGATTATAAATATTTTATGTCTTATCTGCTCCACATCCATCATTGCCCTTTAAAATGTTCAACTGGTTGATGTGTCTTACCAGTTGCTTTGCCACTTTATAGCTATAAAAAGTCCTCAAGGCTTTCAGTTGGACACGCTTGTAAAGGGGTATTAGCAGTATCACTCATGCATGTCTATCAAAATGAGACAGCTCAGGTTTCTATGCATATATCAACCCTTCATGATACTGATTTCTGTGTTTTCTTTACACAAGAGAAAGCTGCAGTAACTGTGTATTCTTGTTCTTTAAAGAGCAGTGAGCATGTAAATGTATACCATTTAATTTTATATGATAATACCAAAGAGACCCCATACCCAAACCAACTTTAAAACTATGACATTCACAGAATGCTTTCTGCAGCTTCACTGAAACCTCAGGAGTGGGTATCCCTATTTGTATTTTAATACAAAGAATATTAAGCATTTATACTCTGCTTATACATCTTCAAAGCAGATTACAGTACTAGCTTCTGTTCTACCTATGTAAATCACTAGTAGGCTGTTTGGGGAGCTTGAAATTGCTGCCATGTAACAACTTGTTACTTTCAATGAACAATGTAAATTTATTTTGAATAGTGCATAATGACATAGTTTTTCAAATATAAGCACTGTAGCCATCTTCGACAGTGTGGAGTTTGACTAGCAAACTTTTCGGTAGTTTTTTTCTTTTTTCTTCAGTGTGTTGTTTAAGAAATCAGCTAATTTCAGTACAAGAGTTTTAAGGATCCTGTGAAAATTATACAAAACTGGGAGCTAAAAGCTTCCTTGGCTAGATCATTCACTGGTCCTGTGCCCTTGTATATATGGCAGCTTATCAAACCCTGTCAACCCGGCTGATTCTCTGCCCTGTATGTGTCACTGCCTATCCAATCCAGTCAACTCAGTGAAACACAGGCAAATAATTTTGAATTCTAGATGCCTCCTCAGAACAGAGACCTTTCCTGAATATGTAAATTACCATAGCTTGCCCGTCCTGTAAGGTATAACACATCACTGCATTGATCTATCAGTTTAAATGTGCTGAAGTGCTGAGGAAATGGAGCTGTGACCTGTCCTGATGGAGATAAACTCATGAATCACTGGGATTTTTTTTCAAAGTGAATCTTCATTTGCACAAAAAATTTTGTCATTTGAGACCTGACACTTGCCATTTGCAGAATTAGGTCAAAATAATCACTCATATTCTTTGCAAATAGCATTAAATTATTTTTAATGTAGATCAGCAATTTAGAGATGTCAAACTACGTCCCATCTTCTGTCTGTGTGAAGTCCATTTCTACAAAATCTGCAATTATTACATTTACATTATTAGTTGTGAAATTTGAGGTTAACTGTTACACTGTTTGGGTGAGTGAAACTAAATCTCTCTGCATGGTCTTGACAACAATACTGTTCCTTTTCTGAATCACACTGATTGAATTTATTAGTTAAATTCCTACGTAGCAGCACAGAGAACAGGCAATCTTGCTATATGGGTATTTTACCATATAATGCTGCTGTAGTTTTGCATGATTTGTTCTATGTGTTTCCTGGAAAACTGTATATAAATAATAAGTGTGATTATTTCTTGTGGATTTTGTATCAGGGTGATCCTGGTTCTTCTGCTGCAGGAATTAAGGTAATGTAGTTTTAAAGCAGTTGTGCAGGTAGAAGAGGGGTGGTTGGTCTGTGTTACTTTACAGTGTCACAGACATTTTGGGTATCATTAATGCTATGGTTTTCCACATCTCTGTCTTTAACTCATTTTGTCTGATCTTGTCTTTCATATGTTTTCTTTAGGGTGAACCCGGTGAATCTGGACGGCCTGGACAAAAGGTATTAGTTGGAAATGTTTAGTTTTCCTTTTCTGCTGGATTTATGATAAAGGATGTTACATCAATGTTACCAGTGGCACTTACCTTACTAGGGTGAGCCCAAGGCAGTACAATTTAGCAGCCCAAGGCCTGTACACATTTCACATATGTTCATTTTGTAATTTAAAAAAGCACAGGAATGATGATACTAATGTACATGAAAGGCAATATTAGACTAACCCATTCTCACTTCTAGCCACAGCACACTTCTTGCATTGAAAGCTTATGCAGTTGCAGCTGGTGAGACTAACAAAGAATGGCTCTGTTCTTTGCGTGATCACAAGCTAACCCTACATGTTTGACTGACTATTAACCTTCAGACTATGGTACATTATTACATCTCATTAGGAAGAAAATAAGTATTGACTAGAGTCTTTTTCACACGTACCTGTTAGGGGAAGAAAATAAGTATTGACTAGAAGACCTTTCATATATACCTGTAAGGGGATCAGACTGTCAGAGGAATATGGTATGTTTGGAGGGATGTAGACCAGGTAATGTTGCTCTGTTCTTCCTTCCAGGGAAAGAAATGCCCCTGGGTGCTGTGTGGCTGAGGCTGCTTCTGCAAGTAAATGTCCTGCAGGAGTTATGACTCTGCTGCATGAGGCCATTTGAAGCTGGGGAATTCACTCTTTGAATGCATTGTACATCAAACACAGTGACTGCTGTGCATTCAGCTCCCTTTCATGAGAGTAGGAGGCAGGTCCTGCAGAGAGAGCAGAGACAATGAGAGAACCATACTTTTTTCATTGTAATACTTGATTTCCCTCAGGAGCCATTGGCACCATTCGTTCCTCTTACAACATTGAACATTAGCCACTGCTAACAGAGCGGAGCAGAGTCCATCTGCCAGTTGAGCTAGCAGGTATTCCAGACTGACAATCAAGAGCTAAAATTCTATATATTGGATGGCAATGCAACAGTTTTCTAATACTCCAGGTCTTTTAGTGACTAAGCAAAACCCCTAACCACAGATAAATAAGAGATAAATAAGAAATTAAGTCTCTTTGAGAAATTATAACTGTCATCAATTATAATAAACAAAGACTGTTATGGTTGCAAATGCAGTTCTTTAGTAAAATACAGTCTTAATTAGGAAAAGTAATCAAACTTGTTTAAAGCTATCTAATCTACAGTCATTCATTGTGTGCATTTTGCATTATATGCTTTGCTTGGGTAATAAACCAGAAAATGCACTTAAGAGCCTGTGGAGATTCGTACTGTCATTAGGCAGCTGCCGTGGAGGCAAAACTAGCAGTGATTTATCAGCAGGCTTCTGGATCTCCGTCCCCAGGCACTCAGGTTTGATCTCATTTAGGCAGCATGGAGTGAGAGCTACACAGTTCAGACTTTCTATAATCTCAGCTTCTTGTTCACACCATGGGGGGATGTGGTGTGTTCTTTCCATTCACATGATAAGCTTCCAGTATGCCACGTGTGTGTCCCAGCCCAAACCAGCAGCTCCTATAATGCACTCATTCAGTGTGTCTCCTCCAGGCAGGTGCCCCACTTCTGCTGCTCTGCACTCCTGCTTAGCAAGGACTTGTCACCCCACCAGAGATTGTGGGGAGTTCTTTTTTCAGCTAGAGGCATGTCTCTGCCATTTACATAATCTCAATACTACTTCTTCTTCTGTGTCCCGTTCCTATTTCCTTTTTGTATCTTATTTTCTTCCTCATATTTTCCTTCTGCCTCTCCTTTCAGTTGTTCCTTATCCGTCTTCTAAGGACAGATATATATTGAGCTGCCCACCTGAATATAATTTACATGAAATGAAATGAAATTTCAACAGTCTGACAAAGCCATTGTGTGCCATATTGTGTGCAAAGGTGATACAATGACCTGCCACACCAAGCTGAGCATTATGAAATAAAGTTAGTATACAGCCTTGGTTTCTTTAGAAGTCATTCCTCTCATAAATCATACTCAGATATTAGGAAAGGTCCAGAAAAGAAAATAGTATTCATTCTTCTACAATAGCAATTGTATTTAAGAAATAGCAATTTATTTAATTGTGTTTCGCATTGTTTAATATATCTTTGAGGGGCGTTTTAATTGTTTTAGGTTACTGGAACTCTGAACTGGCTTTGCTGAATCCTTTCTGCTTGTTGTATGTGACTCTGTGGGGATTACCTCTGTCCCAAGACTAAGTAGAGACGTACTGCAGCAATACTGTTATATTGGCAATTATAAATATTCAAATGCTATGCTTAGAAGTGAATACAGTGCTTCTACAATTAGATGAGAAAAGTTCATGGTAGTAGTGTTGTGTTTATGGCTACTCAAGCAAGACAGTGAAAGCGAGTTGGGGTTTGGAGTTAGTACTTTGTAAGTGCAATGGAGGCCTTTTAAAGGATTATTCTTTTGCAAGAGTGATAACCCATTTTCTACCTCAGAAAGCATCAGTTGACATACCAAAAAATAATAGGGTCTATTGAAAATGGCATCCTAGCCTCTATTCTTCATTCTGATTTTATAGTTAATATTTTGAGACTGGAATCTTTCCTGTGCTTTTGGGCAATTTGAACAGTTAGAACTTTGGAGAAACTAAAATGAACAAAGAGTCTGTTATCAGATCCTTCTATACACCTTAAAAATCACTCCATTTGGTAAAGTGATTTGTAGCCCCTCTATTGTGGCTTTCAGTTTGTGGCAGAATGTAATTTTATTATGAGCATTTCAAGTCTATTTAATAGTACTGCCTCAAAGAAGTGTCTTTGAGTACTGTAGTTTGAGGAACATCTCTATTACGTATACATGTGTTTATGTTTGTGTATGTATACATGTGTATATGTGCAGGAATATACATAAGCCTGTGTGTACACAGACATGTAAAGTACTTTAATAGCACAGCCTGTATGAATCAGCCCAAACCACAGGGTTGAAATCTGGATTTCTATAAAGCTCAGGAGTGTACGAAATCTGGAATATAGTTCAACTCATTATAAAGGTAAAACTTGGCTTCAGAGTTCAGACCTGAGCTTCCAGAAAGTTCAGGGAATATTCAGATCCAAAGTGCTGGTAAGAATCCATCTCTGTATTAAAATAGAATCTTCAGCCTTTAAAATAATTATTTCTTCACATGTTATTGCTCTTTTTTTTTCTCCTCATTTCCCTAGACAACATTTTTCCATTTGGCTGATATCCCAAAATGACTATTTGTGAGAATGTTGTCATTCTTGTCTTAGACTAATTTCAACTTAATTTCAAAATTAATAGATTCAGTTTTCAATACCTGTTACAAAATTACCTTTGCAAATGCAGTTCTGTAGCTCTTTTCATTACAATTTTAAATAAGCAAAGCCTTTCTGGGTAAAGCAGTGAAAGGTTACGTTCCCACTATCCTTCATGACACCATGTATATTCACAGATAAACAACAAGCTCTGAAATTATGCTATGGATAGCTCTATAAATTGATGACCCAGTTATAATTACGCATTTCTGCTTCAATTGCACAGTTTAAACTAATCTCTTCTGAATTGCTTTGTAGCTAAATCAGACAGTTACACAGTACAATTATCTAGCTCAGAGTTGAGAATGGAACAGAATTAAACATCTGTCATAAGTCTGGAACTTAAATGTCAGTGTGCAAAATGAACCAGTGCTACTTGTTTTCTTCTCTTTTGCTGAAGGCTAATGTGAATTCATATTTGGCTTTCCTGACATGAATTTTCAGTCTGGGTGTCATCTTCAAATCCAAGGTTCCCAGAAGATATCTAAGTTAACACAGCTCTTACTAATAGTACATTTAAGTCACTCATTTTGAAAATATCAGTCCTGCTGGAGCTGACTAGCAGTCATTCATGCTCTTTTATCTTCCTGCAGAATTTACAGGAGTGTTCACTGGATAGCGACCGTAACTGAATAATGTCTGTAATATTATGTAATTTTCCTGTATAGGGTGAACCAGGTCTTCCTGGGCTTCCTGGACTCCCTGGAATAAAGGTAAATAAACTGTAGTATCTGTTGTATTGGGGGAGGGTGGGCACCACAAAGAGGGGGGGAAACTGCAAGAATTTGGCTCAAATGAACTTGCTGTACTGGACTTACATTTTCTTTTGAGTCTCAGGTATTAAACTGGGGGTTAGAACAGAAAGGTTTCACATGGAAATTTGGTTAAGTGTCTGTGAGTAGGCAAACAGTATATCTTACATTAAATTGTGAGTAGAACATTGCATTTTAGGGTTTTTATATAAAAAAAAGTCTAGAATAGTAGAGGTTTTTATTTTTTATTTAATGGAAAAGTCTTGTCATCAGAGTTTTACTTGGTTTCCACTTCGATGTGTGCTTTCTAGTAGCAGTGGTCTACTGAATTTGCCAAGCCTCCAGCCAGAGAACTGCATTAATTATACACAGGCTGTGGAGAACTGGCTCTGTTGTCAGAAATACTCAGTGCTCCATTACACAGCAGTGATTTCCACTGACAAGTCAAAATGTTTTAGTAAGATTCTTGTCAGTATTAGGTGCAGTCCCTGTACAATAACCTGGTTTAGTCCCTGGCTTCCAGTTTCTCTGGAATCTTTAGGCAAGCTGATACAAAATACAAGTGGTTGGTTTAGTTCTAAGTGGTTGCCCTGGGAGTTGCAGACACTTGTACAGTTTGAGCTGTAACCATATAATTCTGCACAGTGAGTAGATTCACATATCCTGAGTAAGCACAGATTAGAATAGTGGCTTCTCCTTCATGGCAAAGACTGTTCTTTCAGGAAACAGAATCTCTTTGAAACTTTTCCTTTGCATTGCAGCATTGGCCTGCGTATGCCTCAAGGAGATAGTTTTTATAATTTCTCCCATAACAAGGAGGTTAAGTCAGAGACCAAATTCTTATCTGTTGTGGTAGGATTCAGGATTTATCTCATGGAATGTAACATTTGCAGTGGTTTTCTTAAGGGACCTCTGAATTGCCACAGCATTGAAGTATAATGTCTCTTCTGTGTTACTAATGAATTATGGGAAGAATTGAATGTGCATATTAAAGTTCGTGTGTTGTAACAGCTGAAAATATAGTTCCCAGGGAGGTTGTTCATTTTCTGCAAGAATGAACCCTATACTGGCTAGTGCAGATCATGTAGGCGGAGAGTCTTGTGCAGTTAAACTATTTTTGTAAGGACCTTTGGCAGCAATCCCTTTTTTATTTACTTTAACAGGGAGCAAAGAGGTAGCTCAGTTGGAGGCCACTGGGGTGCTTGCCTGGGGCACTCATCCTGGGGCCCTTTGCCAAAAGCAACTGGAGTTGTGTCTGGTCTTTGGGGATTCCATCTTCATGCAGACCTTGTGTGTCCATTCATATAACCAGTAAATAAAAAGTCTTCATCTGAGTGTCTGCTCTGGAAAAAATTATTTGTTGGCAGTAAAAATGGCTAAGAAGGGCAGCTTTCAGAATCACCTGAAAGGCAAGATGTGAAGTGAAAAATGGATGAAGTGTGGGAGTTTTGCCCAGTGAAAATTTGTTTCCGAATTCAGTGGATACAGTGGAAAAACAGGGCAGTTTCCTGCAGACCAAAGTGGAATCATTTGCTCAAATATTAATCATTCAGAAAAATGCTGTCTTCTAGTTAAAATCTAGTCCAGAGGGAGACTGGTGGTGTTTCTTTGAAGAAATTTCATCTAGTGCAATTCTGCATTGAGGTGGCTGTCTGTGCCCTAGATGACAAACAAGCTATAGCAGAACGTGCAAAGGAGAGAGCAAAGCATATCTGGTCACATTAGGCTTGCATGGGTGCTGTTCAATTCAAGGCATTTGTAAACTCGATTTGAAAACTCGTAATGAAGCAGTCCGGAGGAAAAAATCTGGATTTTTCTGTCACTGAGACTATGTCTGTGGCATGAAAAGTGGTAGTAGAAAGCAGAAAGTGGCTGGAGCATGGGCACTCATCAGCAAAGAAAAAGTAGTATTTGTCTGCTTTTCTCGCCATCTATTTTAGCAAAGATTTTGTCTGCCACCATGGTAAAATCATCACATCAATTTCCAAAAACAACATCAGTGTTATCTTATGGAGAAACAAATTTCCAGTGAAATGGTGTTGATTGAAAGCTACTTTGAAATAGCAGTGACAGGATGAGAATCTTGAGCGTGGAGGAAACCCAGTTGTCTGAACTTGCAATCACTTGGTGCTATCATGTTGTTACCACCCAAAACACTGAGGAATCCTATTTGGCGCAGTGACTTTTTTTCTGTCTTTTTTTTCCCTCTTTTTTCCTCTTTTTTTTTTTCCCCTGGTTGATCTTTGTTATTGGTTACAATTCTTTCAGGGATTTTTCAGGACTTTATAGAACTCTCCAAGATATGTCTTTGCTACTCTATCTTAATAGTGATATGCGTTGGTGGTATATTGCAAAACATGTAGTACAAACTTCACACAATGTCATTAAAACATCTAGGAACTTGTCACAATATGTAAGTTTCCATAAGGGAAGTTTTTCCTAGCAAATGGATGACAAGTGTTCCCATGCACTTGCGTGCCAGCCCAGTAGCTGTTGGCAGAGATTTTTCAGGCTTTTTCCAAACTTTGTGAGAGGTAAAGAAAAGAAGATCGATACAGGGATATTCTACACATAGAAAATTCCTATTTCTTTAAATCTGTTAGTTGAACTGAAGTTTGCTTCCTTGTGAATGAATCTCTACAGTGACAGGCTGTATTATGGAATGTTTTAGGTAACTGTAAATGTATGTAGCTCTCTTTACACATGTTGAACCAACATGTGAAAACACAAATGCCGTGCCAGGCAGTGGACCGTATCTGTCCAGCTATGTCTCATCTTTCTTCTTAGGGCTGAAGAAGCTTCCCGAGACATTCAGTCCAGTGTGCTTGAGCATACATAAAGGGTTAATAGTTATTAATCACTGATAAAGTTTCAGCTTCTTATAATGCCATTTCAATTAATTAATCAATGTTCCTGGGAACCTGTTAGGACTTGGCTGAATGTGATACTGGAGTCTGAATGAGCAGCAACATTGGACGGACATGCAAGTATCCTATCTGAATTCAGAGTATGCAGCAGAGTCTTTTATTACTTACTTTTCTAGACCCATTCACTAGGCACATGCGGATGTTTTGGGAGTTCTTCCTGTTCCTTTTCGCCCTCTCCTCATTGTCAGTTGGTGCCATGGAGGAAACACAAGCGCAGTCAGTTATTTCCAAGACAGTGAAGAAGCTGTCTGTGATATGCTGGAGAAACGTTTCTCAAGCACCTGTTGCTGTTTAGGAATGGCTGGAAACTTAATGAGCCCTTGAATGTGTTCCACCATGTCACTTGGGAAGCAAGTAAGGCACCTAAACACAGAACATTAACTCATCGCTCTGCAATCCCCCAACTGATGCCAAGCAGACACAGAAGCCTGTCTGTGAAACACAAACTTCATATATCTGTTTTATCTCATAACTTTTGTAGGAAGATACATACAAAGCAGCACTTGCTTACTGTAATGGAAATCATGTATACCCTTATTCACTGTAATGTCAGGCATCTCTTAAATCCATTGTGTTGCATTTTCTGGAATTTAGGCTGTAAAGTCCTCAGCTTCTTCAGTGAGTGAGAAGCCTTCATGGAACACAAGCTGCTTCTCAGTAGCAGCACTTTATGCAGGATCCAGATTCTCAATGGCATTTCTGGCAGTTTCCCTTAGTTTTTATGACAGATACTGAACCAAGGGTTATGACTGCATATAAATTTTTATTTTATCCTGTTCAACAAAACTGAACTGTTGAATGATTTGACATGAGAAAAGGCAGGCTGCTTAGCTCTTCTGTGTTTTCTGTGTTTTAAAATCCAGTGGAACTGACTGATTCAACAGACTTGCCAGTATGCAGCATCTTGTATCTTACTGTACAATTACTTTGGATTGACTTCCCTGGGACTGTAGCAAGGTTTCAGAAGAACCTGGATATGGGAACTTGAATCAAGTTTATATCCTTTTCTTTTTATGAACACAAAACCAGTTCTAATTTTCTTCTATACTTAATTTTTTTTTCTGTACCTATGCAAGCATCTTACCTCGTGACTTCCCTAATTCCATGTAAAGACTGAAAGATTCTCTGCTCCACAAAAATTATTATTTTAAGCTCTAGAAGAGTTATTACTACTTTCACCAGTTGGTTCTCTTACAAAAGAGAACTTTCAGAGAAAATAAGAAACAATTTTCAAGCTGGACTCACAGAAGTTAGTCTCCTATTTAAACTCTTGTAGAAAAGAGAGCAACTGTTGTTGAAACTTACGTGTTTAGATATTGCTCTTATCATCTGGCAGCAAAATGAAAGGAAATCTGAAGTAAATGGTAGTTCTAAGCATTTCATTTTGGAGCCAATGCCATTCACCACCTATAGGAAAGTTCTGCAAATTCCTCTTTTCTCACAGGAGTTCTTACAAAGACTCTGCTCATTTACCTAATGCATTTTTTCTTTTCCATAATTCCATTCTTCCTGTTTTTCTTTCATGTCAGTCACTGTTAACAGGAAACCTGCAGGGCCTATCTCTCTCTCCATCTTCTCCAGTACTCAGGTATTCTTGCTCATTCAGTTCATTTTTATCTGATGAGTCACTATGTTCAGAACTCTTTCTGTCCTGAACTCAGGAGCTGGATGGGACCAGCTGACTTCATGACAGGCATCTCCAAATTCTGGATACAGAGATGTGCTGAACATGTTAATTGCAGCGATTGCAATTTGAGTGAACTAATTTCTCCCTAATATGCACTTGCCTTAGCTGATATATATATATGGAAATATTCAAGTGTGGATGAGTTTCCAACCTTTCATTACTCACAGTGTTCTTGAAAGTGGGTCATCTGCCTGAGCAGAGGTAAATGCATAGTGTAGTATAGGTTAATTACTGAAAAGTAGACTACAAGGATGCATGTTCTGGATGAAAATGGGAATTGATCTAAAAAAGTAGGACTTCATACCTGCATTTCGTGGGCTAGTTTTCAGAAGTAGCTCTATGCATGGGTAGGTAAAATACATTACATTGTGCAGTTCATTTTGAGTGTTCACTTTCCAGAGTGGAAGTATATGTACAAACATGTATCTGTATGTATGTAGTGACACATCTAACTTTGTTCCTTCATTCCTGGCTCTCTGGTTTCCATGTGTTATGGCAGGAATCATTTGCATAGGGTAAACATGTCATTTCCCAGAAATAATTTTGAGAATCTAGGCCGGAAAATGAAATCATCATTAACATTGGATGGTATGCATGTGTCAGGAGTGTTTACTGGAGTGTTCTTCAAAATACATGCAGTTCTTATGAATCTGTTAGAAACTGTATCTTCCAGATCATGAAAGCTCTTGTTTTCTATCCCGGGATCAGCTAAAACATAAGTAACTGAAACACAGAATGTAGTTTCGTCTAAAGCTAGTACTAGTTGAAAGGCTGAACTTATAGGGAACTATTTTATAGCGTAGTTTTAATTTTTATTTGTACCTAAAAAAAAAAATAAAAAATCCAAAATGGGGAAAACTGTTGAATAATCTGAGAGTCCTTCATCCCGCTGTATTAAGAAATCAAGAATTTTGCCATCCGCAAAGAAGACTTGACATCAGAAATCTGAAAGTATTTCTGTGCTTCCCATTTTTGTAAGGTCAGAAAATGCGGGCATGCAATAAAGTTCTTTATCTTTCAAAGTAGCAGCAAAAATTTCTTAGATTTGTCATTGTAACTGTTTTCTAAAGGAAGCAATTTGGAGCCAGATTTTTCATAATTTAGCAGTTCAGTCATTGCAAAGAACTAAAAATCAGGTGCTCATTACAAGAAGTGTTTTTATTCTTATCCTCAAAAGTAGTTACCATGCTGACTTGAATTATAATTAGCCCTTAAATAAAAAGTACCTTATATGATCAATGCACGCAGAATTAATCAGAATTATTGCTAGTTCTGTTAGCACCCTCCAGAAGCAACATACTTTCTAAGCAGACAATACTTAAAAGCAAGGAGAAAATTAGACTCACTAGAAAGCAATATATTTCATACAAAATGGGGCTTGTTATGAAGCTTCAGGATTTTAGCCAGGTTGTAAGGTTTTACTTCTCTAACTCCAAATGAATCATAAAGACTAAATACGCATTTGGAAATTCTAAACCACAATTGTTTTTCTAAGTTTAGGAACCGATTAGGGAGTAAAGATATTGTTTCAAATGCGACGAGTGAGCCAAACAACCTGTTTGAACTGCCAATTTCTGGAGCCAATTCTGAAGTGATACAAAAAGCCTTAAGAAAGACCTTATAAAATGGGCTTAGGCGGTTTTTATTATCAGATTTCCTTGTACCTTGTTCATTTCCTTCTTAGGAGCTGAATACTGTAGTCCTCCTGAGAGGAAAATTCCCATGGACATCAGGCTATATATAAAGTCCCTCTAATGCCCTTTGCAGTGAAAAAGTACTCTCTGACTTGCTCAGTCTAAGGCGAGCTGAATTTCTGAGAAATTGCTTCACTGGAACTAAGTGCTGCAGGCAGAGTCAGGGCACGAGCAAGCACAGCTTCATCAACCACCATGGGTTGCTCTGTCCCAGGCTCCTGCGAATTTAGCCCTCACTCCTTTCTAAAGTGAAGGAGTTGCAGTGGTTTGGTTAGATAGCAACCTTGGAAATAAAGTCTTATGGCAGCATATGCACAAGCACCAGTGAACCAAATCCAGTTTATTATAACTTCATAGCTGTTCTCCAAATTGTCTTCCATCTGGGTTGGTCTTTTATTTTTTATTTATTTATTTGTTTATTTATTTATTTATTTTGCCAGCTCTTCTTCTCTATATCTCCACCTTTGCTGGATTCTTTCAGTAGAGTTAGGCAAGGAAAGGGCATCATACCATCTTTTCTTTCTAAATATGCATGTAATTGAGCCAGGGTAACACAGAACACAGGCATACCTTGGTCACTTGATGTGATTAAAATGAGGACCCTTCTGTGTCAGTGCTTTTCAGAAAGGATGCTTTGGGGTCTCCCAAGGTCTGTGACTCCTGAAGAATTTGCAGGCTGGCCCATGCCAGACAAAGGAATTTTTGGAGTACCACTAGACCTACAGGCAGGAGTTGGGAAGCTTCAAGCCCATCTAAAGCTGTGTGTTTGAGCATGGACATGGTTTTCCTTAAGTTCACGCAGCTGGGTTTTCTGTGTGTGGAAAAGGTGGGGTGAATCCACCTTTCCAGAGTCCTCCACAGAAATTCTGGGTGCTTTGGCATGGTTTACCAGCTCAAGGGTGCGCACACAGTAGTCCTGACCTTGCTACATTCAGACTTCCAAGAGAACACCAGGGAAAAGTGTATGTGTCCTGTCATGCCCGACCTACCAGTCAGCCCAGGAGGACAAGAACTTCCGTGGTTTTGGCACTGGGGCAGACACTAAATAAAATATTCCATGAGCAATGAACTGTGTAATAAAAGTAAGAGCTTGACATAAATTTCTCTGGCTAATTCTAGTGCAATGCACTAGGTAAGAGTAGGGATTGAAATTACTCCTTTCAAGGTCATGGACTAAAGGTTGGTTTAGTTGCAATTCTGTAGCATAGGGAACATAGTGTAGTAATCTGTTGTATCTGGAAAATAGTAAGATGGTCATGAGCTTACAAGTAGGGTAGTAATTTCAGAAATGAAAGTTGGTGGTTTGGGTGCCTTCCTGCGGCACAGGTTTCTTTTATAGGCAAACAGTGATCTGGATGGGAAAATGTGTGTTACGGTCATGAGAAGAATAATTACAGAAGGAAGAACCTTCTGTGTGAAAACAGTGTATCCAACAACTGCTGTTCTCTGCTGATTGCTTGTATCAGCACAGAGCTGTCTATTTCGGGCACTGGGAGTGGTTTAGGTCTGTCTGTAAATTTCAAATAGTGCTAGTGGTGTGTGTCTCAGCTGTGCAAGGAAGGCTAATTCTGACCAAATATAGTATTAGAACAATATTGTTAATAAATATTTGCCAAATCAGGAATGTTTAAAACATCAGTGTTGCAAGTGGTATTGCAACTGTTGCACCCGTTTTTAGCAAAAGTCCAAGTTTTAGTCAAATATGGGTTCTGTAAATCTTAAAGATGACGAGAGTGAAATTAAGTGCATCTTAGGGTTAACCTCTAATAGCAAAGCTAGCCTCTGCCTCAGCCCATAAAAACTTTGATATCACAAAAACCAGTTATGAATATGTCTAGATAATAATCCTCATGAAAATGTGACTATTGTCTAAAGTAAATTACAAGGTGGCTTTTTAATATCAAATTCTGCTGGAGCTCACATTACAGTAGGTGTACAGCATGCCATTATAGGGCCCTTTTATGGTTCAGACATTTTATGATAAGAGGTAAAAATGAACATTAACAGTGTTTGTGAATAGTAATATATAATTTGCCACCCGACCCACTAATATTTCTAAAGACAATAGGTATTTGAGGTAGTCTCTTAAAATATTAACACATGAAGCCACTAAACATTATTCTTAAGATCATAACACATCTCTTCTGTAAGCTGGATGAAATTCACAAGCTTGTTGATTTTTTTTTTAATACCAATCTGCCTGTGTTGTGATCAATACAAATTTCTCCAAGTCCTAAAAGGAGATGAGATTTGAAATCTGAAATTTGTCTTGTTGACATCTTGTGCAGTGTGATGGCTTCTAGGCAGTGATTTGATAACAGTACCAAAAGGTTAAACTAAAACATGTGAAAGCCATCACTTGCTGATGGCTTTCTATACAGCTGCCAAACAGTATTTCAGATGGGAGAGTTCCTTACTTTTATTTCAAAACATAACTGTTTAACTCCTGTTTCCAGATTCTACGTTCCCTGCCCCAGCTTTAGCAGGCAAAGAAGCTTCTGGCAGATTGTTGCTAGATAAAACTTTGATATTATTGTAAGAAGTTATAGTGAGATATTTGGAAAAGCATTATAATTCTTGGTTACTCTGATTCCTTTCATTCCTCTCAGCATTTCACAGTAGTTTTGAACAAATTCTTAGGTCATTTAAGCAAGGGACTTAAGAACAGGAGATGCTTTAGTGAACACCAGAACTACAATGTTGTCAAACCAAAGTACTGTCACGAACAAGCCTTCACTCTTGCTTTCCTGCAGCTATATGCCACCTAAATCATAAATGTCATATATTTACAAAAGATAGCTAAGACCCTTAGTCCTTGATTTTCTAACCACATTCTTCTATGGCCCTGTAATCTTGTTTGTGTGATGAACTAATCATAAAGGTCTTCCCCGTGACCTCGTGTAACAGGGATACCAGCATACCTTTCTGAGAGAAAGGTGTTTTCTTTGCATCTCACACATCGACAGTGTTAATTTTGATAGATTCTTTTTTTTTCCCCCCCCGAGAGATATAAAAGATAGCATAAAGCATGAAGTCAGCAATATTTGCAGAATATATAATGGCAGGATACAGACAGTAAGAGGACTGGGCATTGCTTCTCATGTACTTACTACTCTTCTGAATAACTGAGACAGAAATGCCAGAAAGAAACTTGATACAGCTGTTATCTCCACTGACTTTGAATGTTGCAGAAGTAATACCCAATGAGCATTTTACTTAATACCTTATGCTGCAGATACACGCAAGAGATTTGAAATATTATAGAAGACATGGCTTAGTTTCAAATCATCTAAATATGTTGTCTTTTTACTTTGAAAGTTAGTTCAGATGGCAAATCAGATCTGCCTTTTAATCTCCTTATCCTCACTAGCACTGGATAGAGAGAGAATTGCATGTTTTCCTTAATGTAGCCAGGTTTTAACTACTGCGGTTTGTTTCATGTGTGACAAGAATACAGTGTTGGATCGTGTTCAACTTGGCATCCACCATAGCTGCCACGTCTCTCAGCAGAGCTGCTACTCAGCCAGTCAGTTCCTAGTCTCTGCTGACACACCACTTCTTCCACGCCACATTTGAAAACATTTTAAAGCTCTGTGCCATGTATTCTACTTATCCTAATTAAGCCAGTTTCTGTTATCAATACCAGCAGCTTTTGCAAAGCATCCTTTTCTTACCTCTTTAGAGATTTTGTAGTAGGGTGGGTCTTCTTCTTGGACTTCGGCCAGAAGTTTTCTTGTGCTATGCAACTGGTATAGTCCTGAGCAAAGAGCAAGAATTTGACTCAAAAGCTGTGCATCAACCTCTGAGTGACATTTCTAAGCCTTACCACTGGAAAGATTAAATCAAGTAGTCACTGCATATTTCTTCTGCCAGAAGTCATAGTAAGCTGGCCAAGAAATCAGCCCTGACAAAATTCAGTGTTAAAACAATATGGGGTTAATGAGTACCTTCTCATTCTAAAATAAATGATTGAAGCTGCATTGTTCTTCATTTGCTGACATTAAAGTGCTTCCATCTGCAGTGAGGACCTTATGTTACTCTTGCTGGTGTGCAAGACATAAACTGTGAGGGGTTTTTTATGAGAGGAAAAAATCCCCACATGCTTCTCTGTGATATGCTTGTCTCAGTTTATTTCTTTGTTGCTGTATTTTCAATCATGACCAGCTGGAATTTCATGTGAAAAAACTCATTATTTACTTGTATTTTTTTTTTTATAATGTAAATTCAGGTCTCCGAGAGCTTTCTTTGGCCCTTGATATAGCCACATGAAAGATTTCTCTGGTTATAGGTTTGCTTTGAACTGATAATGATGGATTGCTGATGAGAGCACAGATGAATGTGCAAGATTACTTCCTAATTTGCTTACCCTGTGCAGATACCTGTGTTTCTAGGGAGGGGAAGAGGTGAAGAGAAATATTATTCAGCTGCTCATCTGCACAATTGTCTGTATATTGTCAGTAATGATACCACTACAGGACTATGACACATCTGTCTTTTTGCTATTTGAAGAGGCATTTGATGGATTTTTTTTAGGTTTTAAGTTCAGGGATATTGTTAAAAGGCTAATAAGTATTAATTGGGTTACACTACTGATTTTAAAATTTACAAGAGCTCGTGGGCATATCTTCTTGATTCACATTTATCTGGAAAAAATGCAAGAATAAATAGAAGGAAACCTTATTCAGGAGAGTTTAGGAAGGAAAGCATATAGCTTATTAATCTTCCATTATCCCCCTTCGGTCATGGAGATAGGCAATAAAATATGGCCTTGCTCCTGTTCTCAGTGCTGTTTCTGCTGCAGCTCTGCTTGATTCCTGCTGTTTGTCTGTTCTGTTTGTACGAATGAATGGGACTGAACAGAGAGGGAATGAGGAGAGCTGTGGCTCATTCCCAGCTGTTCACAGCCAGAGAAGTCGTCTGGGTGCAGAGAACTGAAGTATTTTTCTGTCAGAATGAGGAGAGAGAATACCGTGGTGCTGCAAGTCTCTGACTTGAAAGGAGATCCAATGCATTACAACAGTACCATCTGGCCTCTCCATTTGTCATTGCTTTGTCATACACTTACCATGTCTGCCCATCTATTGATGTGTTGCAATAGAAAGCTACCTCATAACATGTGACTGAAATGAACTGTCCCTTTTAAATTTAGGAACACTCAGAACCCTCTACCTGCCTTCAGACTTGCTTTGATAATTGTTGTGTGTGTAACATTACAGACCAGGCTGCATATTAACAGTACTTAACCTCATAAAAACTGTGTGTGACACCTTCTGCTTCATTTGCATTTCATGTGCTGTGTGATGGCTTGCTATAAGAATTCATCTGATGAAAGTTACCCATGATGAAAAGTACTGCTATATAACTGTTGCATCACAGCTGAAGAGCTGTAAGCAATACAGAGGAAAAGACTATTCAAAAGAAACTAGTGTTACTATAATTACATACTGCTAAATAAATAAACTAACATTCCTCTCGTATAATATTTTTAAAGGGTGAACCAGGTTTCATTGGTCCACAAGGAGAACCTGGCTTGCCAGGGCTACCAGGAACAAAGGTAAGGGTAATTGGCCAGTGCTCTGGTGTGAAGTCCCTAGAGCTGATGTCAAATTCAACTTCCTCAGCAATTAGTGGAGACTGAGAGTGTACTAATGGAGGGAAATGATGCAAAGTTAATGGACCAGTCCTGATAGATAGATAGATAGATAGATAGATAGATAGATAGATAGATAGATAGATAGATAGATAGATAGATAGATAGAT
>JAWWMP010000132.1:25921197-25941405 GCA_035047865.1 Dendrocincla tyrannina | reverse complement strand
TAGATAGATAGATAGATAGATAGATAGATAGATAGATAGATAGATAGATAGATAGATAGATAGATAGATAGATACTGGTGCCTTCAAAAATGTAAAGGCAGATGTTGTCTCATAACTTAGGTTATTAAATAGCCTTTTTCCATCTTAGAATCCCAAAACTGACTTGTTCAAGACGCAGAATATGTGTGACTGAAGAAACTATATTTTCATAAATATGGGGGTTTTTTTGAGAAATAGCTTGAAAGTGTGTGCAGGGATTAGAATTTTTTAGAATCAAACTCTGAAAATACATATACATTTCTGTTTTTTCTGTTAGCTTGGTTTCTTTGGTCATGCTGATTTGGTGTGCTAAAGACTGCCCAGTATTTTGTGATATTTGTCTGTTGCAACAGGGTGACAGAGGAGAGGCAGGCCCTGTCGGGAAGGGTGAGCGAGGTGAACCCGGAGTCCCTGGACCAAAGGTCAGTCTGATTTTACACTGGAAATGTTTTGTTGGTTTTACACCTTATGGACACATCTTTTACTGGAGAGAAATAGAACCAAGCTTGGTGAGTGAGCTTCTAAATGAAAATGCTGTCAAATACACTACTTCAGTCCAGAAGACAATGGCAGTTCTGTGTTCACAGCTGTGGAACTGCAGTCTGAATGGACTCTTATTTGATCTACAGAGTAAAGACACTACCTACATACACTGTCATGGAATTGGCCTAATTCATTCCAGCTGAAGTCCTGACCTCCAGGTCACTAAATTTCAGCATTGAAGTTTGAACTCTTTGACCAGTGTAGTTATTGAATGCAGAGAAAATCCATTTTGCATGCTGTTTTCTAACTCTCTAAGAAAGAGATTAGTCTCACTATATTTTAGCATTGTCTTAATATTTCCCCCGTGTAGATACTGTCAAGTTTTTCTTTCTTAATCTACAAATCTACAAATTCATGAAACCCTAAGGCATCATTAATAACAATAAGGCCAATTTTGCATTCCTTGGCCCATTAGCTTGTATTAGTCTGAACTGTTGGGAAAAGAAGTAGTGGTAGCACTTTATTTTAATAATCTCCTTATGGTAGAATATTTAACTATCTTCTCTGTCTCTTGGATATAATTTCTCAGGAGCTATGGAATGACAAAGGCCATTCCTGAAAACCAGTGTTAATGATGCCTACTCTTTACTAATGCCAATACTACTTTCCCTTTGAAAGGGTGAATCTGTGACCTTTGCACTCTGGTGTTAAAGAATATATTAGTCTGGGTGCTATTAAATTCAGTGCCTTTACAGATTCAGTACCTTGGTAGCATCAAATCAAGTATTTGTGCTGTTTCATACTGTAGTTAGTCATTACTAATTTCTTTTTCTCTGTACTCCCTTTTCTCTATCATTTTTCTCCTATCTTCCTTCAAACAGGGGAAAACAGGTGAACCTGGATCTAGAGGCCCAAAAGGGTCAAAGGTCAGTAGTAAAGAATCAGTCTTTAGTGGAGTAATTAATACGATGACTTTTAGAATAACTTATCTATAACATTTCACAGCAATTTCACTTATCTCTTTAAAAGGATCTGTAACAACAATCTGCAGTGTTCTTTTTAAGTGAAATCTTCTAACTTTCAACTTTAGCTATTAAGTCAAATCCTGTGTGTTTTTCACATAGGATTCTAATCCTTTTTCTATTATAACATCCATTGCACTCTGCTCTGGTTTTCCCCATGCAACTTGGTTTCTCTCTGTGTAACTGGTGTGGGTTAGTGTTCCCACGTGCCAGGACCTGACTATGCTATTATAAGTTTCGAAAAAGTATTGTGGATCTGCACTTCAGTGAGTTAGGAATCAGTGTTATTTCAAGTACTGCAGGCTGACATATGATGGCCAGAATTCCTACAAAGGCAGCAGTTATCGGTTGTATTGCTGTTTTGCCTACTTGAAGGAACCTACTTTGAATATATCTGTCTGTTTACCCATCTGTTTCTCAATAGATAGAGTTGGTTCACATATATGGAAAGATAAAATTTATGCTTTTCTATTACTTCATCTGTGTACAAATACTGTGCTCACTAGATTTCTTCAAAACAAAAGCAAAAGGAAAATGTATTTGTTTAGGTGGTTGTTGGGTCTGCTGTGAGAATAAAGGTGACAAGATGACATATGTGATACTGTTTGCAGTACTTGTAAACTTCTTGAAGAGTGGCCTTAAGTGCTTTAGGATATGATTAAATAGGAGCCATTTAACCTCATTTATTCTCAGCAGAAAGAAGCATTGGAAAACAAGGGAACTGATGAGGGGATTAAAGTATCAGAGTGAGAGTAGAAGAGTAAATCAACCTCTCATTTGACTACAGTACCTGAGCACATCCCACATGCACCAAAATTATAAAGATACCCCTTTTAATTCTCTTTTTATGTAAAAATTATATATGACTTTCCTTTTACCTGTATACCTGTCATGAAAATCTAGCCCACGGAAGTCAGTCTAGTGGTGGGAACTTCTTTTTAAAATAGTTCCAGTGACAAGTTCACTAACTGCTGCCAAGGCAACACTGAAAGGTAAGGCAGATGGCACAACCTTGATTATGCCCTGCCACTAGCCTGTTCTCCATATGTCTTCATTAGCCCTATGAAAGTTTTCTGTTTCCTATGTGTTCTGATGAATTAGTCATTCTTT
Source organism: Dendrocincla tyrannina (assembly GCA_035047865.1). Classification (NCBI taxonomy): domain Eukaryota; kingdom Metazoa; phylum Chordata; class Aves; order Passeriformes; family Dendrocolaptidae; genus Dendrocincla; species Dendrocincla tyrannina. The sequence continues at coordinate 25,938,751 of JAWWMP010000132.1, read as the reverse complement.
CCTGATTTTTACCAAAGTTCTCTGGATTTCAACAGGAGCAAAAGATGCAGTTCTTATATATATTAATTTCAAGTAACATAAAAATATCAGATCTTGCTGTGAAAGTGACTGAAATTAAATTAATAGTGGGTGCTGGGTTATGAATGCATGCATGTTTGAAATTCCCTCCATCATTTCAAACATATTACTAATAGTTAGGAAGAAAAATCTGTGTGTACATTGGCAATGATCTTAAGCCTTTCACAGAAAGGGAGTCAAGAAACTCTAATGCTGACAGTAATGTGTTTGTAGGGGAGGTAATGACTCAGAGCAGGAAAGTTCAGAAAGTGGAGTCATGGTCACAGAAACAAAAGTTTATATGTTTTGAAACACACCTTTTAAGAAGTTGTTGACTGTTTCCAGACAGACTGATTTCATTTCTCTAGTGTTCTTTTCAAACTTTTGATAATAGTGTCATTAAGAAGAGTGACGTTATATACAAAATGACTTAATTGGTAATCTGTCTTTTTTTATTCTTCGATATTTCTTATTCCAAACTAATACAAGACTCTAATAATTCACACAGAAATAAATTCATCGTTGTCAACTTTACCATTACAGAGATTTTGAAAGGCTTCTAATTAAGATCCACATTCTGTTTAGGATGAGAGGCCCTTTGAACCAGTTTATTTAAGAAAACATACTTTAAAAGGGAAGAACTACGTGATATATTGTTAAATGGTGTATCTGTTTTCAAATATCATTTTTACATAGGGTGATACAGGTGACAGAGGTGACACAGGATCTGCAGGTCCTCGGGTAAGTCTACTTTTCATCACAGCTCTTTATTTTGTACTCTTAGATTCAGTCCACATCAATTGAAGTTGTAGCAGTAATTCTAGTTAAAAGTCCAGATGAAATTGGGCACTAGAATCCCTTGGAATGTGTGCTGCTAACTGGCCTTTGGTCTGACTAACATCTCACCGCAATTGCAGTCTCCTGTTCGCAGTTCGTGGGCAGGATGTTAAATGCCAGGTGTTATGACATTGTTCACAGCCAATACAGAACTAGAGTACAGGAACTGCTTAAATACTTCCCTGCACAAGTTTCATATATTTGCTTTCCCACTGCAACACAAGTCACTGTGTACTAACCCACTTACTTATCTTTCTTTTTAAAATTGTTTTTCTTTAAAAACAATCTTAATTTTAATGCTAATTTTTGGGTTTTCTAGTAGGATATTGTAAGTGCAGTAAGATTCACAACACCACACAATAAAGTCAAAGCATGTGTCAGTAGCTGACAGTCTAGAATAGTCTTTTGGCAGTTGTCTCAAATTTTGTATGGAAAATGTATTACAGGGACCACCTGGACAGAAGGGTGATCAAGGTGCAACAGAGATAATTGATTATAATGGCAATATCCATGAAGCTCTGCAGGTATGCAAACATAACAGGGCTAGACTGGGTTAGTCTGGTCTGGGAAAAAGCAGTTTGACAGGATTGTATTTTTGTTTTGCATAGACCTTTAATACATTTTGTGTGCAAGATTGTTGAACTTATTAGTCAGGAATCACTTTCTATATTTGGAAACCAGGTTTTCTGTTTGGTGTTAGTCAAACCATTTCCTTGATAAAATTTAGCTGAGTGAATTAGTTCCATGTCCCCTGGAGAGTACTGACATCATCTAATGAGGATAAAGCTGATTCATTGCTGGCTCTAGTGTTTAGTGCTGAATTCATGTAATAAACCACATACGCAGGTTCAACAGAAGTGTCTGCTTTTCAATTCATGTAGTATAATATTGACATTTCTTTATTTCCTTGTTTTCCTCTTCCTATAAAATGCCAAGAGTAGAGTATTTGAGATTTGAAAACCACGTAACATGGTTCCATTAGCAAGCTGCAGATTCAATCAGCAATTTGAGTATGTTAAGTAGACCAAGCACCAGTCTTCTCACATTCATTTCTGGAAAACCTATTTTGACTGGTGTGCAGAAAAGTGTGGAGGATTAAAGTGGGGTTACAAAAAGAATGAATGAGTGTTTGCATAAAAGCAAAGGACCAAGATGACATATGTCATTGCAGTCAAGGTGATTTACATTGCAGTATACTCAGATGCAAATTCTGTGCAGTATAACTCCACCAAAGTGAATAGCTTGCTTATGTGCAGCTGAAGACTGGATTTGGCTCATTGTGCATCTGATCACTTTCTCACTGTAGCTGATGAACTTTTTTCTTGCTTTTACTCAGTGGGAGTGGGTAAATGTCTGACCAGTCATTTGGTTTTCAAGACTCTTTTGGAAAATAAATAGAAAAAAAATCTCATTGCCTTTGCTAAAATCTAAAAGTCTGTATGTTATTAAGGCTGAGTCCACTCTTGCATTGTGAGTGGTATCTATGGGGAAGCCTGCAGAGGCATGTTGTGAGGCTCTGCATTATTTTTGTCTCATTTGGTTTGCTGGTAAGGGAATTTAGACACACAACTTTCAGTCATTTAAGTCATTCTCTGAGTTACATGCCTAAAGTAGCCTGAAATGAATGTTGCATATTACCAGACACAGATCTACCAGGGGCTTTAGCCCCTGTATCTCCTGTATTCCATCTTTGTATCTTAACTCTGGCATCAGTGTTACTTTCAAGCTTCCTCAAAAACCCTGCAGTGCATAAAGAAGCCTTAAAAAGAGAGTAAAGCCTTTTGCAGTGATTGAAATACATTAGAAAGCCTTTATCCCATTGCAAATCATTTCAAATGTCATCGCCTTCTGATCCAGGGCAACAAATAATTGATATTAATGGGAATGGCTGTGCAAGGAAGGTGTAAGTGAGATTATATAGGATCAGTAGAAAATATGCTTGCCAAATCCAGCTCAGTCCTTTCACATGGCAAACACCCATTCCTAAGTCTCCTGGTGCCAAATTCTTAGGGGCTCTGAGATTTGCAGTTCTCTCATGGAAGTGCTCAGCACTGAGCTAACTTGCACATAATTTGACCTGCTGATTGAAGAAGTTGACAAGAGATTGCAAGATCTGGGCTTCCTCTCTGTTTTTTATAATTTAGCAATAAATCATCAGGCAGTCTAGCAATTCAGTTACTTTGCCTTGTGCCTCCTACTCAATCTCATGTGACAGTGGAGAATAAGGTGTCTTAGTCCATCAGCACCGAAAATTGCAATCTTAAAATTGTCATCCTAGTTCCAGCAGGACCCCTGCTGCGAGAATGTGGCTTTCACTTGGAGGACCAGATACGAAATTCATTTCTCCATTGAAATGCTCTTCAGACCTGCAGAATTTCCCATGGCAAAAAGCAGGAGCTTTGAAAGTTTAACATTTGTAGGAACTACAGCATTAGATATTAAAATATCTGCCAATGTAAAGGAATCCATTATTGTGAAAGTGTAAACAATAATTTTCCAGTGCTTACTTTAGGTTTTCATATCTAGATAAACTGAACTTTTCAGTATTTTTAAAGTTCTTGATATATTTCCATTAATATGTTAAAATAGAAAGGATATGAGTATATTAAAGCCGCATGTTAGAGAGCAATTTTTTCAAGTACTTTGCATTAAGCAGGTTTCAGATTCTTGCCAACAGTACGTATTGTTGCATGACATGAAGATTCTTTTAAAGCTGAAAGCAGAAGATCTGCAAACCTTTATTTGCACATGGGGAAAGAGATTTAAAGCAGAATTTTAGTATATACAGGTGGATTGTGAAATGGCAGGTTTGGGTTTAGAACTGCATTTCTATATGAAAATCAATCTTGTATCTCCACTCTAGGAATTGTTTTTATTAATTAAACATTAGCAGAAAAGATGTAGACATTACAAAACATAGGACTAGTGTTTTAGTTAGCTTAAGATACCAACTCACTGGTAAACTTTCTTAAAAAGTTTAAAAAACCTTTTGAAGACTTCTGCTATGATTTTGCTATTTAGACATCATTTTTTTGATCTCTTAAGTAGTATAAAAAGCTGAAGTCTTCACCTGTGTAAAACTGTAATTCCCTGCAGGAACTGAGCAGCAAGTACAATGCCAAGAGTTAAAAATAACAGGGTTTTTATTCATTTTTTGGAGCACAGTGTCTCCCAGATGCAGCATAGGTTCTGTGGAGATTATAATTGTAGCAAGCAGAATAATTTATATCATTGTTTAATTCTGCTAATGATGTGTCTTGTTAACACATTCTGCCAACAGAGGATTGCCACCCTGACTGTCACGGTAATTCCTATTGCATGACTTACTGTGCGTTGTAAACCTTCTCTTTTGTTCATAACTCTGTGAGCTTAGGATGTGTGTCTTCATTGGATGTCAACCTGGTTCATCGTAGCATGTATTCATTTATTTGCTTGGTGTTCCCGTCACAGAATACCCATTCTAAAAGCCATCCAGCAATGGAACCAATTCTGCTCCTGATGAATTGATGGGAAAATCTAAGTTCACTTAAGTAAGAAAGCAGGAAAACAGAGAACTCAGTACTGCTTTAGGTACACATCTAGACAGATAGCTGCTTTGGAATTTTTGGTGTATCTTCGCATCTGCAGGTGCCTACATGGGAGTCAAGCCCAAACATGAAGCTGGATTTGAGTACAAAACAATTTTCTTTTCTGAACCTTGTTTTCAGGTTAGAAATTTCAGTTCTTTCAAATTGGGTTGTGAAGAAACTTCATTTGGGAGTTTTCAGACAAGATGAAAATTAAACATTTTGTGAAAAAAGACCTGTCTCTGTCATGTTACTTACTATAAATAACTAAAGTAGAAAGCCCAAGTGTGAGGAATACTGTTTTCCCGTTTATCAAGTCTCAGAAATAAAGTTAAGATTTCTGGTACCAATCCCAAAATGGTTGGACAACTGAAGACTTCAGTCTCTTTTTCCAGTCAATTTCTGTAGGAGGTTTAGCCACATCCAGCCAGACACAATATCTGAGAACACTGACACCAGCTAGGAGATGCTTAAGGTGTTGGAGGTTCAGCCATTCCTTAAAGCTGCAGACTGGGGATAAACAAATTATTTTGATCTTCTCTTTTGTGTCAAATTCTTCTTTGCAAGATTGCTGTTAGTCCTATTTTCCCACCTGTACGTACCTTTTCTTTATATTAATTCAGAGGATTTTTAGATGTTGCTGTGGGGGGTTTTTAAAGTATCCCCACTATGCACCATCCAGACCAGTACTTGACACATGACACTGTGTTCACAGTCTGAAGTACAAATGAAAGAAATTACTCCATGGCAATTTCACAAAGTACTGGATATCCCCAAATGCACTTGGCATTTTTTAGAAGAATCCTTTTCGAAATTGGTTGGTGTTTTCTCCTGATCTTAGGTTTTTTTGAATTAGGCTGTGAGGGCTGTCAAATGTGGCAGAGGTGAGTTTTGGTCTCCCTTCCATTAAGAGGAGCTTTGACATTTCATCTATAGGAGCAGAGGACTTTACTATAAAATATGAGCTGTACTGTTACGTTAACACTGTTTTTTGTGGTACCCTTCTGGTTGTTGAGAGTTGTCAAAGATTAACAACTTGTCCATAACTGGTCTTGGTTCCCCTTGTGTTAAAAATCTAACCCATTTTGTTACAGTAGCTACATTAACATTCACTCTGTGCTTACGTGGCAAGTTCTTCAGGAATTTATTTAAAAGCTGAGAGGTTTGTATGTTTCTGTTTAGGGACCACCAGGACCACCAGGACCCCAAGGGCTGCAAGGGCCAAAGGTGATCTTCCTTGTTTTACCCATTTTATCTTAAGAGTGGAGTACTTTGTTTTTTCAGATGATGTATGCACACAGGTAAATGGAATTTTCTGGTACAACTTATTGAGGTGTAATTTTACCAAATACAGCTCATTTCCAACGTTGTATCCCAGATTGTTGAAATGTAGCTTTCCAGAATTGGTGCTTTGATTGGTTGCCACACAGAGATGCTCAACTAAGAACCAGCAAAATTAGCTGGTTCTGACACTGTGCAGAAGCATCCCACTCAGGGATCTGCACTGAGGCTGTTCCTTAGGACATTGCAGAGTAGCCACACAACCAAACAGTGACTCCTTGTGCCTTCCTTGTGGCTGAGTGGGAATGAGGTAGGGAAAACTGTATGCAAGACGCCACTGGCCACAGTATGAGTGCCTGTGAATGCAGCTTTTATCGCAGTGGTATCCACCCAAATAAGTGCTGTATTTTCTAATGTCAGTAAAAATTAAAACATACATGTGGGCAGGAGCCTGGCTGGAAACCCAAGCCTGCTAATACCACCTGGCTGGTGCTATATGTAATACCAGAAGGGTTAGTGAGCAGCCCACACAGAGGCAATGAATACCATATGCTGCACTTTTCTATAAAATTTAAATAATAAATTTGGCTGTATTTAAAAAAAAAAGACCAAAACAAAAACATTGAAGTTAGTGGACTCTTCCTAAATTGCTTTTAAATTAGCTGAGATAGATATAGCACCTTCCCTCAGTATCTCCCAGCTCTTCCAAGAGCGAATAAGTGCATCTTCAATAACAACACTAGACATTTCAATTTTAGACTTCATCCAGCATTTTATATGGAAATACATCACAATACAGATGTTCATTATTTTGAGAAATTTTGAGAACAAGGTTCATTCTTAAATGTGAAAATTTATATACAATACACAGTTAAGTGTGCAGAAATTGCTTTTTGCATTATCATCTACCAGCATTTCTGCAGCCTGGAGTATGTTGTAAAACACAGAGGAGTTGGAGTGTGGAAGAGGTTGTGTTCCTTCTTATAGGTGAGCGATATCATTCAAAATTTATGATACAGAGTTCAACATTATGGGGATTTGTGTCCAATATCATAGACTCCACCCATCAATTTAACTTGCTCCTTTGGAGAATGCTTCTCAGAAACTGGTCATAGGAAATGCTGTGGTGTGAGCTCCTTCCCTGGATGATTCTTTTAAGCCAGGAAAAGAAAACATGAAGTCTCTGTCTATCTTATATAAATCGAGAGCCATGATTCCATATTTATTCTGGTAGTGGGCAAAGTTTGCATTGGATTGGGGTCTTTTGACCCCTGGGATTTTGTCTTCTTTTTCCTTTCTTTTTATGTATCTGTCTGGCCTTTATGCAACCCAAAGTTTGTGTAATGTCTTAATCAGCAAGGCTATTTTTTCAATAAAGGTATTACACACATGCTGGGGTTTTTGGCATATTATTCTGTGGTTTTTTGTTTCTAATTATGGCAATTTCTCTGCCTCTTTCTTCTAATGTCTGGGACAATTGGGATAATCCAATTCCAATTTATCTTTTGCAGGGTGAACCAGGATCCCCAGGAACTCCTGGAGTTGATGGAGAGCAGGTACATTATGTGTAAATCATGTAGTGAAGAACATGTGAGCAATCATATGTTATTTCTAGAGATTTCCATGATCCCAAGTTGTAACTTAGATTTTGTAATCTAAATAATATGATTATAGTAACTAATAAAGATCATTATTATGTTGCTACATACTCTGTAATCTAATAATGTCTGCATTTCTGCATTTTAATAACAAAGGTATATGCATGCACATAACTTACTCAGCTTATTAGGAAAAAAGCTAGAATTCTATTGGTATCTCTGGTTTTTTACATGACTTGCTGAATCAGTCCATATTTTAGGGTCCTAAGGGCTCAAAAGGAGATGCAGGTGATCCTGGAATGCCTGGGGAAAAGGGAGGAATCGGACTGCCTGGCCTGCCAGTGAGTATGAAAAAATAATTAATTCATTTTAGCTAAAGTACTTCTATTTTTTTTGTCTCTTCCATTATCAGGAATTTCCAACAGTGCTGATAAATTGCAAATGGGACAGAAAGCACTGGGAAGAAAATTCTGAGATTGTTCTGCTGCTAATCTAGGAGTAGGTGTGAGATTGTTCTGCTGCTAATCTAGGAGTAGGTGTAAGATTGTCAGAACTTTTCATTACACTTAGAGTCAAAAGAAGTATTGGACTGGGAAGAGCAAGATTAGTTGCCCTGCTGATCAGAATTGTACTCCTCTTGTAATATACAGTACAACTTGATCAAGTGTAGCTTGTAGGAGAAAAGAGCTATGTTTTGAACACTTGTCAAGGATTTCAGATGACTTAGATTGAGGAGAAAGAGAGAAAATGCATCAGTATTTATGGGATGCATTCTTCATATGTATATATATGAAATTTCTCAGTAAAAATAGAAACAGTTCCAAAACTGTATCCTTAGTAGAATATATCATGAATGGAGTGCCAGCTTAAGGAATTGTCGTGAATGTCACGTAACAATTGTTAGCTATCAATATAAAAACATATCTTTACATCTGTTAACAATTATTTATAAAGTAAAGCCAAACTATTTCCTTTATATGTGTTCTTATATTCTTTTCAAAAATTATAATTTTTTGCAAATAAATACTGTCATTTCTAGATTGATTGCTAAAGCTGTTTATAAATTCTGTTTCATAATGATTTTGTAGGGAGCCAATGGTATGAAAGGCGAAAAAGGAGATGTTGGTTTGCCTGGTGCCCAAGGTCCTTCAGTAAGTCTCAGTGTGGTGTTGCAATGAACATAGGAGTCCAGCAATGGTTCTCCAGCTTTTGATTCTGAACAATACTTCATATTCATCATGACTGATCTTCCCTGAGAATAAACAGACTTCTGATCGTAGAGCTAAGTACAGGTTAAGAAGTTTTAAAGGTATAATCCCTGTTCTTTTCTGTCACTATAAACAACAAAAGCCTTCTGAGTCTGTTATGAATCAAAACATAAATGGGGAGAAAAAAACCCCAAACAAACCATAATCTCTCTCAACACGTTATATTCTGGGAATCTCAGAAAGTTCAGTGAGAACCAGACTGGACTGACTTCAGACATGTCACCCAGGGTGGGGACTGGTTTTGTGAGACCATTCTGTTTTTCAAAGCATTGCAAAGGCATTAAAAATCAAACAGAAAACCAAACAAAAACAAAACTGAAAACCAACTAAACAAAAACCCTCCACCAAAGAAACGCAAAGCAAACAAACAATCTCCCACAAAGTACCTTTATGATGAGTGATTAACAGTATCAGAGCACAGTCAGATAAGAAACCTGAGAGCAGAGGTTAACTACCACTACCTTGGCACTGGTGACAGAAGCCATAGCTCTGAGGAGTCAGAGGACACAATAGGCCCCCTGCATCACACAGTCTCTTTTCTCTGAAATGAGTTTATTACAAGTTAATTCAAAAACTCGTTCATCGTGTTCTGCTTGTTTTCACTTGGAGGAAGGCTTTCATTTTTCAGGAGATTTCACAGATGGTCGAATCTGTCTTAAGTTTCAAAGTGCATCTTGTTGCCACTGTTGCTATCACCAACAGCTCGTGTGGCAGAGTGGTTGTGCATAAGGCTGGAGACCTGATTTAGCATCCCTGCTGCCACTCTGCAGGTTATGATAACAGCCCGTTAGGATTAAATCCAGGAAGAGAGGTGATATTAAACTGTATATATCATCATGACATTCTTTCCATGGATTTGTTAAGAACACAGAAAACCAGAACAGAGTATGCATGCACTAAATGCTGAGCAACCTGATTACCTATTTTAATGACTTTAGAGCATTCTTGGTGTAAGTGGTCTAAACAAAATAAAAGAGGGAAAAGGCAATTTTGAAAATACACCAAAGCCTAGCTTGAATTTAGTATCTTTTCCATTCATCAGTATTGAGGAGGAATAAAATAACACATCATCTTCTGTTTCTCTAGATTTAGTAGAACAAGAGAGAACTAAAGAGCACATACCATAAAATATTAAAAGTTCAAGCATCCCTGCTCAGTACTGCTTGTTTTACAGAGATTCTTTTTGAATTCAATAGTGTCTGAAAGTGTATTGCAGACCCTAGGAATAAGAATCAGGAGACAGGCACAGTGCCATATGGCACAGGCAAATCTACACTTTGGTACCCTGTCTTTTAAATCAAAATAATTCCCATTCCTAAAGCCCTGTCTTGATACGCTGTCAATGGTCACTGTTGCATTGCTGGTTTTGTAAGTGCTTGCCAACAGAAGAAGGGTCAGTTTGACTTCTGATATTTTTGCAGGAGTTCTTTACTCTGCATGATATAATGCCATTGTCTTTTATCTGTAGATGATAGGACCACCTGGACCACCAGGGCCTCATGGTCCTCCAGGCCCTATGGTAAGCTTGGGAGGAAGAGTGGGGCTAGAAGGGGCTTAAGCTCTCTTGCCACTTTCATGCCTGCTTACTAGAAGTGTTATGAGAGTATGTGGCCACTAGAGAGGGACCTAATTTAGAAATTTTCTGCATGTCTTAAAATTCATAGGAAGTAAAGAAAAAACTGCCCCTTCCTATGTTACTGTTAATATGCTAGTGGTCTGGTTCATCCTCGGAATCAAGTGTTTACACTTGCTGTATTGACAGCTGCATTTTGTTTGTGTACAAAAATATGGGTGCAACTTGCACCCCTATAAAGCAACAAACTCTTAAAACCATTTTAATAATGAAAAGATGGTATCTTTATTTTCAGGGACCTCATGGACTTCCTGGCCCAAAGGTAAATTAATACCTGTCTTGAATAATCATTCTCTTGATGTCTGCAAAGTGTCATGCTTTGCTCTTTAACGCATGCACCTATGTTTTGTCATGTCTCATTTAATAAATGTTTCTGATAATTCTTAAACCTTAAAGCAGATTTTAATATTATAACTTAAAAGCTTTTAAAATTTTCTGTGATTCTTTCTGAGTAGTATTTCTCTTCATCATTGACTGAGTCATTTTTTGCATTAATATTTGTGATGTGGCACTAAATGATTTAGTTTCCTGTTTATAGGCAAGCTACCATTGCACTTGAAACTACTTTGGAACACAGAAGCATATTATAGGCTCAGGAAGTGGAGTCAGATAAACTCTTCTTCATTTATGCACTCTTGCATCTCCTGCTTCCTCCAGTGTGCATGGCCTTTCACCTTCTTAGGCACCATGTATTTTCCTGACTAGTTCCTTCACATATTATACTAGTTCAACATCACAAATCAATGGGTGTATTTCCGTGTTTTTCAGACTGGAATTCCTAATCAGGCAGGTCTGTAATACTATTTTTCCATAGCATATTACACAAAGATATACTGTAGGGACTCTCTAAGGCCATGAAAACAGCTCAGGAGGGTGGAAGTGAATTTTGGCAGTGCTGGAATATTTTAATTTGTGCTTCAATTCAGTAGCCACCAGTAAACTAAAATTCAACATGACACTATAGCATAGCATTCACTAAGGCATGGCAGGCACGAACGTTTGAATCACTATGGCTCCCACATCATATCTACCTTTCTCAAAAAGTTAGAAAGAGGAGGAGGGTTTAGTTTTTGGAGTCTGTTTTGGTTTTTTAATTTGTAAGACAGAAAATCACCGGTTTGACTCCTTATGAGACTGTTGTGTTACCTTGGCTCAAACCTGAGTCATAAATCATTTTTTGAAATCAAGTCTGTTCCATCTTAGCACCAGTCCTGCCTTACCTCAGGCTTTTGGCCTGAGACAGCTTTTGTGGGATTTCTCAGGTCTGTTTCCAAAACTTCAGCTTCAGTGCTACTGCTCTGAAAGTCACATCAAGTCAAATAGAAGAATGAAGAAATGGCTACTTAGGCAGGGTGCAAAGCAGGCTGATGGTGTCTGGAGTTACTTAAGGGTTCTAGTGAGATTTTTTTTTTTAAATATGAATATGATATAAGGTAACAATACATCAAAGAGAAAACTAGGAACGAGGCCATAGGGAGCAGTCTGGATGAAATACCCACGTATTTCTGTTTCCCAAAAGTGTCAGCTGTGGGCAGTACTCTTTTTGACTGAACAGTCCTCATGCTGATACGCTTTTTCCTTATGAGAGAATGATTTATTGGCAACTCTGAGTCCACCATTATCCTCTTAGTGATGTTTAGTGTAACAGCCTAAGCATAAATTAACAATCACAAGACAAGTGCCATTTCTTACATTGTTAAAACTTCTCTGTATGAACAGAAACTATAGATCTCTCAAATAGCTCAGCATTGTGTAACCTATACTGCTTCTTTTGTTACTGTTTAATTGTATATGCTTAAAGGTTTAAAATATCTTTATGTAAGATTTTGCTGCAAATTCCAGTTTGCTGAAAGAAAAAGTATTGCTTCATCACCAGATATACTTTACAGGAGATCCCACTGTAGAAACCTACTGTTTTGAAGCTTATTTTTCTGAACATTTTCTTTCAGCTTGAATTATCTGCATAGGGTGGTTTATGGAATCTGATGAATTTCCAAAACCCCCTGAAACTCATTCTTAATTCAAACCATCTAACTATAGTGATAATTATTAGAAAAAGGTTAAAAAAAATCTGTTACTCATAAGTTTCCTGTAGGTTTTTTTACACTGATTTTAAAACTCTGGCAGACACCTCTCAAGTGCTTTTGCCCAGTATTATAGCAGAATGTAAATTGCCAGTAAGCTGAGAAGTTTGAATTTGTGTCCTTGTTTCAAACTGTAATTTGCAGCTATTTCTGAGTCTGGCTTCTTCTATCCCAGCTGTAACACCCATTATAGCACCAAAAATTTGGCATTTATACTTTTACATTTAGGGTGAACCAGGGTTAAATGGTCTTAAAGGATTGAAGGGTGAACCAGGTCAAAAGGGTGACAGAGGGCCCCTTGGTCTTCCAGTAAGTAAAAACCCCCAACTATTCAATCTCAGTGCAAATCACAAAGTTCTCTTTCTACTCCTGATGAACAACTCTGGTTTACTCAATAGCATACACAGAATATACCACGTTAGAGCAGAGCATCAGTCTTGTTTCATTTTGTCCCAAACCTGTGCTGTCATTCAAAGTAATGTCCTGTAACACCCAGTGCTGTCAGGTTTTTTTTTGTTATGTGTCAGTTGAGAGTGTTCAGTGTCACAAGGATGCCATCACCCCCATTACATTAGTCATACTGTTACTTAAGTGTTGTATGGTGTTTGCATTTAAAAAGGAATCTTCCCTTTCCTCCATCTCCTCAGTTAGTCTTCCTCTCATTGCCCTTCTGCAGTTAAAATGGAGAGGTCTAACTAAGAAAAGTTAAAAATTGGTTTAGGAAATTTAATTTTTTTTCAGAGATTGTTATTTTTTTTCCTCTTTCCATTCTGAGTGTTTGACTTAAATTCTGTCTTAGAAAAAAAAAATTAAGAACCTTAAAAATATGGGAATATCATGGTTGTTAAAATTTAGGATGATAAAATAGAAAGTGCTTTAGATGTTTGAAAGCATCCTGAAAAGGTAGCTTTATTTCTCGCCTCACAAAAGGAGTTGTTTTCCTTTTTTTGTTACTGTTGTATGAGGATTACTCCCTGTGATAACCTTGTTAGCAGTAAAATGGAGAAAGAAGACTTAGTTGACCCAAAGAAACATAAACCTCTCTGATTAATATTTTCAAGAATTATGTGCAGGGCCTCTGGACAAGGTCAGCTTCACTGAGAATTGTAATTTATTTTGAGAAAGAAAAGATCATTTTCACATTGACAATTGCATCTGTTTTTATAAAGAGTGAGCTTTGGAAGCCTCAGCAAGATCCTGAAAGCAGCTAAAAGATAGAAAAAAGTTAGTTCTGCCAGAAGTGTTTCTTCTAACCCAGAACAAAATATGCTATTAGTTTTTCAAATTTACTTAGATCTTGTCTTCTGCTTACTACTTGTAAATGTCATTTTCAGGAGCAAAGTTAAATTGTTTAATGCTCCAAAAAATGGCTAATTTTATTGAGATGGGTGGAGTTTTTTAGTTGGGATTTTTTGGGAGATTTGAATTGAGGGTTTTTCTGGGGTAGTGTCCCCCAGATTATTCCCCATGTCCCGACTAGTGTTGTCCCTCCCTGCCCCGACACCCCTGCCCGCCCCGCAGCGCTCTCGCCGCTGCTCTGTGATTCCCACGCAATCCACGAGGGGTCCCCCCGTCCCCAAGGATGCTGAGGCACAGAGCCTGGAGTGCCGGGCGCTACTACTGCAGCCCTTGCCTGTGCTCTGAACTGGGAGTATATTGGGAAAACAGGAAATGTGATTGTCTCCCGGGCTCTTGCAAATGAATGAGGCCATTGTAGTCAGGATCCAGATTTTGTTGGTTGCATAATGCAGTATTCTTGCACTTAAATATTTCCTATCATAGTTAACACATATTTTTCTATCCTTTGTGTATAGTATTCAGTATTGTCGTTATTTACAAATTAGAAAGTATGCGAGTAAATTGTAAAGTAAATATTTGTGTGTTAAGGCTCAAAACCGTCCTAACATCTGGTGTTTGTAGCACTGCTATAGCTTGACAATATTCTGGTCGAATATACTGTGACATGAGGGCAGGAGTGGGTCAGAATTGTTAGACTAAAGTGAGAACAGAATCAGGCTCTTGATATTTTATGTGAATTTTTAACTAACATGCTGTAGTAATGTGATACCCATTCCAGAACCCTGTCACAACTTGTACTGTACGTTTGGATTATGTTTATTCATCAGCACCACTTACTAATCTCATGTTCTTGTCATTCGTGTTGTACCCATCATCCATGCTTCCACCTAACCCCACAGGGAGCATCTGGCTTAGACGGAAAGCCAGGAGCCCGGGTGAGTCCCTTGTCTTTCTGTGTCGCTCTGCGTTACTGAGTCCATATCCTTCCCAGGAGCTCCACCAGCCATGCTCACACACTGCACAGAGGAAGGCAGGCCAAATGCTGCCCATGCTCTATTAAAGGGGGCTTCAAACAGACTCTTAGGGCAAGATGTGTGGGAAGGAGAATGTAGTTCTCTGTAGAAGGAGCTCTGAACCTTAAAAGGTGGTTTAGTTTTGATTTTTGATTGGACAACTGCCTTGGTTGGGTTGCTTATTTTCCTGAATATGGTTAGGGTTTTAGTAAACTCCAGCTGGCAGAAGGATGGTGCTAGCTAGGTCCTAGCACAACTAAGTTTGAATTTTCAACCAGTGAAACTGATTCCATGTAAGCTCTTGGCTAGAAGACAGCTATTAAAACTAAAGAGTTGAAAGAACAAGACTTTGCTCTTACCCTCTTTGTTTCCTTTTGTAGGGTATAGATGGCCCAGTTGGTCCCCACGGCCCTGCAGGTCCTAAAGGAGACAGAGTAAGTACATGTTCTGTGTGCTTCTCTTTACAATGGAAAAATGTCATATGGGTACTTACATTTTACCTAGATGTTACTAAACATAACATTATGTCATCTATTTAAGGATCAGCCCAGAACTGTATATGTGTTCTAATTACACACACATTTATCTGTTTAAGGGTTGCCATTGTAACTCATTAACTTCAGAGAGCCTGGTATTTTGAAATGGCTAATCAGTAAGAAATTGACAGGACTTTCAAGTTCACTGTACCACACAGAACATAATTTTCATTGGTTTCACTATTTTGTGTAAATTGAGAAAACAAGCTGGAACAAAATACAGTGTGATCTGATTATAAACAAAAGCAATGGCAAAAAAAAAGAAGAGTGTTTATCTCCTATATGCACTTTAATGTTTTTATCCAGGAAAAAAGTCTCCAAGCTCTGTAAAATTTAAAGTTTTCTTCCCTTTTTTTATAAGCTTAGAGGGTAGGAGCCCTCCTATTTCTTTTGAAATATTCACAGTAAATTTTCCCCAGTGGAAATGGGATGGGAACTCCAATCTTTAAGTGCGAGCCTGTCACCTTTAATGATACAACTTACACAACAAACCAGATGATACCTCATACTGGCTAAAACCTCCAAGGAGTTGCCACAGTCCAGAATTTTGTCTCTGACTTTCTCACTTTAACAAAACAACTGTGCTAAAACAACTTCAGACTTGCTGTATTAAGGACACAGCCACATGGCAAAGGTCCAGTTAGCTTCAACAGCAATACGTCTGAGAAAGGTATGATTCATTTTTACAGAGCTGTGTACTGAGAAATAAATTCATGCAATAGTCCAAAATAGGAACAGTAGACTGTAGTTAACAGTCAGACTAGTTAACTGTCTGAAGGACTTGGGAATTTTTTCCTGTTTTCATAGGGGATTACAGATTCAATTCTCTTTTTTTTTCCAACTATTTCTTCTATCAACTCTATGAAAAGATAGATGAATATAATCCTCTGATTGTCAGTAAATAATTTAGATGAGATATGCATGTAGAAATATATAAAAATACCATGCATTTTAGTCTTGCATTATGAGCTTTCATGTTGAGGGGTATGCACATGTACTACTAGTTGCAGTGTCTTTGAAAAACAATGTGCTGTAATATAAACTATTTTCCTGCTCTGTGTAAAATAACTATTAATACTTCTTCTTGTGAAAGTATGCAGTCATAAGAAGCCATACATCTTGATCTAGAATCAGCCCTACTGTGGCTTTTGACGAGTAGTACTTACAAAGGGGATGGGAATTGCTGCCATGTAAATCAGTTCAGTAATTGCATGAGCACAGAGGGAGAGGTTTGCAAAAATATAGAGATTAAGGTGTGCAAGAATTCCTGTACACCCACCATTTTCTGTGTAGCTAAAAGAATAGAAGGAAGTTCACAGGACACATGGAAGGTTTTTTCCCAAGCAATCAACTAGCAAGAGCATTGCTGTAATTGTTGATTTAATTATTCAATACAATTTGGGAGAAGTTGTTTGTAGCATAGTTATGTAACAGGTGCCTGGCATTGATATGTGTTTCATTATCTAAATAAAAAAAGTGCGTTTAATACAATTTTAAAACTTGCATTTGCAATTGTTGAACTTGTTTATGTGAAAGAGGGGAAAAACACTCTTGCCTGCAGATTTCAGGCTTTACTTTTCAATTAAAAATAGTGGATAGTGCTCACTAGTGCTGGATGGGACCACAATTTGTTGTACTGACAAAAAAAACCTTGGGTCAGTATTAATCTAGAAGGGCATTAGGGTTATTCGACAGAATATTCGGATTCATTGTTGTACAGGATGCATTAAAGGCAATGCTAAATTACTACTCTGAGGTAGAACATACCTCATGCATACCTAATGCAAATTAGGGTGGGTTGGTTGTTTTTTCAGTTTAGCTATTTAATTGAAATAGAAAACATCACATCATCTTTATACAAAATTTATTTAGAAGGTGAGAAAGTAGACTAAGAAAATCATGCATGACACTATAGTGTGGTTTTGTGCATTTCTTTTAAAAGAAACTGAAATAGTAATGAATAGTGTGAACTATTATAATGTATTAGGCTGGTGTCTTACAGTCCTTGTTGAATTCTTCAGCTATTGGAAATACCATTTTGCTAGGTGCTTTGAGAGATTCTACTGAGACCATCTTTATTAAATGGAGGAGTTGATCATAACGGGCCTCTGAACTTGTGTACCTATTAATCTCACTTATATACTGTCTTGACAGAAAATAGAGAACACTTGAAAACAGAAAGACATCTTAAACTAGTACTAGTGACAGGGGACATGTATGTCTGAAGGGTAATGACAGGCATAGTGTGTATCCAACTTCCTGACCATGTAAAGAACCTGAAAGCTGGAAATGCATGTTTTCCTTTTTTTATTATTTTATTTTATTTTATTTTATTTTATTTTATTTTATTTTATTTTATTTTATTTTATTTTATTTTATTTT
>JAWWMP010000132.1:25813359-25921097 GCA_035047865.1 Dendrocincla tyrannina | reverse complement strand
ATTTTATTTTATTTTATTTTATTTTATTTTATTTTATTTTATTTTTTTTATTTTTATTTTTTTTTATTTTATTTTTTTTCCTTGATGGCAAAGACCTGGTTTTGAGCTTGATTTTGGCTTTCAGATGTGCAGTCTGTGCAACACTGTCATCACTAGACACATTTTGTACCAGTAGGGAAAATGCATTCTATTAATTTGGTAAAAATGTTTCTCACTGTGGCAGTGTTATGAAACTTTCCTATCTATCTTAACGGAGACATCAATTATTCAGCTTTATTCATACAAGTGGTAATTCATATTCATCCGTGATTCAGGAGACTGAAGTGAAATAGGAGACAAAAACATAGGCTATGGTTTATATTCTTTGGACGCTGATAAATTGTCTTAAAAAAATAGTAAAAACCCTCTTGAAGTTTGTGAATATCTGCTTCCCTGAAGGAAATGCTTTATTGTGATGGTTGAGGGCAGTAAGCTCATGACAGTCCATCAGTCTTACATAATCCATGAACATTCAGGACCTCATCTGATATTCCAGACACATTTCAGCATGTGCTTTGTATTGGAGGCAAAAAATTCTGAGACACACTTCTCCAAATATATTCTTACATAACAGATGAGATTATTTCCTAGACCGATACTTACAGTATCTTTATGTCTACCATATGTTTAGCAACGTTACAAGCCTATCCTGAGAGGGCTTTGTACAGTCATCTTTGCTGTTGAAGATTTAAAAAAAAAAAGATACTTAACTAGTCTTGACATATTTCAAGTAGTGATCAAACAGTTTTGTAGCTGTTACATACATAGGTCAGCACATTATTTTCTTCTCAGCAGAAAGCTTTAAAGCTGCAAGGGATTTGTTGTTTTGAAAATCAGCTGTTACCTCCTATTGTTCTGAAAGGGCATCCAGCCTAAGTGCTCCTCAGAAAGAGCTGGGTAGTAACAGAATCCAGAAAGATCAGACACTGCACATCTAATCACCACTAGACTAAAGCCTAAGTAAAAAATACGAAGTATTTAAAACAGATCCAATGCCAGTTACTCTGAAAAACTCCTTATTGCTGTGATTATTCAACCACAGGTTCAGATTCACTTTTTTCTGGTGCTGCTTTTTTTGTATCATTTTGTATAATTTTTTTGTATCATGAGTCAATGAAATTTAGACTCAGCAGCCCATTTTCGGAGCTGTGCCAAAGACTTGGCTGTGCCAATGATCACCACTATTAATTAGGTACACATCTACATCTCTGTCTTGTGCTTTTAATACTAGAGTTATTAATTAATGAATAATAAGTAGTAAACAACCCAGAGGATTTATTCAGATAATTATCTCAAAAGCATAATGCAGCAAGTGCTAGCATGAGACACAAAGCCTTGCATTAGGTTATTTCAGGAAAGTGAGGGAAGAAGGGATCCATCTCACCCTGTTTAACAAATCCAGAGTAGGAGCTCTGAAAACTAGAGGTGAACAGGGTTTGGTTTTTTTTTATTTCAACAACATTTGGAGCAGTTTAGTTCTTGAGAGAGAGTATGGCTTTTCTGGTGGATTTTATTCAGAAGAAAGAACACCACAGTCTGAAACAAGGCTGCTGTCCACACCTGCTTACCAGCCCTGACTCCCTAACAAGCTTACAGGGACCTGTGCTTGCAGTTACCTGGGCTAGTGCTGGCTGACTTGGGAAGTTTAACTTCATATCAGTCTTGATGAATAACAATTAAAGAGCAAAGATGATTGCTACTGTCAGCCTGAAATTTGTCGGCTTGAAATTTCACTTCATTTGGAAAAGTTTGCCCCATGTTAAGCTTGCAAAATGGTTTTGGTAGCCCCCCTCTGGAAACTGGTAATTTTTTCATAGATTTTAGTACAGAATGAGATCAAAACTTCTGGAATCATCTCTGTATTTGTTTGTCCTGCACTTTAATACAGTTTTGATTTAATAAATAAGGGTATTTACATCACTAATCTAGAATCCAGTAGATCATTTAGTAACACATTACAGAGTATAGGATAATCTTCACAATGTCACCGTTAATAGCATTGCCTACTAAAATACAAGCTTTGATTGACACTTTATTTTTGTCTGTCACTATGTCACATCTCGGGTGCTGTGTTGGAGTTTGGTGCTGTATATCCTCAGTTTTCATTATTATGACATTAGATTTTTACTGAGAGCAATGTTGCAGCTGTTACAAGTTTAAAATTGACATTAGTGCAATTCAGTTTTAAAAATGTTTTCAGTTAATAATGTATTTAAAAATTAATGTAATATATGCCTAAAAGGTTATTTTGCCTAGAAATAATAGACCCTTTTTCTTTGCACCTTAAGTATTTAATAAAAATATATGAGTTTGGATATTTTTCACTCAAAAAAAAATATTTAGAAATGCATAAACTTTAACCTAAAACACTTGGTAGAGATCATTCCTAAGATAGACAATGTTTTTGTTTGCTTGTTGTGTAATCTTTTCATAGGGTGAAAAGGGAACTGTAGGTGACCCTGGACCCAGAGGACCATACGGTTTGCCTGTAAGTTGCACAAAGTTTGTACACACTGCTCTTTTCATCACTCCTTGATTAAACTTTCTGTGCTTTATGGCTGCTTTTCACCTAGCAATAGGATTAGTTGAAAAGGCATAGATAGATAATAAACCCTGACAGTGCAAGGTCAATGGTCTGTATCACAGATTTAGTTTCCTACCCATGCACGTAATGAAACAGACCTGACAGAAACCAGCAAGAGAGAGGACATTCAGAATGCAAGTACTCCTGTTTCGGCAGCCTGTGGCCATCAGCTGCTCAGGGACCATGAGAGAGTGGCAGGAGTTCAGGATGATCTGTGGAAAGCTGTGAATCTCTTGATGTCAATAAGCTGCTTGGATTTCCATACTGCAAGGCTACTTCACCATTATATTTCTGTTTTGTTTGATACTTCAGAGACCCGTTTTAATTTCTGTGCCATGTGCTCAGAAGCAACATGAGAAGTTCGTTGTTGCTCATTTTTAGGTGAAACTGGTATGCTTTAAATCAGCCATTTAAATTATATTATCCATTTCTAAAATATAAGGGAGAACTTCCTTTGGCTTAAAAAGGATATCGCCAATAAACCAGTTGACTTACTCTGTTTACACTGTTAATGACTCGGTCAGGTGTGTACATATACACATGACTTTTCTGTACTTTCACGCAAGAAAAGCCATGTAAATGTGCTTGGCCAGGCACAACCAGCCTTTCCAAGAGACTTGCAATGTTTCCATACCCTCTCCAGTCTAATCTGCTTGATTAATTAATTAAAGCTGGAATACAGACCTGTGGTTTAATTGGATCCGTTTAATTGGATCAGGAGTCAGTGACTAGAGACAGTTTTCAGGCTCCATGAAGTTTTAAATTAGCTTACCATGGATTTTTATCTGAGCGTCACTTTTGTGAGTGAAATTGGAAAAAAAAACCAACCCAGTTGCTTTTTTCCCTTCCTGTGAACTAAAAATAAATATAAGAAAAAAAGAATTATAGGCTTTTCTGTAGTTTTAGCTTGGTCCTGGAATCTGCCTACAAACAAAATTTTACAGTCAAGCAAAATTTTTACAGTCAAGTTATCAGTTCCTGGAAATGTTAACTGCTGACAGCAGTGTCCTTCACTGACAGCAATGCTGTGTGTACAGCCTGAGCAACGTGGGGTGTCGCTGTGCACAGAGGGCACAGAAGTTGAGCCTCGAGGTGGCTGTCAGCACCACAGCGTAGGGATGTTAATGCAGTTTATGCTCTTTGGCAGGGCAAAGATGGCGAGCCTGGCCTTGATGTAAGTAATATCTGTGACCAGTGCACTCTCAATGGTCGGTAAGCGTCTTCCAAGAAATAGCTTGTGGAGGATAACATCTTTGTTTCCATTTAGTGTGCATGCAGTACATACTGAAAGTGTGCTAAATGCTGCATTTGCTCTTTCGCTATGATAAAAGAGGACAAAGATTGTGTAATATACAGTCCTTATCAACAGACACCACCAGATACAGTGCTCAGCAATACAAGTAGTTGGTCTATTGGATGTCAGTATGCTGAAAAACTGTGCTTGCTAAGAAAATATTCGGGCTTGTGACTCGTTTGTAGAAGAACAAGGAGTCACAAGTACTCAGTTAAGTAAATATATTCTAGTTAAAGAGATTAGTAATTCCATAACCTGTAAGGGGTACATTTCAAAACATAATCTCTTTCTTTGGCATGCTAAAAAGGCTTACTGAAAGCCTTTTTCTCTAGTTCTACACTGAAATCCCTAACTTGGACAAGTCTTTTTCAGAACATACATATGTTACGTAGCATGGACTGTTGCCATTTTGAGTGGCGTGGTTTCTTTATGTAGCTGACAAAATGTCTCTACCAAACTCTGTGACTTACTCGTCTTTCATACTTTTGTGTCTGTGCATGTGTCCAAACATAACACACATACATACAAAGCATGTAGTGAAATAATCTTCTTATGTTTTCCAAGAGTATTTGAAAACTTAACCTGCATGTGAATAAAAGTCAACCTATCTTTGTCCCCTTTTTTTTTATAGGGTTTCCCTGGTCCCCGAGGAGAAAAGGGTGATATAGGAGAAAAGGGAGAAAAGGTGACCACATTGTTATTAACTGTTGCTTGGTTCCTCAGCCTAGTCAGTTCTGTTGTCTTTATGCTATAAATTGTCCCATTAAAGCTTACATTTGTTTTTACTGTGTGCCAAAAGGCAGGTCACAGATACATGCTAAGCAAAAATCATGAAAACCCACAAAAATGTATGCACAGAAATAGTAATGTCAGCTTGTCCCAAAGCACAGCTTTTTTATTTTAGACTCATTTTCTCGAATCCATCCTACACTTGTTGAAAATCCTGAAATATTTAATGCAGACATTAGTCACTGTGGTAGTAATTTTATACTGAAGAGCCCAGCTCTGTTCCCTGGCAGTATTTGCAGTGTAATAGTTGATCCTAGTGTACCATGCCTGTACATGCTATCTGTCCCGCACCAAATGGATAAGACAGGAACTGTTTGAATTTTTATTTTTGTCAGTCTTATTTACAATTAAGTACTTTGTGATACTTGTGGATTGAAATTAAATTATATATTCTACCATTCTGGTTAACCAACTAGACAGTGACGTTAACAGAAAGAGCCTAAATTCATTTTCAGTGTCTAGACACAGTGACTTGGACATATGTTTAGTAAAAAGCTATTCAGGACTTAATATGTGCAGGGAAAGCTCACAAGCAAATCTCTCCCATTTCTGTCCAACAGGGAGCCTAGTTTCTGAAACTGCTGAATTACTCACACCAAACCACTTAATATAAGTCTATACACACAGCAGGTGATTTTTCTTGGTCTATTTTTCCTACAGCTGTTTTTGTATAGCTGACATGCATAGGGTTATACTAGGTCCACTTCCCATCATGGATGTCCTAAACAAGAAACAGGGTTAAAAAGTCACTGGGTGTTAGAGTGCATCTTTGTTTCTTAATGCTGTCAGGCAAAACACTTCCCAGGAATGGATTTAAAAGGATACTGTGAAATGTATCCTTCCCTTCTGTCCCTTGTTATATTGCTTATCTCGAGCTCAGAGATCACTGGTAAGGTACTGATTCTGCAGAACTGTTGGTTAAGCAGGTGTTTCATGAATATTATAAAGGCAGTGTCTGACCTGGTGGAGTAATCACAATGAATGATGATTCAGCTCTTGCTGTTGTCAGACATCACAGGTCTGTCACAAGTGAACAGCTTTTCTCTTTTGAGAGCAGTTATCAGCAGAAAGGTGTAACTGGTAAGTGCCAGCTCTGAGAGGTGACTTGGCAGAATGGCCAGCATGTGCTAAGTGGGAGTTACAGCAGGTGCCAAACTGAGTGAGCTTAACTGTGTTCTCATACTGGGATACATTAGAAGGGTTGTATCAAGAAGATAATAATAAGTTATTACAGCTCTCTAATCAATCCCAGTGAGGCTGCTCGAATACTGCAGATGGGCTTCTGAGCCTCGCAGTTCAAGAAAAACTTGAGAAGTTGGCAAGTGAGAAGACTGCCAAGCTGGCAGGGCCCTGGGGTAAACGCAACTGATAGAAGAAGTTGAAGTAGGTGGACTGGCTTAGTCTGACAAGGAGACCAAACTGCTTGAAAGGGATGATACAAAGATGACGGAATAAAACTCTTCTGGGTAATAGCAGGTGGTGAAACACAGGACCACAAGCTGCTCCTGAGAGGTCCAGAGTGGCAGTTAGGAAAACCTCGTTCACATGAAGGGCAGCATGGCACTGGGACAGTGTCATGTCCCCAGGGAAGGTGGCTGAACCACTGCCCATGGAGCACTGCAGAAGGTGATCTGGTGTGACCTGATCTGGTGTTTGGAATCACCCTACTCAGGATGGGAGGTTAGCCTAGGTGACCTCCAAAATTTCCTTCCAGCCAGACTTTCTGGTTCAGTGTTTCCATGTACAGCCACAGATAGGCAAACAAAATCTAGCCATCAGAGCTCCAGATCTCTGGAAGAAAAGATGGAAAACTGGTAAAGAGTTTGCTTATACAAATATGATATGGTATGAAAATGGAACAACTGAGATTCTTACACTTGGGATGTAAAAGTGTTTTAATGTCCCAGAGTCCAGCATGCTGCTTTTGGTTATTAGTCTGTTATTCCCAGGGACTGACTAAATAGGTGAAACAAAGGGCTTCCAGTTGAAAGGGAGGAAGGGAAATGTGTGTGGGATTTGTGTCTGGCCACAGGCACAGGTAGGCCCATTTTGGAGTTCAGTTGTGATTTAGGCTGCCTGTGCAGACTTATTCTCTTGAACTGCAGGACACACCTCCTGGGAAGTCTACTCCTCCATCCCCCTAAAAATTCAGGAAAAGGCAAAACCTGTTTCTTGAGGCGAATACATGGGATAAAGTAGTTAGTCTGACAGATGCTTCAAAACCCACATTATTTTGTGGACTTTAACAGGATTGCCAGGAAGTCTGTAGAATGAAAATGGAGATGGCATATCAGCCTTAAAAGTTCACAGAATATTCAAATCAAATTGCAAGGCAAAGGAAGGTCTTTCCTAGTGAAAAGTCTGGGAAGCTGAAAGCTTTGTGGAAGAGACTTGTATTGTACAGTTTTGACACATTTTTTTCCAGAAATTAGGGAATATTTGTATTCTGCAGGTAAACTGATTGCACCAAAATTTCTTTAACTGCATCAATAATTCCTTTTCCAAAAGGAAGGCTGACTCTCAAAAGACACAAAGTAATGCAATAAATAGAAGATTTCATTATAAAAAAATTCTCTGTTCTGCTAATTTTCCTTATGTAAGTTACTGACTATCTATGACCAAATTGGTGTAACAGCAGCCGTTTCAATAGAGATAAACCAATTTACAAGTTGAGCATCCAGCTTATGATTTCTTGGTTTTTAAATATGTCTTACCATATTGGCTGTTGGACTGGCATCGCACAAATTGAGATTAATTAGTTTCTTGTTAAAAAATCTAACTCAAATTGCAGTTCAAAAATATATATCACTACTAACAATCTAAAGAGAACCCATTACATTTATTTTTTTCATAGATATGCAGGGAATAAATCTTTACGTCTTCAGTTTGAGATGAGACCTAGACTGCTGATTTTTATTTTAGCCCCTCATCATTAGTTCTGCTACAGCGAAAGCAAGTCAGTATTTGCATTATGTCTGATGAACTTGTCTGTAAAAATATTTTTAAAGTGTTCTAGCTGTAATTACTCATATGAAATTATAGTCCAGGAGCACTCATCATGAAAAAGGTTTGCATTTTCATTGTATGAATAGAAAAAGAATAATTTTGAAAAGGAATAGCCTTTAACAAAAGTTAGGGATTGTGTTGTGGGGAGAGAGAGGGAAGAGGCCCCTGGTCCCAAATGTATGGTTGTGTCGGTTGTTATAAATTTTGACAGAGGAGTATGATCTGTCTGAACAGAGGATGAAAAGGCATTATACTTTTCTCCCTGCACTCTGCGCTGATGAAAATCTTTGCACATGAGGATTGGAGACTGTTGCAACCATAATGATGTTGCAGAAATGCCACAACTTTGTATTTCTCTAGGCACTGAGGGAGGGCAGAAAGGAATATTTTTTTTTAATTTTCATCAGATGTAGATTCTCCATATCTCTTGTGGATCTCTGTAGTTCAGGGTAAGGAATAAAGATTAAAAAGAAATAACTCAGTCTGTGGAAAAAGCAGTAAAGTACTCAGTACTATTGTGTACACAGGTGACTGCTGTGTTGCTTTGAATAAGATCATATATCTGCCCTGCAAAACTCTAAATAGTTATCTGCTGGCTTGTAACACAACAAATTAAAGAAATGCAGATCCTAAAGATGTAAAAAAAAAGCATAGTCCATGTATAGTCCATTTTCAGAATCCTTTTTGGAGGATATCCATGCTTTGTGCTTGCATACATTCACTGCAGATATATTGATGTTACACTGAGCACCAATAACATGAGAATTGACCTTGAAACTGTTGGGTTTCTCCACTAAGCTGCCATCCATGTTGGTTTAAGATGGAAACGTAGCCAATTTACAGCTCTTGTTTTGTGAAGTTTGTTTTTTTTTGCTTCATAATCTTATCATTTGATAAGGAAGGGTAATGTTTATGTTGCTATTTCCCCAAATATTATCCTGTGACTTTTTGGCACACAGAAAAGATAGACAAGTAACTTTGCTTCTATTATGACATGAATGCAGTACGTGTCGCTCATGAAACAATTTTTTCTTTTGATTGTGTCAAGTGTGCTATATTAAATGACTAATGTGCCTTCCTTTTTAAAATCTGATTTATATAAATATTTTTTTATCTGTAAAAATGTTTTTTCTCTCTTGTTAATGAATTAAGTCTTTCTGTACTGATGTGGAACAAGTTAAATGTCTGTTTACTATGCTTCACCAAAATCTGCCTGTTTTTCCAAAGGGGCATTCCTTCCTTCTCCTTTTACCCTATTCCTTACAATTCCTCTGTCTTTTTTACCCTTTTCCTCACAAATTAAATCCTCCCAATAGCCACAACCTCGCTTGCTGGTTCTCCAATGTCATACTAATTTTCCTATGACTATTTTTCCCATTTCTATGTGATATTCCTGATTTCCTCATCCTTCCTATCCCACTTTTTTACAATCCTAGTCCAATTTGTTAGGTTTTTTTAACTGATCCTTTTTGATTTTTGTGAAATTGAGAGCAAAACCTGAAACTCATTTACCATTGTGATCAACTGGTGTGAAATCAATTATAAAATGAACTCTCTGAACATCTTATACTGCTTGAAGGTGAGGTCATTTTTGCAAGTAGCTTTGTTGAAGGGAAATCGACTCGTTTCCGTAAGAATTAAAATATTGGAAATTTAACATTTGAAAAAGAAAACTCAGTGTGAAATCAAAGGATTGACATTTGATAAAATAAGTAGGTGAAACGATGAAACATTGCCTGCAGTTGAGAGAATATATTTAATGTTGAAATATTTAAATAAAGAATCTAATTATCACTTCTGATTATGATGTCAAGAAAATATGAAAATATTGAAAGTGTCATAGCACCTCTCCATCAACCAGTTTGGGTGTTTTGATTCCTGTAACAGGGTTTGAAATGGTCATGTTGTATTTGGAGTGACAGGAGTGCACCCTCAGTGATGTCTGTGGGTTTCTGTGAACAACACAGAGAACAGGATTTGTTCCAGACTCTGTCACCAGAGTGCAAAGGGTCAGTTCAGCAAAGGATGCTCTGGGCTAAGTTCACCCTTGACATGACACATGGAAGCTGATAGAACTGAGTCGGAGTCCAGCCATCCCTGTGAAATATCCATGCCACAGGTCTTTTTTCAAAAAACTATGCTGATGGATTGTGCTCTCACAAAGTTACTTCTGACTAGTGGCAAATCCTCTGGGGAAGCTGACAAATTCAGGTTAGTGTGGATGGGCACGTCAGTGCTATCACTTAGAACAAATAGGAGACTTCTTATTTTGGACCGTGGATTTGGGGAATTTGCAAGTTTGCCTTTGTCTCAAGAAATCAATGATTTCAAGCCCTGTTTTAGGTTTCAAAACATTCATAATGCCGAATATGAAATACCAGCACAAACTAATACAAACTGATTGCAGTTCTTGCTTGTGATCATATAATTTATTTTTCCACATAATGCACCATCCAAACCAGAACACAGTGGTAAGTGTCCTTTCAGCTCTCCATTGGCTTAAAAAGAAAAAACCCAAACTTTAAAACCAATCTTTCTGTAATTTTTTTTTCAAAACAATGAAACTTGTTTTATCCAAACCATTGTATCCACAGGGGGAAAAGGGAAAGAAAGGCAAAAAGGGGCCTAAAGGGGAGAAAGGAGAACAGGGTGCTCCTGGATTAGATGCACCTTGCCCATTGGTACGTCTCACTTATGTATTGGAAGATCGATCATCCTGCTGTAAACTGATGGAATAAGAAATGAGGGGAGAGGAACAAGCACCAGCTACTGTTCACATACTGTTAACATAGCTTTATCTGAAGTTCTGGCAAATTCTGGACCAGACTCCATTTGTCAACTTCCTAATTGGGTTTAAAGCACCAGACCTTTAGACCTTTGGGCTAAATTTGTGAGGTTTAGTGGTGGCTCTTTTCGTTGTTTCTGCCAATCTCTTTGGAAAGAAAGCAAATTTGGAATGTGCTAGTCAGTGCCCCACAGGTTTAAATCACACTATGACAGTCAGCTTGCTCCTCTTGCCTCTCTGTTGTTATTTGTTCACTCCATCTAAGTCAATACTGAAGGCATTTCCTTGACAGTAACATTGCAAGTTAATCTTTACAAACAGGGATTCCGTGGAATTAAGGGGGAAAAAGGGGAGCCAGGCCAGCCTGGCCTGGATGGGCTGGATGCCCCTTGCCAATTGGTACAGTATTTCTCTTTCCTACCAACCCTGCATGCAGTTCCTTTGTTTGTAGTCAGCCATTCTCAATGTAAAGTAATACTTTTCTGAGCTGACTTTACATTGTTCACGTAACACATGCATGTGCATGAACAAACCAGCTGCTTCAAGTGATCATAACCGCGATGAGAGAACACACGTTTTTGTTGGTACCTTAAACCTAACTCTCAGCAGTTTGCTCCCACATCACATGGTAATTTTTAAGTTTGTGTCCTTCCTACATTTTCCCTGAGAATCGTTGGTTTGTTGTTTTCCTCACAAAATACCTATTGCCTTACTCACCCTGAACGCAAGTTGTAGAAATCCAGTACAACGTTCACTTCTAATCAAGTGTGATGACTCCTGTCTGCACTGGCTCAGTTCCGCACCCTAGCCTGTCCCATAGCTACTCTGCACCCCGGACTTCCTTTCAAATCCATGCAGTCTTAGGTGCACGTTTTCATAATTTGGCCAAAAATGAGAGTCAGCTACAGAATGGTGCAAATACTCCTGAAAATCAAGGTTTTCAGTAAGCCAAGCTGCAGCTTGGCTTCCAGTCCATACGTAGGCAATATTTTTGGTGTCTGGCCTGTTCATCAAAGAGTATTCAAACACACCTGGAAATCAAAAGCTTACCTGAGATTTGTAAGAAGATAACAGTCTGCAGCCCAAACCCTGTCTTTGTTTTTGACTGTCTCCAATTTAATGGTCTTACCCTTGGAACTTACCTTCCTGGAATACACACGACACTCCCCACCCTATGTTAGCATGAATTCAAGTTCCCACCTATACTAAAATGCTACTTCTTGACCCTCTCCCTTGTACCAATCTGGCAACAGTGATTTTTTATTTAATGGTAAAGTAAGTTTGAACTCTTTTCCATTTAAGAAGGCAAACCCCAGATGAATAGTACATACACATTTAATAAAGATACAAGGAAGATTTTCTTTTTAATTGTTCACAGTAAAATTTGATCTGCATGTTCTGATATTGTTTGGTGGTTAAGCACGGTTCTCTGAGATGAATGTTAAATAGATTTTATTTCAACTATAGCACTTCTAATTTGAAGTCAGTGCTTTTAATCGTAAATACATAGTCTTTTAAAGTTATTCCATAGTCCATCTTGTTTGCTTCCAATTAATGGTAACCATATCTCATATTTGGTTGGGAATAATCAAGCATGCTTTTATAATTCTAAAATATTTCTCTGTGTTATCATTTATATCTGGAGATTCACTAAGAATGATTGATGGATGAAAAATACTCTGTTCATAGAGAATTGCTAGAATAAGCTGCTTAGCAAACAGAACTGTCTTTTGTTTCGGCAGCAAGCCATTCCTGTCAGACTACATGCAAGCAATTCAAAAATCCTCGTTACCTGCTATCTTCGCACATACATTCACATATTAAGTATTGGTAATTTTTATTCTAAAAGATGTCAAAGCCTGATTTTTTTTTCTGCTCATACATGGTCTAGTTACATCGTATATGCTCCTAATTCTGACCGTATAACTCTCTGGATAAACCCTGGATAGCCATGTAAGTTGGAATTAAGTCCATGAGAACCAGTATGACTGCAGTCAATACCTGGTCTTAGGGACTGCCCCGGTCTTACTTGGACACATGCATATATGTTAAGGTAGGGTAGTAACAGAAGAGAAATGGAGTGACACTCACTAACATGAGAAGAAATTATATGGCCATATCGACCAAGCACTGAAACAATCAGTGCTGCTGTACTGCCCTGCCCCACTGCAGATGTTTTCTTCCACTGTGGCACTTAAGGTATGTTCAGGCCTTAAGATTTTGCTGCTTCATTCAAAATCTAATACTGAAAGTGAAAAGATCCTACTCATATTTGAGTCTTTCTGTCTTCTCATGGGGTTACCTTTGCACTAGGGGCCATTAAAACACAGTACCCTCCAGATAAAAGTGATAGTATTTTTTTCTCATTGATCTTGTACAGTCAGATACAGATTGTTGTGAATAAGACAGATTATATTTAAAATAATATGTAGCCTGAGCTCTAAGAGCAATAAGAAACTGATGTTCTAATGATTTAGAGAGAAACAAATCTGTAAGTAGAGAGGTGCACGTATGTATTTACAGTGTAAACATTCTCTTCTCTGGCTGTTGTAACAGATGTTGATGGATTATCTATCCTATCAAACTTACTTATGCCTTTTTTTTTTTGTTGTTTTTGTTTTTTTTGCCTCCCCTTGAAACAGGGTCCTGATGGATTACCAATGCCTGGCTGTTGGCAAAAGGTAGGATGGGCAGAGCTTTTTCTTTTCAGGGGCAGTATGTCCTTAGCACACAGAAATGCCTGTAATAGTCCTATTGAACAATACCAAGATATACTTCAGAGCCTTCTAGACAGATGTATGCAGCAATGCAAGATCAGACTTCTCCATGGCAGTAGTTCATGTGATACATTGTAATATATGTGGAAGTAATAATTCATGGAGGCAGTGTTGTACAAACAGTTGGCATTTGTTTTCTGTAAAGTCCAAGACTTTTTTCGCACGGAGACTTACACATCCTTTGGTTTCTGCATATGGTCGCTATTTCCAATTCATTTTAAAAGCTCATGGATTTTTGTCAAATATTTATATTGATCTATTATTATTCTTCTGGAATACTGAGAAGAACAGTGTATCCTGCCCTTCTCTTTGCCTTACCTTTTTGTTCTTCAATATATCCTCCTGAATTTAGTGTTTAACATTAATATTAACTGGCAACATTATTTTAGTAAAGGTTTAACCTAGGCAGTGCTAGATTTGAAAACGTAGCATTCAGAATAATGTAGGTGGAGGGAAACTCACATATAATACTTTAGAAAGCATTAAGGATAAGTGAAATACTAGGTGCATTTATCTCTGAAGAATAGCTGGCACTGAGGAAATAACTATCCATATTTGCAACTCTGCCTTATCTGTGTATTTGTAATAGATGTCTGAAACATCTTACTAATTGGATTAATCTGTATCTCTTTTTGTCTCTGCAGTGATGAATCTAACCTTACAAGCATGAAGTTGTGTATATAGTGCTCCACTTCTTTTATTTATAGTTGAAAACTGAAAATTTGATTTTACAAGTCTGAGACATGTTTACATGTAGCTGCTTCATCTTGTTTGTAATAGTCTATACGTACTTTTTCACTCACATCTACAGTTAGATGATGCTGCAGGGTAAACCTGCAAAGATTGTCTCTCTAATGAGAGAGAGATATTGAAACAACAGTCAATAATAGAAATTAATATTTCTGTAAATTATTATATTTTGGCTTGTGGATATGCATGGACAATGAGTACCATGAACTAGTTTACAAGAAATTGTGACCAAATAAGATGCTATGAAATGTACTGTACCAGCTGCCATTGGAGTTTACTGACTTGGCTTCCATGTCCATCTTAAGCACTTCACTGATTCATGACACCATATCTGCTTGTATGAACTAAAAGCATGAGTTTGTGTGCCAAACCTGCTTGTTGTGTGATCACGTCATGTGCTAAATGGCTGCTCACGGTGACCTTTGATTCGAGCTTCTGAATCATTTCCTTTTGTCATCTCAAGGGAGTCACACCATGGCTCATTGCTAAAAAGAGATAAACCAGAGGAGCATAGAAAGAGGCCTTGAATTTTGGGGAATAGAGTTCCAGCTGCAGGTGGATGGCTTCCAGTCTTGCGGGATACTTGGCCTCTTTGATCAAAGAGGGTCCCGCCTGTTAATCAGCATCGGTTTGCCTTGCACTGCTCACGGTCGTGAAGATATTCACGATAGGCCCTGTCGAGTCCTTAATCAAGAAGGAAAGAAGTTTGAAGAAGAAACCAGACTTCTCTGTGGGTTGTTTGAAAAGGTTGCAGAGGTGCTGCAGGGATCATTTGACAGCAGACACCGCCTGAGACCAGAAGCTTCTCAACCTTACTCAAGGATGGACAGAGTATGTGCTCTGCATATTGTATTTTGGGACTGCTGGAGGAAAAAGCATTCTTGAGGTGGGGATGAATCAGATCATCCTCCAGAGGAGGATAATAATGGAACTGACCAGAGGTGTATGTACCATGGTGTGGTTTTCAGGTTATTCACTTCAAGTTACACAAAACTAGCTGAACTTCTCTGCAGGATTTTGGAAGCTCTGGTTAATTTTGTTTCCTTTTCCTGTAACTGCTGCCATAAAGAATGCATTTCAATAATCTATTCAACATTTATGATGACGGCATTGAAGAAAATGCTTCAAGCCACATGTTCATCTTGTATCAGTATTAACAGTTTTTATTTTAGAGTCTTTGAAGCCTTTAAGTCTAGAAAAGAGTTTATTTTTGTTTCACAGACTGATTTATTCATCTTGTTCCTTTTTTGTTGTTACAGTGACTTTAGCGGACATTATTACTCAAAAACCATTGGAGAGAAGCAATTCTGTGTAATTACCACCGCACACTTGTCATCGCACTACACTGTTCAAGGTGTTGATATTTCTCCATTTCTGTTCAGATAACTAGCTTTCTAGAGAAACGTCAGTAAATCTTTCCTTCTCCCCTTTTTTTATTGCTAAAAATATGTCATTTGTGCACATTTGTAGTTTTGCCATGAGGTATTTTTTCCAGTTTTGAGTCTACATATGGTGCACTGAAGTTAGTTTGAGAGACTGGTTTATGAGAAATGGTGCCATGTTTGGCAGATGGAAATTCTTTTTATATTGCTTCCGTTCCTAATGTATATAGCAGGATCATCACAAACTTTTCTAGTTACTTTTCTCAGAGTTGTCTTTCATACGCAGACCAAAACTGAAGTTGGAAGACAGCCTGTCTCCATTCATGTGTGGGCGCCTTATGTCCTTCTTGGAACGCACATTTTTCCTTGCTTCATTATTTCTAAATCATGTGTAGATGGGGACCTGCTGTGGTCACACTTTTTGTGTTGCTTCACAATCTCAGATCAATGGAAATGCCACTATAATGCAACCTTTCACTTTGATAAATCTTTACTGTCATTTTGGTATATCGAAGTCAAATCCAGCTTTTCATTGAGGAAAAAAGAGATTTTTAGAACTAAAAATTTATTGGCCTACAACTAGTAGTATCTTGCTAACAAAAACAAAATTCTGACACTATATAGATATATACACTGAATACATTTATATTTTTCTGCCCAGTTCCCTCTTTCCAATAGGAAGAAATACACAACTGTTCACAGATATAAGGAAGTATGTTTTTCTCTGTCTAAACTTTCAGAGACGCAAGTATCAACCTCCTTGAGTGATCATGATTACAATAGTAAAAGCCTTCACACAGCATAGACTGAAAATAAAGTGTTAATAATCAGAGTGCTGCAGCAGTAATGCAAATGAGGGCCTTTCAGAGAGAGGACAAGAGGAGCACCGTGTAAGGCCTCTGACTTGCCCCTTTATTCTGCTTGTTTAAGAAACACTGTCTCAAAAAAACCCCAGGCCGAGGAGCCAGCTGTCTACCTAATAGAGAAGAGTCCCTTATGCCCATGTCCTGACTTGGCACATTTAGCTAGGTGTATTGTAGATGTGAAGACTAGAAGTTGAATGTTTTCATAAGATATTGAATACTGGCAATCATACAGTAAAATGAAATATTTTTCAAAGGTCCCTCAGAGTATTTACATGCAAAATCAAGTAGGATATTTATTACCTGGCTAGATGTTTTAGTAACTCCGTGTTGAGAGTGGCCACAACTCGGTTAAGAAACATCAAGATAAAGAACTACTAAATGCATGCTGTCATTAGCACTTTTTTTCTGTCAATAAAGCTAGCAGAACATTAGTTCATGATCTTGTCATTCAGGAAATAATTATAGACTCTATTGTTAAGTCAAAACTCAACTCTCCTTTAATTCCCTGACGCTGAGACCCTACTGAAGAAACACTTAGGCATCTTTGTTTGCTTTCTTTTCTGTCTTGTAAATTAATTTCTTTATTAAACTCCCACCAGGTAGGAATACTTGGGTTTTTTTTCCCAAATAATCTTCCTTAACTTTTTTAGCTTTTGTGTTTTTCAATGTCGTGAAAGGTTGATTACATTTAAATGACCACGACTGAACCGCAGATAAACAATTTAATTTGAAACATTAAACTACATACATAGATTAACATTAATATTTGCATCTTAAAGATTGAATTGAAATGAAACTTAAAAATATCTAGAAAAGTTGCATGGTCAGTACAAGAATAAAAAAAAAAAGAATTGGGTTTAACATTTCATCAAGAAAAGCGCCCTGTGAAGACTTGCAAGCGTTTGTTTTGTTCAAAAAGCAACTATTTCTGGTGCTAGTATGTATTTTTCCTTTTGATGGCAAAACTGCAGTTTGAGCCACCAGTGTGGTGTTGTATCTTTTAGTGGCCTTCCTCCATATAGTTATGATTTGTTTCGTTTAGTTTGTAACAGGAACAGTAGTTCCTCCACCAGTCTTTTCAGTTGTAGAAATGTGTAGTGGTATTAGTCTACACAGTTTCTATATCCTCGACTTTTTCAGGTATAATTAATTCTTGTTTCTTTGAGAGTTTTCAGCATTTGTTTCATACAAAGTTTTGTAATCATCTGTCCCTCCACTGTATTATAACCACATTGGGCAGAAGTCCAGCTACAGAAGCCACAAGTCCTTTAAGCACTATATGGAATATGTCTGAGATGTGGTCCTTATCTTCATATTCATAGATTACCTATGGGGAAGCTTTTTTTCAGGATGCTTTGGACACCTTTTTATTTTTTCCTGAGGTAAAGCATGAAATGTTAAATCACAGAGCAGTGATACAATGTTTTGTTTTTTATGGAGTTTTTGATTTATATTTTTATTTATTGCTGATCTTGATGTCATATTCTGATAGTGTAGCAAAGCAGAATGATACTCTTCATCCAGCTGTTTATATATTCTTTTAGTCTATGGTGTAAGTGGTATGAGTGAGTTTCAGAATTATCAAATCCATATACCTGCACATGTGTATAGAGTTTTAAAAGGGATAATTCTTAAGACTGATGTACAGTGTGGAAAGTTAGCATTGGCTCCACTGAGCATTACTCATGGAAGGGGTGCATGTGACCACCAGTTAGTGGGTTATGCCAGCAACAGAGATGAAGCAACCCCAAATGAGATGAGCAGACCTTTGGTCCTTGTGGGAGGGTGGTGCTGTGTAAGGCTGGGGGCAGCACCAGGAGACATGGTTAGATCCTGGATCCCGTTGGGGTTTAGGGAAGGTTGTTCCACTGACTGCCCCAGAACTGGGACTGTAAACCTGGGCTCAGTCACACAAAGCCCTTCCCTTGGCTGTGCTTCCCTATCCCAAGAAACGAACTGGGGAGAATGATGCATTCTCCCCTTGCAAAGCTCTTTGCCGACGAAGGACCCAGGTACTGTGCTTAGTAACAAGGGGAATATTATCAACTTCAACCGTGGGGTTTTGCCTAAATCAGGGCCACTTCAGTAAGAGCTCCAGAGATATTTCCAGTCCATTGGGTGTGATGAAGATGTTCAAGGCATGGAGAAGTCGACTTTTCCCTTCAACTTCCTGACCTCTGCTGCTTGACCATCTTGAATTGCATTTTAAAATCTCTGTATTTTACCTAATGAGATTCCTAAATTTTCACACTAAAGACTCACACGAAATACTAATATCTGCAAAGATACTGTCACAAGAAAGTCTAATTTCTAGTCATTGCAAAAATTCTATTGCAATGACTGGAATTAAAACTAACATCTAATTTTTTATTTTTTTTTCCTTCCTGCAACTTGCTTTTATGGATGTGAATGTTGCTGTAATGTACAAATGAAGGTTTTCTTGCACCCTCTGTTATTGACGTATTTTACATGGTGGTTGGATTCATTAAATGTTGTTAGAAACAAGTGCCTGCCACCATCATATCTGAGAAAGATACTCGACAAAACAAGTGGAGTTTTTATTTTAAAAAGGGATTTGGAGTGTTGTTTTTGTTTCGTTTTGTTTTTAAATGCATCCAATTATCAATGCTGCTTGGAAATTGAGTTGTCTTTGGAAAGCAGGGGGCCTTAACTTAACTTGGGACCGTTAATGTTTTACTTGTTTCTATTTAATAAAAAAATTTTATTAATTTCCCAGATCCCATTGGTACTTGCACACTTCTCTGAAGTATTATGGAGAGTTAGGTTGGTGGAAGAATGTTTTACATATTGTTAACATATATGTGGATATTCTTATATTATTGTACATGTTTGGAAAAATATCACACAACTTTAAAAATGTTGCTAAGATGTATGTATCTGACTTTTTCCTTTGGAAAATATTATATATTTTTATTTGTATTTTTTACTTTTTTAAGTTCATCTATATGTGCCGTTATTTTTGTATTGCAAATGGTCTCATAAATGATGTAGAAGAGAGAAAAATACAAAGAAAAGTAATTTGGCAAGGATTTCAATGCTGGGGGGGGAAACACATGGGTCAGCATTATATCATCAATACCAGAAATATTTTGAGTGTCTTAGCACTGTAAATATGTCACAGGACCTCTTTTGATGAGTAGTATAAAGAATTGCAAAGTTTTAATCACCCATTTTTATTTGTTATTAATTACCACTTTCTTGTGGCCTCTGGTCTTCACTTAATTGAACCCAATCAAACAGCATGCTTTGTTTTTATTATTAAAATTTCTCCTTGTTTTTCAGTTGAATATTGTTTTGGTTTTTTTCAGTTTTGTACTTGAGGTTTTGTTTCTTGCTTGTGAGAAGTTGATCTTCAGAATTATTTTTACACTATTTATGATTTATTTTCATAATGTAAAAAGTGTGTAATTATTAAAATCTTAATCCAACCATTGGTGCTGATTTTGCATAGTTATAAAGTTCTTGGTGTTGGTGCAAAAAATTATTCTAGCCTGTCTGGATTGGAAGAAGTGTGTGCTGTGTTGTGCCAACTTATAGTCTCAAGTCTAGTGCAGGTTGTGTCAGTAGTAACATTCACACAAAAATCAAGGCACCTGCAACATGTTCCATTTCCCTAAAATGTACAGTAAGAAAACTCACCTTCCTCTTCCTATTCTTAATGTGCCTTTTCTCTTCAAAGTCAAGTCTGTTCAGTCATCTTTTCTAAAAGGCAGCACAGGCTGTTGGCATTCACAAATCAGGTAAGGAAGAAGCTTTGCTGCAAACCTTGGAGCTTTTCCTCAGTCTGGAAAAGCTACAAGGATCTGTATATTAGCTGGAAGTTGAAACTATTGCTTAGGCAAGTTCAGAGGCATCCTAGAATCAAAAGAAATAAAGCTGAAGATCATTGGTCTCCCCTTTTTATAATTCTGAAGGTGAAAAAGAAACCTGAACTGCTAAGAAATAAAGATATGTGCAGGCAGTGTTACAAGTAACAGTGCAAGTTAGAAAATGTGAAGGTCTGTTTTCCACAAATCCAGTTTGTTCAGAAATGATAGAACATAATAATTATTGCATAATAATTATCTTCATGCACCCTGATCTAAGAAGACATATTTTTGCAGGAGTTTCTTTGAACAAAAGATTTTAAAACAACACCAAAACAAACAAATACAAAAACCAACAAACCACTGGGGAGCAGCTGTAATCTCTTCAACACATTATTTAAATGTTTGGGTTTTCTGAATCCCAAAATATTTCAGACAAACAGAACACTCCCCATTGTTTCCCTTTCCTTCACCTCAAAAATTCAGTCACTATAGGCAAAGAGAATGAGAGAATGAGCACTGTGAGGTTTGACCTCTACTCTTAACTCTTGCTAATCCCCATAAATGTCCATTAATCTTATCTAGCTCTGTTTTAGACTCTTGGAGGGACTAAAAATATCTTTGCTCCCTTTCCAAGATGAGGTACTTCCAGCTTAACGTGCCCTGCTGTGCCAGGCTGACTGTGTAGCCCCAAGGGCTGCGAGCGCTGCTGCCGCCCCAGCCAGGCAGCCCTGACGCAGGTGAAGGCTTTGCGTCAGCTGTGGCCACTGTTGCCCTTTTCCTGCTTCCAGTTTTCTCCTTTCTTCTGCTTTCATAGAGGACAGAATGTGGTTCTAGATCCTGCTGGAGTTGTCCTGACAAAAAACAAATGTGTTCTGGACTGCTGCCAGAGCTAATACCCTGCAGGTTTCCCATGCAGTACTTCTACAGCCCCACTGTTATTTTTCAGTACTATGTCCCCTCTAAAGCCAAACCTCAGCTAACCAATTTCATACAGCCTTCACATCCTGCTGCACTCATGGGACATGACTTGCCTCTGGCGTTACCTCCTATTCACATGCCTCCTTGACAATTTTGTGATGTGCCAAAACACATGGAGGACTGCATGTGAAATGCCTGCCACTTCTGCCTCTCATTTTTTTAATGGAGCTTTAATTAAAAACTTAAAGGCCATTACTCACATGCAACTCTGCTTTGTGGACCTACTAAACCTGCTAATCCCTTCGCATTTTTAATAAGGACTACACAAATAGAATGTCATGCAACCGAAGTGGCTTTTTATGTCCTCATCTCACACAGCATTACCTTGTGGTTCAATTATAATAACCACACACAAATGTTTAAAAACAAAAACACCAAAACAACTGACAAAGCATTTCGTGTCCCAGCAAGTGGTAACAACGGCACCCAAATAAATATTAAAACAAACAAGGGAATGCCAAAACATTTAAGTCATGTTGCTGCAAGCAGTCTTTCTGTCGTCCCAGGGTTACCGATGTGTCCTCTCTTCCACTGGCTTATGGGAATTTCCAGACTGAGTACTCACAGGGCATTCTCCTTTCCCATCTCCTACCTGCAGTAGAAACACACAGTGGTTTTGGATTTGGAGCTTATATGTTCCATATATATGTGTAAGTATATATGTCTTCATGTGTCTGCAATATATATATATATACATGAGCATATAGAAACACAAAGATGTATACACAATGAGTAGTGTTCAGAAAAACACAAAGCTCTTCAGAGAGATCAGTCTGCTGGTATAGTTGTACTCTGGCTGTTTTAGTTTGCCTCAAAGATCAAGGTGGACACAGCTCCTGTCACATAACCAAGATGCAGGTTTTTTTCACATGCTTACACCAAGACAGAATGTTCAATAGGTAATAAATACGCAGATTATTTTTGTATGTGCAGGTTACAGCTTGACTGAGTTTTCAAAGTGCCCACGCCTAAACCAAGGAGTCACGAGGTCTCTCTGACATTACCCTTGGCTGCTTCCTCCTAAAGCTGACAGGTACCTAATAACTTTTTCAGCTTTTAGGAGTTCTCTCCTCTTTGGTTTATTAAGATCATTGTGAGGTAATTGATTCTGGCTGAGATAAAACTGATAACAACAAACACAGCCTGTGATTAACTGACTCAGGGGCCTGCTGAACCAATCACATCAACTCGCAGGCAAGTCCATTCCCTTTTCAGAGCAAATGCCAAGCAGCTGCCTATCTCTGAGAGGATGCAGACAGGTACAGTTTGTCCATCTTTAAATTTCAGATTTAAAAACCAGATCTTCGGTGCAGATCATTTTCCACTAACCATCTGCAATGGATTTGTTTGTCAGAATGCACCAGCAATACATTGTTTTTCAGAGGTACAGTAACTCCTTAACAGGTAAATGGGGAGCCAAAGGCATCTATCTTGGATACTTTGGATAGCTCTTAGGAATATTTATTCCTTTTCAACTTTCACAAGGGAAGGCAGGCTGCTTGTTTCTGGTACCCTGCCAGGACAAAGCCCCCAAACAAGTGTGGGGAAAAAAATATTCATAAAGCAAACAGAGGGGGATGGAATAAATAGCATGTTTTGGGTTTTGTTGGGTTTTGGTTTTTTTTTAATAAGACACCAGTATTTTTAAACAAATTCTATTAATAAAACTGTACATTGTATTGTACATGGAGAATAGTTGCTAGTATTTACACCACGGTATTATGAAGGCAGGTGGAGGAGTCTGAAAAAGTCAGGTGACAAGGTGCTGGAAAGGCCTGTGTCTGGGTCAGGGTCTCTACTAACCCAAGGGTGAGAGACCTCCTCTGCTCTACATGTGATACTTGGCAGGCTTGTTCCTGCCAACAGTATCAAGAGTGTGAGAAGAGCCAAGAGGGAGGGATATTCTCTTTATTGTTAAGCTTCTTTCCATGGCTTTGAAGGAACAGAGGAGTAACCTCCCACTTCTAACACGCTCCTTCACCTACACTTGGAGTTTTCCTGATGAAGTTTAATATTGCTTCAAGTAATTACTAAGCTAATTGTGAACAAGCTGGCTTTTGCTAAGCCTGGAACAAAAGCCCTCACACAAGCAAGGCTGGCTGCTGATGCTTCTAAAGGAGCAGCAGAAAGGTATCTTGCACATCTCTTAAATCTCTTTGTGGTCCAGGGTTTCTGTGTGAGCAAGACAAGGTAGGTCAGCGTAAGCAGCTGAGATTTTCCAGTGTTGGCACTGCCAGCAGCCTCAGAGAAGGGACAAGGGGCAAGGAGGGACAAGGTTGTACTCAGCACTGACAGAGTGCAGGCTCCAACCCAGTGCAGGGAAACCTCTCCTGAAGTGTCTTAGTACT
The DNA here is from genome assembly GCA_035047865.1 of Dendrocincla tyrannina. Classification (NCBI taxonomy): domain Eukaryota; kingdom Metazoa; phylum Chordata; class Aves; order Passeriformes; family Dendrocolaptidae; genus Dendrocincla; species Dendrocincla tyrannina. Next base: position 25,897,669 of record JAWWMP010000132.1, on the reverse strand, counting down.
CACAGGCCAGCATACTGCTATTCACTGCCTCTGTCCCAGCCTTTCTGTGCATTGCTGGTGCAAAGGTCCAGTATATAATGTGCACAACTTGAACTGCATCTACCCAAAATACCATTCCCCAGCTTTCAGAGATGCAGGCAAAATGGAAAAGTGTTACAGACAGTATTCCTGACAGATTCTAGCCTTGGCCCCATTTGGATGTTAGCAGATCTAAATGTGCCTTTTCTTCTTGAGTCCCATACATGAATCTCATCGCTGCCTGTACAATTCTGCCCTAGCTGACAGTTTAGGCAACTCCCTCATATCTTTTAAATCTTGCTGCCAGGATGAGGCACTGAAGACGGGCAGCTGCTGTCTCTTCTGGGATATAGAGGTGTAGCTGCTGGTGCCTTTTCTACCACTTCTGCTACGTGGCTGTTCTGTTGTTTGGTGAGACAAGGGTTCCAATGCAGGAGTGCAGAATGTGAAAGGTCAAAATTGAAACTGTGAGGAAGCTCAAGAAAATGACTGTATGGAAAGAAATGCTTGACTAGAGAAGCAGAAATATGGCTTGCTGGCAGAGATATTAAAAGTCTGTAAAAATCAGGAAGTGTGTTTCTTCCATATGAAAATTTGGGATGACTTACTGGATACTGATCTAGAAAAAACAAGTATCATCAGCACAGGAAATTGTGTGGCTTTGCATATGCTCACTGAAAATTCTTCCATAGTGCTGCAGGTGGCACAGACGCGCTACAGATGGGGTAGTAGGTGAGAGTTTTGCTGCTGTCTGCCCACGCAGCTCAAGGAGCAGCCTCCAGCAGGGAGAAAGTACAGCTGAGGTGCTCTACCAGAAGCTTCACTGTTTTTAAATGCAATGTCTCCTGATGTGAATTCTTTCTTTCCCATGTATGTTATCGTCCCCTCTTTTTCTTGTGGGCTTTGATGTCCAGTGAGATGGTTATCAAGTATAATGATGAAAAAGAGCCACATTTATGCAAGTCACTTCTATATTGCTGCAGAAGGTTACAAAGCGATCATAGGACTACTTATATTTAGATGTCGCCTAGACTTAAGGGTGTGCCAGTGTATCTGAGCACCAGGGCCCCTTTCTACTTACGTGTATAAACCCTGGAAAACCATAGCTCACTAATTTGCCCCACTTTACAAGAAATACGGAAACACGGATAATACTGGCTTTGATGGACGTATAAAAGCATGTATCTCAGCTTACTCTTCCGAACACATTCTGGGAGATAAGAAGCAGGGAAGGACCTTGAATTATGACCCTAATTTCGATTACCCCCGCCCTTCCCTCCCCGGATATCTGTGGCTGAGGCGCTCGGACCACCAGAGAGCCCGACGAATGCCCGGCACGGCGGGATCGCCCGTGGGAGCCGAGCCCCGCCCGCCTATCCCGCCACTCCCGTGCATCCAGTGGGCTGTTTAGCAAGTTTGTCCCCGTTTGCACCCCTAGGAAAAAAAAAAAACAAACCCAAACCTCCAAGGCACAGGGGCCACCCTTGGCTGGCCCGCCTCGGCTCAACAGGAAACACGAGCTGCCCGAAAGGAAAACCCAGGGGGATGGATGGGGGAGCGGCCGGGGCGTCCCGTCCTGTCCCGTCCCGTCGGGGAAGGCAAGAGGGAGGGAAGCAGGGAGGAGGGGTTTGGCCGGCGCCGGCATAAGAGGCGGGGAACCCTCGGTCGGGCTGGGACGGAGAGTGTCCTTCTGTGCCGTGCCGAGCCGTGCCTGCCGGCGGGATGGAGGAGCGCTACAGCAAGGCGGAGACCCTGGCCCTGCGGAGGAAGCACATCGGGTAGGGGCGGCGGGGCGAGGCGGGGAGGAGGAGGAGGAGGAGGAGGAGGAAGGTCGTCGGGGGCTGCCAGGTGCGGGGTGGTGGACACGGACACAAAGAGGACCTGTCAGCCCTCCGGCTTGCCGGGTCTTGGGGACACCTGGCACTGCCTAGACGGGCTGCAGTAATTAAAACACTGCACATCAAACGCTACTTCACTTCTTTAATGGATCGAAGCGAGCCGCCAAAGTGTGGTACCCAGGTGTATGTCTAAAATGAGGCTGTGCAGGGTTTGGGCTTTTGTGACTAAACCGCATGCAGCTGAAAAACAGTCGTCGCTGTTAAATGGGGTGAGGCTGTTCCTTAATCTAAGTGTGACTGGGGGACGTGCAGAAGGGCTGCCAGAGGTTGCGACCTGAGCGATAGTCCTGGCTGTGCACGTCTCTCTGTGTTGCAATGTTAGTTCCAGAACGTGCAGCTTTAATTCTTTCTACAGGAGGTGTTGCCAAATGAAAAAGAAGTCCAGGTTGCTAAAAGCAGTGCTATTTTGCTGATTGCGTCTTAAATGTGTGGCATATATAGAAAGCTTACTAAAGATTCATAACTCACTACAGATTCATAAAAGTAGTGGCCTCATAAAGAGAGAACATCAACAGTTCTTTAGGGGCAGCTCAATGTTACTGGACTCCTGCCTGTGCAAGGATTATAGGAGTGAGCTGTGCTGAGTGATCAAAAAGAAACTTTCACAGAATGGACTGACACATTATAGAAGAAAAATCTCCAGTCAGAAAACAGCCAAGGTTGATGGAGTGCACTGCTTTTAAAGCTTACCAGAGAAATAGCTGAAGATGTCAGTGAAGATCGATACAATAGGGCTAGCAGCTGTGAGAAATTGCTTTCTAGGAGTCAAAGGCTTTACAAGTTCCTAATCTCAGTAAACCAAACAATAACTCTCAGACTTACCTGGAAATAACTGTGTTTATCCAAGGCCATATAAACATTGCTAAAAGTTCAAAAGACTTTCCTTCTACTCTGTAATATCATTCAACATAATTACACAGCTGGCACGTTCTCCAAGGGGGTGGTGGGGAAGTGTTTAAAGAGTACTTTGGATAATTTTATAAGGAGCCTGAGTTTCTCTGGAAGTCAGTGTAATTTAGATGCTTGTAGAAAGCTGCTTTTAATGATTTTATCCAAAGCAAACAGGGTGAGATAGTGAGATTTTTGGGACCTGCTCAGCACATCTGAAAATAAAGCCTTCAAAGCATTAGTGTTTTGTTCTTGACTGTGACCTCTATATGTTACGGTCATCCATTGCATAATGAACTTTTGGCTCTAGTATAAAACAATGCTTAACAGCTTGGTGTAGTCCCAGTGAGGTATTTGGCCACAGATGTCTGTAAGGCATGTAAACAAACGGAGCTACAGCCTAGAAACACAGCAGGACATATAAGGACCTGAAATGACGTGCAGTCACTGTGTTCCTGTAAAACCAATTGCAGAGTCATCTTTGAGAACACCCTTATTAAAGACCTACTTCTGTTCCCACTGGGCCTGGGGAGGTGTGTGGGGGCTGTTTTCACTTTCAGCAAGAGCCCCCTGCTCAACCACCACCTGAACAACTCACAAGCTCTTTGAAGAGGGAGTCAGTTGTCTCCAGACCTGCAGATCAGCCCCCTCAACATTCAAAGGAGGGGGAACAACAGAAAACTAAAATGGTGTTATTTTATAATTATTCTTTTTTAGGCCTTCCTGCAAAGTTTTCTTTGCCAAGGACCCTCTGAAAATAGTGCGTGCTCAGGGCCAATATATGTTCGATGAGAAAGGAGAAAAATACTTAGACTGCATCAACAATGTTGCACATGGTAAGCAGTTTAACTTGTGAGACTTCTTCCATTCCTTAATTTCTGCTAGGGATCAGAACACACTTCTGCCAAGTGACGATGCTCACTGTGTTACTCTAAACGTCCTTGTGTGGTTCAGTATCTGACTGCTTGCTAGTAATAACTAATTATTTTATTCTTTAGTTGGCCACAGTCATCCATACGTGAATCAGGCTGCAACAAAACAGATGGAACTGCTCAATACAAACTCCCGCTTCCTGCATGACAACCTTGTTCAGTATGCACAGCGTCTTACAGCCACCCTGCCTGAGAAACTCTCTGTTTGCTATTTTGTTAATTCTGGGTATGTCTGTGTAGTGTTGAGTTTTTTTTTTCCATTATGACTATTTTGCTCCTCTTTGAGATGGACACTCAGGATAGCTTCGTCTCAATTTTACTAAGTAGGACTTAATAATATTCAACAAAAATATTTACAGTACCGGTCAAAACTTTCTTCCTATTTGCAGCTGTCATATTTAGTGTGATGGCTCAAAGCAAGAGAGTTAGAACATGAAACTGGCTTGCTGAACCCTACTGGGGGAAAAAAGGCAAGAAAAGAAAATTAAGACTGCAAATTCATGAATGTTATGTACAGATTGGTAAATGCCATGTGTAAACTGACACATAACCTTGGAAACGAGTAGTCTTCTTTAGGCAGTCTGTTAGTCTGTGTCATTTATGCTACCAGAACAGACAGCCTGCAGGGACCTGTGAGCAGAGGGGCCGCGACAGGTCAGGCTGGGAGCTTGAGTCTCCTTCCTAGGTGCAGATTTGCATTCTCTGCTGCCTAATAGTGTCAGTGCTGGGGAGGACAGAAACGTTGTGACATGTGGGAGACGAGGCATTGCTTTTGGAGAGTTTGTGGCTGCATTGTGTTCTCAGCTGCAAAGTAGTCTCCTTTGTACCAAGAGGACGTAAATATCTAGAAGCAAACCGAGGGAGGGAAATAAAGCATCTCTTTGTTTGCTGTTTATACAAAGAGCTGTTTTTTCTTTGCCTCTTTACATGGCACTTGTAGTCTTAACCTTAGCATTGTCATCTGTAGAGTAACAGACCCTGCTGTGTTGATTTATTAGATACATTAGTCCCATGCGTTGTGTTCTCTGTTGGAATACCCTTTTAATTGGAAGCACTTCTTCACCATTTTCCTGCTGTATCTTTTATTTTGCAGGTCTGAAGCAAATGATCTTGCTTTACGACTGGCTCGACAGTACCGTGGGCACCAAGATGTGATCACTCTTGAAAAGTAAGTACATAGAGTAGCTTGTGTGAATGCAGCCAGCAACTCCTGCCACTACTTCAGAAAGGGCTTTGCAGCAACCCCCTGCTGTTTGTACTCCCCTGCCTGCTGAAAGAAAAGCTTTGTTGCTTTTGTATTAAAACAGGTCAGGAAATCCCTTTTTCACATTTGGATAAAGACAGGTTTTGAAGATCTCTGTAAAATAAGCTTGTCAGTCACCCCAGAAGGTCAGTTACCTGTTAGAGGGCATTTCCCATAGACACTCCCAAAGCAATTCAGGCCAGAGACTTGAATGCTGGTTTTCCACAGCAATGAGTGGTCTGGCCATGGGGCTGCTCTGGAACAGGGTCTTCTGTTTATCATGCTTTGCTGGACCTGTTTCATTTTGCACAAATAATTATTCGTTGATCAAGAGGAAAGATCCTGTAGCTTTGCAGTGGTGCTGCAATGATGCTCAGCTCTCCTCCAGTGGACACAAGAAAGCATGCAAAACCAAGTGGCTCCAAAATGACGATGGACTGAGAGGGCCGTCAGCCACAGGGAAGGTGGCCAACCATATCCCTGGGTTTTCCTATCCTGGATACAGCTGTAGGTTTGGTTACACTGCTGTAGTGCTGGATCGTCTTCTCAGGTTATGATTAGAAAGTCCAGCCAGAGCAACTGCAAGAGTACATGCCTGTCTGAACAGCAAAAAGCTTGTTTGACTCAGCTATGCTCAGATTCCTGTTAGCTCAGATCCCTGTTGGCCACATACTTACCAATGTGTGTACTACTATGAGATTGTGACATCTGGATTGGTTTGAGGTTCCGTTTATGTTTATGGCTGAACAAAAGTGTTAGGTGTTTGTTAAGTGTGGCTTGGGTTGGCCAGAGTGAGGCACACAGGTTGGAAACAAAGGAGCTGGACCTGCCCTACAGCTGCTAGAGCAGCCACCTTGGAGTTGGTGCAATCCAAGGGACATTGTCTTGGTTTGTCCCCATCCTGGCACTTCATTTTATGCAAGGAAAAACCCCTACTGGTTCCAATCTTGCTAGTGAATTAAAGCCAACAGCAATTTCATATTGCCTTCAAGAGAAAGACTGAGTAAATTAAATCAAGTTCCCTTCACAAACAGGCTACTGTGTTGCAGATACAGTCACTGATTCTGGATTATTTATAGACGCAGTTGTAAATTTAGCTTTTCTCTACATTTGGTGAAAATTGACTTGGATATTTAACATTCATGCAGTGCTTACCATGGCCATCTTACATCTCTGATTGACATCAGTCCCTATAAGTTTAATCAGCTGGGAAAGGACTTCAAGAAGGAGTATGTGCATGTGGTAAGTGGGGGGTTTTTTGGTTTGTGGTGGTTTTTTTGTGGTTTTTTTTCCCATTTTTATGCCTGTTATGCAGCATATTGAGTTAAGCTGGTGTAAATACACTTTCATTTTATTTTGCTGATGCTAGACTACCTACACTTGGCTGTTTTTCAGTGGAATAAATCAGCAAAATCATTTGCTTTTGGATTTCTAAGCAGGTATTCAGCTGTGAGGCTGATTTCTTTTGAGTGCTCTAATTTTTCTTAGTCGCTGCATTGTATTGTTACACAGTTTGATGAAATTAGCTGATATACATTGTGTTGGTTTGGTTAAAGATATGCAGAACTTTGACTCTACTTCCAAGAACTGGAAAGGCAGACTGCATAAGTTTACACTAATCTGGATATAGGGCTTATGGGTGTCCAAGTGAGTGTGATTTTTCAACCTAAATTGGTATATCTTACAAAGACAAAAGTCTTTCTCAGCCCAGAAATGTACACCAAGCAGGTCTTTCCTATCTAGACCTCCTGGAGTTAACTGCATTGCCAAAGTAGTATCCACATTGTTATACCACTTCCTTTCTCTTATTTACTGAACCTCTCCCAAAACTATTTGTAGAGGCTTGAATGTCATACAGATTTTTACCATGACTAGGATGCTTGAAGGGAAGTGACTGGAAAACCCAGTGCAGAAATTAATCTCCTGCAAGTATCTGAAATAAGATGATGGATGAGGACTCGTTGTGTCTTGAGGGAGAGGAAGGACAGTCTTGAAAGGTGGATGAGGTAGATGATGGCTCTTTCAACAGTTGTGTCCAGTTACATTGAACACATCATAGGGCTACATTGAGTTTGAGCTTCTGTAAGCATTTTTGTAATTCCAAGCAGAAATTCAGGCTGTACTAACTCCTATTACTTATCTGTGTGGAAAGCCAATAAAGCAGAGCAATGGAAAAGAAAGTAAACGTTTCATAGAATAATGGCCTTTATTAAAAAAAAAAAATTGTTTTTTTCAGGCTCCTTCTCCAGATATCTACAGAGGGAAATATCGGGAAGACCACCCAGATCCAGCAAGTGCTTACGCTGAAGAGGTGAAAAAGATTATTGAAGAAACACAGAAAAATGGACGTAAGGTGTGTTTTGTGCTCTAGAAATGCTGAGACTTTGTCTACTGATTGTGGCATGGGGGCATGTAACAGGCAACTAAGGACTTGTTTCTTTTCTCAGTTTCACGTGCTTCCCCCTCCCTTCATTTTTCTGTGATGGGATCTGTGTTCAAAATGGGTCATTTACCTACCTGATGCTCTTATCATAACTTTTCTAGGCATCAATGAAAGGATCGATAATACAGTGGTATATGTGCAGATACAATCAAAGCAGTTTAATTTCCTGTTTTATGCACTGAACTGGTGGATTGTAAATATCATAGGAAAAGGTTTGAGGACAGATGAGAAACTACATCACAAATTCTAGCAAGGATATATAAAAGTCTCCAGGACATGGAGAAAATCTACGAGATAGAATCTAATAGCTTAAGATAACATTGGAGTTCTATAAAGAGGTGAGGCTTTCACTCATACACAGTATGATTTTGATAGAAGCAGACCATTTCTGAACAGGTTTACCTAAAATGTGTGTTAATGTTTTTTATGATGTCATTAGTGTGTTGAGACATGTAGGGCTTGATCCACAACCCACTGAAGTCCCAGAAGACTTCAGGGGAGACTGGAACATGTTCCCTTCTAGTCCAATAGACTTACATCATTCTTCTTTTAGTTTCTTAATGAACTTTTTTTTATTCTCTACTAACGGATAGTTTTGTTTTTTCTTCCCTTGTTTCCTTTCTTTTGCATATTTCTTAGGTTTTGGTGACATAGACCTGTGGCAGGACAAGTTGTGCTAAAGGCTAAGCCTCACATGCTATGGGAAGCTTCGTACTCTTTGGCCGTAGCATGCCTCTTCAAATATAGTGTACGGTTCTTTACACGTTACTGCTCGGCCTTGTTTCCAGGAAGACTGCGCCAGCACAGAGACCTCTTGATGCTCAGGGAGGGGTTCAGAAGTGGTGTGGGGATGCAGTCCCTTAAATAGCAGACTTATGGCTGAGACCTTGGGGTAATATCGTATCTCTGCTGCATAGACCTCTGCTGTTGACAAGAAACGAATTTTGATGTTCCGGTGTATCTGATCTGCTGCTCTTACCCTTCCTGAATTGAAATAACTTTCTTTTTCATCCCTAGCAACTGGAATTACTTCATCTGTAGAATATTTCTCCTCTTTTGTCAAGTGCCTCATGCTGACATTTTACTTGTGTAGTTATTTGCATTAGGCGGGGGTGCCCAAAGGCTGGCCACAGGTCATCTTAACAGTTCAGCTTCTACCCACCTCTGTCTGGTGTTCAGGATTGAACAAAAAAGCTGGTCACCACATAGACCTGCAAGTTTTTCTTAGGGAAAATGGCAAATACTGTTGTGTGTCTCCTGTAAATTGAAATTCATGAATGAATTTACATAGCTTGCAGGAGCCTGATAGAACATCCACTGACACCAGTTAAGTGTTCGATTCAACAGCTGTAGGACAACGGTTTAATGGTGCTCCTTGTATTCCTATCAGGCTGCAAAGGTGACCCTGGCTACTGCAAATTTGGGCACTCCTCATTACAAAATGAATAAATTCTTTAGCCATAGCTGTTCTCAAGAACCCTCAGTTGTCCAATCCATTGCGTAGTTAAATTAAGGTACATATTTAAATGTTTATTTCTAGACTTTTAGATGTCTGTGCAAAGGCCAAATAGATGAACACAGCTCTCACATGAGTTTGTTTTTTGTAGATTGCTGCCTTCATAGCTGAATCCATGCAGAGCTGTGGAGGCCAAGTAATTCCACCTGTGGGCTATTTCCAGAAAGTGGCAGAGTACGTACTTCACTTCAAAAGGGCATAACTGAAAAATTAACCAAAGAAACAGTATTTTCACTATAGACCTAACTAATCAATTCAACTATTAACCTCTCTTGTTCTTAGCTATCTGTCGTTCATTTCCATTTATTGAAGAGCATGATTCCACTCCAATTTTTTATAGAATATCAGCTGATTTGTTTTAGCTAGATAATTGCCATTCCTTTCCTATCTTTAATCCTCAGCTATAAGTTTGACAGAAGATGAGGTTAAATCATCATAGTTGTAGTTCTGCAGTACTGCTATAGCACCCATCTTTTGCATCAAAACATCAGATTGTTTTCTTAACATTTAGCTTGCTAAATTTTTTATAGCTATAAAATAGTTATAGCTGTGTTCTCTTTTTTCCTAACCTGGTCTCACACTGGAGAATTTCTGTGATACAGATTCCCTTGGCTTGATTGCTTACCCCAGTGTAATGCAGCACTAGTCTTTCAAGCTATTTTGTTTGGCTTTAGGTACGTGCGTGCAGCAGGTGGAGTGTTCATAGCTGATGAGGTCCAGGTTGGCTTTGGCAGAGTTGGGAAGCATTTTTGGGCATTCCAGTTGCAAGGCGACGACTTTGTGCCTGACATTGTCACCATGGGAAAGCCCATTGGCAATGGACACCCTATGTCTTGTGTGGTCACAACGAGGGAAATTGCTGAAGGTTTTGGTGCTTCTGGACTGGAGTATTTCAATACAGTAAGTTCATAGGTGAAGCTTTGCCTGTTTTTTTTTTTCCTTTTGCATTTAGCAGTTCAAAGTTTCTCAGGTGGTTCAAATAAGATCTGCATCCATCACATTACTAAGAGCTTGAGTCAACCACAGTCTAATATTTAAAAGCAAGTGGAGAGGCTTTGAAATATGTGCTGTATCAAGTGGTACATGGTCATACGGACCAGCACCAGCTCTCTGGCAAGTCAGGCATCTCTGCTCACATTCATACAGATAAATTCTTCCTTATGCCTCCTTCCCCCTCCCCACTCTGAAATGTTGATCCTGTGAAATTTCATTTTTTAGGATAGGCTCTGTACTGGTGAAACTCATGCCCTGGCAGACCTTGTTCTGCAGCTGACACCTAACAAAAAGTGACTCTTTACTAGGAAATATGTCATCTGTGTGCATGCCATGGAGGTGCAGATTTCTTCTTGTTACTGAGCCCTCTTTCTGTTCCTGTGCCTCAGCCTTCTTCCCAGCTACCATGAATCCCCCTGCTTTTCATCGTGTTTATACCCTCTGGTTCAAGAAATATGGGATCTATCACCCACTGCTCTTCCTAGGAGCATTTTGCCTGGACATGCAATCAGCTTCAGCTCTGAATCTTCAAATTACTGAAAACCCAAAGTGGAGGAAAAGAGACCCCCTCTCTTGCCCAAAGTGTGAGGGACGGTGTTCCACAGCCTAAATGGCACAAAATCCCCACCCCTTCAGGCTTTTCTCATGACATGCCAGGCAGGAGAGGACATGAAAAAAGCCTACATGGATAGACACAGATGAATGTTTTGTTTTGATGGGGTTTTTCTGGATTATGGATTTTGTTTTCCTGTTTGTCTTTGCTATCAGTTTGGAGGCAATCCAGTGTCTTGCGCTATTGGTATGGCTGTGCTGGATGTACTAGAAAAAGAGGATCTCCAAGGAAATGCTACACGTGTAGGAAATTATCTCCTGGAGTTGCTAGCTGAGCAAAAGAAGAAACATCCCTTAGTGGGAGATATCAGGTGGGTGTGTTACAGCAACGTCAAAGAAGAAAGTAACTATTCAAGAAAAAAGCAACAAGTTCAGGATAAGAGGAACACAGAAGTATTATGTCATGATTTTGCAACACCTCTTTTTTAAAATGGACTATCCAAAACTTAGTTAGGTATAAGCATAACCACTGGAAAAGCTCTGGGAGAGCAGGATAAAAAGCCATCCGTATGCGATAACCCAATTGTCAGCACACTATTGCGATGGCACAGACCTTGTTCAAATCTGTTCTGTTTCCCTGGGAGATGTTTCCACGGATTTTCCTCATCTCGTGATGCTACCATTGATAATTGCCTTCAGGTTTTTTGGGGTGGAAGGTATTGCGTTGTGGGGTTTGTATGCTTCTTGGTTTTCCTTATTTCTCTTCCACAGCTCCCTGGCTTGAGATTTGCAGGATAAGAGACAAGGAAAATTATTCTATCATTCTTAACTGGCCATGTAGCCTTAATGAGCCAGGTAAATTTATTTATCCAGGAATATCTGTTCTCTCATTTGATCACGTGAAGTAGCCAAGAGGCAACCAAGGAGAAAATCTCCTTTTTCATGCTCCTTCCCCTATTTGCACTCCAGGGAAGGGGATTGCAGTTGTTAGAAACAGGTATTGCATTTTTAGCAGAAACCTTGGATTGCTGGCACTGGATTTCACTTGTCTGGACTTTTTTTTTCTACCCCAGGGGTGCTGGATTGTTTGTTGGAGTGGATCTGGTGAAAGATCGACAGAAGCGAACACCAGCCACAGCTGAAGCCCTTCATCTTATTTACAAGTAAATAGTTTTTATAGACTATGTGCAGTGTTCAAACCCTCCTAGTATTCCCCAGCAGTTAGTCATTAATTTCAGTTTAAATTTTTGTAGTTTTTTTATAACATAGTACTAGAAAAAGAACTCTTTCAAAATCTCTCTCAGCCTGAGGGGTGTGACAGGACACAGTATAGTTCTATACGGGTGTCTAACACAGTTTTTTCTCTTTCCACAGACTCAAAGAGCATAAAATTCTTCTTAGTGCAGATGGACCCTACAGAAATATTCTAAAATTTAAACCACCAATGTGTTTCACAACGGAAGATGCAAAACGTGCAGTGGAGACAATTGATGCACTTCTTACAGGTATGTGCTTTAGGGCTCAAAGGAATAACCTTCTTTGTTCATTTCCCCATGACCCGTTAGAAACCAACCACCATAACCTAGGCCATTACCTTCAAGAGAAAGTAATCAACTGCATTTCTTACTGCTTGTCCAAACTACTGTTCTTAATGCCAATTATTAGAAATAAATAAAAAGCTCCATATGTACTTCATCCAAACTTTTAGGCAAAAGCCTGCTCTTGATCCTTTCTCTCACAGACTCAGTGTTATTACTCATTTCTGGTCACATATGCTGTATGTTAAAGAGTGAATATATTAATTCAGCATAGGCCTGAAACACACTGCAGATACACCGGTATAACTTTCCATAATGTGCTCTACCTATTTTTTTTTCCTTTTTGTGTGTGGGTTTTGGGTTTTTTTTTGAACTGGTGTACTGGAACATGATTGTCTCACTGAAATCATTCTGAAGGTTTTCAGGCTCTATTTATGTTTTACCTGGGGACCAATCCAGGGGAAAATAACATCAGGTACACTATTAGCATTAAGTCTCTTGAAGCCCATTCTACATTAAATGCTTCCATCTTCTGAGATTGTAACAACTAGAGTTGGACTGCCATGAACCTGCTGGATAAAGGCAAAATTCCACTTTGAAAGGTCTATCTAATACCCAATGCCATAGTCAAGTTGATAATTTTATTCTTTATACACCCGCAAGCTACACAGTCCTGGATAGATTCATGTCATTGCTTTGAAAAATGTTTTAAAAAGTATTCATTATTCTTCAGTTATTCTTCTTGTGATAAATACCCAGAGGAAGAGCAAATTTTTTTACTTCAGCCAGCTATTAATTTGACTGTATGCTTACTTACGCTGGTTCTTTTTAATTTAATTATTTTTTACTTTTTTTCAGAAATGGAAGAAGCCACCGGAATGAAGACAGAAAATAATGCATCTACAAATATACAGTGTAAAAGAAAAGTAGGTTTTAAAGTTGGTTTTTTTAACTCTTATTCAGATAGATGTTTGACAAAGCAAGTATAAATTACTTTGGTAGATCATGCTGTCATTTTTGGTAGTGTGAGTGACTCCGTGCCTTGAAACTGAGGTCAGAACATAACTCACTACTAGAAACCTGAGAGGATTGTCTCACTGGCGCAAATCTAAAAAGAGCTGAGCAATACAGACCTACAATGAGAAATGTGTTACAAATGAGCCCCTTGTCTTTTTTGCCTGTGTGCAAACAAGACCAAGTAGACCTTGAGCTGCACGAAAGGCATGAGCACAGCAGCCAGCAATTACCAGTTCTAGATATTGCAAGCTACTGATGGATATTTGGCTTTCTAAGCAAACCTTCAGCCTGGAAGGTGTCCAAATTTTTGGACAATTCCAAGGATTTTGTTTCCACTCTAGCTCTGTGAGTATGAATGGCTGACGCACATCCAAATTAGGACTTCTTACGTCACAGCCCCAGCTTTGGATAAATCGGATATCTCATTTCTCACACCCTTAAAAACTTGTCACCCTCTTTATGGAAAAGCTTGCTGAATTGTCCCTTGGTGGGTTTTCCAGTGGCTATGTGGGGTTGAGAAAACAAGAGCTCAGCTGTCTAGGGATGTAGTAATTAAGCAGAGACTTGGTCAGTTATTGGTTATATATCTAGATTTTACTAGAGTGCAAGCCTCCTCTTACAGACATTTTTACACATTCAGTTCAATTTCTTTCAAAACTAAGATCTTGTGCTGTTAATGTTCCTAATTGGAACCAAGTCCAATGGCTGCCTAGTGGAAGACAGGGACATGCCTCCACTGACATTTCCTTTCTGTTTCAGACAACTGACGAGAGTTCTCAACCAGAAGGTGCAAATGAAGGCACCGGCCACTTGAATGGAGCTGCCTGCAGACAAGAGAATGGGATTTATTCAAAAAAACGCTCACTGCCAAGTAAAAGAATAAGAACATGAAAAGGAACAGTTTCTTCATTCAGTCTGAATTTGTGTCTGTCTTGCTTTTGAGATGAAGAGTGCAATAGTCCAAGTCTTAGGATCTGTTTGAAGCCTAGTCATGCCTTCCCTAAACCATCTGAATTCCTATTAGCTTCAGTAGGTTTAAAATACGTTTTCAGATACATGAGAACTGCACCATGTGATTTGAAATCTAGATGTGACAGAACGAACAACTCATACAAAAATACCTTGGTGCTGATGGCAGGCTTGACACAGGTACACAAACTCAGTGAATACTGCAGATTTACCCATATTATGCAGAATCTGATTTGCTTAACTGCCATAAAGCAGATGCCAATCCTATTAAGTTTAAATATATATGTTTAACATGCTATTTTTACAATATTTTTAAATTTCAATATGTAATATTGAGATGTTAATTACTTCCCATGTTTTAATGGCTGTGTTCACTTAATAATTGCTTGAGAAAGAAATCATTATTATCTTCCAGTGTAACTTAGGTCCTATGGACCATATTCCCCGATGATATAAATTGGAGTAGCTTTGCTAATGTCAACAATGGTCTGTTAAGAGTCTAACACTCTGTATGTAGAGACATGATGTCTGTGCAAGGCATTCTCACCATAAATTCAAAGAAAATGAAGAATTTAATTTTCTATGAATAAAGCAACTTTTATAGATAACTATTTATATAAAGTAGGATTTTATGGGGGTTTTTTTCCCAAAAGTTTATAGCTTGAACCCTATCAGTCGGTAAAATATGCAAGTGGAGTATATTTAATTTCAGACAAACTAATTGATTGCATTTAACCTAAAGGTCCCTCAAAATGAGATTCCCAGGGACAGCCCAGCTTGCATTCCCACGGATTTTCATTGTTTTGACAGTCGTGGGAATTGCTGCCCAATCCTGTCAAAGCAGGGCTGTTGCTTTTTGTCAGTGGTGATGAAGAGTCGCATAGCAGTTGCATGGGATCCTGACACATAAATGGCTATGCTAACATTGGATAGATTACTAAAATGAGAGGACCACTGCATAAACCATACATGCAACCACTGCCTCTCTGTGCTGCAGACACTTTAGACTGACTCGCCTCTTTGTCAATGTTAAATTTCAATGAAAGCACACAAGCCCTGCATCTCTTTCTCAATCAATGCACAACTCCATGCTATAGAGTACACTGAGGGCTTTCCAAATAGTTTGTACTTCAGAAAAAACTACGAAATATATTTATTTCCTATTCAGTTTTAATACCCTGAATTCTGCTGTTTCATAATTGCTGCTAATGATCTTACTGATATGACTGAAAATTGAGCACCTTATCTAATTTCATGTTTCCACAATTTGCTACATTATTATTGATGTTTTTGGTGTAACAGCTTCCAACATCCTCAGGCTGGTTTATTTTCTCTTTCATAATCCTTGAATAATTCTTCCATAAAAATAAATCTCGTTTGTAATTACAACGTCCTCCATAAAGAGTTTTGGGGTTTTTTGTTGTTTGTTTCTTTTAATTTTATTCTTCAGTAGCACCTATTTGATGAGGAAAGTAATTTCAGTTTTGGAGGTTGTCTGCATGCCAAAGCAGAACTGACTAGGCTGTGTTCCCTGTGGCCCTCAGCTGTTGGCAACTCTTACCCTCCAAGCCAGATGTTGCCTCAGTTGCCACAATTCAGCCCCTGCTAACTCTGCACCGGAAAGACACCACAGGTCTTTTACAAAATGAAACTACACAAGGAACTAAGTCAACATAATTTGATATGTCCAAAGGCATGGCTTAGGTCAGTCCCTGTATGGAGTGCCACTGCTTACATTGTACCTCATCCACTGTGTGCAGCAGCACCAGCAGCAGAATGCCCTTCCAAGCAAGCAAATACTTGTGTGATTTATTGGAAGCTGAAGCTCAGAGGCACAGAGCTCAACAGTCTGCACTATGATACTGACTGTTGTGGCAGATCATTAATTTATTTTCAAAAGTATGTCAAAGAACTAGATGTACAAAATCCCATTAGCTTAAATCTGGGGTGTGTGTGTGGGGGGGTGATGTTTGAAGACCTCGTAAATGCAAGGGGCCTGTGCCTCTCTACTTCTACCTGTACCTGTGTTTTGCTTGTGCACATACTCAAAATATTTGGAGCAACCATTGCTCCAATTCACTAATGTTTTTCGCCCAACTTCTGCTTCACAAGTCAGGAAGCTCTCTACCTTTTGGTTCTGCTCATTTTGCAATATGTGAGTTACCTAGAACAATTAAATCTAGTTTCGTTAAACAAGAGAGGATATTGCTCCTATGGTACACACCGAGAAAAGCCGCTACCATTTAAATGGAGAAAACAATCCAACAGTTACCAGGAGCTGAGCTAGGCCTACTAGACTTATTATATCAATGTTTATGTCCTCACAGTATCTCAGAGTCCACCTGAAAGACTATGTACAATCACTCCTGTGAAGGGCTTAATATTTAGAAGAGCCTGATGAAGGAATGGGAGAGTGGAAGTAGAAATAATTAAGGCTAAACACAGAGAGTGCAGTTCCAGTCAGCTGAACTGACCAAATATATTCCCTCCACTAAACAGGCAAGGGTTTTTTCCCCCCTTCCAACTCTGTTTCCTTTTCTTTCTACCTCTTCTGTCCTGGCTGTGCAATTCCTGATTTTAGCCATATGTTTCAACCTCCACTTGAGCCCTTAGAATCATCAGACACCTCCATAAGCCAGTTTAACTCACTAAACTTTGTGTAGACAAAAATAAGACCATGTGTTTTCTGCAAGGCTCATGAACAGAGATAGTGGAGTGAAGGAAAAGCAGGACTCCATCCCAAGTGGGCATCACACACTGGAATTAGTTACTTGTATTTTCACTCTAACTCATCATCCTACTGGAAGGTGAATCAAGGTAATTTTATTGCATTGCTATAGTTTACCACTGTTTCCATCACTTTTACATTGCACATTTGTGACTTTTAAGTGAACAGACTGGTTAAAACAAGGGGAAAAGAAAGGACAGTGCTTGTTGCAAATACTGATGAAAGTGTGACTCTGGGAGTCTGAATCCACTGCCACTTAATCCCCCTATATAAAAGAGAGCAGGACTGAGACTGCGTGGAGTCAGAAAGCTGTGCCTTAGACAGCACTGTTCCGGAGAGAAGAACTGGCATCAAAAGTTGCCATGTCAGCACAACACTGCAGAACTGCCAGGGAAACGAATTACACCATATACCCACATCTGCAGTAAAAAATCCCCAGCCTTAGGTCCATAGAACATTGCAGTGGGACTACACTGAACAGAAGAATTATGCAGGAGTGTTATACCTTGTCTGCCTTTTAGATGAATGGTTTCTTAGACATACAACAGCCTCTTATCAGATAATACATTTATAATCTTCACAACTGTTAAGCTTGGTGGCTGGGAACTAACAGACAGCCCCAACACACCAAAGGCCAAAGAGGAAGAGTCCTCCAACACACATCCAGAAGAAGAAAGCTCTGATTATATCCAGTAAAATAAGGGAGGTAAATGAAGTGGACCATGGGACAAGCTTGAAAAATTTATTTTATATGTGCCATTGTGCACATATAAAAATTTATTTTATATGTGCATTGTGCAAGGCACAAGTATTTTCTATTAAAAAATAATAAAGCAGAGACAAAAAATTCATTTTTAATATGGTAAAAGTCTAGGTCAAATGTCTGACTGGGCCTAGGACAGCATGTTCAGCACCAACATGCAAAAAATAACACCTAGAAAAAGAAGTCAAAAATCCCCATCAGAAAATTATATCTAAGTGGAGAAAGTTGTTTAAATGCATCTTGCAAAATGGGCCACAAGAATTCATACAGTCATCTCTTGGATAGTAAGCTCCCAGTGCTGCAGATACTCTAAACTAAGAGCTGAAAACAACAGGACATGTTAAAAAAGCTGCAATTTGCAATGTACTAGAGAAGATAAAGTAAGGAACTGGAATGTCAATGAAATAGTATTCATTATACTCTGGGGTTATGTACATGCATGTTCAACCTACCTTCATGGGGTTTTTCTCCATTTAATAAAATAACTTGAAAAAAGGAACAAGTGACTTATACTTGCAAGCACGAAAAATTAACTCATAGCAGCAGAAAGATTAGTTTAATTTTCCAGGTTTCTCAGTGATGACTGAAGCAGGTGTTCTTTTCAACCTGGACCTAACCTGCGCTGCTGCCAGTCAAGCTCTGCCAGAAGGATTATGCAAGGGAAGACAAGGACAAATGACTGTGACAGGATTTCCCTATCTCTACTATCCATACACATTTGTATTTTCCCACCTGGAACATTTGATTTTGTTCGTTGTGATTTTGTTGCCTGTGATTCAGCAGAAAAGCTGAATTAAGAGAGGCAATTTCCCACTGCCTTGTTGTATGTCTGCACTCTGTCTTGTTATCTCTGTAGGCTTCAGCTTCCAGAGATGCAGGATATCTTACAAAGTCCATGCGAAACAACTCTACAGAGGAAGACTCTTCATGTTGATATTCCATAAGGAAAGAAATTCTAGCCTAAATGAAAACCCTAGATACAAAGCATCAAAATTTTAGAGCCTTCAATGAGCTTCACAGCTCAAGACCAATATGCACTAAGCAAAACAGTCTCCAGCCTCTGCCACCCGAGCTCACAGCCATTCATGTGTCTTAGGGTAAACACTGCTCCAATATCACAATAACATGCATTTACAACAATATGGAGTTTAAAAAAAATAAATTAAAGGAAATGGAAGCGGAAGACCATGAAGAAGTGTGTTTTGGAACAGCACTGAAAATTGCTAAAAGTCTTTTAATAATCGACAAGGCAGAAAATCCTGGGGTCACATGAAAACCTGGAAAAGGATTCCTGGCTTCAGCTTAGCTATTGATTCATTATAGAGCTCAGAGACCAGCCTAATATCTTTATGGCTCTATTTACTTCCACAAATAAAAACAGCTATCATAACCTTTGTTATAATTTTTAAAGGTTAATCACCTTATCAAGAACAATACCAATTACATAAGACTGCAAGTCCCAAAGTAAGCTTAGCTCAATTTACTTATTTGCAGTTATATAATTTTATTCATTACTTGCCTCTGCTTTTGACAGGGAATAAACCCCTGTGATGGGCAGTACAAAGTGAGAGATTGATTATGTGAAATATCAGAAAGCAATGAAAAGACA
The DNA here is from genome assembly GCA_035047865.1 of Dendrocincla tyrannina. Classification (NCBI taxonomy): domain Eukaryota; kingdom Metazoa; phylum Chordata; class Aves; order Passeriformes; family Dendrocolaptidae; genus Dendrocincla; species Dendrocincla tyrannina. The sequence continues at coordinate 25,878,562 of JAWWMP010000132.1, read as the reverse complement.
TTGCCACAGAACCACAGGGAACAGTCTGGTTAGCATCTCCCAGGAAGTTTAAATACTGTAAATACGTTTTCATTTGGCACAAACTTTAAACAAACAGAAAGCTTTTGATAACCATTTCTCAGTTTCTTCATTCTGGTCACAAAATAAGGCATGGAAGGAGTTCATCTGGAAAATGTGCTGCTAATACGCTCCAGTGACTTGCTCCTGTGAACAAAGATTACTGTTCACAGTACAAATAATCAGCACTCAATTAAGTTAGCTTTATTGTATTCACACTTAGGCAAGGCACAGATCTCATAAATCGTAAATAAATTAGACTATAAGGACAGACTATATTTTGCACTCTCACCTTTGAAGAACGGCATTTGGATAGAGATGAGACCTATAAGTCTCTGTGAGACAAGACCAGATTCCCTTCCATGTTATCCATCTGTGTAAAAATATTCACAACATTTAATGTTGCTTTCTTAATTGACAGTGAAATAAGGACAGTTATAGGTTGTAAAATGCCAGTGGAAAAAAAATTACTTCCAAATTCCAAAAATCTGTAAGCTAGATGTGATGTAAGAAAGTTTTTTCAGACATAAATGTGTAAATATAACAAATGCCTACAAGTAAGTACTGCAACTTAATTCTTTTGTCTAAAGTGTATTAAACTGCTTCCCAATTCACAAAAGAGGTTGGACAGTTACTTGCAAGTGCCTACAAATGTGCGTGGCTTCATATGAAGTTCAGAAGACTTTTCCTTCATGTCCCTAATTACTTATTTGCTGCATCCCAATGAAAGTCCTCTTCTCTTTTTACTGCACCTAACCTACATAAATCTTTTTCCAGTTTGGGTTTGAGAGCAGAGGGATGAAGCATGCTAAGAGAACACTTCGTATTGCAAGCATTCCCTCCTCCAATAGTATTGTCCAAGCAGCATAGACTTTCAGATGCTGCTGGGTACCCATCTCCAGGTATATTTGCTGTTCACTTTATTTTGTCTTCCAGCATTCATAAAGTTACCAAACATCTTCCTCCTTGCCCCTCAAAGGTTTGCCAGCTATTGACAATACTGCCTTCTTTATAAACTTGCTATTTCACAGTCCAGAAGAACAGGGTAGAAAAACAAACAGCAGCTGTTTATGCTAGCATTTCTTCTACAAATATGTGTGTGTACATTATACATATAGGAGTAGTTCCAAATCAATTTCTCTGTGAGGCAATCTCTTTATACTCAATAGATGTAACGTGAAAGAGAGGGAAAATCTGCTTGATGTATTTTTGAGATGAACAAAATAAATTTTATGAAGGGAGGGGTCTTAGATAGAGACTAGTAAATGCAGGTGAACCCTCTAAGAATACTTCAACATACTGCTGTCATGGGAAAAGATATTTCCACAGGTAGCAAAGAAAAGGAAAAGCCAGTAGGGTATCTGTAGGCTCCTGCTGGAAAAGACGGAAATACCATCTAAGTACAAATCCTGAAAAACACATAGATTAAAAGTGTGGTTAACAAATTAGACTACATTAACAACAACAAAAAAAACCTCACTTGGGATGCCAGGTCTTGATTCCATGCCATTCTTCAAACTTAGTAAATCTTTGCACCAAAACATGCTATATGTATTAACCTGGTTTACCTATAGGTTTAATACTGTCAGGAATGGGCTTTGTGGAAAACCTTGTGTAACCAAAAATGCATTAGAGATGCTTGGAACATTAAATGCCTAGAGAGTGCTTGTAAACAGAAGTAGGAATGATCCTTCAACTGTACACACAGGAAAATTGTCAAAAGTTACAACAACTTTGCAACCTTACGTGCCTTTCTCATGACAGGCTGGATACCCTGCTAAATCCTGGCAGCACGGGGTCTTAGGCATCAATCTCTTGAGCTTTCCTAAGGTAGAATTGCTCTGCTCTGAGTCAGAGTGTGGGGCCCTAAGTCTCAGCACCTGCAGTGATGCCACAGGTTGCGCAGAGTTCAGATACCCGTAATCCCTTTGCTCAGAATGTCTCAGACCACATGGATTGTCTAGCTTTCTGAAAACAAAATACTTTTTCAACATGTAAAACTACAGCACCTACAGGAATAACAACCAAAAGACATAGCATCTTTGAAATTGCCTAGATGAAAATCATCCTTCTGCTCACCTTTCTTCTCACCTTCCCCCCTACCCCCAAAAAATAGTGTCTGGAGAGAAAGAGTCACAACTAGCTTTCCTCATCTCCTTTCTCTAAGTCCATTCATAGGCTGCCCTTCCTCCTGCTTTGTTTCAAGTCAGGTTCCTAGGCTGATTGTTAGGAGCTGAAAGTCAAAGTGGCAACTCTGGCACGTCCACTAACAATCCCCTTGTGCTTGCTGAATGGTGAATTACCTCAAGACAGTCCATTTTTTCCTGTTTTTCCAGACTGGTTTCTATTCACCTAAGTGCTTTACACTTACACAGTAAGCAACCCAAAGGCTTGCACAAATACAGCAAAATTTTCTATCAGTCACACCTGCATTTTCTATCACTCTATTTTTTGCTTTCTTGTGACAAATGCTGCTTCATTTGCAATGTTTCCTTGCAAAGCAAATATGGCTTTTGGCACCTGTTGAAGAGAACTTGCAGCAGGCTGCTCAGCGGGGAAGGTTCATGTCACAAAGGCACAAAGAACAGATCACACATAGGAGAAAGTTGTGACATATTCCAGTCCACAGGCACCAGGTTGTCTTAAGCAAGAGGTAAATGGGTAATACAAACAAGGCAGCAGAAGAATCATGTGACTTTAAGCACCTTCTAAATGCACAACAGAAGGACAGATGTCAGAAATCTCTGCCAGCCAATGGAGCATGCAGCAATGCCAGTGTATTTCCATACCATACAAGTACCTATCTGGAGATTAATACAATTGAGCTCCTAATACGGACTCACTGAGTGCCTCAGAGCAGCAGCATTGCCTCTTCTCAGACCCAGAAGACTCTCCCAGTGGGTATGCAATGATGACTTTCTTGAACTTGTTGAAGTTTTTTGACAGTATACGAGTGTTTCCTCCATAAAAGCCGATGCAACTGTACATCATGTCAACCTCACCCCAACTGTTAATGAATGAAACAACATGCAGCAATCCCTCAGTACCTGAGTTTTCCCAAAAATGATCTGCTTCCCATGGGAAGAGATGCACTAGTGACTAAAGAAGACCTAATTTCTCTGGTTTGAAAAGAGTTCTTGTTTTTCACAGCAGTAGGAAATTAAAATTTGGACAGCCTATCTTTCAAAACTTTTTCAAGTCTCATAATTTGTACAATACCAGTGGAAAAAAAGAGTCTCGTGACTCTGTTATCAGTCCATTTTATGTAACATGTTTGCAGTGAATGATTAAACAAAAAAGATTATTGCTTACTAAGTTTTGAGTAGTTGCCCAGAAATCATGCATGCAGAGCCAAATACTACCATTGACGTTTAAGCACTTTTAAAAGTACTAACTAAGGTAGACAGCGCCAAAATTCATCCTTTGAATAGGGAGGTGTGCTTGCCATTGAAATGACAATGCCAATGACAGGCTCAACATTGATGTGAAACTTGACACTAAATGCACAGGGAACGTCATTGGTCTGTTGCTTTAGAGATCAGTGCTAATGTGCACTTCAGGACAAATACGTGGTAATGAAGTTAGTGATGGTCACAATCCGGGCAAATGGGGGACATGTAACATTCTGTCTTTGACAGTTCTCTTTATGAAAACTATAAACATTCACATGACCCAATAGGCTGTTCAGGATTAATTTATGTCTGTAATTCTAGAGCACTGCTAAGAGAGATTTCACAATTTAAGTTTCAAGTGGTCCCTGAGTTGCCAATTCCTTAACAATTTTCAGATCAGGCATGTTAAAAGTTCTGCTACGAATACTTGGGCAAGCACTGTCACAGAAGAATTGACCAGGTTCCCTATTGCTTGAAAAATATTGGGGGGGTTAGTGCCAGCTCACAAAATGTTTTTGAAAAGCAAAACCAAAATGAACTATGAATGCCACTGCAGGTTTTATAACTAATTACCTTTATTAAATGTTTTTGCAATTTGTTCAGCTCTAATGGAATGGTTTGTCTGTACTTGAAATGTTAGTTCTGACCAGGACATAGTACACGTACATTGCAGTAACTATTGCAGAATAACTCATGTGTGAAAACCTGTTCTGGAATCAGCCTGCCTTATTCCACTTTAGATTAATTCCCTTTGAAAGAAAGAATTCGGGGTCTGACACATATCAGAGTTGACAGCTCTTTTTTCAGATATACTTGAATTTGATATAGTCTTTTAATGTTCTTCCATTTTCAGTAGGTTTTTTGGCATACATTTAATTCAGCTCTACACTAAGGATAAAGGGAATAATAAAGAAGAAAGGAGTCCTTTTATTGATTATTTCCCGCTGACATCTTTGATTTCTGCAGCAAATATTGTAACTAATGATCTTAGGGTATCTGAGGCCTCCGCTTGTACCCTTAGGTTCAGAACTTCAGGACCACAGTGCTCAAAATCCTTATTTAGTGTGCTTATGTAGTCTGTCTCCATAACTCCGAAAGGAGTAGGGGCAGGATCATCTTGGATACTACAGCTGCACAATGAATCACCACAGCAGCTGATAACATCACTTTTAGAGATATCCATAGTATTGCACAAGATTTTGGTTGCCATAGCCTTTTAAAGTCTCCAAACACAGCACTGATGACACTAGCAATCAATGGCTCTTTAGACAGCATTTTACTCGTTTTGCCTGCAAGAGAAAATGGAAATGAGCATGCTCATTCCCAGTGCCATGTAGCAGGCTAGAACCGCTTGCAGAGTAATTTTTGACCCTCACAAAATGGAATGATCAACCTCCTCCAATGGGGCTCCTAAAGACAAAAAGGAAATAGCCACTCCTCCATGTATGCAGCCACTCTTTCTATTGGGAATGCAACCACTGAACAAAATATACATATAAAAAATAGTAAAAATTCAAAGGAGTGGCAGTAGATGACTTCAGATCATTCAAGGCCCTCTATATTTCTTTCCTTCGGGTCTAGTTCTTAATGTACTAAAAGCTGATGCTCTGAACAAAATGGGTGTTTGTATCCTAGCCCTAGATAGGCAAGAAGCCCAGTTTTCAGTACTGTGGCCTTGACGACAAAGCATACACCTGGGGGCCAGGATTTGATGTGACAGTTTTAGGCTGGCTACTACCAGATCAAAACCACCGTGGCCACAAGCTGCACAGCTGAATCAGTACATATACAGCATATTAAATTTTGGGGACAGAGAGAGGGGAAGCTTATTTTGACAGATGTTATGCCAGATGAGGCATACACTGTCCTGCTGCAGATAGCATAGGGTCTATAAACTCTTTATGATGTGCTTTGGTGAATTTGACAGAAATTCAGTCATCAAGTGTATTCATCCCATCTGTGTCAAATCATGGCTCCAGAATGCTTCAGAGGTGAACAGAGCCAGTATCTGGTACTGGATGATGTTCCCTGAGGCTAGGAAGTTAGATACCAGTCTCATACAGATGCCAACCAGAAGCATTCAGTGCTCTGGCAAAACTGTAACTATAAATCCCCACACCAGGCCTTAGGTGATCCTCAAACTCTGCTTATGAAGAATGCAGCTGCAAATGTTACCCAAAGCACATTCACTGCCTTGAACATGTCATTGATGATGATTTTCAATTTAAGACAACAAAATGAGAAAAAGAAGAGATGCAGCATCCCTTGCAGAAGTGTCTCCAGTTTCTTTCTCAGCAGTACTGGATGTAAAATGGACAGCAGTCAACAATCCATTTTAAGACACATAAAATCTCAGCGTGTGACAACAGTTACAATACTTACCTACGTGTGTTAACACTTGAAACCCTGTGTGGCTTGGGTAGGGAGCCACTGTAATGAATTTCAAATAACCTATATGTGCTACCCTTTATTTTTCATGAAAATAATATATTTTCAGCCCACAGACTGGACATGGAATAACAGCAGGAGGTCTTCCTCTGCTCTTCCATTTATTTGTAATATATAGTACGTCAATCTAAATGAGACAAGGTGTTTCAGATTAGGAGAGACTATCTTCATTGCTTATGCTGCTGCAGGGAAATGTCTTGATACCTGTTCTGCTTTCATTCCTTGCCTCCATGGACTGTTCTTTTTTAAAATGCCTGGGAAGCACATTTCCTTAGGAACCTAAGCATTTCAAAGGTCTAGAGCAATCTTGTAGAGTAAGAGAAATTGAGAGCAGAGCGTGTATATCCATCCTGAAACATGAATGTAAATATTTGAACTGCACAGAGCTTTCTACATGAAAGGATGTATCAAGCTTCTGCTTGCTCATCAGCTCTATTAAGTCAACTCATAAATTTGTTGTAATATATCATATTCCCAGATGGTAGAAATTACTGTGGCACTTCTGGCCTCAGTGAAGTTGTGCCAGTCACAACAGTCATTTACTCTCCTGCATCTCCAGTCTCATACATTCAACCAACTGTACGAAACCCAAAGTGTTTTACACCCAAAGCGCATACACAGCCTGAAATACAAACCTACAGTCCATGAGTTTACACCAGCTCGCATACTCTCAGGTTATGCTAACTTTCACTAGTATAACATAAAAATGAAGTATCAACACAAATTTAAAAAGCTGGTTGAAAGAGTTATCAGGTTGACTTGTAAACAAGCATCACGCTGGATCCACTTCTTTCCACACATTATTTCCTAGTCTAAAAAGTAATTGTAAATGCCTGAGAAATTATGTTTACCTTTTGTCTAGAAAAAGCAATGCCCCTTTGCATGTCACATTCTATTAGAGACTTTCAGTGCATTCACATTGCCCTACTCATACATCCTGACTTCTCTCTTGGCTGCAGTGACCAAGCGATATGTATAGTAGCTTGCACACTACTATAGATAAATCAAGTGTAACTTTCTTTAAACAGAGACAAAATGAGAGGAAGAAGCCTCCCTGCTGCTATGTCTCCTCCTCCTCCTTGGTGTCTCCCCCATATCTTCTGAGCCCCTACCACTAATATTTCACCTCTGCTTGCCACATGGGCTCTCTCCTCCTCCCCATCCTCTGTTTCCCACCACTGTTTCCAGCACTCTGAAGCCCAGAGGATTATGCTTTGATATACATGATGCTTCAATTTTGAATTGGTACACACCAGAGTGAAAGAGACAGCCGCTATTGATAAGCACTGCCCGGATACTTTCCTGACCTGCAGTGAAGCAGCCATACACAAAACTTTTGGGCAATTAAGTTCCAGGAATTGATCCCCAGAGTTCTCCTCCTGTCCACAACGGAATCTTGTTTCCTTCCCTGTGGCCAGACACATTCCCAAAGGGAAGAATGCAAGGCAGAATTCCCTAAGGCACTGAAGAAAATACCTGGTTTGTATGTCAATTTTTAGGGTGTTTTTAGGTACACAGAAGAGAGAGGAGAGAAAAAAAAGAAAGGGGAAAGGGATGGGAAATGGGAAAGGGAAGGGAAGGGAAAGGGAAACAGAAACGGAAAGGGAATTGAAGGAATTGGTATTTTAAATTACTTAAGTGAATCTGAGTCTCAGAAAAATGTGGATCTCAAAGCAAACTTTGTGGGTTGAGTCCACATCTACTTTTACTATAAAGCAAATTATGCAACAGGATAACCTGCTTACTGTGTTGAGTCACCTTCATTACAGGCTTTCATAAGAGGTGATATAAGATCTTAGTAGGCTTATGGAATTAGTGACTGCATTGACTGCGACAGGAATAATGTTGGACTGAAAGACAGAGGATAATTTCTAAGTCCTGGGTATGTGATTTCTATGTTTTTGTAGAGAGAAAATAAACATAAAGTGATGTGCAAGAAACACTACACATCATTTGTATAATGCAGAAATCAGAGGGTTTTGAGCATGTATTAGATAGCTAGTAACATCTGAAACAAGCAGTCTAAAATAACTGGCATTGCTCTTTGTTCTTATCCTCCTTGATTCATAAGTTCCTGAACCACCTTGGGACTGCAAAGGTTCAGTGACGCCTGTGCCCTTCAGGAGTAACAAGGTTTTGACCCTGCTCACGCAAGAATTTCATGGAAGCTGTTATCACAAAAGCTGGCTCCTGTATGATTCAGGCTTACCAGAGGGCAGAGGGAGCAGTGGCCAGCAGATATGCCCTGTAGAGGTGGTGAGACATGACTCAAACAGAATCCCCATAAGCAATCATTTAGTTGCTTTGTTACATTTAGCTATTGCAAGTCTTTTCGCTTGATGTTTAATTTCTTACTGAACCCTGAGTGACCTGGTAGGACAAATTACATCAACCATGAGTAATCATTTGTTTGTAGTTAGTTACTATTAACACGATGGGGTAGCTTAGTCAATAACAACAAAAAAAAAGGCAAAATAAATACTCTTTACCTGTTTTTGATGACTGAGGAAATTAATAAACAGTGTGGAAAAAGTGCATGTTATTGTGAAGCAGAGATATAAACATATAAATAAATGTGGATTTCTACTAATTATGGTTTGTATCAGCTGCTTCTCTTGCTGCTAAATTGATCCTGTTTTGTCCAACATACTCCAGAACTGCCCTGCTGCAATTTTTTTCTCTGATCTCTCCTTCTTCCTCCTTTCTTTTTCCTTAAAACAAGTGTCTGAAGCAGCATTTGTTACAGTGAGTCCTGAGGTACAGAATTACCTTCTGCTGACATACAGCTCATCTTTCCAAACAACACTGACATAAACTATGTCTATCTATCTATCTGTCTGTCTATTTCTATATCTATCTACTCAAAGCTATATTCCTGTGACCAATGTTAACTCCAGTTCTTTTCCAGTTGTGACTCCAGCCTAACTCTATTTTTCAGCCCAAATCCCGTTGTTTTCCAGCCCTTTCAAATAAATGGTCCTGTTTAGCTGGAGGTTACATGTATGACATGGGCCTGAATGTATTAATAATCAAACTAGGTAATCCTAGCTGTATTTTCTGATCCTTTGCTCTGATGAATTTCTTTAGGGTTTGTCAGTACAATATGAAGTGGCTGCATGTCCCTACTGAAGTGCTTTACTTAGTTTCTTTGAAAGTTTCTGGGGAACTGTCAATTTGGTGTTTAATTGTATAGCACCTGGAACATCAAAAGCCTGGTCCAGGCTTACAGCTCCTACAACAATTAACTGTTACTAAAATACAAAAAGTAATCATTGGTAAATGCCAGTCTCTGTAGTACACTGGCAAAGCCCAATTAGTGCTTTGGTTATGGATACCAAAATAAAAGAAGAGATGATTGTGGTTTTAAAGGCTGGCATGTCAAACACACACAAATACCATGGTTTCCTAAATTATGTAACTTGCATAGTGCATCTGCATGTCCCTTGGCAGCCCAATCCAGTACTGTTTGCACTGCATTAGATTGGATATAAATTATAAGGAGATAATCAAACTTTAAAACACTTAAAGGAGAATTACTGTAATTTGGTTATCTAAAACAGATAGCCTGATTTTAAGACAGGGAAGCTACATTCACTCTTTATTCAGATCACAGCAGGTCTTCTACAAAAATACCAAGGAATTTACCCAGATACATGGGAAAATATTTGCAGCACCAAGATACTACACTATTTCCAGGTACTAGGAACATAGTCATCAGGAGAGTAAAAGTCCATGGCTTTTCTGTAAAGAATTGAGTAAATATTTCCTTACAGTACAGGGCAGAGGCACACCAACAGCCCTTATGCAGGAACTGCCAATAACATTTATGATCATAATAGTGCAAAACCATGCAACCAGTTCCAGGCCCACAGAGACGTGAGACTGAGATGTGTGAGAAGGAGTGGCTACAAAAATCCTACACTATGTGTGAGTTTTCAATTGAGAGACCCATCCTTCTTAGCTGACTTTTCATTGGACTGGAACTACACCGAGTCTGTTTAATGAAGAGATTTTGTTTCAGAAACTGCTTTGTCAAACCAAACAATTTTTCAAGTGATCAGTCCCAACATTTTTGACTAGATTTTGCAAGTCCAGTGTACATAAAAGAGAAAAACTTAAATACAGAGACTGACCTTTTCACTCTGCAAGCAGAAGTTTCAACAAAATCATGCCTGATTGGAGGTTGCAGAAGATTTCAAAAGTTTTGAAAGCCTTGGAGGTATTTGTAAACCAGAATCTGCTTTTTTATGGCTTGTTCCAAGGTTGACATGCACTGAGAGGCAGAGCAGGATCTGGCACTCCAGTTAATCCAGTAAGCTGACTCAGAAGCATAGCTGGAGACTAAATAGCACTCCGGTTTATGCAGACTAACAGTTGATGGAGTCTTTTAGCCAATCTCCCTACCTTGGTGTCTTCTATTTTCTTTTCAAAAATAAAGTGAGACTTTCTAACTAATGTTATTACTGCTGCATTAATATCTATATCTGCATTATTTATTTCCAATACAATTTGCAATAGCAGTGTAAATATCCCAGCCAGAGTCTTTCCTCTATGCTTGTATGAGATGATTGGAAATAAGCTGTTTTCTTACATAGAATTTTGCAGATAATGCAGAAGAGGAGATACCCATGAATCAAAGACAGCACCAAGGACATTTCACTTGCAATGAACTATGTTCAACTTAGAGGTTTCCTAAGAAGCAAAGAATATAGGCTGAAGATAGTCTCTCAAAGATCTGCTTTCTGACATACAGCAAATGAAAAAGAAATGTGCAGTAGTTTAACCAAGAGGCTGTTCAAATGAATCAAGACTGTATCAGAACAAGAGATTTATCATTTTTATACACAATTTTACCTGAGTGTAAACTGCTATAACAATACTGATTCAACATGAGAATGAAATACTGTTATCCAAAGTGAAGCAAAATGTTCATGAAAGTTCCAGAGTCTATCCTGCTGCCAAAGTACACTAAATTTAATGCATTAACTTGATTTAAATATATCTCTCTGCTTGGGAGAGAAGTTTGGAACCAGCTGCCCACCCTTTCAGCATATGTAAGTGATAATGACAGGTGAATATGTACTATACAGTAGCTTCATATTTCTCCTATTAGAATCCCTGTCACTTTCTATTTTTGAGAGCTGACTGAGTGTTTACTAGGCTAGGCTTCATCCCCCTCCTTCCCCTGTACTGTAACCTTGTAATCCAAGATGCTGGTAGTGGTATTGGGTTTGCAGTGCTCTGACCTTTTGTTCCTCTACATGAAATTGACTGGTTTCATCCCGCAATGAATGCTGGTTGGGTTACACTGATAACCTTTCATGACATGCCTGGTGAACTTCCCAACAGAAACAGGAAAGGACCATGACTTACCTCAATTAAATAGCAGCAAAGTTGGACTCCCGTTAGGCTAGGATGGTGCTAGATCTTTCTAAAATTACCCTGGATACACATGGGACCACAAAAGGACTTACCATTTAAGCCTTTGAGTGATTGATTCACAGGTGACGCAGGGAATTCACAGTCTGAGCCCCTTTCTCCAGGTTTTTTTATGCAAACTGCTTAGTGAATTTCTTGTTTTGCCTAGTAAAGACAGACCGAACCACTTGTAGAATCATCACATGTATTTAACAAGAACAAGCAATTTCCTACCCACTATGCCACTGTGCATCACTCCACATATACATCTGACCCCAAAAAGACATCCAGAGAAGGAATGACATGACAAATGGAAGATGTTCGAATTATTTTGTCATTCCCATCTCGAGTGTTGCCACCCAAAGCCCCTGAGAGTTTTATCTATGCGCCAACTGCAAGATCAAACTGGAACCAAAGCAATGACTACCAGTGTTTGGTGGCCTGGTTCATAGAACAAAAAAAATTTTGGTGTAAGCTGGACAATTGCTGCCATTTGTAAGTAGGGCTCTGCCTTTTTTATTTATTTAAGATCAGTCTATCTAAAAGTAAAACAACAGATTTGCACCCTTTCTCCTGACTTCTGAAGTACATCTGAATTCATGCTTCCATATCTCCCTCATTTCACTTCAAAAAGATTTTATTTTCTATTTCAATTTTCTGTAACTATTCCACTCTGAAATATTAAATGTGTTCCATTTTATATGCAACAACTCAGAGGGGTGAACACATTTATAAGAAAAAGATCACAGAAGTTCCTATCACCTAGACAAAAATTATTTATTTTGAATCTCCTCTTTGCATAGTATTTGAGCTAATTTTGGCTTCAGCATACTGTGAAACCGTGCCTTACTGAATAGCTAGTTGCTACTCCAAACAATGGTTCCACCTCCTCTGACCCATTGGTCAGCATGGGCACCCATCTGATGCAATGGAGAACCAGGTTAGGAAGCTTAGTTGACAGAAAATGAATGACTCTTTCTTTACGGTTTCATTTCCTGCTCTTTTGGTTTGAAAAAAGTCACAGAGGATTCAGAAAACTGCAGAATTAAACTAAAACAGCAGCACACTGTTAAACTGGTTCAAACATTTTCTGAAACTTTCCTATTACTATTTGCCAAAAGTAGAGTTTTTTCTGGTATGACTAGAAATACTTCTGTCTTGCCACTTTTTCAGGCTGTAGTCTCATACCTCACCCCCAGATTTTGACAGTTCTGGAAAGCTCAGTGGACAAGACTTGGGTTCCTTCTAGCACATCTCCATACTTTGCTTTCCCTCCACTTCCAAAACACATTCAATTATACTCAAGGCAACACTAATTCTGAAAACCTTTTCACATAATCTGTTAAAAAGCAAATTTGACCTATTTTGCCTTTCTGTTACTTTAATTAGTCACTAATAGTTTTCCCAAGCAAAATTCTTTTCTTCAAATCATGACTCTCCTTTTTAATTTATCCCTTCTTTGAGAAATCAAAGTCCTTTTTCATAAAGCCATAGCCTATCAGTGGACACTTGAAATACAACTAATTGCTATTTTTCCTACCTTTCATAGTCATATTTTATGGCACTTGAAGTTTTTAATGTGGATGCACAACAGAGAGTTTATACTTGGCCATAGGAAAGACTCATTTGCTTTGATTGAGTATTCATGAGAGTATCTGCTGATCATTCCAATATTTCCAGAGACCAAACAATGCTCTTTCCCAAATCATTAGAAAATAGATGGCAGTAGGAGAAGCACCCTGACAAGATCTTGCTGGTGTGTCCTAGCTTCCCAGTTAAGCTGTCATACTTAGGGTTGCTGTAGGGGGTAACAGACCTTTACATTTGGTTTGTCTGCCTGACCTGCCAGTTAACTGGTGGTTAACAGTTAATGCATTTCCCAACAGTGTTCTGTGATAAAGGAACATGCTCATGGTTTCATAATGCATATTTCATTGCAATTGCTGTCTCCATCAGTTAAAACTCTGTCTTCCCCTATTTGCAATAGCGTTATAAAGCTTCATTGATTTTCATGCTTTGGAAAACAGTAGCAAATAAATTGTACAAATTGCAAGCCTTTTGCCCATGTAGGTGACTGCTTTAGAGCTCAAAGTATCATCCTTGATAACGATGAGAAATGCTGGTCTGGCTCTTACATGTCTGATAAGTGTGCACAAAACAGCTGAGCAAATTAGCAAACCGGGGCAAAAGGCAAAGATCATGCACGGAATTAAGGTATACAGTGATCCTCCCTGAAACATGGTATTTGATCATTTCATTTTGAAAAGCCAATATGACTTTGAAGCTCTAACAGTATTTTCCATAGAGCTGAAAAATAGGAATGACAGATGTCCCACTTGCTCACTCTCTCATGGCAAATACAGTTTCCTTGTCACCACCTACAAATCCCAGGATAGAGCTGCTTTTCCTCCCTCTCTCCCATTTATCCCTCCCTGTCTAACTCCAAATTTCCTCACCACATCTGCTCTGCTAGAGCTCCCATCAGTTTCCCTCACAATCAGTGCTGCCCAGTCCCTGATGAGCAGCAAGTTTCCTGAGCTCATCTGCAAAGTCCTTGTCCTTCTCTTAATGGCTTATTATTATCATGCTACTAACTACAAGCAACTGAACACACATAATTTTGTTTTCTATAAAATAAAAGAAGGAATAAAAAATTAATTTCTTGGGTAAATCCAGAAATGAATGTTGCAGGGAAAAACTTGCACTTGGTCAGGATTTCACTGACACACACTGCTGATTGTTATTGGTATCTCTGAGAATCTGCATAAGGATCTACTCTTGCAAAGCTTGAAGCAGGGCAAGGAGATAACAAGAGCTAAATGGTGCTTATAAAAAAATAGGGGAAAATTATTGCAACACTGACAGAGATCATTCTGTGAACAGTCAGCATATTTTGGTACTGGACCTCTATTTCGCTTCCTACTGCTCTGGCTAGGAGGAAGCCTTTTCATATAGGGAAACTACATCTGGCCTGAAAACATTCTTCAAACTCCAGCAATGATGTTCTTTCTTTCCCCCTGTCAGGTTCCTCAAGATTTTATGCCACAACTTTTCAAGACTCCCCTAGCGTCTATAGATGCTCTTTCCAGAACTCTACCTTGCCACTTACTTACACCTAATTTGTCTGAAAGAAATTCTCAACCTCAACCATTTTAATTACCAATGAAAAAAAAAAATACACAGGCTATGCTACACAGCCTAAGTAAGATTTGATATCACCAAGTGACTTATTTTCAGGTCTTGAAGAAGCACGGTAGAGTGAACATTAGTCCCTAAACTAATATTGAACAAGTTTTTGTATATCCATGGCACCAAGCTGCTGTAGCTGTGCTGCTTCCAGCACTTCAGTTAGCATCTCTGCATGGCCCTGTATTGTGGCACGTGGATAACCTGATTCATGTCAACATCCACCCAGTAGCTCTGCACCATGTGAGACATACCTATCATTGCTGCTCCGTGCATCTGAAGCACAAGCACAGGGCTCCTTCTTGGTTGACTAACCCCTCAAGAGAATCTTATGCATCTTCCACAGCAACACAAGGTGCACTTCTCTTCAAGCATCATCTCTAGTTATTGAGTCCCCTTGCTGCAGAGAACTTTATTTTTAAGGAGCAGAATGTAAATATCTATGTCTCCTCCTGCCCTTCCCCTGGGGTTTTATCATTCTCCTGTCTTCTCTGTTAGTTACAGCAGATAAGACTGATTCAGCCTGTCAGCAAACTTTGTTTCTCATGAAGCTATGTAGTCCTGCTTCTGTCCTGGATGCCCTCTTTTGGTCTCAGGAGAAAACTATGTTCTAGTGTCTGAAGTGGCTGACCAAATATTTCAGTAATTAGCTTAAGTATAGTCTGCCTTCCTGCAGATGTCTGATCCTGTTGGGGCTAGATTAACCCTTTACACCTAAATTATCAACAGTCACATAGACAAACGGTATATACAGAAGCTATTTAACATAACCCACATCCTCTGCTATTCTGGTGGTCACTCTTGGGTTTTACTAAGGGTGAATTGTAATCATATGAAAGATCTTTGACCAAGATAGTACACTTCTCATGACTTTCCTTTCATCCGCAAAAAAAAGTACTGCATTAATAAGAAAAGTCAACATCATGTATCCTTGTGGTCATCAAATAATATAATGCAATTATATTTCTCAGACTTTGTCTTTAAAAGAAGTCTGTGTTCACAGGGTGCAAAACATCCAACTTTCACAGATATAAATACCAACACTTCACCCAGAAGCAATTCTCACCAGAAAAGTTTCCACATGTCTCCAGGAGGCAATGTATCTAAGTAAAATGTGGAGCAATGAGGCTCCAGAAGAAAATCAGCAAAGAACAGATCCTTCCAAAATGCAAAAACAGGTAAGAATTAAAGCTTAGCAGACATTTCTCAAAGTGAAAAGAAAACATATCAAATGTACAATGCAAGTGACTTTCTGAAATGTGTCACAACTTTCTGGCAGGAACAAAAAAGTTGCAATTCCACTCTGCATGCAAGTCCACCTGAGACTTCAGGTGGGAGGGATGGAGCAGGTAGCACCTCTAGAGGAATTGGTCTCTGATCACCAGACTCCTCTTCCCTCCCAACCCAACCTCCGGTGAACTCAGCAATGCCATCTGTGGGTTTGCACAGCCAAAGTAATGAAACTCAATGTGAGTTTGCTCCTCTAAGTATTACCACAGAACAAGCAATGACTATGTATTTTTAATAATGGCAACCTCAAAAAGTATGCTCTGCAATCAGTAATAAAATATAACTCTGAAATGGGAATCATCAAAGGCCACTAATGTCAAAGGTTATGTGGAGGGCAATTAGGATGTAGCTGCCTTAAAGCTTGTGTGCGAACCCGCAGTGTGCTCTTAGAACCAAAGGGTGTTTCCTTCAGTGCAGACATATCACAAAGCTGCCTACAATAAGTCTTATCCAAACTCCCACTACAAGACAGGTAAATATGTACAGGGCAAGGGAATCTCATTTACAAAAAGTCTTTAATAAAATGTTTTAGAATTGTTATGGTGAAGCAACATCCTTTTGTCCACTAAAACTTAATCTATATGCAAGTCCATTTCATAATTGAACACAAGAGCATATGGGAGACTTTTCAGGCAGATATCATTTGTTCGGGATTTTTTAGGGAAACACAGCAACTCATAGATCACCACCTGAACAAATATTGTTCGTGTGCACTGGGAAAGTCTATAAACGCTTGCCCATACAACAGAAAAACCTGAAATGACATCTCCAAACCCTGAGCACCTGTGCTGTATTTCTGGATGCCAGCCACAGCTGGGCCATGGCTGTCTGTACAATTGGCCAAACCAAAATGTGAGACTTGTGTATTCACACCATAAAGAAGTTTCTATCTCAGTCAAGACCAAAGCTTTGGATTGTACTCCAAGTTTATCTTCAATGAACAACTGGTCTTTCTAACCTTGTGGGACATTTTTTATTTAGGGATATTTTCCTTAGGAAGTGAAAAAATAATTAACAATAACTGAATATTCTGCCTTCCCTGCAATTAAGCACTAAATTAAATTCCTGCAATTTTTCCCTGTCCTTACCATTTCTGATGGGACAGTGATTCAGAAAGAATAAGCATATGTGTCCAACTGCAGTGGAGTTGCTGTAACTTTGCCTCACTCTGAGCAGAACTTGCCTCTCTCTGTGGTGCCAGCTCACTGTATAATAAAAAGAAACCTGCTTTGTCTCCCAGGGTCTATGGGTTATTACAGCAGTCTGCCCAACCAAGACTGTCCAGCTGAGGAGAAAACTCTTGTTAAGTGAGAGGATGTGACTGTGTAGGGATAGTAAACGAGGTTATCTTGGGACAGGCAGCAGACCAAAAAAACAAATTGCGTCAGCATGGAAAAGGATTGGGCAGGAATGGAGGGTGTGTCAGGACACGCTCCCAGGCAGAGAAAAGTTCACAATAAACAGGGAGAAAGTTTCTGGCCAGGGGGTTTGAACAAAAGCCTCAGAAGTGCAAAGAAATGGGCCACACTAATGAGGGTACCAGCGTTGCCCAGCAAAGAGAAGCCTGGGGAGGGGGGTGAAGGGAAAGGAAAGCCGGATGTGAAAAACTGTGGAAAAGTGTCACAGAGAGCTTTAGAAATAAAGTAATCTGAAACCTCAATCTGACAGAAATAAACAGTACTGTTGGCCAGGAATTTGGTGATAGGGTTTCTTGTGATAAAATATAATGAATGCAAAATCAAGTATGGGTGTAACCAAAGTGCAAAGGAGTCCTTTACATTGACAAGGTATAGCAAAAACAGAGGCTGCCCTTGTCCCAAGGAGCTTACAAATTGAGCTGGGAGAGACACAGCACATGGCTGCAGACAGGCAACAGGAGCTGCAGGGGCACCATCGGGCCGGTCTCAGCACCGGAGCTGAACTCTGGTCCTCTAATTTTGGAGATGCCACAGGATCAGAAGCAATTTTAAAGCAAGGTGTGCTTGGAAATGAATAACATGATACTTCAGCAGAACTTTATGGGGCACAAGCAAAAGGGTTAACAGAAGTGAAAATATGACAGAGCTTCCTACAAAATTTATCAAGGGAGAAAGTTTAGCACAATGAACTACTTGCAGAAAGCTGGGAGTAATCACTTCAATAACATTTGAGCTGTAAAGAAGGGCGAAGGAATTATCTTGCAGTGAAACAGTTTACATCTCAGGAAACAGAAGAGTGTGCCAACAAACTAGTAAGCAACACGTACTGCAGGGGACGTACTGTGCTTGAAGTTTCAATAAAATGTTGCTGCAATGGTTTTTTTCTACAGACAGTGCCCTCTGACAGAAGCATTTAAACAGTCATTGTTAGCCTGAAAATACCTAGAATAAAAAATGTTGTTGTAAAAACTCTATTGCAAGCTTGCTGTTGAACTGACAGTCCTTAATGCTGATGCAGAACTGACAATTAGAACTTAATTTTATTCCTAGCTCTGCTATCAAGCTGCTACATAATTCTAAGTTAGTCACTTTACCATCCCAACATCACATCTGTAAAAGGGGCACAAGCCCAGCCATCTGTGTGGCAGCCAGTAGTGCTTTGAAATGCTCCCATGCAGGCATCTGTAAAGGGTGTTGAAAGGGTTTTTTTCTACAGGCACTGATGCACACATTCTTCCTCCTATTTTCATTTATCTCCCTTTCACTTTTGAAGAGACCTCTACAGGACTTATTTGTAATAAGCTGTCATATAAATTTCTATCCAAGCAAAGCAAGAGACTCTCATTGCCTTAAAACATACTAGGGTGAAAGCCCTACTACCTTAGGGAAATGCATCTTATAGATTGCAGTATTTTATGGGGGCTGTACTGACATTTTTTCACCTTCCGTTTCCAGACAGATGCCAGCATGGAGAGCTCCAAGTTCTGTCAGGAATATTTCTAAAACCTTGTGGCAGTAAACTCACCCTATGTAACCCTCACCCTTTACAACCATATACACAGGAATTCTGGTGAAGTCCACATGGCTCTCTCTACCTCTGCAGTCTATATTTTGACTTTCAATTCTCATTTAAGGACATCAGTTATAATTTCAATGCTATGTAGTTCTGATCTGTACACCTACTGTATTTCAACAATTTAAATAGTCAGTTCCTCATAGCCATTTTATTCCTCCCCCACAAACAGTGAATGTTCAATCAAAACTGAAGCTTTTATTTTTTTTTTACCTTTCTATGTAAACACTGCAATTCTGTGTAGTTCCAACAACTTTGTAAAACTCCAGATTTTTTCCCCTTTTATGAGCTACATATAAAGTCAGCATGTACACACACACACATTGACTTCTTAATTGACCTAGACTGCATAAGGTGCTTTGAAACTTCTGGCTGGTTCCACAGAATTGCAAGCTGTCACCCTTTTTGACGGTTTTAAGCCCTGAAGTTTCAATTGGAAAATGAATTTGAGCTAAAAACCTCAACAGAAAATTCTGTCACATACTTATACTGTGGCAACAAGAAAAATGGATGCAAATATACTCACTGCTGTAATTTTCATGTACATATTCATGTGTAAAGCAGTACAAGACTTCGGTACACTGCTTTTAAAGCCAGACTTTTCTCCCACAGTGAATAACATTGCAAGGACTGCCATCCAGTGGGGAACCAGTGGCTTAACAGGGGATTGGAAATGCAGAAATGTAAAAGGTGTCAAGGCTGAAAAAGACTGAGCAGTATCTAATGACGATGCTGAAACTACTAATGATAGAAATTACTTCTTTAGTCAGCTTCAGATATAATTTACAGTGTTTAAATAAAAGGCATTAATTTTCCAAATGTAGCTGCACAAAGGCAGTACTTTGTAGTGACCGTGCAAAGCAGGTAAAATTAGGCTTGTTCTTGTCACCATCTGCTAACAAGCTGTGGTTAAACACAAACTTTAGACATCTCCAAAATACTATAAGCATTATCCCCCTTTTAGCACAGGTCTGTCTCCATTGATTTCAGTGAAATATAGCCTGGGTTTATCCAGAGGTTAGACGAGGCGAAAAAGTATTTAACGTTATGTGCTTCTACTGCCCTTTAAAACACTAGAAGACAGAAAAATTCCTGATACATCTATAATTGTTTCTGCTTAGGATATGAAACTAAACTATAGTTAAAATCTAGTTTGTTAATAATTCTGCTAAGTAGCAGTGGTCTTAAGCATTATGTGCCTTGTATACCTTTAAAAAATGTCTGATGGAATGTTCCATTTCCCTGGTTTTATGAGCTTTCATATTTATTGCCTTGTCTACTGTGTATATGAATGTCTGTATTTGTGACAGATTTTTCTTAGTTTGTTTCATTGTGTACAGACCATATGTTGCCTATGCTCATAAAACACTCAGTAATTGTATGTGCAGAATTTTTTTTTTCCAAGTGACTTGCTAAGAAACTTCAGAACTTTCAGGTTTATCCCTGCAGAGGTGTTTTTAAATCCAGCCCCAGGAAACAATTGCTTCCTTTTCTTAGAGTTGTGATGAAACTTTGGCAGGCTTCTCAGACGTATTTGGCAGTTAACTTCTATTGATTTAAACAAAAATTATGTACCTGAATTCCATAAGGACCTTGGCTTGACTGCTGCTGATGTAGATTTTGGATACAGGCATGCCTTCATTGGCGCCCTAATGTAATGCTTGGGAATGCGGTAGGATTTTTATTGTTTTCAGGATGAGTCATGCAGGCAGCAGCACAACAGATGGTACAGAGTGTAGAACAATAAAGACAAAGATATGAGACAAGTAAGAGAAAACCGGAACAGTCAAAGAAACAACCAGAGGATGAGAGAGGCTGAAAGGTGAAGAGAAGCCAGAAGGTTAAGCTTTGCCACAGACAGCAGGAGCTAATGAAGTGTGGAGTCAGTGCAGAGTGAAGTAGCTCAAGCAGTGGCCAGCAGGGAAAATTAAAGGACCTGTAGTCAGAGTAGAAGGAACAGAGGAAGGTAGGAATGTCAAGAGAAGCAAGGCTGATGAATAGCCAAGTGGCTGGTGGGGCTAAGTGATGGATTTCAGTGTGATAAAAGAGTAAGTACCAGGAAAGAGGAATAAGGAAGTGGAGGAGCTGAGGAGACCGATGAATAATATCCTTTGAAGGCAGAAATACCACAGCAGTTAGAAAGACAGCAATCAAAACCAGCAGTGGTGTCCTGAAACTCAGAAGTCCAGAATGACAGCAAAGAAAAAAGGGATGGCAGCTGCTGAAAGACAATAGTGTAAATACCTTGAAAGGAAATCAGGCCAGCATCAGGCCAGCAAAAGGAGGTGAAACACAGTATTCAGAGATGGTTTAATAACCAACTGTAGCAGAGACAGGCAGACACACCTGGGTAAAACAGGAAAGAAATTAAATTCCACAGGTTAGTGAAGCACAGTTCCTGAAAAGAGGAACCTGGAGAAGTCCATATAACTGAGAAGTGTCTCAGTGTCTTAGTGTGCTCCAGTTCAAAGAAGGAAAAAACGGAGAGAAAGTTCCATCAGCAAGATACTTCTTAGAAATATCTCAGGCTCTCTCCGGCCACTTATTTCCCTGTTCTAAATGACAGCTATACTGACAGCTGCCTAACTGTAACCCATTTTAGGTGAAAGACTAACATGGAAATTAGAAAAGTCAAAAGCTTCAAACATTCCTTCATACTCATTTATTTTCCTTACCGCAGCAACTAATTCATATTCTGTTCTGGCAGTAGAGAGTTAATGGAGCGACTTTCTGCTGTCATGTCTAGCTCATGTAACTACTTGATTTTTCAGACTGAACCAAGGCCAGCAGGATTCTGTCCTACAACAGCACTGCAGAGATATTTTTTAAGGGCAGATTTAGTAATTTACAAAGACCTTTCCACACTGTTTTTAAAGATGCGGAGTATCAGTGCTTGGAAGGTCAAAAAATTTGTTCTCGACCATTATGGAATAATAAAATGGGCAGCCACTGGAAGCTACCTCAAGAACCCAATCCTAAAACAAGGTCAAAGGTACCTGCAATTTTTAACAGGCTTTTGTCTAGTCTGTTCTTTAAGCTCCACGCAGCAGAAATTCCATCACTGGCATAGACTATCTAGTACAGTAGTCAACTGTTTTACTTATAACTCTTTTTCTAGTATTACCTCAATTCTTCCTTGATGCTATTTAAGCTCTATCTACTACTGATGCCGAAACAAAATAGCTTCTTTCATTTTCACACTTAATTTTATCCTTCATATACTCGGTAGTTAAAAGTCTTCAAATATTTTTCACAAATATCTCTGTGTGATGTTGCATTGCTGCACAAAAGGCAAACACTCCTCTTCAGCTTGTGGTGCAGCAGAACGTAAGGACTTACTCTGAGGCATCCCACGTGTTGTCAGTTATTTCACTTGAGTAGCATTGATATTTTGCACTTGTTCTAGAAAGGAAAATACAGCCGACCTCTTTTAAAGCACTCTGATTTGTTAGGATCACTATGCATCCTAATTCTGCCTTCCTAGCAGTCTCTGAGTTTTATTATTTCTCCTCATTTAGTTGGCTCTCCCTACTCAATACAGGTCACAGTGTATTGAACAAAACTAGCCACAGGACAGACCTGAAAAATAAAATATCTTTCCACTTTGACAAAAGGACATCAACTACTCAGTAAACACTCTCTGAAAATGCTTTTCAAAGTACTTTGGCATTCAGCTTATAGCTGTTTTGGCTAAGCCAAGTTTCCAAAACATGAAAGACAGTATCAAAAGATACTGTTCAAACATCTGCTTCTCCTCTATCCACAGGGCCCATAACTCTCATGTATGGCTTTTTCTTTTATTCTTTAAAAATCCAAGTTGGCTACTCATCTTTTTACCATTTTCTTCCAGGTGCTTCCCCCACATCCCAGAACTTTTTCTTCCAACTGCAGTTAAACTTATGTTTTATTATTCCACATCCCTCACATTCTCCATCTGCATTTAAAGACAGATGAGACACTGGAAGTCTGAATAAAGTAAACACATTACGTAACATCCAGAAGCTGTCAGAAATACCTAAAAGTTCTGAAATTGTTTCAGCCGGTCTACTAAGTAACAGAGAAAAAGTTTAACTTTCAGAGTTTACTTTGGGATAACATAACGAGTGTGAATTATTTCAATTTTTTTCTTTTCCCACTTCCAGCTAAAAGCACAAAACTTCCACCTCCAAAAAAGGGAGGTGGCCACCACATCAGCATTGATCTCTGTAGTGAAAACTGATACCTGAGAAAAGAAGGAAATTACAAATGTCAGTCTTTCACAAGCATAAGGCAGTGGATGGTACCATACTGATCTGATTTACTCACAGCTAAAAACTGCTTCTTCCAGCCTGCAGGTAGAACACTCTGAGAGCTTTGATATTTATAGAACCCATATGGGATAGTTACATGATGAGGTGTAACTCCATCTTATGCCTGAAGAACATTAGTAACCTAAACTGATATCAATAAACAGGAGCTTGGCAAGTTGCCTGATAGATTCAAGATATTACACAGCAGAATGCAGAGCCTCACAGGTGTATCACCCATTAAAACATGGTGTAAGTCAGACATGCTTAACAGCAGCATTACAGTGCCACTGCTGTTGCTCCAAATGAGCTCATGGTCTCTGTCTTGTTCTTAGCTGACAGGTGTCCATCAAACAAAAAGAACATCAGCACGATTAGTTACCAAAAAACCAAATCACCTAGAAACTCTCATTCCTACTAGCCACTTCCCAAGAAACACTACCCTTTGAGTTCAATGCATTAGTTGTAATTTTTGCTGTCACTAAAATCAGATTTTTCCAGAGTTCTCCAATCAGTAATATAACTGAAAGACTTCAATGTGATTGCAGACCACTACAAAATGTTCTCCTTCTGAGATTTTTACAGTTGTTCCAATTCCTTTCTTCTAATGGTTTCAATCTTCTTTAACCATGTTCTGGAATAAAAACATTCTAAGCAAACAGCAATGTTGAGAAACAGAAAATAGGCCAGAGTTATTGCTGCAACCCTGTTCGTGAGGAAAACTGTACTGCTGTAGGAAAAACACAACAACAGCATTCACAAATGTGCAATACCAATTACATTGCCACAGATGTTGATATTCTGTAGGAAAACAGATTGCGTTGCATGCAGGATTTCCATGTGTGTCAGGAAAACAAATGAGATTGCTGTCTTTCCCATAGCCATATTGGCTCCTTTTATTTGAAGCAGCAGAAGAAATGTGCCACTGCCTCAGTTTATGACTGTAACTCTTAAGAAGTCTAACACAGAGTGCTTCATAATTAATATCTTAAGAACATATATTTATTCATATTTATTCAAAATGGTTTAATTGTCCTCCTTCCCCCACAAATTGTGTCAATGACACAGATCTTCCAAAGATGTCTCTTTTCTTGGAGAAGCAAGGACGAGGGTCAGTGGAACTGTTACCTTGGACTTCCAGAGGGTAGGCTTTGGCTATTTATGGGCATGCTTAACAGAGTCGACAGTCCTTGGGAGGCAAAGGAGTCCTGGAAGGCCTGGCATTCTTCATGAAGGAAATCTTAAAGGTACAGGAACAGGCCACCCCAACGTGCCAAAGACGAGTGGGAAGAAGACTGAACAAAGAGCTTTGGCTGAAACTCAGAACAAAAAGGAGAGTTTATGACCTTGGGAAGAAGAGGCAGGCAACACAGGGGGAGTATAAGGATCTCAAGAGGTTATGCAGGGAGAAAATTAGAAAGGCCAAAGCTCACAGAGAACTTAATCTTGCCACTACTATAAAAGAGAATTAAACATGTTTTTATAACTACATTAGCAACAAAAGAGGGACTAAGGAGAATCTCCATCCTTTACTGGATCTGGAGAGAAACAGTGACAAAGGATGAGCAAAAGACTGAGGTACTTCATGCCTGCTTTTTCTCATACTCTTATAACAAGACCAGTTGTTCTGTGGGTACCCAGACCTCTGAGCTTGTACACAGGGATGGGGAGCAGAATGAAGCCCCCTTAATCCAAGAAAAAGTGGTCAGTGACCTGCTACACCACTTAGACACACACTAATCTATAGACAGGCAACAGAGCCGGGAAAGGATCTAGAGAGCAAATCCTGTGAGGAACAGCTGAGGGAACTGGGGGTGTTTAGCCTGGAGAAAAAGGAGGCTCAAGGGAGACCTTATCACTCTGTCTCCCGGGAGGTATTTAAAAGATGTGTAGACGTGGTACCTAGGGAGATGATTTAGTGGTGGGCTTGGCAGAGTTAGGCTGACATTTGATGGTCTTATGTCTTTTCCAACCAAAATGATTCTATGGTTCAGTTACTGTTCCACAATTTGCAGGAGTCTGGAAAATGCATTGGAGGGGGGAAGAAACCAGAATGTCTGTTCTTTTTTATCTAGAGGTATTTTTTAGCTTAACTCCATCAAGTATAAGACACCTAAGGGTTCATATATGCATATATTAATTTTCAAAAGGTACACAAGTTATATATCTCCTCCTGACTACACTGACTAGGCATCATCACTCAGAAATTATACTGAAGCCTACAGAGAAGCCATGGATTCACTATTTTCTCCATCAAGAGAGCCAGGAACCCAAACCTCTACACTTCAGCCTGTCTCTGTTGCACTTGGAAGCAGGCCGAATTTCTGGGTTTTAATCATAAAGGTTTTAATCATAAAGATGTGTTCCTATAAGCTCTGCTTTACCTTTATCACAGTGTTTCAATTTTGTTTTTAGTCTCCCATCCCACAATCTAGTTCAGTT
Source organism: Dendrocincla tyrannina (assembly GCA_035047865.1). NCBI lineage: Eukaryota > Metazoa > Chordata > Aves > Passeriformes > Dendrocolaptidae > Dendrocincla > Dendrocincla tyrannina. The sequence continues at coordinate 25,853,052 of JAWWMP010000132.1, read as the reverse complement.
GAACCTTGAAGATATGAACATGAAACATATGGATATTGTCACTAGTTACAGGAAGTTTTCTTTCAGTCACTGAAATATTCCGATTACTATTCCAAGTCCCTACACTAGAGGCCACCTGCTGTTACCTATGAAGAACCGCAGTTACAGAAAATACCAACCTTTCTTTAACTGAGAATGGGATTCCAATAATGCATAGCAATTCCTCTTCTTTGCAGGTTGCCAGTGCTCAGTAGAAAATTTTCCTTGGTGGCTGAGAAGCCTCCAGCCCACAACCAAAATGAACCAATCTCCAGTTGTGCATTCTGCAATCCTCCTACCTAGCACGTGTCTCATTTCTGGTTGGTCTGACTTCTGCTCTGCACTTGTTTTCCTGGTTCTGCCTGTGCCTCATACTTTGGCAGATGATCACACCAGACCTAGTTTGTAGCTGTAACCAAAAAACATAAGTGATGCTCATTCAGCCTCATTTGTTGCAGGCAGTGTCACTGTTGTTTTGGAAGAGTAAAACTATCTTCTACCTTGCCATTATGTCTGCTTTATCTGTTGTTTCAAGTTGCATCACCTGGCATGCAACTATAACAAAATGCACTTCACAGACCACAGGCACTGAACTGTGCCTTTAAAACCACTGGTTTAAGAGCATGCCCGATTTAGAACCAGCTACAAACTTAGGAGGCTGAAGCTGAACTGCAGTGGAACAAGTACTGAGCTGGAGGAATCTTGATTATACACAGATATATTAAAAAGTTGACTTATGTATCCAGTTATTTACTTCCATAATATCAACACTCTCCCCCTTGAAGGTAAGCATGTGTCTCACCAAAACCAGAGTGACTAAAAGACAACTGCATCTAAAAGACTGGAAACTTTGCAGTTATGAGCCTCATAAAACAGCTTAAACCACCTTAAATCTTAATGACAAACATGTAAGATGAACAAATGCGAAACTGTCACATTGTACACAAGAATGAGGGAGTGGAAGTGACATTGCAAGGGTAGATGACTAAAAACTAGCTCGGAAATTTGATAAAGTATGTGACCAGTAACACTTAACTTCACAATTACAGGCATACACAACTTTTCTCACTGAAAATTCTTATACTGATTAAAATAGTGCTTCAAACATACACAGCTTGCAAAAAAAAGACATTTATGGAGATTCAGAAGGATCTTTCCTTCTCCCAAAATGCAATACATTACTTGAATGAAACATACCAGCAATGTTCAATCTTTTAAAAGTAAGACAAATCAAGCTGGAACCTTGCCTCAAACAAAAATGCAGCACCTTCAGAACTAAGTTTTCTTGGCTACTGGTAAAAGTATGTTGTTTACATACAGTACAAGTTCATGGAAAATGAAGTTTCTCGTCCCTGATATAAAACAAGAAATAAAATCATTACCCAACAGTGAAAAATAGAGCTGAAATTATGTGGTCATGGTATGGCACCTCAGGTCTGGATGTACAACAGTCCATGCACACAAGAAAAACCTTCACAAATGGCACAGAATGAAAATAATTTTGTAGAAAATAAGTTTTATTTGGCTCCTTTTGTACACTTTTTCTTAAAAAAAAAATGCACATTCATACAGTTTGCCTTTACCAGTGCATGTCTGGATCTGCTCACAGAGCCATTAATATCAAGGCAAAAGGTGCCTTTGAAATAATTTCAGACACATGATATTTTGGGTGCAAAGCATCCAAAGTTACTAATTTTCTGATTATAACTTGGAAATGTATGTTTCAGGTGTTTCTTCTCTGATTCACACATATAATTGTCTCACACAGGGAAGAGGAGACAGACTTGCAACAAAGAACTGTCAAGTCAACGCCTAAAACTCGTTTTACTTTGAGCTAAAGGTAGGCTCTCTATGTTGGGATATGAAAGAAATACTCAGCTAAGTAACTCTCTTTTTCAAAAGTTCTACATCAGAAATTGACAAAACATTGCTGAAAAACTATAAAACAGCCATTGGTAGTGAGTTTGTTTGCAGAGGAAGCACTGTCTCCCTAGTTGTTTCTCATGGTCTCTGCTGTTGTTGATGGTGATTACAGAACTTGTTTCTTGCTGTTTCTTCTTAAACACTTCATGAAGAGGAGTAAATTCAGCTTGAGCTTTCATACACCACATGAGGTACTAACCCATCAAGTAGCCCCTACAGAAAAAAAATTAAGTCAGAAAAGAAGTCAGCAAACACAGGCAGCATTCCTCAAAAATCAAGAGATGTACGATCTCAAAACAGAACTTCAGGCTGCCCAAAAGGATGCTGATCAAAAGGCTATTTGGCCATCTTAATCACACACTCCTTCCTCAGTTCATTTTCTTCAATGAACACTGAAAATGGATTAGCCTGCTCTCAATCCAATTTTGGTAATTGTTTGGAATTTCTGAAGCCCATGCTACACTCTATGAAAGGTTCTTTGTACCCTTTACACAAACTATCAGTGTTAAGGTATTCAGTAAAACCTGATCTTTTCTGGCATTCAACACAAATCTGTTCTCTTTTTCTCTTCCATTTCTTCAATGAATTTCAGAAAGGGAACTGTTAAGACACATGTGTACTCAATGAAGCAAAAAAAAATATATAGCATCAATGAAGAAAGAAAATACAGAGCAGGTCCCTATCCAGATATCTGCTGCCAGGGAACCTGTCACTTCTGTGTTATGAAAGAATATTTTTACCTATGCTGCAGAGGCAAAAATACATATATGTATAAGAAATGAAGAATGACTGTCACTATTAAGTCAACACTTCATGCAGCTACTCCAAAAATTAGCTACCAATATGTCCAAACATCAGGTTTCAGCTATTCTTAACTCAACAGATGGACTGAAAAACAGAGGCAGGGGGGAAATTAGAAAAATCTGTATTTGGATTTTACATAGCCTGAAAGCCCCAGATCTTTCCTACTTTTTGTTCTGTGAATATAGATGCATTTAAACACCACATATATCATATTCTTCAATGTTATATTAAGTTTTCCAGCAACAATAAGAACAACAAAACCCCAGAGACATCATCTTTACTTTAGGACTGCTTTTGATGTTTCTGAGTGCTCACTGCTGTTGCCACCAATTATTCTAGTTATGATCGATCATGTACACTGTCCCTAAAAAGAACTCATTTACCTTTCTTGGACAGCTTCTTCTTCCTCAAAGCCCTACTTTGTAACTACTTTTACCTGACCAGTACATACAATGAGTTTTAAGGTACACTGAGCAAGTCATATTCACTAATCGTATTTTTTGGCACACTAGGAACTGTCACTGTTTTTCAACCATAGCACAATCTTACCGTAGCTGGGTCCCAAAGCTTCCCACCTCATTCAAGGTAGCTTATTCCAAAAAAACATTGAAAAAAGAAACTTATAGTCAAGCCAAAGATCACTGTATTTTCTGTTACTCTTAAATTTAACATGGCATACATGAGACACAAACAGAAGAGGAGCTGAAAGATAATTAAATCACTTACGGTAATTTCATCCTCATGAAAACTCTGGCCATGAAGAAGCTCAAAAGCACGCTGACAAATCCAATAAAGAGCAAAAGAAACCTATTCAACTTGGGGATATTTGGTGCATTGGATCGGTCCAGAATTATGAATCCTAGGCCACCCATTGTGAAGAGGAAGCTGGATGCAAGGCCTTCCATAATATACTGCCCATTTACTCTAAAGGTAAAAAAAAAAGGGGTTAAGGGATGAAGAGAAGTCAGAAAAAGATTAAAGAAATTATTTACATTTCAAACCCCATCTACTCAACCTGCTTTTGCTGCACAACCACACAGAATAATTAATTTTGATGGCTGACTTTCTAACTAAAAGTAGGAAACTGACACAATATAATTACATCAAGACCTTAATACGTGATTTATCTCCAGAACTGACAATCTGTCTATAAGGTGACCACTCAAGGACACTAGTGGATTTACACACGAGTGTAGACTAACGGCTACCACACAGGTTCATCAGTTTTCAGAAATATCTGGCTCAAGGATGTCCCTGGTTACACAGATGGCTTGAGGCATGAAACCATGACCTCCCTATTTCCAACCCAATGCTTAGGTAGCAGTGCCTGAATCCTTGTCTTAGAAAGCATGATGTCAATGCATGAAGCACATGGTGGCTCCAGCACACAGTGATTTCTGCCTGCAGGATGTTTTGCTCCCGGCTCGTTGAGTCTGCACATATCAGTTGAGGGGACCCAGCTCCAGGGTGCCAATGGCTCTGCCAGTCCAGACAGTTGGAATTCCTTCTTACAAAGCTCACACGGAGAGAGGGGATGACAAGGTGCAGAAAGAATATTGCATCTGGATCACAAATCTCCTGCTTCCTACAGTCACAGAACCATTTTCCTATCCTCATAATTAGCAATATTAATAACCTCATAAAATTGGCCTTGATGAAACTACACTGCATGTGAATCCAGAAATAAAGATGATCATTAACATCTCATATCCTGAAAACAAACAAGCTGATCTTCTTTCATGTTGTTTACACTGACTTGTGCAGCAGTGCAAGCAACTCCGTGCAGTATCTGGATTCACCTGCACTGGAACAATCCAAGCCAGTCTGAAACATATACTGTACCCACTCCAAGTCAAAATCTGTACATCAAGCATGCCACAGACCTCAGAGATTCAACCAGCTTTCTTGGTATTTAACAAAAATACCCACAGCTACAAATGTAGATTTTACCATCTTCAGACCAATTTGTTACTAAATCTCTAACTCATTTTCAGTACAGAAGCAAAAGTGTCAAAGAAGACACTGTTGTTACACATTTGTAACTATGTTCCCCACCCTCAGACACCAGAGTTCCAATTACACTAAAGTTTAAAAGTCCAGAACCAGAAATTTCACAAACATTACGTATGCTCGCTCCTATGAAAAACGATCAAATGTACCTGCATCCACTACTAAATTCAACTTGAACAGCAAGAAACACAAGTATTGACAGCTCAAAAGGCCTTTTCTACCAGAATTTTCATTTTTTAAAGTTTTAGGAGTAAGTTTTTTCAATTGTTTTCAATGCTGGGTTTTTTTAGCATTTGGAAAGTAAGAACTGGCATAGAAAAGTTCGTGCCTTCCACAGAGAGTCAGAAAAAAAAAAAAAAAAGAAAAAAAACAGACAAAGAAAAAAGAAAAAGCAGAAGCACAGCTCTCTAAGCCTGGTTTATTTCCCTGTGCTCGGGCGATTGCAGCACCTCCTACCTGTACGCCAGGAAGGCCACCGGCCTCTGGTGTCCGTGTTCGTCTGTCATCGACCCCACGCTGGGAGGCTCCACAATCACGTCATAGATAATTCCTGCGGGGAGGAAAGCAAACACCACCTTTGACTCGCCGCAGCGAGACCCGCCCTGGCCCCCCTGGCAGGGCCGGCCGGCCGTGGCCGTGGGTCGCGTTTCGCGACCGCTTCGGGCCGGGACAGGGCTCAGCGGGCCCCCCGGGCTCACCTCCGGTGATGAGGAAGTAGGACACGACCACCAGCGCGTACACGGTCATGGCCGAGGGCATGTGCACCCAGCTCGGCCGCTTCAGCTTGATGTTGGGGCACTCGAGCACGGCGAAGGGCAGGCGGAACAGCGTCTCCATGACGGCGGTGCGGTCCCGGGGCAGCCGCGGCTCCGCTGCTCCCTCCTCGCTCCTTCCCTCCCTTCCTTCCTCCCTCCCTCCCTCCCTGCCCCGCCGCCCGCGGACCCTCCGCGCCCGGACACGAAGGCGGAAACGGAAACGGGCTGCCGCGTCCCGGCAGGGGAAAACCGACGAATTTTTAAAAAAAGGTCAACTAAACAAAGCACTGAAATTTACGCCGAGGAGGAAATGACAAGAACTTAAAAAAACCCAAACTTTTTTTTTCTGCGTAAAAATATCGGAAACACCGCTCGCCCGCCGGTGGAGGATGTGTCTGTCTTACTGACCTGCTAGGGCCCAGCAGACCTGACGTGTCGGTGCCTGGTGACGGCACCGGGCAGGGGGCGTGTCCTGGGCGTGGCCGGGGGCGTGCCCAGGCTCTCAGGCCCCGCCCCCCGGCCGGGCAGCCACGTGTCCCCCCGGACACGCGTGGGCACCGGCGGCACACCGGGATCCCTCACGGCACACCCCCACACGGAGACCAGGGCGGAAAGGCACATTCCAGCAGCAGCGGCTGCTGAGAGCGCACCGTGTGTTACAGACCACCTCACACGCTCCTGCCATGCAAACACCTCACCCGTCCCGGCCGGCCACACCAGGCAGCACAGAAGGGAGAGAAACCTGTTTGGAGTGGAAGCTTGTCTAGTTCCTCTTGCTTCATGAACAAGCCCTTTATTCCAGGTTACGAGTGCATTCAGGAGCACATGCTCCAGCTGAATGCACCTTGCCAAGCCACCCAGCTCACTTCCACTGCACAGCTGCACCCCAAAGGACTGCCATACCCACACAGCAGTGTCTCCTCAAACTGTTTAAAAAAAAATTAAGAGCCTTCTTACCACTTCACTGACATTTTGCCTAATGACTGCTTTTATTTCTGCCTACAGTGGCAATACCACTTCTTCTAACTCCAAACTGGTGCCTTTCAGTGCAATCATGTAATATATGATTAGCTATTTTCAGTGTTGGCCTTCCTGTTTGGAAAAATCTCCCTCTCTGTACCTGTCAACAGACACGACACTTATGCTCATTATTCCAAAAGTATTCTCCCTCCCTCTTGCCTCCTTTCCAAAAGTCTGGAGGAAAACTCCAATCTCACAGCTTTTAGAGAACAAGAGCACTTTTGGAGCAGCTTAGACATGCCTGCCCTACTTGCTGCTTCTGCTTCTTTAAAACCATTTTTCCAGCATGCTAAAGTACCAAAGTTTGTACTAGCACAGGAAGACAACTAATAAAATTTTTACTTCATAAACTAACTATAGTAACAGCACCTAAAAATGTCAGGGTACTAATGTCAGTCTTAAAACCTCTTTTAAAATTAGCTACAGCCTTTGCAGCAAGTTTTAGCATAACCCGAGCTGAGGAAAAATGCTTCATACTTAAAGCTACATTTATTTTGAGAACACTGATAAGCGTAATTTTAACAGCTTGGGACACTGTGAAGAAATTCTTGGGGAGGTACAGCTCCTTCCACCATGAATGGTGTTAGGTCAGATTCCCTGGATCACAGCCACCTCCTGTTGTCACACCCACAAGCCAGCTGAGTTGGCAGGCACCTCACCCAAAGCACCAGCTCGAAGTGCAGGGCTTTTCACCAACTCAGTCTTCTGTCCTGTTTCTTGGCTGACTGAACAGCCTGGCCAGCTGCAGAGCTAGGCACGGTGTGATAGCACAGAGCCAGACACATCTCTTCACACATCTCTTGGAGCGACTGCCTACGCACTCCACAAGTGACCCTAAAAGCCTCTTTGAACGGCACTCTCACTGCTCCCAGTTAAGTCCGTGCACTCAGGTGTTTTTTCTCCTCCTTCCTTATCCTCATCATGGAGTTCACTACTTTTTGAAAAAAGTTATTGGTAAAAATAAGACAAATTTGTCAGATACTAAGAGCAGTTCAAAAATTCAGTGAGGAATACCACTGTCCCCACAGGTAACACAAGAATTATTCTGAGTGTGTTAAAGTACTCCTGGATAGCATTAGAGGAACATTTAGAGTTCTCTACAAAATAGAAACAAAGCAGTTTTCGCTTTTTACATTACCATTATGTCCTTGGTGATAAACCAACAGAACTTTGGTTCAATACCAGAGGCCTAAACTGCTCCTCTAAAATGTAATCTGGAAGCCAGTAAAGGCCTGCCTTAGCTGTGTCCTGAAGTTCTGCTGGTATCAAACCTCTGACTGCTGGCCCAGGAGGCACCTAAAGAACAGGATACAGCAGCCACAGCTTTCATCCAGGAGATCCAGATGTATGCAGTATGCAACTGGTGGATACAGCAATGGCTTTGAGAAGTCAGACTATTCCCCTCACCCTGACTTGAGTAATCGTAAATATACCACGCACAATTAAAAAAAAAATCTACCTTAGGACTACTCTAACTCTCCTCTTCTTCATCTGATAATTTTTCTTCCAGTGTTTAGATGGTTTTGTTTGCTTTTCTGAGTCCTAACTTTCTTCTGAGCCAAGTTGTCTGATGACTTCATATACAGCTGCTGCCATAAAGAAAACTTGCACTGCCCAAAGTTACTCCAATCCCTCCTCAGGACTGGGAGGCAGAGCTGGAAGTCCTGTTTAACTAGACCTCCTTTCACCTGCTTGATCTCCCTTGTCGGCAGACAGCACAGAACAAACAGAGCAACTTGACTTAACAGGTTCTGCTGCACCAAAACCAAGTTCTGCATTCTACCAGATGTGAGAAGCAGCTCCTACCAGCTCCTAACAGCACACAGAATGACAGGACACAAGAGAAGTGGAGCTTTCATTTATTGGGCTGAAACTACAAATAGGTTCACTTTGACTTCTGGCTCTGTGCTTGTGCCTTCAGTACTTTCACAACAATCTTCTGCTCCTCAATAAGAAAAGCTCGTTTGATCCTGAAAAAGAAAAAAAACTTTAGGACATGTACCTATCTACTGAAGTAGAAACACAAAAATAAGACAAGTTACAGTTAATTTTGCTGCCTCCAGCATCCATTGCACATTTGGTGTTAGTTCCACAGTTACATAAAAAGGGAAACTGTTGATGCTCTTGCCAGCAGCAAGAGACAGGGACAGCAGCACTGTATGAATATAGCAGTTTGGGGAAGAAGGCCTACTGCGTCTGCGAATTTAGGGTGAGTGACTGGTAGACAAGGAAGGTAATAGCCAAGGGCTGAACACTGGGAAAGTTACTGCCTTCACTAACTTCAAAGCCAAAAAGCAAAACTCCTAACTTGCAAATTAATTTGTCTGCTTTTAAAGTCACCATTGGTGTGACCAGTCACAGTCAGCTCTCTTCTGCAGAACTACAGGAAGCCCTACGTGCATCCAGTAATCAAAACCAGGAACAGTTCCTCTGTCAGGATTAAAGCTCCTTTGCTCATCAGCAGGGAAAAGCCCAGCAGGTCAAGTCATGCCCAAACACAGCTATTTCTGGAAGATATGCAGGTTCAGCATGCATATGGACAGACCTATGCAATTGTACACACACCAACAGTCAATTTGATGTTTTTGAGCTAAAAGCACAAATATATCACAGACTCTTCTACCTCTGAACATCAAAATACCTTCCATATGCATTTGGTATATATGGCTACTTTTGCAGTACACAAACCCTACCAAAGAGGCCTAAGCAGGTGTAGCAGAAAAGCCCAACCATTACAGGGAAGGAGATGATTGTGTTTTTTTGCTTTAACAGTGTAATAATAAGATATACATTAAAAACTACCTATCAAATTCATGAAGTGTTCGGGAAAACACTCGTGTCAAAAAATGGTTTTTAACACAGTAAAGTTATGCTATGGACCTGCAGCTGTAACAACTCATCTTCAGTGGTACCTAATGCAATTTAACTTAGAACTCCCATACGCATAAAAACCAACCAAACAAATCCTGGCACTACAGATTAAGAAAAACCTGGCATTAGACTGCTGATCCCAGAGATATGTTTTGATTGCCATTCACAGACATGACACACTTGTTTGTCACACATTTTTCCTCAAACTTTTGCCATGGAAGTATAAGGATGTACAGCTGTTACATAATAAAACTGAATTCAGTATGGCCCAGCAAAGGCCATCTTAAAGCTTAACCACATAAAGATGCTTAACACGCAACCAAATAATATCTCTGAATCCCAAAACACTACAAGGAAGCAAGAAGTCCAACTAAACTTACACTAGTAACTTTGCGTAAGACAAAAGAATAGGACAACAGAAAAATCTATGGGGGCTCAATGTAAAAGATAAAAACCCAGCATGAGCAGATTGCAGCAACAAAGCAGCAGTGCAGGATAAAACCACAAAGAGCACGCATGAGGTCTCTACAAAGGAGCTCCACAAGTAAGGAGCTCAAATCCAAGGACCAGTAATAGGCACTGCTGCTCACATGTTCCAAGCTTACCCTCTCCATTTCACTATACCAGTGTCAGATAAGAGTCTTCAAAGTTTTAGTCCACATTATGGAAACACAGAGAGATATAAAAATCTCACTGAGTAACCTCAAGAGTAAAGCTACCTTTCTGTAAGCTTACCTGTCACGGACACACTTAGCACACATGGAACCACCATAGGCCCTGCTAACGTGCTTCTTGGTTTTGGACAGCCTCATGAGAACTTTGGGGCGCACAGCACGAACCTACACGAACCAAAAATGAGAAGTGTATTGCTAGACAGTGACTTTGGATGACAGCCATATAAAAAACAACATCACTTTCATAGTTCAAAAAAAAAGCAGCAACATCTGATTTTGACTAGTCAAGACACTAAAAACTGAAGTCACAGCTCTTTCTTTGTGTGTGCCACCTTCAGCACTCCTAAGCTGGTCTTCTCATTCTACCACTGGGATTCACCAACAGGTTTTTAAAAAAATGTTTATAAAAAAAGACTGTTTTCCCAAGGTAGGAAATGCTCAAGGACTGACATTACTCAAGCATTCAACAACTGTTAAAAGCAATGATGTTCCATTAATCAAGAAAACATTCTGAAGAAAAATATCACATTAAAAACATTAATTCCTGAAAGTTTTCTAAAACTTTGCTTACCCTTTTTTTCTGCAACTCTTACAAGTCCAATTTATACTTTTAAATATGCTATGGAATCACCCTGTCCAGCTTTAAAAATTTCAGAGAGTTTACATGTTATAAAACCAGGGGATTCACATGTAACAGTAATGAAAATCTCAAGCATTAAAAACGCAGTTACTGTTTTGAGCTCCCAAAGCTTATTTTTCCAGTTAAAACTTTACAACACGCAGATAAAAGTATTTTAAAGAAGTTATTCCAACAAGAACTTGTCAATAAACACACGTATCATACAACTTGAAAAGGCTCTTTCTACTGAAAAAACATTGCTATGAAGAAACACCCTCAGGCCAGCCAGGCTCATACTTACACCACGAAGTCTTCCCGGGCATATCCCACATGCTGACTTGGGTGCCTTCCCCACTTTCTTGGTGTAAAGGTAAACAATCCTGTTCCCGGGTGTTCGGGACCTAAGCACAGCAGAAAAACACTCAGTTAATGTCACAACCAGAATTTAACTGTCACCTTTTTAAAATGCAAGTTTGCTCAGCAGCTGGTCTTACTTACAATCTGGTCTTGTTGGAAGCTGTGTTGTAGGACAACCTACGGCGGTAGGTCAGGCGCTGAACCATTTTTTACACCTAAAGAAATCAAAAACAAGGCAGCATTAGTTTAAGGGCTTGACGTACACACGAAGTTCCCATCTCCCAGCACCACCTGAACTGAACCGCTGCACCAGGTGTAAACCAGCACCTGCCCATTCGGTATTGGCAGAATTAGGGCATTTCCTCATCAATGCCAGTAAACACAAAAAGCAATTAAAAAACCGCAAAACATGTGACAGCGACTACAATGCGATTTGTAATGAAGACCCATCCGAAACTGAATAGCCTGGTCGTGCCCATATGATGGCATGCTCCCCTAAGAAACTGCTTAAAGTTTTAGCAGCAACAGATTCTAGAATCAAGATAAGCTTCGGATTGTATAATCTTGTTGTTTCAACAAGAGCTCGCCAACAAAAAGGCATACTGGGTTACTTGAAAAGACTCTTTGTACCGAAAAAACCGCTGCTGTAGAAAAACACCCTTATGCCAATCGGGCTCTTACACGACGCGAACAGTTTTATAATAAGCTACTATTTTATAACCAACATAAGCTGCACCGCCAGGGCTGTAAATTGAGCTGTAGAACGCTGTATATTTCCCTATCTCATCCGAGAGCAAGCAGTGTTAGTCACAGCCCGGAGCCGCTCGCTGGGGCCCGGGAGCCCTGACACAGGCCCGGCCCCTTCGTCGGGTAGCTCTGCCCCACGGCCAGCCCAGCAGCGGGCAGCAGCGGCGCGGCCGGTCCCTCTGCAGAGCCCCTCGGGTGCTCTGGCCGCCCTGCCCGCCCGCTGTGCCGCGGATGGGGCCGGATGGGCGCGGATGGGGCCGCACAGCCCCCCACCGCCCGCCGCCATACCTGGCGCCGCCGGACCCGGAAGAGGAAGCGGAAACGCGCGGGTCAACATTGAAATAGCGGCGCGCTGGAACCCGGAAGGGATAGCGGCGCCTGCGCACCGTGACTCGTCTCCCGGCAGTGGTGGAGTGTAGGGCGCCGCCATGTTGTACGGCAGAGGAGGCGCAAGGGTGGCGCCATGTTGTACGGCTGAAGTGGGGCGGGGCGCCAGTCGGCTGCAGGACCGGCAGCGGCGGGAGCGATGGCGGCCATGGAAGTGATGGGGGAGATAGCGGCGATAGGGGACATGGAAGCGATGGGGGAGATGGGGGCGACAGGGACCATGGGGAGATGGGGGCGACAGGGGACATGGAAGCGATGGGAGAGATGGGGGCGATAGGGGCCATGGGGAGATGGGGGCGATAGGGGACATGGAAGCGATGGGGGAGATGGGGGCGATAGGGGCTGTGGGGAGATGAGGGAGGTGGGGGTGATAGGGGACATGGAAACCGTGGGGGCATCAGGTCACGGTGAAGCACAGAAGAATCCTCTCTGCTGCAGAGGCTCCACTTTTACCAGGGTTGCTCTGCAGAGGCTTTCCCCCTGCCACTGCTTCCCCTCCGTCCCCCCCATTTTATTTATTGTGTGTTTTACCGAAAAAAACTATTTTTCTGAAACACTGGTTTCTGTCCTCAGAAAGAATATTTTGTGTGTTATTGTGGTAGATACCTACTGTGGGCCCAGAAGCTATTTCTCAGGCTGCTGCTCGAAGCTCTGAATTACGAGTCATCCATACACACTTTTCCGTGCCAAACCAGCAGGTAGCACACCTGGAAGCGGTGTGTCTTGCACAGAACTCCCACGGGGAAAGGGTGGCCTTCTGCCAGAAGGAATGCCCTGGATTCCCTGCCTGGAGCACCACAGGGCCATCGTGCCGTGCTCCATTCCCCTCGAGATGCCCTTGCTCCTGCCCGGGCACTGCATCAGGCTGATCCCAAAACTGGGCCTTGTGGAGAGCCACACAATACCCACATTTGCCTGACAGCTCCTCGCTGTGCCAGCAGCTACACTGGGAGTCTTGGATGGAAAAGCCTTGTGCCTGTTTACCAAGACATGCATGCACTGTCTCATGTGTTCTGGGGCAGGCGCTCAAGCAGGAGCAAGGAGGTATAAAACTTTCTCTGTTGGTCAGGTCCAAGGTCCACCTGACACAAAATCCCATTTCCAGGCCACAGGTACCTCGAAAAAGCATAGGGGAAACAGGACACAGCTAGTTGATCTTTCCCTAAATACACCCTCCCTATGTCCAGCATCGTACAAATTTCCTGATTTGAGTAGTTTTCTGACTTTTGAGATTAGCTTGGTTGGTTAGAGCATGGTGCTAAATAACACCAAGGTTGTGGGGTTGATCCCTGTGGGGGCCATTAATTTAAGAGCTGGACTCAATGATCCTTGTGGGTCCCTTCCAACTCAGAATATTCTGTGAATTCTATTTAATAGCCTCTGCTTAATAGCCAGAGAAAAGAAATAGCAAGTGTTAAGGGAGTACAGGATGGCTTGTCAGCAGCCAGAAACAGCATTCCAGTGATGCCAGATCTGCCATTAATAAAATATAGATACACAAAAAGTACCCCTAGCAGCCCCTTGCATTGGCATTAAGCACCATGTTCATGGGAAGAAAAGATGGAACGCCCACTGGACTACACTTCTCTCAGTTGTTTGTTTCAGCTCACATCCCAAGCATGCAGGTCCCTGGCAAGCTGGGGAGCAAAGCTGGCCTCTGTGCTCTGTCATCAGCATCTGGCCTCTGCTACCTCTTTGTGACCTCCCCAAGGGATCTTGATCCCATGCCACCACTTGGCATGGAGACATCAAAGACCAAGAGGTTTCCATCACTTCTGCTCCCTAGCCTTTGCTGGTGCTGGTGGTGGTGGTCCCACTGCAGCACGAAGTCCATGCCCTCCTTCTCACTGTGCATGTCAATGTGTTGTGGCCGCTGCTGCAGGCACTGCTGGCTCACACAGTCAAGATCTTCATACGGCAGTCAGTGGGAAATCACCATGTGCAAGGAGGATGGGGTGGGGCCCACCATCTGTGAGCCCTGAAAGATTCCATTGCTCCACTGACCTGAGCAATGATCTACAATGACAACCAGGGACCCTCACATTAAATATGTAGGGTGCTGCCGCTGCCATCATTAGCGGCTTCAGCTTTGCTTTTGGAGAGTGGTGGGTGCTCAGAAAGCTTTGATGTGTCCTCCTGGTCTTATTTATGGGTTTGTAGCTCACAGTTCATTGTACTGCAGCCTCCTTGTTTTCAATCTATAATTATTATTTTGGTTAATTATTGACTCTTTTTAAGTGCAAATTATGAACACCAAGATTTTTTTCTTTTTCATGATAGAAGTGAAGATATGTATGAACTAGATTTTAGGGTATATTTAAAATAGGAGCATATTTCAGATGACAAGTAAATTTCAGAGCAATTAGAGTATTTAATATGAACTTTCTAGGCCCAGAACCCTGAGGGGAATAGGAAAGCCAATTAAATTAGATTAAATAATCATGCCTAAATATGAAAGTGTAACAGAATCCAATTGTTAAAGAACAACACTATTAAATTATGATAGAATAGTTTAGATGCTGTCAGTGCAACAGGTAACTATTTTTTATTGAACAAGTGTCAATATTTTGTTTTGAATCTACCCTATTTTGCACTTTAAACTCGACTAGTGCAAATTTTAGAAGCTGTCAATTAAATTCCAGCAGTTTTCTTCTGCTGCTGCACTGACCCAGCTTTTCAAGTGTTTCCAGTTCGTTTTGTAAGAGGAACAGGACTACCAGGTGAACAGCTCGTCAGAGCATCTAGAAATGTTAGCTTAATGACAACTGGTTTAATACTATCTAATGTGGGGATAAGATTTTCAGCAGAAGCTCACTAAGCCTGTTTTGTACAGATTAGTCCTAGTCAAGTGATTCTCTCATGTTCTTTGCTACTCCTACCTCTTCACAGGAGCAAACTGTCTCTTTTAGGAGCAGTTATTTTCCAACATGTCTCATTAACTCTTTCTGCATTTCCTTCTTTCCTTGGATATAGCAAAGGGGATGGGTTAGCAAGTGTGCTAAACACAACTATGGAAAAGGAACAGTGGCATCCTATAAAATCCATTTTTCCCCTTCTAGGATGTCGGTGGAAGCATAGGGCCTGAGGATGTGGGCCTTTCTTGTTAAGAAAACTGGAGTATGGTTTCCAGGGTGTACTTGCTTATTGGCAGTGCAAAATCGGAAACTTCTTTTCCACCAAATATGATTAGAAAGATAATAATCTCTGATGGCAGTTGGTAATGTATCACATTTTGCACCAGCAAATTGTCACCTTTTTTTTTTTTTTCTTTTTTTGCACCAGAAAAGTGCTCTGTTCACAGTTTAAGACCAATTCTTGTTATGTTGACCATCCTTGCTTTCTTTTCCACACCATTCACTCCTTATCTCTCTTTTCTCTGGAAGGCCCTATCTATGTGCACGACCATTTGCTTGGTTGCTGGAAAGTTCCAACAGTGTAAGAGTTGCCAAATGCATAAGGCTCAACAAGCCCGTCTGGATCCCCTTTAGTTTCCTCAGCCTTCTGCACCACTTCTAGATTACTGGTAGATTCCAGCAATTTACTATGTCTCAGGAGGACTCCACTGCTCCATCAACTTCTCTTCATGGATCATTCTAGGGCTTTTCTTCATCATAAGCATCTCATTTGAAAAATGAGAGATGTTTTCACGCATATTCACTTGCTGCCATACCAACCTAGACTGGCAAATTCTAAAAGGCATAGGAAGGAAAGCAAGACTGTGTGCAAGCACATACTGGGTATTGCAGAGAGGAAAAAAAAGTGATAGCTGCAGGATATGCTGCTCTTGTTAAGCTGCAGCCACAGTACCATTTCTGTGAACAGTGTATGGATATGTGTTCAAGAAATGTCTTACTGAAATCAAAATCCAGCCTCAGGTCCTGCTTGGGTACAATCAACAGGACTAGGTCTGTAAATGCGGAAAGGAAACAGGAAACCTTGGGAAAGTACTAGCAACTGCTGGAAATGGGAAAAAGAAGAGACCCCATGGCCCAGTGTCTCTCCAGAGGAATTTTTCTTAAAAATTCCATTCCCTCTCTTTGTTGACTATGTGGCATGTGTCATAATCTGATTATATTAATTTCTATCAACATAACCTTCCACAACACAGACCTGTGCAAATTATGTTAGGAGAAACTGTAGTTCATTTCCATTTCAGTGGAGCTTGTTAAACAAGCAAAATTATTTTGTAGCAAAGGGAAAAACAATTTAGTGGAATGCACTCCTAGCATAGGAAGTACATAATATCATATTTGGGTTGAAACTTTTTCTGTCAGAAATGTCATAACCCCGTAAGAAAGAGAATTAAAATCCCGTTATTTTAATTTACATCTAGCCACGAGATAAGTAAAGTTATCATTGAAATTCTAATTAAATAGGATGATTGACTAAGGTAGGACATCAAAGAAGAGGAGTGAATATGATAAGTCAAAGTCTTATTAATTAGTCCGCGTGGAAGAAATTCCAGGGACGTCAAGCTGAGGCTGCTGCAAGGAGAAAAAAAGCAGACAAGAAAATGTGTGTTTCTTTGAAGTTAGGAACTGAGATAGTGATGGAGGTAATTGTGTCTGACTGGATCCAGTAATGAAGAGCCGTAAATCAGACCTAGGAATCGGAGGAAAGATTCTAGTAACGAATGTGGCTGCCCCCCTGCTGCGAAGAAACAGAATGCAGAGCTGACTAATTGACCCAGTCTATCTCCCAGTAGCTCTCTGTTATTATTTATTAATTTTTAATTTCTGAATTATTTACGTTCTGGGAAATTATTTTTGACAGCCTGTTAGGCGTGCCAAAGTTAATGGGGGATGAAAGGACCGGTACTAGAATTAGCAGGGATGTAGTCACAGGCTACTGAATTTAATGATTTTGGAAGGGAAAATTGATTTCACACAGCGTGTCACTTTATACTACTTTAGGGATACACCAGCTATTTGATTAATTGAGGAATAACCAACTCAAAGTATATTTGAAGTGTAAATGAATCACAGTGCTCAGCTGTTTATTTTTCCCCTTTTCTGATGAGAACACTGAGTTTGCTTAAAGTTGCTGATTAAAACCAATACAGGTAGGCCCCATACTCACACCTGCTTATTTTCTCCTGACTTTAAAAAAAAAAATCACCATCTGGAGGAGACATGCAATCCTCCATCTCATTTGGGATAGAGTTCATCCTTCCTATGCCACACCTAGTTAAACAGGCTTTGTGTGTGCTGCCCCTCCCCCTGTGGAGAGTGCTTGAGATGGATCAGGGTACTGAGCCCATGGGCACAACATGCAGCTGGGATGGGAATTCTGCATGGTGACAGCTCATATTTGTTTTTCATCAATCCCTGAGCCTGGCCTACAACATCTGTGTTGGTTCTCCTGGTGCAGCGGTGATAAGTTGATCCACCCATCTACCATGCAGAGCAATGAAAGAATAAAGGGGCTCTGCACAGCTCTTCCAGGCTGTGAAACCTGTATTTTCTCTTCAGTGCCAAATGAAGCTAAATCCTGTCTGCATCTCACATCTAAGCCTTCTGACTATCCAGGACACGGAGGCAATCCTTTCCCAGCAATGTGTGTAATGCTGCAGGCATCTCGCATCTCCAGGAAGAGTTGTGATAGAAACGTCTCGGAGCTGCTTGGGATCGTCCCCTCATTGCTCCTTTCCCCAAGAGCAGCCACCCAAGGCAAGGGGTATGGCTGCATTTCTCCTGCCTTGCAGGGAGGATTGCCCTGCACCCAGGGGCAAAGGGGCAAATCACCCTCATTGACATGGCTTCCTATGGCAGATTTGGGTAAATCACTTAATTAGGGGCAGTGTAATCAGCAGTGTGGGTACTTGTGGTGGTTACTGTGATTTTGTGTGTCTTTAATGTAATGCCCTAGGTCTTTCCCTGAGCATGTCAGGAGCACTAGGAACATTTCTTTGTGATGTTTTACTGAGGCAAAAATGCAAGAGTAGCCTGTTTTTTTCATTTACCTTTTGGATTATAGCAGTGGCAATTAGCTATTCAAGGAGGATCAGCTACATCAGGGTGTTAATGGAGGTGTGTGACCTGTGGCCTCTTCTCCACTCTGGGGATTGGTACTTTATCAATTTTTTCAGTATGTGCTGGATTGGCTCCTAAATCAAAAGCCTGGAGCAAAGACTTTTTTTCTGGGTCTCCTGAATCTGTGAGAGATCTCTGGGGGGATTTTTTTTGTGACTGTTATTAAAACTTTCTTAAGAAAAAATGCTGTACAAAATGTTGATACATGATTTTCAAGACTACACTTTTTGTTTGTAATAAAATTGTATCACTGAATTTACACTCCCTGCCATGAAATTTGAAGAGTTCAATTCACCAACAGCAGAAGCGAGTGCCCCAAACTGCATAGAAAATGTTTTAGATCTTTGGATGATGGCTTAAGGAACAGAAAGTTGTCTCAGTTGTTACAGAATAATTAGGCAATTTATGCTACTTGAAGATCTGCTTTACAGTTTTAAAATGGTCAATGGAAAAACAAATACCTTCTACAGTACATGTAGAAATTAACCCTAAAATATTTACATTCAATGAATGCAACATAGTGTTTGGATGATGATGATTTAGCGTGCTCTACTGTTCTGCAGTGGAATGAGTCTATCACAGGACTGACTTCTCTCTATTTCAATATTAAAACAAAAGGGATATACTTGCTGTGCAGCACCCTGGGAATTCAGCTCAGAAGTCCAATTAACAACAACTAATTCCCCATACTGCTTATTTACCCCTAAGAGTTGGCTAGATATAATAAGTCATGCATTTTGCATTTAAGCTTTTAATGCCCAGAGGATAACAAAAATCTATCCTGATCACTTTTTATTTTCATCATATGAAGAGAGAAGAAAGCTCCTTCCCCCTTCAGTTAAGTATATCCATATCTCAGTGCTAAGTCTAGGAATGAGCTGCCTCCTGTCTTTTCCCCATGTCTCCTTACCCTATTCTCCATAAATGCCTTCATTCTTCAAGAAGACATGAAGGTAACAATCCCTTTGGATGTGTTTTCTGCATAGAAGACTACATGTAAAATTATTCACCTTCAAACAATGATCTACTGCTCATTCACTGGACCAAGTTTCCTTCCCTTTAGATTGTCACACTGTATTGTATGCAGTGTACACTCCCCTCACACTGGTTTTCACTACAGGAGCTATGAAGGTACTGCCCAGCTGTGAACATCTTTTAAAAGCTAAAACTGTAACACACTGTAAATGGTAATAACCATGCTATAACATGCTAAAGATGAGACAAATATTTCCAATAATTAGAAGGATCTTCTGCAACTCAATTTTGCTTACAGTATAAATCAGACTGAACCAAATTCTCCAAAGGTAAAAGTCCGGCATGTTACTACACACTTTAAATGCAAAAGGGAGAGAAGCAGAGAGGGGGAGAAAGAGAGGTGAGCGCATATGTGCACATGAGGCTTTGGATATTCCTTGCTAGGTACAACCTAAACTATACATTAATAATTAGACACATTAAAATATCTAAGTATCTGTCCAGATACACTTTTATTGGTGTTCAGCAGAAAACAATTCATGCCTAGAGGTACCTATATACATCTGCATTATGAAGTTTTGTAACAAAGAAATAACATCAACTTGGTTGAAGGGAAGAAAAATTAAATGGTTTGAGAAGCAAACAATAGAGCATATTAAAACATAAAGCATATCACACTGCTTGACAGCAACACAAAATGTGACACTGTGCTGACAGAAATATCTGGATCAATGTTAGGTAGCCATGCCTACAGAGCAGCAGGTTACTGTACAGAACGTTGCCTACAAAATATTTCTGCAACACTGTACTGTGCAGTGCATGGCAAAATCCCCAGAAGGTGTTATTTTTTTATGAAGCTGTGATGAACTTGGCTTATGCTTGGGATCAGACTAGCTGCTCCTTACCAGGGATTCCAAGTTGCCTATTTGCAGATTCAAGGCCAAATTTTCAGAGGGGCTCACAGCCAGGTTTTCAAGCGCTTGGATGCCAAGCTGCAAGCCTGGCTTCTCACAGATCCAGAAATCAGAATGACTGAATGGGAACCGAGCTCTTACGAACATCCCAGACTAACTGCCTGATTCCTCTCTCAGCAGATATGCCTGTAACAGAAGCTAAAACAGCTGAATGCAGCATCTCTTACATAGTCAGATGTGAATTTTAGTACCTGTCTGCACAGAGATGGCAGGTGCAAGAAGGGGCCTGCTCCAAACTTTTGAAGAAAAGTGTTGGCTGCATCTCATTCTTGAGCAGATTTTCTGATTGCTCTGCACCCTCTTCCCTGTGAGCAGCAAAAAGAGCAATAGTCTGACAGTCTGCTCCTGAAATAGGGCTCTGTGGAGAACAACACAATACCCCCATTTGTGTAACACCCCATGGTCAAACTTCCTGCTCACTGGAAAGCAGATGACAGCAGCAACTAATGATTCTCTCCATTCTAAAGCCACTAGATTTTCAGTGCTTTGAGGAGATTGAAGACAAGCATTAAATTTTGATTAAAGAGACACTGCCAACTTACATTAAGCTTAGAATTTAGGGTTTGCAACAGGCAGGCATAGGTGGATGGGAGCTTGCACTTTGGGTGTAAATATTTTTTTTCAGCAGGGCGAAGACCTTACCTACTGACAACAGAAAGCATCAAAAATTAACTTGAATAGAAAAGTAACAAGGTCCACTCTAGTTTTGCTGCTGAGGGAGAAAGAATGCAGATGGGGAGATACCATGTAACTTCCCAAATGAACTAAAGCTCATGAGTTAAATGTGGTGTGTGAAAAGCTGTGTTTGCTTGTTTGTTGCTTAATGTGGTTTTCCTGGCAATAAAAAGACACACTAAAGTCCTATTTGAAAGAATGGTCAAGGGAGTAGAGTGAAATGAAGGGTTACTGCAGGCAAGCTGGCACAGGGACTAAATGCCTTTCACCTGCTTTTAGTTTACCCTGAATACTTACAGAAGGTGAAGGTATCTTGTATTTAATGTATGGTCCACTGCAGCTGATGAGGGGGTAGCTAATTAATTTCAACAATCAGATTTCCTGCAAATCATTTTGCCTGTAATGGGGGCCAAATCTGAACAAAGTTTTCAAAGGGAAGAGCCTAAGAGACAGCAACT
This sequence comes from Dendrocincla tyrannina, assembly GCA_035047865.1. Lineage (NCBI taxonomy): Eukaryota > Metazoa > Chordata > Aves > Passeriformes > Dendrocolaptidae > Dendrocincla > Dendrocincla tyrannina. The sequence continues at coordinate 25,831,753 of JAWWMP010000132.1, read as the reverse complement.
CACTGTAGTTTTAATGTACGCTAGCCCTGTAGAAAGAATATTACCCAGAAATACTCAGAGCAATGATGGGAATGTGAATCCAGACCTTCATTTGATAAAACCCAGCTCCCTGAACAGAGCTATGTTGATTTATAATAGCCAAAGGTCTGACTCCACATCCCAACAAGAATTAGCTGCATCCACAGAAATCTTCTGCAGGAAAGATGTACCTCTGTTTGGTCTTGTCTCAACCAAAAGCTGGTTTTCTTCTGCAGATTTCTTGGTTGCCTTTGCAATATTCATTTGAACAAGCCTTTGAAAGGAACAGGCCAAGTAAATCAAAGTGAAAGATAACAATGTCCCTGATTTTCTTTTTGTTCTTCATATAGCACAAAAACCCAAAGCAGACCTCAGTCTTGTGGCTTCAGATACCTTTTGAGTGCAATGATAATGTCCCCTCCCAGGGTCAATGCAGCAGGAGAGAGGTGTTTCCCAAAGCATGGCATGAAGTATATAGGATATGTAACAGGAAGGATGCATTAAGGCCATGCTACTGCTCTGGAGATGGTAGAGTGCTGCAAAGTGCTGGAACACAAATTGAAAACTACTTGTTAAACAAGGTTAATTTGTTCTCCTTCCAGAGTATAAAATGGCTTCAAACACTTCTAAACTAGGTCATTTGACTGCTCAAGAAATACATGGTGCTAGGCTGTCTTTAGCAACAAGTTTATTGGAGAGTTTGATTGCATCCCAAAAGCATGCTAGATATTTCTGACCATATCAAAGAAAACTCAACTGTGTTATCAAGGCACACTAATGAGGTGGTTTGTTTAATTGAAATACTTTAAGTTTCCATGTAGTACAGCATGAAAAAATCATTATTTTCATTAGATGAGCTACTCGTTAGCTGAAAATCTAAGTTACAAAATATCACAGTGTGAGATAATAAATACATTGTAAAATGCATTAAATCCAGGTTATTAAAAGAAATTTCTATTTAAAATATAGAGCCATGGAGCTTGGGCATACTTCCTTGGATTAGAAATCAGGTTTGGTTCTTTGAAAAATACAGCCCAACCCAAAAGACATCCCCATGCTCTCATTGAAATCACGGTCAAAGCTCTGACCCATTATAGCCTGGCTACATTACTTGATTATTCTGCAGTAATGGGGTTTGTGTGGCAGCGAGAAGTTGAGACTCATCTAAAGACCCAAATTTTGACCTTGGATTCCTCACTGCTTTGTTTGATGCAATCATCAACAACAAGTGAAGAAGCACTTTATAGCTTGCATATTCAGGGGCAAATGTTTATTAAAGGTGTAAGACATGGAGAATTTGTGAACTTCATGTAAAATAATTCATCTTCATGGGATATCTCACATATGTTTGGTGAGCAGGAATTTAAGAACTGTACTGATCTTCTCAAGAGGGTGCAACTTCAGTCCATGATGAGATGGGGTGAAAAGAGAAAAATGGACGGAAGGGATCTCTGGAGCCCATTTAGTCCAACCCCTCTGCTCAAAGCAGGCTCAGCTGGAACAGTTTGCACAAAACTGTGTTGAATTGGGTTTGGAATACCACCAGGGATGGTGACTCCACAACCTTTCTGAGAAATCTGTTCCAGTGATTGACCACCTTCCTAGTAAATACATTTTATCTTAAGTTGAATTTCCTGTATTTAAGTACTTCTTGTATTTCTGGTTCTGTGTTGTTTGTTCTCCATTGCTGAGTGTATATACAGATTGGTAAAATCCCCTTAAGCCTTCTCTTCTTGAGGCTAAACAGGCTCAGTGTCCTAATCTGCATACTGAGAGTATTTCCTCACTAGCATTTAAACATTGATCTGAGATGAGGAGGAAATTGTATTTTGGTTACCAATTCACAGATGGGTCTGGTCCATATGAAAAAGTACTAAAGTAAGACTAGTTCAACTATTGCTTTATGTGGTCTTAGAACGGGGCCAATTTTTATCCTTCATCCCTACACACACCACACCACCCTCCATCTTTTCTGTGTCTTAGGTTAATGAGGGTATTTTGACCTCAGTTCTCATAGCAATGGTTCCTTCCTAGCTTATTCCTATACATATGCCAAGGGATCTTCTGTCTTATCTCACTTGTGCTATTTCTGTCTCTCCTCCCCTGTGGAGGCATTAGTCCACCACCACTGTGAAAGTGCCCTTACAGCATTACTATGTCACTAATCTAGGCAGCACAGGTCACCACAGTTGTGTAGAGAGAGCCACAAGGTTTAGAAGCCACATCTTAATTCCCGAGGAGTCCTGGGCATGCATTCGTGTCTCCTCCACGTTTTGACAGCCAGGGATGTTGACACATCTTCATAGCTATTGCTCTTCCTGTCAGCTAGAGTCGAGCCACTGACACTGAATGGTGCCACCAAGAGCACACAGACACAGAGGAGATACAGCAGCAGTGCTGAAAGATCTCCTCAGCCAACAAGCCAGCCAGTGATTCAAGAGAGCATAAGGATTACAGATGGTACAGTAATCTCACAACTGGCCAAATTTGGAGCCTAAGCAATACTTATATGGAGATGAACATACTTTAAAGGCTGCCAATGTGACAGCAGAGAGGGCCAATATTTCAGCTTGCCCAGGAATGGGCATGCTGCCCTCACATAGCCACCTGCTGAGATCATTCACGCCAGAAATGTAAGTAATCCTGGTAAGGCAGGTGCCTGGGGGGATCAAGTCCTTAGTCAAAACAAAAAAAACACAAACAAACAAACACCAAAAAAGGCAAAATCCCAAGCACAGGCCACCTTCATATACCTGGCAAGAGCCCCTCTGCAGTCTGCCTGCAGATGGTAAACTCTGGAGGCTGGAGCACAAGGGGTGAGAGCTGCACCCCAGGCTGCTGCCTCTTCACTCAGTTATGAAAACAGACTTTTCTTCTTTCACAAAGTTGCACATGTTCGAGTTATCTCTTGCTCCTCTCATTTTCTGTGGGTTTTGTTAAACATGTTTAGAAGCCTTCCTTTTTTTTTTTCCTATTGGGGCCAACAGGGATGTGGCTTGAAGATTAGTACAACTGTTAGCTTTCTTTAATAGCGCTTTTCTTATCCTATTTAAGTAGAATAAAGAAGCTTCATTTGTTAGTTCAAAAAAATAAAGACTTTAATTCTTGATCATTGCTCCCAAGAGAACCCAGTTGGAATTCTCTCATCATGACTGATCAAGTCTGAACTTTTTTTGTTTGCTATTCAATTTCATTTGCTTTCATCATTTCAAAGCACTAACAGGCTTTCAGCTCTGCTGAAACATAGGATGGGGCTTTAACTACATTGCACGAAGTCCCTGTAGCAATGGAAAACTGCTACATAGATTTAGCCATGTACTCTCTCCTTCATAAAACCTGCATTTACATTGTATGAAAATTAACCTGCTGACTAGTTTAATCATAACAATAAATACTCCGTTTGGCTCATCATATTATTTATACGCTGTAGGGAGACTGTTAGTCAATGTCTCTGATTTCAGACGAGAGATATTTTATCTCAGACCAGCGTAAAAGTCTTTCTGATTACGAAGCTGTAGTACACCTTTTGGATCAACTGCCAGAATAATATCCATAGAATGTTTTTTGTGCTATGGATAAACATGTTCTGATGTTTTATAATTTTTTTTTTTCCTTAAGAGATTCCAAGATGAGTTTGCAAGGAAGATGAGCGTAGAGAGCAAGTCTGCAAAGCAGTTTTCCAGTTAACATACAGTCCATCCAGGTCCCTTCTCTGATTGTTTGTGCCTACTGTCTCCTAACTGAGGAGATACCAAACTGGTTTTTGAATAAAATCTTTCCTAAATCTCCTCTGTGAGTGCTCCTTGAGGGTGAATGTTGCCAAAGCTCTTAGCCCTTGTATATGGAGAAAGCTGTTATGATGAATTGATCAAGTGTGAGCCACTGTTGGACTAGTAAGAACAATGCAAAGCCTATCTACAAGTTATCATTTTTGTTCTTCAAGGTCCTTGTAATTTTATGTATGGGCAAATCCTCAGTTTCCAGAGAGGGTCTGGGTAAGGCAGAAATGCCTTGAAGTACTCTGTCTGCTCAACCTCTGCTGCTTTTCATCTTAGTTTTTGTGCTCAGGGTGCTCATCTGTGTTTCTAGGTGTCTGCCAGGTGCTTCGCGGCTTACATGCCTGAAGGAAGTCATCAGCATCCGTTTTGGGGCCATTAAAGACGTTTACCTGGCAGAAAAAATACAAAATACATGTTCCTTCAACCACAGCTGGCAGAGAGGAGACTCTGCTGATGACTTGAAGGCAGGAGTGTACCCAGCAGATAGCCCTTTGCCAAAGAGAAAACCAGCACACTGCTCCTTCTAGGGAGGAGTGGCACATGGTTCCATCTCAATCCAGTTGGTATCACCCAAATGCCCCAGATTTTCAGTACTCAAGGTCTGCAGCCAGCTTGTGGTTTCTCCCTGGAGGGCTGGACTGTGGGAAGAGAGCTCTCTGCACCTTGCCAGTGCATGGGAACAGCTGCAATTTGAAACATATAAATACTTTTTTACCTCAAGCAGTTTCCAATTAATGTGCAGATGGAAACCACATAGATAGTCTGTGGGAGAGAATCCTTGCTTGGCAAAAGATGGATTATTGCTTTTATGAAATGCCATAAGAGCTCTAGGAGCAGAGTGCTTTGTTTTTTAAGATCCCAGCTCCCCATTCAGGCAGCTCAGATTTATAATGAAGGCTTAATATTGCTGGAATGTAAACCCATCATTTCATGGGTCTGGGATGCAGAAGATAGTCAAGAAAATACAACTCCTGTAAGAATTACACCATTTTGTGTACAAGGGAGGTAAAAGTAAATTGTGCTGAGGGGAAGCCTGTCACAGTTTAGTTGTCACTGGCAGAAGAGAATGTAGAAACATCAGTGGGCACCTATCAAAATAGTGGGGAAATGAAAGGCCAGAGAAATGCACCTTCTCCCACTCTTGTTTGGAATCAGCATCCAGAAAAGGTGGTATTTTCTTGAAAATTCTCCTTCAAATCCTCACAGCTTTTTCCAGAACACATAATTTTACAGCCTTAAACTCCACAATCAAGATGTTACAGCAAGACACTTTCACTTCAAAAAATGTTAGGTCGTGGTTTACCAGTGTGAATCCCCTGCCATGCCTTATGTAGCTGGAAGTGCTACACACCTCTGAATACCAAAAGTTTTGGTTTGAAAGGACAAGAGGAGACTGGAGGATCCTAGTTTTAGGCAGCTAAACAATTGAGACTTGATTTTTTTTTCTCAAAATTCCCCATATGTGAAACAATCCCAAATGTAATTTTTATTTGTCCATTTTGATTTTTTAGCCAGTTACCTGCATGTAAGTAATTTGTAAACAATTACTTGTAAAGCCTTTAGAGCTCTTCAGATGATAAAGTTGTAGAAAAATACAGGACATGATAACCTTTTCTATCTTCTTTCTATTAGCATCACCATAACGCATTTTGTTCTACATTTTTCCACAAACATTGCCAAAGAAAGAATGCTAATGCCAAGGAGTCACATTGCCAGAGACTGTTTCTAAAGTCAAGAGGCAGATTTCCTTCTGAGTTCTTTTTCTGTAAATACATTGCCATTCTAGTTTCCAAGCATAAGTAGTATGGCTAATTATGCTTTCATCCACTGACATTTGAGCTGATTAGGTCAAGGTGAAAGTAAAGGGTCTTTGCCATAATGTATGAGGAATACTTTGTATCTGGAAGGTTCAAGCAGCTTCTACCTGGCATCATCATGTCCCAGGTGAATTATTTTGGATTCTCATAACAGGTTGGTTAATTATTGGGTTATTAATATAATGGGTTCCCCATAAGCATATGCCAGGGATTGAATGGTTAATCCATGGGGATTGAATGGTTAATTCATTACAATTTTGCTTTCATGCATGGAACCTGAAAATAATGAATCAACAAATATGTCAAAAAGCATACTGATTAACTTGTTTTGCACTAAATATATGGGCTTTAAAAAGCTACGATTTTTTTCTGTGGAGATAAAACTCTATGGTGAGTTTTGTTGTGAATAACTGTGGTTTAGATTTTTTTCTGCAGATGGATCCATCCTCAATAGAGGGCAGTAGAGGATGCAAATGTAACTGTTGGCCTATTCACTTTGTTGTGTTCAGATCAATTCCCTAATATTCTTTTAACTGGCTTTAAAATGGGCCCTTTTATCTTGAAAAAGAAGGAAGCAAGAGTGTTTGCCATCTGGGAGACACTCTGCCAACACCCAGATGTTCACATCTTTCCGTACAATTTACTTGATCAATTCAACATCAAGTTGTGCTGGGTGGCTGGGAGAGGGAAAGCATGGGAAGAAGGGAATAAGGTTTTCCTTGAAGGGGAAAGTCACCAGTCCTGTGCCTTCACAAGGGAAAAATCCTGTCACTGCTTCATGTCTGCAGTGTATTAGCTCATAGTAACCCTGGGAAACCACATTAAATTCTCTCAGTGGAAACATGTAAAGGTAGAAAAATTACAATGCATGTGTCAGTATAATTATTCTGCCAGAAACAGTAGCAGACTTAACTATGTAAAGGTTTTCCTTACAGCTGGTAAACTCTGCCGGCTTCAGCCGTAGCTGTGTAAGCCAAGTACCCCAGCTGTGTGCTGGGAGGAGATGGCACTGCCCCGTGCACGCAGGTGGGAGCTTTGGCAGTAGTAGTCTTTGGCCTTGACAGAGTGACTGCTGTGCACAGGGCAGCGAGAGAAAGGTATTGAGATGAGGCTGGGAAAGGAAGCCAAAGCATGACTGAGGGAAGAGCTAGGTCATCTAGGGGCCAAGGTGGGAAAGGCCAAGGTGAAGCAAAAGTAGGACAAAGCTCTGAGCAGCCCTCTGAATGTACTGAAGAGTAGACTAAGTACTATAAGGGAGATTCTGCCTTTTGTTTGAATCCACAAGCACCTCTGTGGGGTGTCCTTAGCAGAAGTTAGGCTTTCTTTAGTATGAGGCTAGGTCTGTACATATGCTTGACTGATTTATGATGCATATCACAATAGGGTAATTCAGTTCCAAAGGTTAAAAATAGCACAGTCCTTTCCACGACATTCACTGTGCAAAGGAATGAGGGAATGTAAACATACTTGTAGAACATAACATGGCTCTACCTTTTTCTACCTGCCAATCATAGACATGTTTGCCGCCATAGTGACAGCTTGTTCCCTCATCTTCATGACTGATCTATTGTCCTTGGCTATCCACCTGCTGCTACATCCCCATCATTCACATTTAGCCACCATGAAAGTCCGAGGTCTTTTTCATCAGCTGTGATAACTAAAGCTTGTTAGAGATCAGGTAAGTTCTTACATATTGTAGCTTTCTGCCTCTTCCCCTTGTTCCAATGCAGAACAGCAGACAGCACCTGAGATAGCCCACAATGATCCCTCAGTAAAGGCTATGTATTCAGGTTTATCCTTCTCAGTATTTACTGAGAAATTCAGCAAGCCTACTCCAGCTGACAACAAAAAGCAAGAGAAGGACAGGAAGGAAGAGCCTGTTATGAATTTGGATGGGAGAGTTCAAAGAACTTGCAGTTTTAAGGGAAAGGTCTTTTTGGTCCAGAGCATATTACAAAGAAGTCACAAATGTTGGATCAGAACTCATTTTAGAGGCAGCTTGTGAAAGGCCCTTGGAAGATATGTAAGGCTTCAAAAGGATGAGGATTCCCATATAGTAGATTTTTCTGTGGGATCTGACAGCAGCATAAACTGGGGTGAAGAGCTAGTCCTAATCCTCCAAATCTCTTACAGCAGTAACCACAGATGGGCACCTTTCTATAAAAGGCAAACAAACAAACAGAAAGACACAACCACCACTCAGTGAACAATTTTTGGCCAGGTATTTGCCTACATCAGTCAACATTCTATTGGTGTTTCTTTTCCACAATATTCTATGTACCAAGCTTAAATGGGCTATACTTAAACAAAAAAATCACAATCTTTTCCTAAACAGCTCACTTTCCTGTAAATGCCAATGTGAAGATGGCTAGAATGTTCACTAGGAAGAGAAGCAAGACACTGCTGTCTTCACACTCCCCTGTGGCTGAGCTCCTCTGCCTTATAGCTACCCTGGTTCAGCAGCTCTGTTCAAAGCTGAAAAACTCCCACTGGTGATGCTGGTACGCTTGGGTCCCAGCAGTGAGAGCTGCCTTCTGCAGATACATCAGTGCAGCCAGCTCAACAGCACACTTTCCCGGGAGGGGGTAAGACTGGTTGGGATAGTAAATAATTAGCTTTTCTGCCTTTGGCTATAGAAATGATTATGAATTTTTAAGCATTGAGAGTGATTGAAGCAATTTCTGTTTGCTTTCTTCTAGTTGTGTTGCAAAGTTTAGCTTCAAGAAGGAAAATACCCTCAGAGGAGATTGACAGACAGGTGGGAAGATACAAAGATGCCAAGAGATCAGAAGAAAGTCAGTGAGCATTAAAAGCTGGGGGAGAAGGTCCTGATAAAGGGGGGTGGCTTTCATAACAAAGAAATTATCTTTCTTGTTCAGTCCTTCCTTTATCTGATAACAGGTTATTCCCTGAGAAAGTTGGCTCCTGGGAAGTAAGTTTCAAGCAGAAGTTGAACATGAAAGTTCTTTTTCTTTTTTTTTTGCAGAAGTTACTTTCTCTTTAATTTATTTATTTTTGTAAATTTACCCTAGCCTTTTTTTTTTTTCTTTTTAATTAACAGGATGCTGAAAGATACTGTGAAGAGAAGTTGTCTCTATTAAGACACAGGATTTAATCTCAGAAGCATACTACCTCCCCTGTGGCCTGCTCAAGGCTGCCTGGTTATGCCTCCTCTGCTGATGGCAGTTCTGCCTCCAGGACTCTTGTCCTCTCTGGCAGGCTGGCAGTAAGGGGTCCCCCGATGCCATGTTTTGCAGTGTTGGCTCTTGATCAGCCTACTTGGAACAGCAATGAACCTGGAAATACTTCACATTTTGCACACAATACCTCATACTTGTTAACTTTTATGTCTTGCCTTGTCAACTGAAACCAATATTGGTAATAATAAATCCATTAGCAATTAATTATAAATAATCATTTCCTGAAAAGTACTTACAAGGTAAAAAAAATCCAGTGGGACATTTTCTAAAGGTTTCCTCTTTACCTCCTCTGTTGTATAAATATAGTAGCTTTCAAATTTCTAGGGGTTTTAAAACCCTTACTAAAACGTTCAGTTTTTACAGGTGTTCTCCACTTTGCCCTTGATCCACCAACTGGCTGGGTCAGAAGGCACCTTTCCCCAGATCGATTTTAATCTCACTGTTATATAGGCACAGCAAACACCACACTCCTGCTGCCACAAACAGGGCTGAAAATCCAACCATGCAGTGGTGGTTGGTGCCCACTGATGAGCTCAATACCATGACATCAGATGAATGTGCACTGGAAACTTCCTCGGGGTGCATGTATTATCTTACCATGGCACCATGAGCCATCTTCCCTGCTGGAAAGACTGGATTAGTTGTGATTACAGATTGGGGATTTCTTTCTAATCAATGGGAGAAGCTGAATGAGGCTACTTTGGGTCCTTCAAGAGGGAGACCAAAGCATATTTTCTGTCTCATGGAGGAAAGTTAAGAGGCTGAACAAAGACGGAAGAACAGGAGCTCCTGCTAAACAGAGTAGCTGTATGGCTTTAAAAAGCCCTTCCTGAAACTATCACGTCAGTGTAAAGCTAACACAAAGAAAGCTTAATTTCTTACTGTTGGAGTGGCATCAGGTGACTGGAGTGATCAGTTAGAAAAACCAATTACATGTTTACCCAGCCCAAATCTTTTCCCTTCAAAGCCCTTCTTCAGTTTACAAAGATGTAAGGCTTGAAAAGAATCTCCTACAATCACCTTGTCCCACACCTTCCTGTGAGCCAAGATCAGGTTTAGCCATCTACTCTCTGTAAGGTGTTTGGTCTAACCTGTTCTCAAATCTGCCAATTAAATGGCCGAATATCCAGAGAAAACTTAGTTCTCAAAGTGTAGATAAATTTTTTTTCTGAAAATGACACTGATTTATTTTTAGCCTTGTCACAGTGGCCATGGAGAACAAATGGTGGCTGTCCTCTTTAAAGCAATTGTTTATGTATTAGAAAACTCATGCATTTTCCACCATAGTCTTTTTCCTCTAGACTAAACAATCTCAGCTTCTTTAACATTTCCTCATCCCTCACGTTTTATAAAGCTTTTATCATTCCTGTCTGGACAGTCTCCAATTCATCTACATCCTCAGTTCTGCTGGGTCCTGCTTGGCCGTGGCTGATAATCTCTCACTAAGAAAAATGCCACACTTAGAGGTCTGTTTCCAGATTCAGGATTTTTCTATTGTAGATGTAAGCATTTTAGTTTCTGTTAATATTGATAAATATATATAAAAAACAAACAAACCGACACAAAATCTTGCATTCTTGAAGGTGATTTGTCAGTTTTGAAGTTCAGTGACTACTGTCTTTATAAAACACTTTACATGTGTTCCATCACATTTTCTCCACCTAACAGCATGGCTACTGAGGCAGTCAGGAGCCTTCCAGTTAGCAACCCTTGTAGAAGAGCCTCTTACAAGGCAATGTAATTAAAATCAACATTCAAAGCAATTCAAAGAATCAAGAACCTACCAGCCCCCAAACAGAGACAGAATCAAAGAGCCTGGCATGGAAAGAAACCCAGTAACCCTGAAGGCACAAACAACCAACCCAAAGAGATTACATGCCAACTGAGGGAAATGGGGGAGGAACTAATGGCATCAACTGTGGAATAACAAATTTAGGAGACTTCAAAAAGTCAGTAACTGGGCTACCAAATTACTTATGTTTTGTAAGTATTTGGGATAAAGTGGAACATGTGTGATAAGAGTGCCCAGGCTTGGTTTAAGCCTGACCATGGAAGTCATTGGGTGATTCCTCCTTGGTATCAGTCATGGCTACCAGCAAGCACTCGTGTACTTTTGAATGGTCCCACATTCACAGTACATCAGAAACACACTATTCTTCTCACTAAGCTTGGAAAAGGGATTGTGCACTCAAAAGCTCATCTGCTTTATCAATCTGTATCACCCACAAACTACGTCACATCAATATCCTTAAGATGTTGTAACTGCGATCATGAAGCTTGCAACTTTAAATGGTGGAACTGGGACCAAGCAATCCTAAGGGTGAAACCAGCAATAAAGATTTTGGTACAATTAATTTATTAGACACACAAAAGGAGACTAAGCTAAGCAGCAACTTTATCACCCATTCTTGTCTCCTTCTGTGTTTCTAATAACTTTAGGAGAGAAACACAAGCTCCATGTTGTCTGCATCATAGAGTTCTTTTAAATGGTGGAACTGGGACCAAGCAATCCTAAGGGTGAAACCAACAATAAAGATTTTGGTACAATTAATTTAGCAAGCTTTCAGCCTGATGCTTATTTAACCAATGTGGGTGACAGCAAAATTTCCCCACAGCCCCTTCTAAACACCTCAACTAAGAAAATAAGCATGAGTGTGGTAAAGAGCATGTTGATACCCCAAGGGAAAAGAGAAAGTGCAACAACAGAGCGGCTTATACAGAAGGGGGAGTGTTAAGCATATTTAAACCAAACATTTCTTTCCCTTTCCTTTGGGATAAAACTATTTCCCATAGAAACTAAGGCTGTGCCCCTACATGTGTAGCCTGGGGAGAGATGCTTTGATGTGAAAGAGAATCCTGGTAAAGTACCGGATGCAGAAGCCAATGTGGAAATAGGAGGGACTTCCAGAAGCAGGAAAAAGCATTGTCCCAGAGGGGCTTCCATCACCCCCCCCCAGGTTGTCACTCAGACAGTCTGGCTAGTTTCCTCCTGACAGTCACTTTGCCATAAGGAAAGTTTTGTCTCAGACATGGGGCAAAAGTTTATAACTTTTACTTTACTTTTGACATAAAAGAATGTGAGATTCTTCTAAATGAATGTGAGATTTTATGGCATAATCTAGAAAAAAAAACTCAAGCAAAAATGTCGCAAATTATGAACCAAACTGCTTTTAAGTGTACTGCACAAAACTGGGAGAAACCCTGAGACATTCAGAAAAGCAGAAGTGCTGCAGGTTTGATTTAGTCTAGGGAAAAGGGAGAGTGATTCAGTTATGTAAGTTTTTAGGAAGAATACAAAGAAATTAATATGAGAATTAGCATGAAATTCTTCAAAGTGTGTACAGTCATATGCTTTTGGAGCTATATGATATGTATGAAGGGAACCTGCGCATAATATGCAGATGATTTGCTTTAGGTTATTGGTAGAATAGTCTCAGAGGCAGGTGGTGTGGGGGATCTGCATGTAAGCACTTGCCTGGTATTGAAGGACTGACAGCCCATGAGGAGCCTGTTACAGAAAAAAAAAAAATCTATGGTGCTATTCCCACCTTGTTCTTTAAAAGAGCCGAACATTATTCATTTTTGTTTCACCCCTCAGTGAGATTAGTGCTGGTCATGGCCCTAAACTGCAACAGTAAGCTTACACAGAGAGCACTGCTAGTGCTATTGCATGAAACAGAAAGAGCAAAAGCCCTCCTGCATGCTCATGAGCAGATTATGGTCACATGTTGAGTCTACTGGCAGCAGTAAAAGAGAATATGAACCATGACAACATGTTATTGTACAATAAGGTCCTTCCCATCCTCCGGGTCTTCACCGTTATCAACGTTCTTGGGGTTGCTGGTTCTGAAACAGCTGATAGGCAACTGAAGTATCATTTGATCAGAAGACCTCCGGTAGGCAAATGGCTCTGTGATGGTAAGGGGTGAGTCTTGTCCCTTTAAGTATTTCAGCAGGAGGCTCACAGCTAATAAACTATGTCACTCTTACTTTTTGTGCTCTGTCTTACAATGACATATCCAGTGTGCATTCTTTGACAAAGACTTTGTCAGTACTCCCACTGGAAAGCTGCGAGGGTTTAACATTTGCAACCCAGGGTAAAATCTGGCACTTCATTTTGCACCCAGAACAATGTATTTGTTTTAGTTACTTGACTGAAATTGTTATTTCTTTGGTGACTAGAGAGGACTTCATATTGGTGATCTTTGAGGTTAACAAATTAGGTGTATTTATTACTAAGTTAGCACTTGGTGCTACCTCACATAAATTAAGTAGGCTCCCTATCTTCAACATCATCTTGCATTGACTGTCTGCTAAATAGAGTACTGCTTTACCTCATGTTCTTATAGATAAATGGAGTGTTGGTATGTGGATCTCGAAGCACCAACATCTCTGCCTGAAGGTACAGGGAGCTGGAGTCAAGAGCTTCTGAACACTGAGCCACAGGAACAATGACATAACTAAATCTTTAAGGTCACAAATAAACCTGATCAGCATTTCCCTGGATGGCCAGTTGGCCATTCACAGTCCTTCGAACTAGGACCCAGAGCTGGAAGAAACTCCAAACCCTCCTGCGCAAGGACTGGTTTCCTCTCTCTCTTTAATGGGAGTAAAAGTGTTTTGCTCTTGCATAGGGAGCCCTGAGGTGTATTTAATTAATGCTCATTATGAACTCTGAGAGGAGTTTGAGACATAAACATTATTATAGCTTCAAAGCCTATGGGGATCACTCAGGTTTTATGTGCCCTGTAATTCTGGCAGAATTTATACTGACCTTTGGAAAATCCAAGTAGATGGAACAAGGTGTTCAGGATTTGGCACATAATGTACCTGTGTCTCACTCCTGAGCTGGACTTTACCCTAATCCATCCTACATTCTCTGAGCCTCATCTATTCCTTGACTCAAGCAGCCATACAGAGGTGTTGCTCCACCAGTAATGGTTCTTATTCAAACACTTGCTCACTATCAAACAGTCTGGCCCTATTAATAATAACATTAAAGGGAACAGAGAAAGAGGAGACAAGAAGTAGATTCAGTTTAATAAGATTTTTCTTTCACCCAAGTTTTATGTTCCCTTCTTTTATCTTTTTATCAAGGCAACTGTATTCTGAAAAGCCTGAGGGTACAATAAACAACAGAAGGTGATGCAATGGCTGCTCGTTATTGCTTGATGGGTGAATCATCCTACTAGCTGTTATCTGTATTATTGGAACATATCACTTGAGGGCTGCATTGAACACGGGCCACAAAATGTAACACTGTACTAATGTCATGATGTGACATGTCAGTCTCTTTATTTCCAAATGAGTTTCCTTTCAACTGCAGATGGATAAAGTCATGAGAAAGGGAGCCCATGGGATATACTGAAAATTATACCTAGGCCTTATTTTTAACAATGCAAAGTTGGTACCAACTGGCCAAATCCTGCAACCCGTGCTTACACCAGTGAGCAGCTGTTCATGCAAAAAATACTGCTTATTCATCAGGGCATCTCAAGCAAGTGACTGCTCTCTTTTCAGAATTAGTGCTGAGGTTTTTCCTCCCCCACCCTACTGTTTTACACAAAATGTCATATCCTACTTCTTTTTTATGGTATAGTAGGATATTTTTTCTTTTTTTTTTTTCCTGTGTTTTATGAATATTGTACTACTGGGACCAAACTGAGAATGCAATGTTTCCACAAGTAATATATGAGCCTTAAAAAATGCCAATGTAAATATACTCCACCAAAAGCAAAATGACCTCTTTCATCTTTCTCATACATGATGCCTAGTCTACATGAGGACCTCAATAATTAAGATCCTTAAACATGACCTGCCTGGCAGGTGAGGCTGTTCTGTGGGTTTGTAGGTGAAGTCCTCTAACTAAAGCACGTTGGAGGTACAGATACTAACTTTTGGTGTTAACTATACAATTTAGGAGATGTGATATGCTTTTGCTTTAGGTATTTCATTATACTGACCTTTTGTCTTACATCTGGACGCCACAAAAACACTTCAGGTCTTTCAGGAAACAGGCCTAGTGGCAGCAAAGAAAATTTGTGACTTTAGGAAGGGCCTCTGCTCAACTGTCTGTAGTCAGCCTCTGCAAACCAGATCTTGTTTACTCTATAGCATTTTGTGGTATTTTCTCCCTTTGTTTCTTGCAAGTCTTCGTGTGCCTTTTCCAAAACCAAAGCTTTCAGGGTTTGAACTAACAACTGTAGTACCGTCAGCTGTCCCCTGGGAGTGGGATGTGGTACTGCATGGCTATAATCAGACCACATAATGCCTAAAGCAGAAAGAGAGGCTTCGTGCTGAACTATCTGTGCAGAATGAGAAATCAGGACAGCATGGTCTGCAATAAGGTTATGCTACTAGGTTATGGTTAACTACTAGGTTAAGGTTATGCTTGTAGACAAAACCCACTGCACTCCTGAGTATTCACATAAGGACATCTTCCCTCTTTGCACGAGGGAAATGATATATAACAGCAAAGGTATTTAAAGTCACCAATGAAAGAAATTAAGATGACAAACATACAATTGCCTGGCCAAAACCAGCTGTGTGGTGGTAGAGCTTGGCAGGGCCGCTGTGCTGAGGCTGTAGCAACCTAAAGCAGCACAGTAGCCCACAGGTAAATGGTGTGGCTGTCCCACCATGGACAGATCTCCCCACACAACTACCCAGGCAGCTGCAAAAAAGCCCAGGATGGGGTTAGCCTGAAGCTCTGTTGGCCACTCTTTCCCTACTTGTGAATAACATATTCCAAAAGGAACAGCACAAGGTCATAGAATCACAGAATCATTTAGGTTGGAAGAGACCTTTAAGATAATCAAATCCAACTGTTAACCCAACACTACCAAGTCCACCACTAAACCATGACCGCAAGTGCCACATCTACATGTCTTTTAAATACCTCTGGGAATGGTGACTCCACCACTTCCCTGGGCAGCCTGTTCCAATGTTTCCTTACTCTGGCTACAAGAAATACGCAAGTTATCATCAACACTAGTGATTCCCCTCTTTCTGTTGCTAAACACAACAATGTATTTCCACAATTGCTTGGATTTTGCTGTGCAAGGCATTGTCCACCAGCTCCGCAGCCTCCTTATTGCCCCACTAAATGCTCAGAAACACAGCCAACAGGGACCAACAGATATTTCATTTGGTGCCAAGGGCAATTCAGGCTCCCTTTCAGTTCCCCTTTACCAGATTAAATCAAATTGAGTTCCCACACAACACAAAGCAGTGAGGCTGAACTCACACCTCAAAGCTTTCAGGAGAAATTCACCACTTTAGAAATCTCGCTTTATTAAGCTGACGACACCCCAAGAGACAAACTGTCCCTGAGCATTTGCTAACACTCTCCTCTGGCATGTTCACCCAGCCCGAGGCAGGACTGGGGGCTCAGGCAGGGCTCTGTCCTGACCCCAAAGAGCCCTGGTCCCACCACACCATGCACCCAGACAGGCCCTGTGGCCACCTCAAACAATGGAGCAGAAACAAGGCCAGAGTGAAGCTCAGCCATGATACATCTTCATCTGGATAGTACACCATAGACCATATTTGGAGGCCAGAATCTGGCTGTGCGTGTATGCCTACTGCCTGAGCTCCTTTCAGCTGCATGTTATGAAGACTGATTTGCCTCTTACATTTTTATTGATGTCCAGTGGAGAAAGAAACTTCTCAGAGATAAGCTCTCTCCCCTTTTGCTATTAACATTTCTCAATCACTTCTGCTTTAAAAGATTTAAAATGATGGCAATGGATTCTCATGCATTAGAAGCGAGTGATAACACTAAATTTTTACAAAAGAGACCAGAAAGAGACATCATTGTGATTTCTATTTAGCTATGCTTTCTTTATGAAGGAGTGTTTCCAAGATGAAAGAAGTAACTGTTATTGTAAGGTATTCTCCATTTTGAATCCAGAAAATACAGGAAGCTGAGCAGTCTTTTTGTTCATCCAGCTACTGCTGCTGCTGAAGACAAAGCAAGCCATGCATCTACATAGTCTTATGTTGATTTTGCTTTTCTTAGACAAAAGCTTTTCTAATGGGTGTGGTCAGTCAACAAGGACAGAGGAAGAGAAATTTGCAGTTACAGCTGCACTGCCTTCTGTGTGCTCTTGGTCAGCTTTCATCTATTATTGCTGTATACAGTAGGCTATGGCAAAATCATTCCAGAGTGAGGGAAGGAAACCCCAGAATAATGCCAGTGTCCTGGGAGAAACCTTGCCCATGGAGAAAGGGAGGAGAAAAGACCCCCCAACATCATACACCATCCAGCCTCTTCAACAGCAGGGTGTCAGGTTTTAGTTCAACACTAAAAATATATTGATGGTTGTTCCTCTCCCCCCTCCATTTTTGTACAATTTCATATGGAAAATTGCAAAGCTGTTGACCAGCTCTATGACTGGGGAAAATATTTCTGAAAATGTGGCCAGAGGTTTTTGCCCTGTTAATACTTAAGAGTTCCAAAGTTAATTGAAATTTCAGCCTATGATAAATTTCAATAAATTCTGTTGATTTGAACAGTTTCAAAATCTTCTGGAAGAAAGTTTGAGATAGTTTGGCAACTATTCAAGTAAATGGGTGGATCTCACTTAGAACAGTTATACGTTTCAGCATTTTTTGCATCTACTTGAAAAATACAGTAGAATGAATTGAACAAATTGCATTGTATTCACATTAAATATATGTTGTGTGGTAGGCAAAAATAATAATATCAAAAAAGGTAAAATAAGAACGAGGCAAGGTATTTGCATGGCAAAAAAAGACAGGAAAGTCCCATGGAAACAGAAGCAATGCAATGCTGTCCCTGCACTCACTGACCTGAGTCTGGAGACGTGTTAACAGCGCACACTGCAGCCTGAGGCAGAAAAATCTGATGTGGTTGACAAAACTGTGGCATGACTAAAGACAGAGCATGTGAATTGTATTTATGTACTAGACTCTGAAGTGGAGAGCATATTGTCAAGCAGCCTGAGGGAGCTGTATCATATGTAGCTCCGTGCGCAGCATGGTATAGCTGTATCCCATTAAGATGCTAGTAACGGAATATATTAAATATCCTCTTGAAGACTAAGGGTCCAACCCTCCTGCACTGAAATCAATACAATTTTTGCAATTTATTTTTAATGGGAAGAGAGTAAAACTCTTTCAGCTGCTACTCTTCTGACGGATTCACATGCATACACAACAACCAGCAGAGACTAGCAGAGAGGTATGTGGCTTGCACTCCCAAAAATGCCTGTCCATAGTCATATCACAATGACTGGGGTTAGGCTTGTCTGGGGACAGACCTGCAACTGCTCTGCCTGTACCCTGCCCAAAAGCCAATCAATACATTCACTGAGCAAAAGCTGTCCAATGCTGTCTTTCAGAGCAAGCAGACCAGCCTAAAGCACCAAAATATATTTGTAATAGGCACATAGGTGTTTCCTAAAAGACAGTAGCATTTTATAGTTTGCTGTTAAAAAAGCCATCACCTGTTATTTTCATTCCTTCCCCCCACAACTGTTTTTCTTTCTTTCTTTCTTTCTTTCTTTCTTTCTTTCTTTCTTTCTTTCTTTCTTTCTTTCTTTCTTCCTTTCTTCCT